>JANAVB010020797.1:2638493-3331473 GCA_029216955.1 Iris pallida
ACATATATAACAGTATAATTGTTAATATATATATATATATTATTATATTATACTGTTATATATATGTATACAATATGGTATATAATATAGATATATATATATAATATTATATATATAGATATATATATATATATATATATATATATATATATAAGATATATATATCTACCTTATGGTATATATAAATATCTATATATTTATATGTATATATATAAATATTGTAGTTATATATTTTATGGATGTATTTCAAAATTCTACTTTGTACAAAATATTATTGTGCATAAATTCCCAAGTCATTTTTATTGTTTAAATTGTGACTTGTATATTTTTACCACTTTAAAAATATATTATTATTATTTAAATTCCTGTATTTTATTGTATGGCCTATTGCTGTCCAAACCTAGCGTGGGTTTTTGGGCCCAATTGTGTCTAACACATTCAGAGTCTGTACAAGTCATATTGGACTTGATTCATGGCTCTGGGTCCTATATCTGGACTTCGGTTCAATTCGAATACATGGACAAAAATAGTAAATAATTAATTAGTTATTTTCCAGAAACTGTTGCTTGCTGTTTTTGAATTTTTATATATATTTCAAATGCTGTAAAAATCTGGGAAAAATTATATTTGAATACTCTGTTAATTTAGACAATTTATTATAATTTTTCCAGCATTTATTAAGTGCTTTTGGTATTTTATAAAAATAGGAAAACAGAACTCATTTTCAGTATATTTATGTTTGCTGATTTTTAATAAATATTTATGAGGGTTTATAAATTCCAGAAAAATTAGTATAAATTTTTATAATTAGCAAGGATCATTTTGGTACTTTACTTTTTGTAAAATAGAGCTTTTTGTCTATCTCAAAAATTGTTGGAACATAGTGTACAGTTGATTTAATTATTGGATAATTACGACTTGCAACTTTTTGTGTTGTTTTGCGTTTTAGTCGTATTGAACCTCACCCCGCACTAGTGTAAAGACCCTAGAAAATTATTTTGAGTATTGTGTCGCCCCACATTGGTCTCCTATGCTAAAGTCACCATTTGGCTAGGTGTCCAGTTAGAAAGTCGCGTTGCACCACTAGTGTAGTAGTGTTTAACTTAGTATAAAAACTAAGTTTATGTATTTATTTCTACAGTGACGAGTTACCAGGTATCTATAGTATTTTTATCGCTGCTTTGCTTTGCTAGAGGCAAGTACTTTCTACAAACTTTACATACTACTATAAACAATAAACTGTGATTCACCAACCATGTTAAATGCTTATCCTTGTGGTAGCAAGTTAAAACTTTACATGTTGTATTACTTTCAGTCTCTACCATGTTTAGGACAGTTTTTCATATCTCTCACATGTTTAAATAACGGGTTAAGGGAAAACTGTTAGTAGTGTACGTAATCATGACCCCCTTCTCCGTATGTATTTACCGAGCACTGTTACATTCTATATGTAACTTTGTCGTATGTCTGATTCCGCGTTTGTGTATGGACATACACCGATGCCGTTAAGGGTACGTATGTACGCTTCAAAAACTTGATATGTGTCGCTGTACATCCTATTCACCTATTGACCGATTCACGTACATACTACGGTTTTAAACTTTTAAACTATATGTTGTCATTTCTAAAAAGAACCAATTAAACCATGATATGCCATGATTCCAGTTTATTATATTTCTGTTCATGCTTCGTATATTTAGTTTGCTAGAATCAGCACTTGCTCCCGTTCTGACAGGATAACGTTGTAGGTATTCTTACTGAGGAGGAGTTGCTCTGCGACTCGTATTATGGAGTTACTGTCGAGGACCAGGCCTTGTCTTACGAGGATGTACCTGCGGGGAACCTCGTCTAGTTTGTGATGTTGCTCGGGATATTTAGTGTAGTCATGTATTAGACTACATATTTTGTAACTGGACCTGTATCCAATTTTATATTTCAGACTTGTACTTGGACTTATTACTATATGAGACGACCTTTGTGTTTGGAGCATTTATGACTCTTATTTACTTATAGAACTGTTAGCACATTTAATCTTATCTTGTTATTTCTAGAACAGATTACTGCACTTTATCTCAAGCGTAGGCTGAACATGACTCGGCCCGGCCCAGCAATTTGGGTAGTGGGTCGTAACAAAATGTGTTCAATTTCTCCACGTACTCTTACAAATGTTGTTGTTTCGGATAACCTTATGAACCGCCTTGTGCAAACACAACTTAGGCTTGCACGGCATCACGCCCAGGAGACGATTATCGATTCTATCGAATCGGGGCGTGACATAATGGTATCAGAGCACGGCTTTACGTCCTTTGACCTTCCGTTCTAAGACTCAAACTCTCGATCCCGCATAGATGAGATATGTCATTCCATATGAGTAAGTCCGTAATAAGTTTTGGGACTAATGTATTTTGCCTTCAAAAATCCCAGAAGGTGCGGCGGTGAACGTTGCGGCGAACGAAGAAAGCGCTTCGAACGGCTCGAGTAGCTCGAGGCCCGGACCCTCTAACGATGCCATGGAACGGATGTTGCGTATGCTAGAAGCACAACAACGACAAGCTGAGGAGAATCAACGCCAGAATGAGCAACATCGACGGCAGACGGAGGCACGCTAGACTCAGTTCGAGGCCCGATTCGATGCACAATTCAAGTTGCAGCAGAAGCAGTTCGATACTCTTCAGCAGATAGTTCAGACAGTTGTGGCCAACAACAACTCAGCGACAATCTATGCCGTAACCGATCCCGCGGCCAGACAAAGTGAAGTCGAACCGGAGGTACCCGAGCCTCTACCTGCAACACCAAGAAGTTCCAACTTTGAGGTGTCAAAATTCAGCAAAAGTTTCTGCACTTTCTTCTGCGGTACTAAAGACCCTTCTTTGGCGATCGATTGGCTGGAGGAGTTGGAAGACCAGTTCGAGCTTCTGGGTGTCGATGAGTCCATGAAAGTCGCATGCGCTCAACTTCTACTCCGATTGAATGCGCACGACTGGTGGGCCGTGCAAAAGCGAGCGATCAGACGCGACGACAAGACAGCGGTAATTTCTTGGGCCACCTTCCGAGAGGCGTTCGAGATCGAGTACCTCCCTGAAGCCGTTCGACAAGAGAAGGAAAATGAATTTATGCAGCTAAGGCAAGGAAATATGACGGTACGGCAGTATGCACCAGAGTTCAACAAGTTAGCCAAATTTGCTAGAGAATTCCTACCCTCCGCGGTGAGTCATGCTCGAAGGTTCGAAGTGGGTCTACGCCCACGTATCTGTTCCGCAATACAAAATGATGGAGGAGTCTCTCAACCACGCCCTCCGCCTTGAACGCCAATACCCTCCAGGTGCTGCCGGCGCTGTGCACACCTACAATCACAAATGCCCTAGCCATGTGGGAGAAAACAACATGACCAAGCGTCCGAACAATGGGCAGCAGGGCGGACATCAGGCACGGAACGAGGGACCTCACTGTACCAAATGCAACCGAAACAGACATCTTGCTGTCGACTGTGAAGTTCATAATGGCGGGTGTTTCATCTGCAGAAAAAAGGGGTCACTATCATGGAGATTTTCCGAACCGTAGAAGAAACTTGAACACGCCTCAGCATCAACAGCACCGTCCGGGGAATCAAGTTCCGGCGCCTCGAGTACCTCAACCCGCACTGCAAAATGGCCAAGACGGTCGCCCCAATGCCCAGGGCCGCGTCTACGCCATGACTCGAGATGAAGTGCTTGCATCAGATACGGTCGTGACAGGTATACTAAATTCCAATAATGTGCCTGCTCGTGTACTATTTGATTTAGGTGCTTTGTATAGTTTTATATCGGCGGACTTTGCCGTCGAGCACAAATTTCCTATAATATCATTAGATCTCGACCTTAGCGTAAGTACACCTTCGGGCACACCACTACTCACAAATTTAGCTTACGGCGAAGGGATTATCTGTATCGGCGGTCAAAAGATCGGTCTTGACGTGATAGTTCTAGACATGAAGGACTATGATATCATTCTGGGAATGGATTGGCTCAGGCCGTACAATACAACCATCGACTGCGCCAGAAAGACGATCACCTTCCGTATGCCAGGAGTTCCTGAATTTTGCTTTTCGTGTGGTGAGGCATCATCGACCTGCATGCTGATCTCGATAATTTCTGCTCGAAGGATGCTGCATTATGGGTGCGAAGGCTATTTGGCGTCCGTTCGAGACATACGACAGGATGGTGCAAACGCAGGTCAGACCGACGTTGTGGCAGAATTTCCCGATGTATTTTTGCACGAGTTACCTGACATGCCCTCCCACCGAGAAATCGAATTCAGCATCGATACTCGACCGATTTCCAAGGCCCCGTACAGAGTGGCCCCGTCGAGCTGAAGGAGCTCAAGGTCCAGTTACAAGAGTTGCTTGATAAAGGGTTTATTCGGCCTAGTGTTTCACCGTGGGGAGCGCCCGTGTTGTTCGTGAAGAAAAAAGATGGGTCCATGCGTCTGTGCGTCGATTACCGAGAGCTGAATAAGGCCACCATCTAGAACAAGTATCCATTGCCCGGCATAGACGACTTATTCGATCAGTTATAAGGCACATCGATATTTTCGAAGATTGATCTCGCTCGGGCTATCATCAACTCAAGATCAAGTCAGACGACGTGCAAAATTCAACCTTTCGTACTCGATACGGCCACTACGAGTTCCTGGTAATGCCATTTGGCGTGACGAACGCTCCTGCCGCCTTCATGGATCTGATGAATCGGGTATTTCGACCCTTTCTTGATAAATTTGTAGTATTCTTTATTGACGATATTCTCGTCTACTCGAAGGATAGGGCACAGCATGCAGAACATCTGCGGACCGTGCTCCAGACACTTCGAGAGAATCAGTTGTATGTAAAGCAGAGTAAGTACGAATTTTGGCTAAGCAGCGTATCCTTTCTTGGTCACATCATTTTGTCCGAAGGCATTGCAGTCGATCCGAAGAAAGTGGAAGCTGTTGCTGATTGGAAGCGGCCTGCGTCTGCTAGTGAGATTCGAAGCTTTCTTGGTTTGGAGGGATACTATCGACGCTTCGTGAAAGACTTCGCGAAGATTGCATCGCCATTGACTCGCCTCACTCAAAAGGGAGTTGTGTATGAGTGGTCGGATGACTGTGAAGCTTCCTTCCAGGAGCTAAAACAGCGACTAATTTCGACCCCTATACTCGCACTTCCGGATAGGCCAGAGAATTTTCAGATATTCAGCGATGCTTCAGGCCAGGGCTTGGGATGTGTGCTCATGCAACGAAATAAGGTGATATCCTTCGCCTCGAAACAGTTGAAGCCGCATGAGAAGAACTATCCTACGCACGACTTGGAGTTAGCGGCGATTGTGTTCGCGTTGAAATTATGGCGTCACTATCTGTATGGAGTAGCGCGCGCGATCTATACCGACCACAAGAACCTCAAGTATCTCTTCACCCAGAAGGAATTGAACTTACGACAGAGGCGTTGGCTCGAACTGATCAAAGACTATGACTTGATGATCGACTACACTCCGGGCAAGATAAATGTTGTGGTGGACGCTCTGAGTCGAAAATATCTTGCCTCGCTATCCATCAACCGCAGACTACTACAAGATCTAGAAGAAATGGGTATCGACCTTCGAGTTCGATTCAGGGATATACGGTTGGCGCAACTACAGTTAGAGCCGAGTTTGCTAAAAAAGATCAAAATCGCTCAGAAGGATGATCCGTACCTGAAGAAAATGCTCGAGCGAATTTTAACCGGTAGTGCGACCGACTTTGCGGAAGATATGCTGAGAATGAATGGCCGACTATGTGTTTCGGATGACTCAAAACTACAAGAGGAGATATTGTCGGAGGCACATTTTGTGAAATATACCTTGCATCCAGGCAATACCAAGATGTATAAGGACCTCCGCACGACCTTCTGGTGGCACGGGATGAAGAGAGATGTGGCGCTCTTCGTGTCACAATGCATGGCCTGTCAGTAGGTGAAAGCTGAGCATCAGAGACCAGGCGGAGAGATACAGAACCTTGCTATTCCAGAGTAGAAATGAGATAATGTCACTATGGACTTTATTGTTGGCCTGCCGAAGACACCACGGGAGAACAATGCCATCTGGGTCATCATCGATCGACTAACCAAGTCAGCGCACTTCATTGCCATCAAAGTTACTTGGAGCGTTGATCATCTGGCGCAGATTTATCTTGATGAGATAGTATGACTGTACGGAGTTCCAGTATCCATCGTCTCTGATCGGGATTCATGGTTTATGTCGCAATTCTGGAGTAGCCTTCAGTAGGCGCTGGGTACCAAGTTGCAGTTCAACTCAGCTTACCATCCTCAGACCGACGGCCAAACGGAGCATGTTAATCAGATTCTCGAAGACATGCTACGACTCTGCGCAATTGACTTCAAATCAAGTTGGGACGTCCATCTACCGCTGGCAAAATTTGCATATAATAATAGCTACCAGTCCAGCATCCAAATGGCGCCGTATGAAGCTTTGTACGGCCGAAAGTGCAGATCGCCCATTTGCTGGGATGAAGTCGGGGAACGGCAGATACTCGGTCCAGAGCTGGTGGAACAGACTATGGAAAAGGTAAAGCTAATTCGAAAAAGACTAAAAATTGCATAGAGTCGACAAAAGAGCTACGCCGACACCCATCGAAGACCACTTGAGTTCCTGGAGGGCGATCACGTGTTCCTGAAGGTGACGTGTCACGACCCGCACCCACTGTGAGGGTACAAGAACGTAACAACGCCCAGCCTACGCCGCAGTGTCGGCGGTAGAACGCTGTTCTAGGTCATGAACTATAACTACATAACATGAATATACTCTCCAAAAGGAGGCCAACACAGAGGTACAACTCAAGCACAATCTAAGGTAGAATGTAGCACGATGGAAATAGATAAAAAATCCTCAACTGAGGTACAGCAGAAATAAATAACAAGTCTCAACATCTATAAAATATATAACTCTGAAAATAAAGACAACAGTTTAAACATGAAAAGAGATGACAGTCTAAGCTATCTACACTATACAAGGTATTATCCTGAGCAGCTGCCTGAACCTCCCCAGGGGTCCAGGTCGCGAGTGTTAACTAGGCAAACTCCAAGTAAGGGTGCAGGGTGCCTCATCATCCTCTGTAAAATTTTTAACAGGTCCAGTCAGGACGGGAGCGAGCACAAAATATCTCACGCAGTTCATATCATGTTAGGAAATATAAAGCATGCAATAGAGTAAGGTACATGAAACGCTGAAAGTAAGAAGTATATGAAAAACAGTAGAGATTTGATAACAGAAAATATCTAAATATGATAAATAAGAACTGTAAGCCTACTGTGATTTAGAGTACAATATGGTTATGTAAACGGTCTAGGAAAATGCAATGGTAACTCCATTGTACGTGGGTGTACAATAGACATATACAATAGTTATACAATGTTGTACAATAGGATTTGATTACATAACCAATTTTACTCCCCCTCCCTAAATCAATACACAAGGATCTACTCCGGTTACGTTATCTTGCACAATAGTGTACAATATTATACAATAGATGTACAATATTATACAATAGATGTACAATATTATACAATGGATGTACAATGTTATACAATGGATGTACAATATTATACAATAGATGTACAATGTTATACAATAGTTGTACAATGGTCTATCCCTAGGACTCATGTGATACTGAGAGTACAATATGCACAAGGAGTATACAAGGATATGGATATTCAATAAATATAATATGTAAGTGAAACGCACATCACAAAATGTATTTAGTGAATACAAGGAGATAACATCTCAGAAGAAGATCCGTATAGTACCAATCCATGATAATGATTGTGTCAGCATCAAGTACAGTAATCTAGAGCAAGAATATAAATCCAGACAAGTATGAAACGGTCAGAGAATGTACTCGCCTCGTATCTGAATGTCTGAAGTAAATGTACTGTCCGAGATGAGGTACCTGACTCCTAGTTAGAGCAACACAAGTCAAGATGTACACAGGGAATGATAAATATAATCTACAATTCATCTGCATGCTGTCTAGGTCAAACTAGACTAAAGTCAACACTTGGTCAACTCCAGTCAACTAGACTAGTCAAACTAGGTCAACTAGGTCAAATCCTAGCCCAACAAGTCTAATAAGTCTCACTTGGCCTAACCAAGCCTAGTCTAGCAATCACACACCAATCACAAGGCTATACAAGCCAAACACAAGCCATCACATTCAATATTATACATAAGAGAAAGGAAGCTAACATGTAAAGCTATGTGTGTGTGTGTGATCATGGAGGTGTACATGAAAAAAGAATTCAACACTAGGCCCTATATCACATATATGTATATATAACTATAGGAAAACTCTATTTACCACATTAACACATTTAGCCATGTATAAGTATATATATATATATATATATATATATATATATATATATATATATATATATATATATATATATATATATATATATATATATAGAGAGAGAGAGAGAGAGAGAGAGAGAGAGAGAGAGAGAGAAGAGCATGTGTATGTGTTCATAGGTGTGTGTATGTGTCATGAAAGTGCACAAGAACATGTGTGTGTTATCATGGAATGAGTGTTAGGCAATGTGTGAGTGGGAGTGTCAATGAGTGAGGGTGTGAGGGTTATATAGTGTAGTGTGCATTGTGTGTGGAGTGATAGTGAGGCATGACAGTTGTGTAGCAAAGTGTCAAAAGGAAGTTAACATTCACATATATGAGTTCTCATGTATCTCTTATTTAGTGAAACAAAACTAAATTCCAGTTTTATTCCTAATAAGGCTATATATATTACATCTATTATTATATTACATTCATGCTTGCATTCATTCATCATTCATTTATTCTCTTGCACCACTATATGCACCATAGATTACATACTATGGAACCTACATATTCATTACAAGCCATACTTATACATGCTTACATTAGATAGGATACTTACACCTCATACATCATTTATTTAAACATTTACTCATGCTTGCATTCTCTATTTAATTACATAATGTATATACATTAACATGGGTTAAAATCAAATAGAACATTATATTACACACAAGGGTGCACAAAATGCATATACCGAATAGTAACTCCTACTAATAATCAATACTGTACCATCTCAGCATGAATTAAAATCTAGGATTAAAGTATGTTATAGATCTATGTGTTAGCTTTCCGAAACTTCAAACGGATCGCGTTTTCGTTTCCGGAAACTCCCGGAATCGCGAAAACACCGAGAACGCGTTTGTCTTTCGTACAGCTGACACTCAAATAATTCTCCAGAAAGTTACAGAAAGAATTAGGCCTATTAATATATGTTTTTGGAAAGATAACTTCAATACGCTTCTTTTAAAAAAACGAAAGTTTAAACCGAGCTTTGAGCTAGAAGTTATGACATTTCTAAGTTAGGGCTGAAATTAAAAACGTGGATAAAAATTATGACGGATTTGGGTAGTTTGAGACAAAAGAACACAAGTATATAACATAATATATCAAGAACTCACTCTCTACACTAATATATATATATGAGACACTATAGAACACACCTCCAATACAAAAATATGAGATTAAACATGTAATAATTCATTCATACATAACAACAACACATAGTGTGTCCAAATTTGGGATTTTTCCACATGGACACAACCACAACACAAAGGACACTCCTATGACCTCCAAATAGACACGAAATGGACACAAATGGAGATGCAACCATGGGGGTCATTCCTATGGGTTCAAAATAGACCTATATGTATGAGGAAATGAAAAGGAGAAGGGATTTATACCTCCCGGTAGATCGAATCGAAGAAAAGCCTTCCCGGTGCGACACCGACACGTAGAGATTCCAAAAGGACACGAACGAGCTCCGAATCCTCCCAAACTTGGGTAGCTTCCTCCTTGGCTAGAATGGAGAAGGAAAGAAGAAGATTTGGTGGCAAAATGGAAGGATTTGGTTGAGAAATTGCTAGGGATTGCTCTCTAGAAATTTGGGGAAGAACAAAAGAGAGTGTGTGGATGAGAATAATGAAATGAACTTGAGCCTATCCTCTCCCAAAGTGGCTGGCCATATGGGGCTATTTCTCCTATTATGGTAAGGTCCAAAATGCCCCCACTAACCTATTCTATGAGTATTAGGAAATGGCTAATTGGTTGGGGCTAAATTAGTCATTCTAAAGTCTCTAATCACACTAACCTTATCCATAATAATTAGTCTAACCTCTAACTAAAATATTTCTATCATGTGAACTAAATTTAATATCATGTGGGCCATACCTAACTAGTGTGTGGGTCCCACTAGAGTCAAACTACCCCCGGGTCCCCGTTTCAAGTCGGATTGAGTTGAAATTCGAACCCGACTCAAATAACCCCAAAACAATATCATAACTAATAAAATAAATTTCAAAAATATTTCAAAAATACAAAATGGCAAAAATACCCCTGTTCCTGAAGACTGGGGGTGACAAATTTCTCGAAATTAAAATCAAACAATAGTAAAATGTCAAAATCACAAGTCATAATTTTAAATAGTTTAAAAATGATTAAAAATTACCAAAAATCATAATATGAAATAATTATTAATAAATAATAATTATAATTACAAAATTTCAAAATTACCCTTATCTGGAAAACTGGGTGTTACAATCCTACCCACCTTATAAAAATTTCGTCCTCGAAATTAAGATGATCGCACCCTTTTCTAGGCCGAACATAGACAAGGGTCAATCACTAGTCAATTTCCTCAACATCCTAGTACTTGGTCATCAGCTGGTCAACTTCTTAGGACTTTTACCTATGTTAGCTACCTAGTGTTGGCAACTAGGGATTAGCAAAGAAAACTCTATAATAGACTAGCTCTTAACTTCCAAATCCTATCAAGTCACCCATAACTAATTACCCACAAGCTAAGCACACCAATCCCAAATACCACATATATATATATGCTCAAGAACAACAACCCATCACATATATCCTAAGTATATCATATATATATATACATGACTGATCAACCAAGGGTTAAGGCAGTCTAAACTTATAAGGGTCTGAAACAATGCTTAGAACTAGGTAAGGATGAATGGTCTGAATCAAGGGGACATGGTATCTAGTGAAGGGTCTGCACACTGCCTATAAAGGTGATCAACACAAAGGAACTCAACACGAAGGAAACGTAACTAAAATGGAAAACTGAACCAAGTATAGGCTAAACAACATGTTTATAACCCTATACAACAATGGCCTATAGATACCAACTAACCTATATCCATATGCCAATATCATCTGCAATCTATCTATGCAAATAGACCTCTCGGTCTTAGGTGAAACTACAACTATACTCAAAGGCAGGCTCTGGTCATGGGTGCCTCACTGAAAAAGGTAAGGGAAAGTAGTAATAATCATCAAGGATGTATGGCATACTAACATCCTATACGTAACTGGTTGGTATCATAATAACAGGGAATTATCTGCAATGTGTTACTATTCTAGCACCAATGCTAACTATCACCTCTAGGGTACAGATACTCTACAAGTCACCATATCTATATACTATGAAGGAACTACCTATGAACAAGCTCTACAATCTAAATATCCCTACTCCTAAGTCATTTATAACAACAAAAAGGGTATGATGTTTTAAACCTTCTCAAGATACATTCTGCTAATCATATGCGTCTGTCCAAAATCATGTTGTCCAGAGTCTTCATCATGCTAGTGAGCAAGGCTACGATAATCACAGAGTCCTTGACTAAGGTACGTACCTCTAGGTTCATGGTATTTAAAATTTTCGTATAGTCGCATGCGATGGCAAAAACCTTAAATTCCCATACCCAAGAAATACATCTGAAATCTGACTACATGTCCTCACTATGCCAACTAACACAACTATCGAAGATCCTAGATCCCATGATTTAGGTGACCTAGCCCATACGATTCTGAAGAAAAACATCATAACAAAAGAACAACATGACAAACTTAATAAATCAGCAAGGAACAGATGGAATCGGATTTCAAGGTAGTTATAAAAGACAATTCCGGGAATAGAATTGAGAAGAACAGAACTTGCAGCAAGATCTTCAATGGTCTGTGTATCCTTGACTGTCCTGACGATAGCTCGCCCTGCTGGTTTCTCCTGGTATGCTGCTGATGCTGCATGAATCACCGCTGCTGAGAGAAATCAGAAATATTGGGAAAAAATCTCTGTACAGATAGAGGTGCACCTCCAATATAGCAGATACGCCAACCTGAGTCGGCACAACAGGAGCTGCGGTCACGAGGCCCTGATGAACAGGACGAGAGGTGGCCAGCCTCTCAATAGTATCCCCCGAACCGAAGTGATAAGATCCTGTCTTCATAACCATCATGAAAACAGATCAAAACAAGGAGTAATTTCTGAGAATGAAGCAAAAATTCAAAGGAGGACAGTTTATATTCAAGGAAAGTCAATAAGCAACAATTTTAGACAAAGGAATCTGATTAAGAGTTTTTCCTAATGTGATTGAGTACCTCTAAAAATAATCCTAATCCTACTGCAGGCTGTAGTGATACTCTAGTTCGAATACCACTACATAAACTCGACCTGCATGGGCCACCACTAAAAACGTGTCACGACCCGCACCCACTGTGAGGGTACAAGAACGTAACAACGCCCAGCCTACGCCGCAGTGTCGGCGGTAGAACGCTGTTCTAGGTCATGAACTATAACTACATAAAATGAATATACTCTCCAAAAGGAGGCCAACACAGAGGTACAACTCAAGCACAATCTAAGGTAGAATGTAGCACGATGAAAATAGACAAGAAATCCTCAACTGAGGTACAGCAGAAATAAATAACAAGTCTCAACATCTATAAAATATATAACTCTGAAAATAAAGACAACAGTTTAAACATGAAAAGAGAGGACAGTCTAAGCTATTTACACTATACAAGGTATTATCCTGAGCAGCTGCCTGAACCTCCCCAGGGGTCCAGGTCGCGAGTGTCAACTAGGCAAACTCCAAGTAAGGGTGCAGGGTGCCTCATCATTCTCTGTAAAATTTTCAACAGGTCCAGTCAGGACGGGAGCGAGCACAAAATATCTCACGCAGTTCATATCATGTTAGGAAATATAAAGCATGCAATAGAGTAAGGTACATGAAACGCTGAAAGTAAGAAGTATATGAAAAACAGTAGAGATTTGATAACAGGAAATATCTAAATATGATAAATAAGAACTGTAAGCCTACTGTGATTTAGAGTACAATATGGTTATGTAAACGGTCTAGGAAAATGCAATGGTAACTCCATTGTACGTGGGTGTGCAATAGACATATACAATAGTTATACAATGTTGTACAATAGGATTTGATTACATAACCAATTCTACTCCCCCTCCCCAAATCAATACACAAGGATCTACTCCGGTTACGTTATCTTGCACAATAGTGTACAATATTATACAATAGATGTACAATATTATACAATAGATGTACAATATTATACAATGGATGTACAATATTATAAAATGGATGTACAATATTATACAATAGATATACAATAGTTGTACAATGGTCTATCCCTAGGACTCATGTGATACTGAGAGTACAATATGCACAAGGAGTATACAAGGATATGGGTATTCAATAAATACAATATATAAGTGAAACGTACATCACAATATGTATTTAGTGAATACAAGGAGATAACATCTCAGAAGAAGATCCGTATAGTACCAATCCGTGATAATGATCGTGTCAGCATCAAGTACAGTAATCTAGAGCAAGAATATAAATCCAGACAAGTATGAAACGGTCAGAGAATGTACTCGCCTCGTATCTGAATGTCTGAAGTAAATGTACTGTCCGAGATGAGGTACCTGACTCCTAGTTAGAGCAACACAAGTCAAGATGCACACAGGGAATGATAAATATAATCTACAATGCATCTGCATGCTGTCTAGGTCAAACTAGACTAAAGTTAACACTTGGTCAACTCCAGTCAACTAGACTAGTCAAACTAGGTCAACTAGGTCAAATTCTAGCCCAACAAGTCTAATAAGTCTCACTTGGCCTAACCAAGCCTAGTCTAGCAATCACACACCAATCACAAGGCTATATAAGCCAAACACAAGCCATCACATTCAATATTATACATAAGAGAAAGGAAGCTAACATGTAAAGCTATGTGTGTGTGTGAACATGGAGGTGTACATGAAAAGAGAATTCAACACTAGGCCCTATATCACATATATGTATATATAACTATAGGAAAACTCTATTTACCACATTAACACATTTAGCCATGTATAGTATATATATATATATATATATATATATATATATATAGAGAGAGAGAGAGAGAGAGAGAGAGAAGAGCATGTGTATGTGTTCATGGGTGTGTGTGTGTGTGTCATGAAAGTGCACAAGAACATGTGTGTGTTATCATGGAATGAGTGTTAGGCAATGTGTAAGTGAGAGTGTCAATGAGTGAGGGTATGAGGGTTATATAGTGTAGTGTGCATTGTGTGTGGAGTGATAGTGAGGCATGACAGTTGTGTAGCAAAGTGTCAAAAGGAAGTTAACATTCACATATATGAGTTCTCATGTATCTCTTATTTAGTGAAACAAAACTAAATTCCAGTTTTATTCCTAACAAGGCTACATATATTACATCTATTATTACATTACATTCATGCTTGCATTCATTCATCATTCATTTATTCTCTTGCACCACTATATGCACCATACATTACATACTATGGAACCTACATATTCATTACAAGCCATACTTATACATGCTTACATTAGATAGGATACTTACACCTCATACATCATTTGTTTAAACATTTACTCATGCTTGCATTCTCTATTTAATTACATAATGTATATACATTAACATGGGTTAAAATCAAATAGAACATTATATTACACACAAGGGTGCACAAAATGCATATGTCGAATAGTAACTCCTACTAATAATCAATACTGTACCATCTCAGCATGAATTAAAATCTAGGATTAAATTATGTTTTAGATCTATGTGTTAGCTTTTCGAAACTTCAAGCGGATCGCGTTTTCGTTTCCGGAAACTCCCGGAATCGCGAAAACACCGAGAACGCGTTTGTCTTTCGTACAGCTGACACTCAAATAATTCTCCAGAAAGTTACAGAAAGAATTAGGCCTATTAATATATGTTTTGGAAAGATAACTTCAATACGCTTCTTTTAAAAAAAATGGAAGATTAAACCGAGCTTTGAGCTAGAAGTTATGATATTTCTAAGTTAGGGCTGAAATTAAAAACGTGGATAAAAATCATGACGGATTTGGGTAGTTTGAGACAAAAGAACACAAGTATATAACATAATATATCAAGAACTCACTCTCTACACTAATATATATATATGAGACACTATAGAACACACCTCCAATACAAAAATATGAGATTAAACATGTAATAATTCATTCATACATAACAACAACACATAGTGTGTCCAAATTTGGGATTTTTCCACATGGACACAACCACAACACAAAGGACACTCCTATGACCTCCAAATAGACACGAAATGGACACAAATGGAGATGCAACCATGGGGGTCATTCCTATGGGTTCAAAATAGACCTATATGCATGAGGAAATGAAAAGGAGAAGGGATTTATACCTCCCGGTAGATCTAATCGAAGAAAAGCCTTCCCGGTGCGACACCGACACGTAGAGATTCCAAAAGGACACGAACGAGCTCCGAATCCTCCCAAACTTGGGTAGCTTCCTCCTTGGCTAGAATGGAGAAGGAAAGAAGAAGATTTGGTGGCAAAATGGAAGGATTTGGTTGAGAAATTGCTAGGGATTGCTCTCTAGAAATTTGGGGAAGAACAAAAAAGAGTGTGTGGATGAGAATAATGAAATGAACTTGAGCCTATCCTCTCCCAAAGTGGCTGGCCATATGGGGCTATTTGTCCTATTATGGTAAGGTCCAAAATGCCCCCACTAACCTATTCTATGAGTATTAGGAAATGGCTAATTGGTTGGGGCTAAATTAGTCATTCTAAAGTCTCTAATCACACTAACCTTATCCATAATAATTAGTCTAACCTCTAACTAAAATATTTCTATCATGTGAACTAAATTTAATATCATATGGGCCATACCTAACTAGTGTGTGGGTCCCACTAGAGTCAAACTACCCCCGGGTCCCCGTTTCAAGTCGGATTGAGTTGAAATTCGAACCCGACTCAAATAACCCCAAAACAATATCATAACTAATAAAATAAATTTCAAAAATATTTCAAAAATATAAAATAACAAAAATACCCCTGTTCCTGAAAACTGGGGTGACAAATTCCTCGAAATTAAAACCAAATAATAGTAAAATGTCAAAATCACAAGTCAAAATTTTAAATAGTTTAAAAATGATTAAAAATCACCAAAAATCATAATATAAAATAATTATCAATAAATAATAATTATAATTACAAATTTTCAAAATTACCCTTATCTGGAAAACTGGGTGTTACAATCCTACCCACCTTATAAAAATTTCGTCCTCGAAATTAAGATGATCGCACCCTTTTCTAGGCCGAACATAGACAAGGGTCAATCACTAGTCAATTTCCTCAACATCCTAGTACTTGGTCATCAACTGGTCAACTTCTTAGGACTTTTACCTATGCTAGCTACCTAGTGTTGGCAACTAGGGATTAGCAAAGAAAACTCTATAATAGACTAGCTCTTAACTTCCAAATCCTATCAAGTCACCCATAACTAATTACCCACAAGCTAAGCACACCAATCCCAAATACCACATATATATATATATGCTCAAGAACAATAACCCATCACATATATCCTAAGTATATCATCTATATATATACATGACTGATCAACCAAGGGTTAAGGCAGTCTAAACTTATAAGGGTCTGAAACAATGCTTAGAACTAGGTAAGGATGAATGGTCTGAATCAAGGGGACATGGTATCTAGTGAAGGGTCTGCACACTGCCTATAAAGGTGATCAACACAAAGAAACTCAACATGAAGGAAACTTAACTAAAATGGAAAACTGAACCAAGTATAGGCTAAACAACATGTTTATAACCCTATACAACAATGGCCTATAGATACCAACTAACCTATATCCATATGCCAATATCATCTACAATCTATCTATGCAAATAGACCTCTCGGTCTTAGGTGAAACTACAACTATACTCAAAGGTAGGCTCTGGTCATGGGTGCCTCACTGAAAAAGGTAAGGGAAAGTAGTAATAATCATCAAGGATGTATGGCATACTAACATCCTATACGTAACTGGTTGGTATCATAATAACAGGGAATTATCTGCAATGTGTTACTATTCTAGCACCAATGCTAACTATCACCTCTAGGGTACAGATACTCTACAAGTCACCATATCTATATACTATGAAGGAACTATCTATGAACAAGCTCTACAATCTAAATATCCCTACTCCTAAGTCATTTATAACAACAAAAAGGGTATGATGTTTTAAACCTTCTCAAGATACAATCTGCTAATCATATGCGTCTGTCCAAAATCATGTTGTCCAGAGTCTTCATCATGCTAGTGAGCAAGGCTACGATAATCACAGAGTCCTTGACTAAGGTACGTACCTCTAGGTTCATGGTATTTAAAATTTTTGTATAGTCGTATGCGACGGCAAAAACCTTAAATTCTCATACCCAAGAAATACATCTGAAATCTGACTACATGTCCTCACTATGCCAACTAACACAACTATCGAAGATCCTAGATCCTATGATTTAGGTGACCTAGCCCCTACGATTCTAAAGAAAAACATCATAACAAAAGAACAACATGACAAACTTAATAAATCAGCAAGGAACAGATGGAATCGGATTTCAAGGTAGTTATAAAAGACAATTCCGGGAATGGAATTGAGAAGAACGGAACTTGCAGCAAGATCTCCAATGGTCTGTGCATCCTTGACTGTCCTGACGATAGCTCGCCCTGCTGGTTTCCCCTGGCCTGCTGCTGATGCTGTATAAATCACCGCTGCTGAGAGAAATTAGAAATGTTGGGAAAAAATCTCTGTACAGATAGAGGTGCACCTCCAATGTAGCAGATACGCCAACCTGAGTCGGCACAACAAGAGTTGCGGTCTCGAGGCCCTGATGAACAGGACGAGAGGTGGCCAGCCTCTCGATAGTATCCCCCGAACCGAAGTGATGAGATCCTGTCTTCATAACCATCATGAAAACAGATCAAAACAAGGAGTAATTTCTGAGAATGAAGCGAAAATTCAAAGGAGGACAGTTTATATTCAAGGAAAGTCAATAAGCAACAATTTTAGACAAAGGAATCTGATTAAGAGTTTTTCCTAATGTGATTGAGTAGCTCTAAAAATAATCCTAATCCTACTGCAGGCTGTAGTGATACTCTAGTTCGAATACCACTACATAAACTCGACCTACATGGGCCACCACTAAAAACGTGTCACGACCCGCACCCACTGTGAGGGTACAAAAACGTAACAACGCCCAGCCTACGCCGCAGTGTCGGCGGTAGAACGCTGTTCTAGGTCATAAACTATAACTACATAACATGAATATACTCTCCAAAAGGAGGCCAACACAGAGGTACAACTCAAGCACAATCTAAGGTAGAATGTAGCACGATGGAAATAGACAAGAAATCCTCAACTGAGGTACAGCAGAAATAAATAACAAGTCTCAACATCTATAAAATATATAACTCTGAAAATAAAGACAACAGTTTAAACATGAAAAGAGAGGACAGTCTAAGCTATCTACACTATACAAGGTATTATCCTGAGCAGCTGCCTGAACCTCCCCAGGGGTCCAGGTCGCGAGTGTCAACTAGGCAAACTCCAAGTAAGGGTGCAGGGTGCCTCATCATCCTCTGTAAAATTTTCAACAGGTCCAGTCAGGACGGGAGCGAGCACAAAATATATCACGCAGTTCATATCATGTTAGGAAATATAAAGCATGCAATAGAGTAAGGTACATGAAACGCTGAAAGTAAGAAGTATATAAAAAACAGTAGAGATTTGATAACAGGAAATATCTAAATATGATAAATAAGAACTGTAAGCCTACTGTGATTTAGAGTACAATATGGTTATGTAAACGGTCTAGGAAAATGCAATGGTAACTCCATTGTACGTGGGTGTACAATAGACATATACAATAGTTATACAATATTGTTCAATAGGATTTGATTACATAACCAATTCTACTCCCCCTCCCCAAATCAATACACAAGGATCTACTCCGGTTACGTTATCTTGCACAATAGTGTACAATATTATACAATAGATGTACAATATTATACAATAGATGTACAATGTTATACAATGGATGTACAATGTTATACAATGGATGTACAATATTATACAATAGATGTACAATGTTATACAATAGTTGTACAATGGTCTATCCCTAGGACTCATGTGATACTGAGAGTACAATATGCACAAGGAGTATACAAGGATATGGGTATTCAATAAATACAATATGTAAGTGAAACGCACATCACAATATGTATTTAGTGAATACAAGGAGATAACATCTCAGAAGAAGATCCGTATAGTACCAATCCGTGATAATGATCGTGTCAGCATCAAGTACAATAATCTAGAGCAAGAATATAAATCCAGACAAGTATGAAACGGTCAGAGAATGTACTCGCCTCGTATCTGAATGTCTGAAGTAAATGTACTGTCCGAGATGAGGTACCTGACTCCTAGTTAGAGCAACACAAGTCAAGATGTACACAGGAAATGATAAATATAATCTACAATGCATCTGCATGCTGTCTAGGTCAAACTAGACTAAAGTCAACACTTGGTCAACTCCAGTCAACTAGACTAGTCAAAATAGGTCAACTAGGTCAAATCCTAGCCCAACAAGTCTAATAAGTCTCACTTGGCCTAACCAAGCCTAGTCTAGCAATCACACACCAATCACAAGGCTATACAAGCCAAACACAAGCCATCACATTCAATATTATACATAAGAGAAAGGAAGCTAACATGTAAAGCTATGTGTGTGTGTGAACATGGAGGTGTACATGAAAAGAGAATTCAACACTAGGCCCTATATCACATATATGTATATATAACTATATGAAAACTCTATTTACCACATTAACACATTTAGCCATGTATAGTATATATATATATATATATATATATATATATATATATATATATATATATATAGAGAGAGAGAGAGAGAGAGAGAAGAGCATGTGTATGTGTTCATGGGGGTGTGTGTGTGTCATGAAAGTGCACAAGAACATGTGTGCGTTATCATGGAATGAGTGTTAGGCAATGTGTGAGTGAGAGTGTCAATGAGTGAGGGTGTGAGGGTTATATAGTGTAGTGTGCATTGTGTGTGGAGTGATAGTGAGGCATGACAGTTGTGTAGCAAAGTGTCAAAAGGAAGTTAACATTCACATATATGAGTTCTCATGTATCTCTTATTTAGTGAAACAAAACTAAATTCCAGTTTTATTCCTAACAAGGCTACATATATTATATCTATTATTACATTACATTCATGCTTGCATTCATTCATCATTCATTTATTCTCTTGCACCACTATATGCACCATATATTACATACTATGGAACCTACATATTCATTACAAGCCATACTTATACATGCTTACATTAGATAGGATACTTACACCTCATACATCATTTATTTAAACATTTACTCATGCTTGCATTCTCTATTTAATTACATAATGTATATACATTAACATGGGTTAAAATCAAATAGAACATTATATTACACACAAGGGTGCACAAAATGCATATGCCGAATAGTAACTCCTACTAATAATCAATACTGTACCATCTCAGCATGAATTAAAATCTAGGATTAAAGTATGTTATAGATCTATGTGTTAGCTTTCCGAAACTTCAAACGGATCGCGTTTTCGTTTCCGGAAACTCCCGAAATCGCGAAAACACCGAGAACGCGTTTATCTTTCGTACAGCTGACACTCAAATAATTCTCCAGAAAGTTACAGAAAGAATTAGGCCTATTAATATATATTTTTGGAAAGATAACTTCAATATGCTTCTTTTAAAAAAAACGGAAGATTAAACCGAGCTTTGAGCTAGAAGTTATGATATTTCTAATTTAGGGCTGAAATTAAAAATATGGATAAAAATCATGACGGATTTGGGTAGTTTGAGACAAAAGAACACAAGTATATAACATAATATATCAAGAACTCACTCTCTACACTAATATATATATATGAGACACTATAGAACACACCTCCAATACAAAAATATGAGATTAAACATGTAATAATTCATTCATACATAACAACAACACATAGTGTGTCCAAATTTGGGATTTTTCCACATGGACACAACCACAACACAAAGGACACTCCTATGACCTCCAAATAGACACGAAATGGACACAAATGGAGATGCAACCATGGGGGTCATTCCTATGGGTTCAAAATAGACCTATATGCATGAGGAAATGAAAAGGAGAAGGGATTTATACCTCCCGGTAGATCGAATCGAAGAAAAGCCTTCCCGGTGCGACACCGACACGTAGAGATTCCAAAAGGACACGAACGAGCTCCGAATCCTCCCAAACTTGGGTAGCTTCCTCCTTGGCTAGAATGGAGAAGGAAAGAAGAAGATTTGGTGGCAAAATGGAAGGATTTGGTTGAGAAATTGCTAGGGATTGCTCTCTAGAAATTTGGGGAAGAACAAAAGAGAGTGTGTGGATGAGAATAATGAAATGAACTTGAGCCTATCCTCTCCCAAAGTGGCTGGCCATATGGGGCTATTTCTCCTATTATGGTAAGGTCCAAAATGCCCCCACTAACCTATTCTATGAGTATTAGGAAATGGCTAATTGGTTGGGGCTAAATTAGTCATTCTAAAGTCTCTAATCACACTAACCTTATCCATAATAATTAGTCTAACCTCTAACTAAAATATTTCTATCATGTGAACTAAATTTAATATCATGTGGGCCATACCTAACTAGTGTGTGGGTCCCACTAGAGTCAAACTACCCCCGGGTCCCCGTTTCAAGTCGGATTGAGTTGAAATTCGAACCCGACTCAAATAACCCCAAAACAATATCATAACTAATAAAATAAATTTCAAAAATATTTCAAAAATACAAAATGACAAAAATACCCCTGTTCCTGAAAACTGGGGGTGACAAATTCCTCGAAATTAAAACCAAACAATAGTAAAATGTCAAAATCACAAGTCATAATTTTAAATAATTTAAAAATGATTAAAAATCACCAAAAATCATAATATGAAATAATTATCAATAAATAATAATTATAATTACAAAATTTCAAAATTACCCTCATCTGGAAAACTGGATATTACATGACGCCCATGCGAGGAGTCACCAGATTCGACGTAAAAGGAAAACTGAGTCCAAGATTTGTGGGTCCTTTCGAAATATTGAAGCGAGTCGTCCAAGTAGCTTACAAAATCGCTTTGCCACCGGCGCTTTCGGATGTACGCGATGTCTTTCACGTATCTTAATTACGAAAGTACGTGTACGATCCGAACCATGTGGTAGATTTTGGTCAGCTGAATCTGAAGGCAGACTTATCATATGCGGAAGAGCCAGTGCAAATACTAGAGCATAAGGATAAACTGCTTCGAAATCGGGCAATCTTTCTCGTTTGCGTACTCTGGAGGAACCATGCGGCGGAAGAGTCGACATGGGAACTCGAGTCAGAGATGAAGGAAAAGTTTCCTTCATTATTTTCATAGAGGTAGGTTCTGTTATTAAGTTTCGTGGACGACCCTTTTTCTTAGTTGGTTATGGTGTAGTGCCCCATCCCTACATCGTGCCCCATTTTTCGTCCACGGGATACATGAGAAAGGAACACTATCGCTATCGACTCGGTCAGGACCGATAGGTCGGGATCGATCGAATCGATCGAACGGGAACGGTTGAATTAAGATCCATTTTCCGTTATTGAATGGCTTCTTCTGAACCAAGTCCCATATTCAGCGGGTTGCGCCTCGAGGATAGACTATGCGGCTGAGTCGGGAGAGACCTCCCGTTGCTCTGCTTTTCATGCCGCAATTGCTTCTTTGGCTTTAGTTTTCTGAATGCGTTTTCGTGAATGTTTTCGATGGTTTTTATGTCTTACGTTTCGAACTTCGCATTCGTATCGAATTTCCTTAAATAACACAGTGTTCTAATCGGTTGCTTGTGCGATTTCAGGTGATCGCGTAGGCAACGTCTAGCACGGCAAACCAGTTTCTCGTCTCAAGTAAATACTAAGGTGAGTGGTTGACCCTTCTTTCCTCGACCCTCTTCTCTAAAAACATTATCGATACTAGATATGTGTTATGCTAGATGTAATGCAACGACATGAATGATATTCCAATGAACGATCACATGACGTCTCACGTACACGAACTATACAAATGCTTGTCATATAACCTTATCGTGCTTGCAATTACCGTATTATATAGAACCGTGCTAAGAAAAGATGAATCGATTAAATAAATGTCGCAATAATACCATAAAGATGTGCCTTGAAATAACAATTAACTTAGCACGGTCATGGACAACTTGTCGATAAGGGCGACTGTTTCTTCGGACGGTATCCCGAGGCCACGGGACCGTTCCGGCCTAGGAAGAAACACGGATAGCTATGCTGGATGCATGCCACGGTAGGCAGTGGCTTTCAACGGGGCTCGCTACCTGCGCTGAAGGACCTCTGTCTACCAAGCTATATGTCCAGGATGGCTTGTCGTGCCAGTGACCTTCACGAATGACTCTATAATACTTCTTTATTATCAACATGACAGGAAAGAACATGGTAAGTTTACGCTACAACGGCACGCTCTGCCGGAGGTAAGATCTATTGTCGTTATATGGTTTGTGCCTTCAAATATAAGTTTGAATTGACTAAGATGGCTAGAAACATCACCAAACATTTGCATGCACGCTCACCTAACTTCTTCAACAAATGAGATCACGAGATTTAAACTGCCATGCACCAGCATAAAGTATAATGTGCTGACCCTCGCTCTCGACAGGTACCCGGAACCAGGATAGCGTGCCAAGGAACTGAAGGCGACGCTCCTTTCTTTTGAAGCCTTGCTAGCACGAAGGCTAACTCTGCAACATTTTGAAGACTCAATTCAACTACATCATGCAGCGCAAACTCTCACCAATCCCAGGTCTTAGAGAGTCATTTTGTTGTGTTTGTAAAAAGGGATATAAATGTATGGAATGACTATCTCATCGATGTCAGTTGTAAGCCCGAGAGGCCTCTTTTGTAATCGAGTCTGTAATCTAACTTATTATCAATAAAATTACAAGTTTCCTTCTCTATATAAATGTGTTCAATTTCTCTGCGTACTCTTGCAAATGCTGTTGTTTCGGATAACCTTATGAACCGCCTTGTGCAAGCATAACTTAGGCTTGCACGGCATCACGCCCAGGGGACGATTATCGATTCTACCGAATCGGGACGTGACAAAGGTTGCTTACCCGTTATTAGTGTTGATGCAACTTTTCTTACATCTAAATTTCAAGATATTTTATTTGTAGCATGTGCTCATGATCCTAACTATCAATTATATCCAATTGCTTATTGTATTGCTGAAAATAAGAATACTGAATAATGGACATGGTTTTTACAATGTTTAAAATCTTCATTTGAAACTTGTTTTGATCGGTGGGATGCTATCTTATTTATATCTGATAAGCAAAAAGGTTTAATTCGTGGAATACATGATATCTTTCCTAGCTCTCCACATTTTTTTTGCATTCAATATTTTAAACAGAATTTGAGAAGTTAATGTACTAGTACACGACAATATCAAGTATGGTTAGATAAACTTGCCCACTCTTATAATGATGTTGATACGACAGAATGGTTTGAAAAGATTAAATTTGCTAATATTGATGTTTTTAATTGGATTGTTGACACAAACGATGAAAATCGTAACTTTTCACATTGGATTACTGCTTATGCACCATGTCCTAGACTAGATATTAACACGTCTAACATTGCAGAGAGTTTTAATAATTAGATTAAGAATTTGCGTGATAAACCAATCACTACATTGCTTGATGGCATTAGAGCTAAAATCATAACTATGTATGAAAAACATAGACAAATTGCTGAAAACCTGTGTCACGCCCCAGAACCAGAATACTGGAGAGCGGGGGAATGACTCAGCCAGCTACGTATTACGGGTAGATGAATACCGTATAATACGATCAATGCTGTCTAAAAGACGAGAGGGTGCATACTACATGAAAGTCTCACTATGGTCATTTCACATCTATTGTCTCAATCATTCAAACAAGAAACAGAAATAGAGAACATGTAAGATAAAGCAGTAAGGCGTCCCAAATGCTCAGTTAAAATATTCTTGATATCTGGCTTTACAAAACATATCCAGATGATGTAGCAAAGTATACACAATTGTTATCAGCTGCAGTCTGACTTAACTACAATTATGCAAAAGTAAGTGCAAGACAATCCGACTAACATGTCGGTGCCAAACGGCAAAGTATAAAGTAAATAACAAAACGAGCGGGGAGGTAAGGAACCCACTCGAGTCCTCCTGCGATCATTCCTCTAGTATTGACCATCTTGGAGGTAGAGGTAAGCTGAATCCTCGGGAACCGGCTCTAAATCTGGCCATGCAAAACCAGAGAGGTTAGACCTCTAATAGCAAGTACCGCAAGGAAGCACGATATGAGACATTAAACCAGTAATTAAGAGAATATAATAATAGATCTCTGCTTGCTACTGGGATTCACATAATATCACGACACTTCGAACCAACCTCCCAACCAAACAAGGACAGAAGTTGGCCCGTCATGTCCTGATGCTCTGATCATCTCAGTTAGGTAACAAAGTAGGTACAATACACAAACAAATCAACTTAAACGGCCATCCAACTCCTACGGCTTACTACTGTGAGTTCCAAGTTATCCTGGAATTATGCAATAAAGATTTCTCAGTTCTTACTATGGACAAGCAAGGCTAGTCGATCCAATCAATCAATTGCGCCAATCATGAATTAGACGAGTCCCAGCGGGACGCCCGTCATCAATATACAATATACAATAAATAGTATTACCAGATACCGCTCCATGCTCGTGTGGCAGGTTTGCAGTATCTGTGGGGACCAGCCGGCCTGTCGGGCACTACTAGTCCCAAGAGGGCTGCCATGTAAGAACTCGGGAATCTATTCTCTCTATGCAATCATTATTTTTATTTAACTTAATAGTCTCTACGTTGAGTGAAATCCCATGCCATGGATCATGGTCATTCGGAATGAGTACTTTCGTACGGGGTACGATATGCACAACTCTACAACGATGCCCGTGCGGTTAGGTTATAGGTCTTACATAGCGTAATGCAACAATCCAAACTAACCACGGAACAATCATGCCTTGACCATAAAGTACACATGCTTCTTTTATAGTAAAATAAATAAATAAATAAATTGAAGCCTGCATGTGTGCCTGTATGTCAATATTCGGGATTGGCCAATCGATTTCAAATATGAACGTGTCTTATTCCATTTAATTCAATAAGACGACTAGCCAGTCTCTTAGTTCCATCTAGGAACGCATGATCAATAATAAATTAAGATAACAATCAATGTTAATTAATGCCACATTCGGGAAATAAAAATTGGAGAATAAATAATGATTGGGAAATAAATAATCTCATGCGCTGTGGGAAATGATTGGGAAATAAATAATCTCATGCGCTGTGGAAAATGATTGGGGAATAAATAAATCTCATGCGCTGTGGGGAATGTTTGGGAAATAAAGAATCTCATGCGCCTGAGGAATGATTGGGAAATAAATAATATCATACGCTGTGGGAAAGGTTGGGAAATAAATAATATCATGCGCCTGAGAAAAATGATTGGAAAATAAATAATATCATGCGCTGTGGGAAATGATTGAGAAATAAATAATCTCATGCGCCTGAGGAATGAGATTGGAAAATAAATAATATCATGCGCCTGAGGGAAATGATTGAGAAATAAATAATCTCATGCGCCTGAGGAATGAGATTGGAAAATAAATAATATCATGCGCCTGAGGGAAATGATTGAGAAATAAATAATCTCATGCGCCTGAGGAATGAGATTGGGAAGTAAATAATATCATGCGCTGTGGAAAAGGTTGGGAAATAAATAATATCATGCGCCTGAGGGAAATGATTGAGAAATAAATAATCTCATGCGCCTGAGGAATGAGATTGGAAAATAAATAATATCATGCGCTGTGGAAAAGGTTGGGAAATAAATAATATCATGCGCCTGAGAAAAATGATTGAGAAATAAATAATCTCATGCGCCTGAGGAATGAGATTGGAAAATAAATAATATCATGCGCCTGAGGGAAATGATTGAGAAATAAATAATCTCATGCACTGTGGAAAATGATTGGGAAATAAATAATATCATGCGCCTGGGAAATGATTGGAAAATAAATAATCTCATGCGCCTGAGGAATGGGATTGGGAAATAAATCTCAGCGTTGCCGGGACTTCATGGCGCATGGCCTCCCGGCGCATGGCCTCCCGGGCGCATGGGGTTCCCGGCGCATGGGGTTCATCGTCCCCAAACAGCAAGTTCAGCCATGAAAGTTCTAAAAACTTGCTATGGCCATAACTTCCTCATCCGAAGTCGAAATCAAGCGAAACAAAAGCCAAAACTGAATGAAATTGAATTCTCTACAACATGGAACTATTAGTTTTCAGAAATAATCAAGTTTTAGAGATCAAAACCAAGAAAAACCGAAAATGTATCAAACTTAGATCTACAACAAATCATCCATGGAAATTAAAAATGCTAAGTACTAAAGAGACTTAGAATCAAATAGGAAAGATGATGGAACAATAAAAATAGGGATCCATCAAGAAGCAAGTTGGCACTTGCCTTGCTCTCTTAGGTTGGTGGGAGAGTTATGAGGAAGAAGAAGAGTAATGAAGAGAGAGAAAGGGTTTGGGGATTTAAATGAAGGAGTGGTGGTAGGTGGGGGTTTATTTCGGTTCATGATGAACCAACATAATTAAACCAATCTGAGCCGAACCCATAGCAAAGCTAAAGCAGAGTATAAAAGCAGAAAGTAAAGTGCAGAAATAAAATTGCAGGAAATTAATTAACAGAAAATTAAAGGAATTTAAATACAGAGCAATACATGATAAATATTAAATGAATACATTCCAGCAGTACATGTATTTAGAATACGTATTCTGGGAACGGGAAGTGACATCTCTACCCTCCTTAGAAAAATTCTGTCCTCGGAATTTCAAATCCAAGCATGATAGAAATATCGAAGCTAAACTAATCTAAGTATAAACAATTGAGTAAGCAATCATTCTACAATGATAATAACAAGTAATGTATCTACATCTAACAATCTACAACATTAAGGAATTCTACTCATAAGGTGACAAGCATGAGGAATCATGACAATCAAGGTACACAGAAAAAGATATACCTTGTGAGTCAAACAGATGTGGATACCGTGATCGGATATCATCCTCACGTTCCCACGTTGACTCTCCTAAAGAGTGATGACCCCAAGCAACCCGGACAAGGTTAATTGTTCGGTTCTTGAGTACCTTCTCTCTTCGGTCCAAAATTGACACAGGCTGTTCCTCGTAAGACAGGTTGGTACCAACAACCAGCTCAGAATGATCAAGGATATGGCTTGGGTCCGATACATACCTTCGTAACTGAGATACATAAAATACGTCATGCACCTCTCGTAACGAAGGTGGAAGGGATAAACGATAAGCAACATCGCCTATCCTATCAAGAATAACAAATGGGCCCACGTATCGCGGACTCAACTTCCCGCGAACGCCAAATCTAATGACCCCACGGGTAGGTGAGATCCGCAAGAACACGTGGTCCCCAACAGAAAACTCTAGCGGCCTACGATGCTGGTCCGCCCAATGACGATGCCGATCCTGTGCAACTCGAAGTTGCTCTCTAATTCCTTTGACCAATTCAACTGTCTGAACAATCATTTCCGGGCCTAACATCTTTCTTTCCCCGATATCATCTCATGCTAGTGGCGACCTACACTTCTTACCATATAGTGCTTCAAACGGCGCCATCTGGATACTGGCTTGATAACTGTTGTTATAAGAAAACTCAACTAACCTAGTTCCCTCCCCCCCCGCCCTTCCTTTTTTTTTTCTCACATGGGTGTCAATCCTAACCCTAGTCGCCACCCACTCTCCCTCCAAACCCTAACCTAGTTCCCAAAAAAAATTGTTGGAATCCTCCAAGGGTAAACACTTAGTTGTTTATTTGGAACCTTAGGCTCTCAATCAATTTACTTGGGATTCTCAGAGGGTAAACATATGTTTGTTTGCTGGAACCTCTGACTCTCGATGTTCAATTCGAAAATTTAATAAAGAGCAAACATATGGTTGTTTTGCATGAATCTGTTTCTTTCCTTGATCTTCACATCAGGATCTAACAAAGGGTAACTTGGATTATCTCTTTGTCCTGACTTGTGTGATCCACATTCTCTGCTTCCTATGCACGTCGGTTCTGACTACGTTTCTAGCGTATTGGCAGAGTTGATGTGATTATCTAGTTGGAAAGATCAAATCGACAGTCGAATCAGGAATTCTGAAGGATGACAGATACTACGACAAATAGCAGTGTCATAGACACTAGTGTTGGCAATGCAATAGCAGGACCAACAGGCACTAGCACGACGATTTTCTCAATTCGACTTGTCGATCGACGGTTGGAAGGACCAGAGTAACTTGGAGAAAGAAGGTCGAGAATACGCTTCGAGGTATGCGATTGTCTAAACATCTGACTGACAACCCTCCAGCCGAGAATAAACCCATTTTTAAGCAATATGAGAGATTTTAGTCGACTGTTTACACAGTTGATGAATTCAATGGAGCCATCGGTGGAAGACATGGTTCAAAATACGGACTTCGTGAAAGAATTATAGGAGGTCCTGGCAGCGGCGTTTGATGGCAAACGCGATTTGTCTCGTATCTATGACTCGGTCGTTGGTGTATACCGAGCAAATCAGGAAGATAAATCTCATAAGGACTATTTTTGGACCTTTAAGGCTATGTCTGATGAGATCGACCACATATTACCTCTTATGGCGGATATTAATGAAGCAAGGGCTCAACGTGAACATCTTCATATCATGGCTTATCTTGCCTCTCTTCGTCCTGATGCAGACTCTGCTCGCTCTCAGATTATTGCTGGATCTTAAGTTCCGTCCCTGTTGGAAGCATACTATCGTGTTCTTTGGGCAGTAAAAGTCGTTGAGACCATTCCGGATGATACTCCTGCCGATTGCTCTGCTCTTGGTACTGCTCGTACGAGATTTTGTGGTGGTCGTGGTGGCCGACGTAATGGTCGCGATAGGGGACGTGGCAATGACGGTCGTGATAGAGGAAGACGGCGCACATGCTTTAATTGTGGTCATCTTGGCTATTTATACTGGCAATGCACTAAATCACCTGCTGCTAATATCACAACTGATGCTCTTGATGATGATGTCCGATCTGTTCAGATGACTTCAGATTCATATATAGAGTTCCTTGATTTACAGGCTCAACGTCGTGGTGAAGCTTTCACGTCTGGATCCACAGTCGGATACTCAGCAGTATTCATAGTAAAGCCCAAGCAGTGAATAATTGACTCTCGTGCATCTGCTCACATGACTGGTGACGCATGTATGATACATAATTATGTCCCTGTCCGTCGTATTTCTGGCATTACTATTGCCAATGGAGGTTCCTTGACAGTTCTAGGACATGGAAGTGCCAGTCTTTCTTTCGGACTGTTGCTCAAATTTGTAATGCTTACACCTGGGAATCCGTTCAGTTTAATTTCAATTAATCAAATTACTCGTGAATTGTATTGCTCGGTAACATTTTTTCTTCTGATAGTTGTGTTTCTCAGGACCTGAAAACTGGAAAGACTGCCGGTAAGGGACATGTGGCTGAAGACTTGTACTTGTTTGACGTACCTTCTTCTATTGTCTGTGTCGACGTAAAACTCGATCATTTCGAGTTACATTGTCAGTTAAGACATCCATCAACCCAAGCTCTCCAGAAAATGTACCCTTCTTTAGATATTCCTGCTTCCTTTCATTGTGAGTTGTGTAGTTTGGCTAAGCATCACCGGATTTCCTATCCGGTGAGTCAAAATAAAATTGCTTCCGCTTCTTTCGAGTTGGTGCATTCTGATGTATGGGGACCTTGTCTGGTTGAATCAATAATGAGTTTCAAGTACTTTGTTATATTTATTGATGATTACTCACGTATTACTTTTGTTTATCTGATGAAAAATCGTTCCAAATTATTTAACATTTGGTACAATTTTTATGCCGAAATAAATACACAATTTGGTGTTCCAATTAAAAATTTTCGGAGTGATAATGGTCGTGAATATTTATCTTGTGAGCTCGATAGTCATCTGGCTCGCAATGGCATATCCACCAAACTTCTTATGCGTATACACCACAACAGAATGGTGTGGACGAGCGCAAGAATCGCCTTCTCCTGGAAACAACACGTGCTCTTATGTTTCAATCACGTACTCCCAAGAGATTTTGGTCGGATGCGGTGTTTACCGCTTGCTACCTTATTAACCGCTTGCCATTGTCAGTTTTCAATGGTAGCACTCCCTTTTCTAGACTATTTCTCGGACGAGATACTCGACCGACTCTTTCTAAATTAGATCCTAAGGCAATACAATATATTTTCCTTAGGTATCCTAAAGATCAGAAGGATATCGGTGTTATTCCCCTGTCTTGAAGAGATTTTTTCACTCGGAATGTTACCTTTGTTGAAACCGAAATTCCTCCATTTCCACAAACAACGGGTCCGGTTCCCCTAGTCTATCCAGAAGAGGATTTTTTACTATTTTCTGATCAAACACAACAGCCCCCCGTACGGATGTCCTCCCTTACCGAGCCAGTTTTCCAGGACGATGGTCCGTATACACCGATTCAGTCAGTGCTGACATCACCCATACAAACATCGCCATTGATGTCCACAGAATCATTCTCATCTGGCTCCACTGAGTCGCCTCCACCTGTTCCACCAGCAGCCCTACAGGTTCCTCTAGTAGCTCCGGCTATTCCGCCTCCAGATCGTCCTCGTCGTGTCTGTCGTGATCATCCCTTATATATTGACAACTACAAAGGACTTACCAGCCATACTCAGTCTCTGGTGGCTACTATTGATGAGATTCAGATTCCCAAGACCGCTAAGGATGGTCTCAAATATTTCGGTTGGCGTGCTGCTATGAACGAGGAGATGAAAGCTCTCAGGGAGAGCCACACTTGGGACTTGGTCGATTTACCTATTGGTAAACAAACAGTAGGTTGCAAATGGGTATTCACGATCAAGGTGAAACCATATGGCTCTCTTGATCGCCTAAAGGCTCGTCTGGTGGCCAAATGATATTCTCAAACCTATGGTAAAGATTACTTCGAGACCTTCTCTCATGTTGCTAAAATGACGTATGTTCGTGTCCTCATGGTCTTGGCTGTTCGCTATGACTGGCCGTTGTTTCAACTGGATATTGTAATGACCCGCTCCGCCCTAGCGGAACGCCGATTCAAACGGCAAGTGCAACGACTCAAACGAGTCGTCGACCCGAAGAGTTGGCATCGACCAGATGAAGAATCGATGCAAGGCTTACATTGGCCCGTCAAGATGAATCCAGACTTAGACTTTCAAAGGCGCGCTCGGAGTATCGCTCGGCCGATGCGAACATCGCTAAGGTGGGTGGCTCCGATGAACCCGTCTTTGCTTAGCCTAGACACATAACAATACGGACACATTTGCTAGAATCGCTAGGCGATAACACTGCGCATGCTAATAAATGACTCAACGCACCTAGCTAAGGGAATAATCCCATCTTGTATGCTTGTATAGAATATGGAAAAGAATATGGAAAATGTGAGAACTCTCGCACCGTGCTCCACGCTCGTGCTAAGGCACAAGCTTACGTTTCGAGTCCCTTATGCGTTCAACAATGAAACAATGAATGGTTTACAACAATGAAATGGAAGACTATCGACATAGTCATTCCGAGTAGATTATAGCAACATGGAAAGGCTACGGGACCGATGGGTCACCAAGGCGACTCCCGCACAGGGAGTTGCAAAATGTATAAATGAATGAATGAATAAGTGAATGAATGAATCGACGAATGAATGAATGAATATGTGAATGAAATGAATCAATGAACAAACGGACAAGTGAAAGTAAGAAAAAGAAAGAATGAACGAAAGATAAGAAAGGAAAGAATGGTTAGCGACAGGTGTGACGGGCACGTGCAACGGGGCTCGCTACCCGCGCTGCACGGACGCCAACCTGGTCGATAACGCATTATGGCTAAGGGTTAGCCTACGGCTCGGAGACAGCCGTTAAGTTAAAATGACAATAAAATACGAAATGGTCGTGGACGGACTCGTGCACGAGTGAAAAGGGATTCCAAGGGCAACGAACGACGATTTCGTGGCCGGCCTAGGCGGAATCATGGCCTACGGGCAGACAGGTGTGCGGGCTTGGGCACATAACCAAACGTAGGGCCGGTACTTCAATAGTCTATCAAGGTGTACCAGCCATCACGCTTGATAGATGAGAATGCCAAAGGGGAAAATGTCCAAAATGGCTGACATGCCTGCGACCGGTGCATATAGATTTAAGTGGGCTTTGCTGGTGGCAATCCACGTGCAAGTCCTTGCATTGAAATCAAAGTAGTCTAAGTTAACTGAATGAAGCGCCCTCTGAACAGACATTGAAATGTAACACACCAAATGATAAGAGTACTTTATGCAAGTGAGTTAGATAACGTGCCCACGATGTGCTAGAACCTGAGGCAGGGACACGCCCTTAACGTTGAATGTTTACATGAATCACGTTAAGTTACTACATGCGAATTGTTGACTAACTTGATTTACTTTGGACAGGGAAGGCCGGACGGTAAGTATGGGTAAGTCGTGCATGCATTTCCATGCAGACACTTGAATTCGGCAACACGAGATAGGTTACGAAATATGCCATGAAACTGATCCTAAGGCAAGATTAGAAAGACAATGAATGATAGACGGTGCACAAAAGTAAATCGAACGTGTTTGGTAATGATAGCATCGTGGACGAGCTAGCCTCCCCACCAATGCATAACAATGTACCGATAACCCCACAGTCTGCTTGCAGGATGCAGGAGACGTCATCGGGTGCGAAGCTTCCCTCGAACGTACTAAGGCGCGGAGCCAACTCTGGAGCCTTGGAGCGTTGCAAGGAGCTAAAGCACCATATACATGACATAATGTATCGGAACATCGTCATGAATTATTCCATCTTGTAAGCCACTTGGCACGCCTTTTATGTTTCAGAGAGAGAGCTTGAGCGATTTGTAAACTCGGCCTAGCGCCGCTTGTAACTTTTTGAAAATCAATAAAGAGTTTGAATTCGTTTCAATTTGTGTTCATTTACTTTTCGCTGCAAATGGGAACACTCTGTGCGACTCTGTGGCCTAGCTCAAATCGGCCGTTTATGAACTTAGCCTTGCACGGGCGCAGCCTAGGCCCGTGCGGCATCACGCCTTAGCGAGGACGATCGCTCCTGCGGGAGCGGGGCGTGACAGATTGGTATCAGAGCACGGCTTTACGTCCTTGGACTTCATTTCGATTCTCTCAGTTTTGAAAGCTCGTTTTGAGACAAAAGAAGTGTACGCTCTCTCTCGTTGTGCCTCGGGATGTTCCATACAATAGGTCTAATATTTTCAAAAGCTCGTACGAGTACTCGGTTGAACGGGATCGATAGGCGAAGGCCTTTGTGCCAAACTGCGACGGACTCGAGTTGGAAGGAACGTATGCTAAAAGTTAGCAAACGCAGTGCGTACTTGAATAACCTTACGCTGAAAGTAGCGAACGTGTACGCGAGACCGAAGTATAGTTCGAACGGGATGGTTATGCACGCAGCCTTTTGGCTAAGTTGTGCGGAGTATCGCACACCTAGACCTTCTGGTGCGAACGAGACCGACTATCGCTCGGACGAGAATAAGTGAGACTTAGAACGTATGTTGATAGAGACGCTATTTGACCCACGCTAAAGTGAGCACGGGAGATGGTTCTTAGACCTTGAGGAATGGGCAAACGCGCGATTGAACACATCGATTGGGAATCGAATGATCTTTTGAGGAATTGAAGAATGACTTGACTCCGAGTGGTGTATGTGATAGATTCGAAGAAGAATAAGAGCGAGTGTCGTTGACTAGTCGAGTGGCTCGAACCCTGAGTGGTGTATGGACGTTATAGAAATTGTTCGAGCGAGACTAAAGGATTTGCGGATAGAACGAGTATGTCGGCAAGCGATGATATCGCACAAAGCCTTAGAACGAGTAACGCTTAGTTGGTTTTGACTTCGATAGTCTCAAACGAGATATCGTTCGAACGAATTAAGAATGCGTAGTGCGAATTACGAAACGATTGAATAGAGAGTCGGAACGATGAAACGAATGGAGGTCTTGGTCGAGGAAACATAGAAGATCGTGTATGCGATTTTGAATTTAGTCGAAGGAATAGAAACTTGAGTTGAGGTGAAATACCCATAGACGAGATCGAAGATAGCACGATCGGAAGATAGCGTGCATGGAAAACGTTGGTTTGGAGATACGAGAATGACTAAGGATTTGGAATGGATGTTGCTCAATGAAGAGTTAGCACGAGACAATGTGAATTGAGGAAATTAAGTTGCACGACTTGGAATTCGTTGCAAAAGGAAGATCGTCGGGTTATGTACATCATCGATGGTATTGAGGCGTATCAAAGATCGATGTACAATAACTCGGAGGTACTCTGATTCGATGAATGACGATCGTGTTAGAAGTTATTGTTTTGAAGAATGCTATGATGGAGATTTTGATAGGAATGGACGTTTGGATGAAGAAGGGTAGTGACTTGATTGTTCGGTGATAACCACAACGACAACGATCTTGTCTTGCGCGAGCGCAACTCCAGCCTCGCACATGCGTCACGTCAGATTTGGGACGATCGTTCCGCGTGAGCGTTGGCATGGTGATTTATGTCCAGTGGGAATGATCGAACTCGAAATACCTTGACATGGCAATTTTGATTGCTACGACTTGTGGTTTGAAGCGAAGGCGAATTGAGGATTGATCGGACGTATAATAGACGGCGAAGTAAAGTCGAGGATTGAGTAGGCCCAATCCGCGTATCGAAAATGAGTAAGTCTAGACTCAACGCAAGAGTTACGTCCCGATGAGGACGATTATTCCGCGGAAACGTTGACGTGGTGATTCATGTCCGCCGTGGATAATCAGACTTGCGTGAGATCGGGGCGCGGCATATTACAAGGCTAGACAACCTTGTGATCAACTACGTGAATTTGATAGGTGGATTGTATCAAACATACTTGAAGAGATAGACTACGATAATTGTTATTGCGGATGCACGATTTGATTGAGGACAACCTATCGTAGGATGACTTTCCTAAACGAGCTCGGACTTGGAGCGGAGAATGTGTTGATGCGAATAGGGTGAACGCTGCTTGATGTTTAGAAATTTGAGTGGAGCGAACTTGGGTAGAAACTCCCGTACGAACGAACAAAATGGTTTGACCATAGGATTTGGGGCGAGCGTCGTGCAACGACCTTGCATGATGAGCCGAGAACTTGACTTGTAACTATGACCTGGTGAGATGACCTAGCGGATAGGCGGACGACCCTATGCCGAGTGATTGAACTTGTGCGATTGACCTTACAGTATCGTCTGGACGGACGATAGACTTGGGGCAACAAAACTTAGAGTAGGACGGGGAACTGGGAGTGTGCGTGAACGATGGCGAGATTGGCCCCAAACGAAGGAAAAGATAGGAAGGGATGATGCGCAAGTAAAGTTGGGATAACGAATTGAATCATTGATTTGAAGACGTACTCGATGATATTGCAATACTTGGTCTTGAATCGGACGGGAATTACTTAAACTTGGTCGACTCCGCTAAGAAGAAATCGTATTGATTTCGTAAACAAGAACGCTTGAGAAGCGAACCAGATTATCTTGAGGACCGAGATAAACGATAGTGAGACACGCATAGTTCGGTTTTAAATCGAAGTTAGTGAAACGATCGACAAATCGAAACTATCACGAGTAGCTTGTCCGACTTCGCTAGTCGCTAAGCTTGGTTGAAATGTACGTATTCGGGGGACGCCTTGAATGCGTGCACGATCCAAACTCAGCGATATGATGAACTCGAATGCAGCTGCAAGTGGGTGTTGAGATGCGCGTAAACGAAAGTGAGTTTGCCTCAGCCTACGACTCTCGCATTTGATGAATTATAACGTGCCTCGTGCGACCATTATAGTCCCATGACACGAAGAAATAGCAACTAAGAGAAGAAACACTTGAATTGAATAAGTACCGTCAACTCTAAAATGAATGAAAAGTTATTCAATAAAATCAACCAAACGTATGCGACACGGAACTCAGAAAGGTATCAAGTATAATTCGATGCCATCGAACGGTAAAGCCATTCGATAGGAATTGTCTAAGAAACACGACGACACGAGTTAAGAAATTGTAGGATGACCTGCACTCAGGAAGTCTCGAGGACGAGACTTGTTTTGAGTGGTGTATTATGTAATGACCCGCTCCGCCCTAGCGGAACGCCGATTCAAACGACAAGTGCAACGACTCAAACGAGTCGTCGACCCGAAGAGTTGGCATCGACCAGATGAAGAATCGATGCAAGGCTTACATTGGCCCGTCAAGATGAATCCAGACTTAGACTTTCAAAGGCGCGCTCGGAGTATCGCTCGGCCGATGCGAACATCGCTAAGGTGGGTGGCTCCGATGAACCCGTCTTTGCTTAGCCTAGACACATAACAATACGGACACATTTGCTAGAATCGCTAGGCGATAACACTGCGCATGCTAATAAATGACTCAACGCACCTAGCTAAGGGAATAATCCCATCTTGTATGCTTGTATAGAATATGGAAAAGAACATGGAAAATGTGAGAACTCTCGCACCGTGCTCCACGCTCGTGCTAAGGCACAAGCTTACGTTTCGAGTCCCTTATGCGTTCAACAATGAAACAATAAATGGTTTACAACAATGAAATGGAAGACTATCGACATAGTCATTCCGAGTAGATTATAGCAACATGGAAAGACTACGGAACCGATGGGTCACCAAGGCGACTCCCGCACATGGAGTTGCAAAATGTATAAATGAATGAATGAATGAATAAGTGAATGAATGAATCGACGAATGAATGAATGAATATGTGAATGAAATGAATCAATGAACAAACGGACAAGTGAAAGAAAGAAAAAGAAAGAATGAACGAAAGATAAGAAAGGAAAGAATGGTTAGCGACAGGTGTGACGGGCACGTGCAACGGGGCTCGCTACCCGCGCTGCACGGACGCCAACCTGGTCGATAACGCATTATGGCTAAGGGTTAGCCTACGGTTCGGAGACAGCCGTTAAGTTAAAATGATAATAAAATACGAAATGGTCGTGGACGGACTCGTGCACGAGTGAAAAGGGATTCCAAGGGCAACGAACGACGATTTCGTGGCCGGCCTAGGCGGAATCATGGCCTACGGGCGGACAGGTGTGCGGGCTTGGGCACATAACCAAACGTAGGGCCGGTACTTCAATAGTCTATCAAGGTGTACCAGCCATCACGCTTGATAGATGAGAATGCCAAAGGGGAAAATGTCCAAAATGGCTGACATGCCAGCGACCGGTGCATATAGATTTAAGTGGGCTTTGCTGGTGGCAATCCACGTGCAAGTCCTTGCATTGAAATCAAAGTAGTCTAAGTTAACTGAATGAAGCGCCCTCTGAACAGACATTGAAATGTAACACACCAAATGATAAGAGTACTTTATGCAAGTGAGTTAGATAACGTGCCCACGACGTGCTAGAACCTGAGGCAGGGACACGCCCTTAACATTGAATGTTTACATGAATCACGTTAAGTTACTACATGCGAATTGTTGACTAACTTGGTTTACTTTGGACAGGGAAGGCCGGACGGTAAGTATGGGTAAGTCGTGCATGCATTTCCATGCAGACACTTGAATTCGGCAACACGAGATAGGTTACGAAATATGCCATAAAACTGATCCTAAGGCAAGATTAGAAAGACAATGAATGATAGACGGTGCACAAAAGTAAATCGAACGTGTTTGGTAATGATAGCATCGTGGGCGAGCTAGCCTCCCCACCAGTGCATAACAATGTACTGATAACCCCACAGTCTGCTTGCAGGATGCAGGAGACGTCATCGGGTGCGAAGCTTCCCTCGAACGTACTAAGGCGCGGAGCCAACTCTGGAGCCTTGGAGCGTTGCAAGGAGCTGAAGCACCATATACAGGACATAATGTATCGGAACATCGCCATGAATCATTCCATCTTGTAAGCCACTTGGCACGCCTTTTATGTTTCAGAGAGAGAGAGCTTGAGCGGTTTGTAAACTCGGCCTAGCGCCGCTTGTAACTTCTTGAAAATCAATAAAGAGTTTGAATTCGTTTCAATTTGTGTTCATTTACTTTCCGCTGCAAATGGGAACACTCTGTACGACTCTGTGGCCTAGCTCAAATCGGCCGTTTATGAACTTAGCCTTGCACGGACGCAACCTAGGCCCGTGCGGCATCACGCCTTAGCGAGGACGATCGCTCCTGCGGGAGCGGGGCGTGACAGATATCAAGAATACTTTCCTCCACGGGGATTTTGATGAAGAGGTATACGTGATGCAACCTTCCGGGTTCGTTGCAATGGAGGATAAAGTGTGTCATCTGGGTAAGGCCCTCTATGGTCTAAAACAATCATCCCGTACGTGGTTTGGTCAATTTACACAATGTGGTTACTCAGTTTGGTCTGTGTCAATCAAAGAAGGATCATTCTGTATTCTACCGACAGACATCAGCTGGAAGGATACTACTTGGTGTCTATGTTGATGATATTGTAATCACGGGAGACGACAGTCAGGATATTGCAGGCCTCAAGAAATTTCTGGGAGAACAATGTCAAACCAAGGATATGGGGTCCTTGAACTATTTCTTGGGCATTGAGGTCACACGGAGTAAACGGGACATTGTAATGTCCCAGAGAAAGTATGTGCTGGACATACTAAATGATGTAGGCATGATGCAAACCAAGAGAGAAACCTCACCTATGGATCCAAGGTCAAAGTTACTTCCAGGTCTTGATGACCAATCCAGATCAGTATCATCGAGTAGTTGAAAAATTTAACTACTTGGCGGTCATGACTCGTCCGGAAATTTCTTTCGCAGTAAGTGTTGCAAGTAGATTTATGGTTTCTCTAAGAGTTCCACACTGACAGGTAGTTCTCAGAATCATGTGTTATCTAGTCAAAAATCTAGAAAAAGAAATTCGGATGGAAAATCATGGACACATTCGTATTAAGTGTTTTATTGATGTTGACTGGAGAGCAAGCCTGACAGATAGACGATCTACATCGGGCTACTCAGTATTTATTGGCAGAAATCTAGTGTCATGAAAGAGCAAGAAACAAAGTGTGATAGCACGCTCAAGCTCAGAAGCAGAATATCGAGCCATTGCTCTTGGCACATCAAAGATATTATATATGAATCATCTTTTACAAGAACTGGGAGAAGACGCAGAATCTCAAGCGGCAGATCTATGGTGTGATAACCAATCTGCTATTCATATTGCCACCAATCCCGTATTTCATGAACGGACGAAACATATTGAAATTGATATCCACTTTGTTCGTGATGAGTATACAAAGGGAGTGATAAAATTTCAACATGTGAGGACCGACGACCAGATAGCTGATATCTTCACAAAGCCTCTTATGGGTCCTCGGATTCAATTTCTATGTAACAAGCTGAGCGTGATTGACATCTATGCTCTAGCTTGAGGGAGGGTGTTAAGTGTTATATTAGAACTATTAGTTAGTGGGCTTTAATCTCACATTGCTTAGAACAATAGGAGAGAGGCTAGCCTCTCATATATATATGTAGTCTTTCATGATTAATAAAGTTATCATATTATTCCAACTCTACAGTTTATTATATTATAAAAAGTTCATCCAATATGATCCTAATGTTCCCCCTCTATGATGCAATTCTAACAAATAGTGTCCGTGTCATATGGCCCCTAAGAATATTAGACTTATCCTAAGCCAGTCTATAATTCTAACACACGAGTAATCATAATTAAGGATTTTAGCGCTCGACTATTTTTGGATCAAAATTTTGTTGTCTTTCGAAATTTCTAAAATTTCGGTAGTCTCCTTTTTATTTTTTGATCCAAAAACAGGTGAACAGTATAAATCAATCAGACCCCGAGCAACCCTTTGTCGAATTATAAGGATAAAACCCCTTCGATGGACAAAGTCAACATCGTTACCCACGCAGATACATATACTATTCAAAATTGAATTTACAAATATACGAAGGCGAGAATTCATGCTACAGCTACTTACCTTAGCAATTAAACAATCATTCTTGATTTATTCTCTATACAAGACACAAGGGCTAAGAACATAAGGGTTAACAACTCTGAAATTTACAAAAGGAAACTGAGATACAAAGATTTATACTAAAGACGAAATTAATATCTAATATGTTCTGGATAAAGGTGGAATAACTTATTTGTAAGGTATTAATCATTCTAACTAATAGCTGCTGCCGCCGGTCAAGGAGAGCTTCAGCGGTAACAGAGGTCAGGTGAGAGGGTGGAGAAGTGAGGGAGTGGATGAGAGAGAGAGAGAGATAGATCGAGAGCGAGATAGGGGGGAGAGGGTGGTGCGAGAGAGAGAGACAACGAGTGAGAAGGGAGAGGTGTGAGAGATGAGAGAGGAGAGTCTGGGAGAGATCGAGAGGCGACGGCGAAAGATAAGAGAGAAGACAATAGTGGGAGGCGGGGAGCAGGGACAACATGTACGACAAGGGACGGAGAGAGGGAGTGAGATCGTGAGAGAGAACGAGAGGTACGGGCAAGAGAAAGAGAGTATGGGAGAGAGATGGTAGTGATGGTACTCCTTTTCTTCTTCTTCCTCTTGTCTACTTCTTCTCCAACCTTCTTCTCAACTTATTCTCTTATCTCTTTGTTTCTTCATTTTCTTCTTCTTTTTTTGAAAGTCATGATGACTAAGAAATGGGGGGGGGGGAGGTGGTTTAAAAATTACCAAAGTGTCCTCAAGTTATCATGACAACATTAATGTTATGATATATGCCGCTCTAGGTGACGTGATTTTGCAAAAAAAAAGAAATAACAATGGTTTAATTGAAAATTTTGTTGGCCAAAAATTTAATAAGAGTTGTTAATCATAATTAGGAAGAGTGATTATGGTGATTAGGATGGGATTAGGAAATGAATAATGAATAATATAAAATACATGAGGTTGAAATATTAAATGATTAAATCAAAATATAATAAAATAATAAATTGGCATAAATTACGAGGAAAATATAAAAATAATAAGTCACGGACTCGCAGCTAATACACATCGTGCAGAACATCCAGAATTTTAATTTGCACTCCTTTAGGCCCTTTAGCAACTCCCTTTTCTGCAGCTCATTTGTGCCCCTCTCACTCATGTGGCCTAGACGTAAATGTTATAGTTTTGCGGTATCATCTACCACTTTCTTTGTCTCTATAGCTGCACCACCAGTTATCGTGCTAACGTATTTGCAACCTGATCCGTCCAACGCGCCCAGAGAAATGAGATTGTTTTTTAACTCAGGAATGTGTCCACATTTACAAGTGTCCGCACCACCCAACGAATATCTTCAACTTGATGTTTGCTATGCCAATTGTCTTGTAAGACACATTGTTCACCATGAGAATACCATCACCATTGAACTCCTTGTAGGTGCAAAACCACTCCATATTCGGACACACGTGATACGAGCACCCAAAATCAAGAATCTATGCATCGATGGAACTTTCCTTCCCACTATTTACGATAAGTACATTACATCGACTCCACGTATTTTGAGCAATACTGGCTTGACTTTGACCACTTGAACGGACACTTCTACCCTTCTCTGGCCAGTAGTATTTTGGACATTGCTTCTTTATGAGTTTTGACTGTTTGCAAAATAAACATGTATATTCTTATGCTCAGATGATTTGGACTTCCCTCAGCTACTTTTTCCTCCATCCTTTCTTTTTGACCTTCCCCTTTCATTAGCAAACAATTCGGATGACTCATTGATTGGATTTGACCTCTTTATAATCTCATTATTAAGAAGACTAGTAGTCACATCTTCCATCTCAAGAGTCTGTTTTTCATAGAAATTGTTGTCACCAAATGGTCATATGCCCCTGAAAGCGAAAAAGGAACAATAGTACCTTGTCCTCCTCTTCTAACTTGATTTCAAGTTACAGAAGATCGCTCACTACCTTATTGAAGCTATTTAAATGACTGAAAATTTGGGTCTATTCCTTCATGCATATACTATAGAGTTGCTATTTGAGGTATAACTTGTTTGACAACGACTTTATCATATACAAGCCTTCGAACTTCAGCCGCAAACTGGCCGTAAAAGTTTCGTCCTTGACATTATATATAACCTCATCCGCCAGATAAAGCACCATTTTACTTTGTGCCCTCTGATCCATGTCTTCCAATGAATCATCCGTCATATCCGAAAGGTTTCTTCTCCTTCTATGCGGCGACCTTAAAGACTCCCTGTTTAATGAGTAGAGCCTTGACTCTTCTCTGCCATAACGATTTCTCTTTTTTATTAAAATTTTTCACCTCGAACTTTGTGCTATTTACTTTGTTACTCGTCATCCTGAATTTTCCAAAAATCTCTTGGACCTTAATGAACCAACAATTTCAAGTATCCGGATCTAGGTATATAGGGAGCGGACCAATGTCATCACCTACTGTTGACCTAGATCAAAGAAATTAAAATTCCGACAGTTCCCATAGTCCTGATACCAATTGTTGTATAACACACGGAAGCGAGAACATAACAATACTCTTAAAGTGACAAGAATAACAAAGCACAATAATAATTGTTGAATATTTGTGTTGATTTTATTGATAATTCCATGGTTATATATAGCCTTACAATCCTCCTCATTACATTAAACCCTCTGTGGAATATACTATGGCATATTCTGACATACCAAATATACCAACATGATATTCCAATATACTTATTCTAATATACCAACACTCCCCCTCAAGATGGGCGAAAGATATTCACTAAGCCTATCTTGTCGCATCCTCTAATCATGCTCACGGAGCTAAGTCCCTTGGTCAGTCCATCTGCTACCTGATCCTTGGTTGGAACGTGGCCTAGCTCCAGTAGTCCACTTTCCAACTTCTCCTTGATGAAGAACCTATCGATCTCGATGTGTTTGGTCATGTCATGCTGTACTGGATTGTTGGCGATACCAATAGCTTACTGGTTGTCACACCACAGTTTCATCTTAGTTCCTTGATCTAATCTCAGCTCCACCAGCATATTCTTCAACCATAGCAATTCTGCAACTCCCAAGACCATAGCTCTGTACTCCGCTTCAGTTGTCGATCTGGCCACCACTGACTGCTTCTTACTCCTCCAAGAGACCAAGTTGCCTCATACAAATATGCAGTATCCTGAGATAGATCTCCTATCATCAGCACAGCTAGCCCAGTCAGAATCACAGTAGCCCTCGATGCTCACGTGATTATTCTTCCTGAATATCAGTACCTTTTCGGGGGCTCCTTTCAAGTATCTCAGAACCTGATACACTGCGTCCATATGACCCTTTCGTGGGTCATGCATGTAGCGGCTCACCACACTTACTGCAAAGCAGATATCAGGACGGATGTGGCTCAAATAGATCAACTTGTCCACCAGTCTTTGGTATCTATCCCGGTCAACTGGTTCCCCAGTCTCAGCAGCCAGCTTGAACCTCTGATCTATCGGCGTCGCTGCAGGTTTGCATCCCAACATCCCTGTCTCTGTAAGGTCTAGTGCATACTTCCTCTGAGAAAGAACAATCTCCTCTGCTTTTCGAGCAATCTCAATCCCAAGGAAGTACGGAAGAAGGCCAGGGTCCTTCACCTCGAATTCCTTGTCAAGCTTCCCTTGAGTCGGGCGATCTCCTGCTCATCATCTCCTGTGATAATCATATCGTCCACATATACCACAAGCATGGTGATGTGACCTCCACTCCAACGGAAGAACACAGTATGATCAGCATTGATCCGCCGATATCCAATTCCTATCATCGTCCTCCTGAATCTGTCAAACCACGCTCGAGGAGACTGTTTCAGTCCATAGAGGGACTTCTTCAACCTGCAGACATTGTCCACTATCTGATTGGTGCCGAATCCTGGTGGTATTTTCATGTACACCTACTCCACTAGATCTCCATGAAAAAATGTATTCTTCATATCCAGTTGGTGTAGCTTCCATCCACTATTTGCTATCAGAGAAATCAGGGTCCTGACATTGCTCATCTTTGCCACTGGTTCAAAGGTCTCGTCATAGTCAATGCCGTACGTCTGACTGTATCTTTTTGCCACCAGTCGAGCTTTGTAGCGCTCAACCTGTCCATCCGAATTCTGCTTCACAGTAAAGATCCACTTGTATCCGACTGCTCTCTTCCCTTCTGGCAGTTTTACCAGCTCCCAAGTGTGGTTCTTCTCAAGAGTCCCCAGCTCCCGTGCATCACCGCTTTCCACTTTGGATCGTTCTTGACAACTTGCCAATTGTTAGGTACAGTAATACTATCCAAAGACGCAATGAATACTCCATGAGAAGAAGAGATATGATCATATGAAACAAACTGAGTAAGGTCCCAACCATATCTAACAGGAGAATTTTTCGCATTGCTGCGAGTGGTCCTCCGTACTGATAATGGTGTGGGAGGAGTCGGAAGAATGATATCAGTTGAAGGAAAATCTGGTGGTGGTATAGGTGTCTCAGGAGTCGAGACGGACGCAGGCAAGGGACTTGGCACTTGCACTGTAGGTACTGGTCCTACAGTTTGCTTTCCTCTCCTGCTGTAGGTAATTATCTTCCCATGAGCTGCGGGCCTAACACCTCTCATCTCCTTCCCTTGTTCTTCTTCACCTTCCTGTTCCTCCTCAACCGCGCCTCCATGCTATACTCCTAAATCGGTCACCAGATTTTCACCAATCTTCCCCTCTCGCGTCATACTCGCAGTATTAGGTAAGTTGTTTGAGGTTTCCTCCTAACGATAGTATGACTCATGCTCCCTGAAGTGAACATCCATGCTCACAAACTTCTTCTTCTCTACTGGTCTCCAGCACATACCCTTCTAAGTCGTCGAATAGCCCACGAAGATGCACTTGACTGCTCTAGGATCAAGTTTTTCAACTGACGGCCTGTTATCCTTCACAAAATACACGCAGCCAAATACTTTCAGTGGGAGTATCCCACTATTATTTTCTTGCAATATTTCACATAGAGACTTCCATCCCAGTACCTTTGAGGGCATCCTATTGATTAGTTGAGTTGCTGTCAATACTGCATACCCCCATAGACTTTGTGGGACATTCATATCGATCGTCGTGCTTCTTGCTATCTCCAGAAGGTGTCTATTCTTCCTTTCTGCTATGCCATTTTGTGTTGGTGTATATGCACAGGCGGTCTGATGCTGTATTCCTTGGACTGGCAAGTATTTCGCAAGTGCTTTGTTGGTATACTCTGTCCCATTGTCAGATCTCAGTACTTTCACCACTGCCCTGTACTAAGTCTGGACATGTTTATGAAAATTTCGAAAATAGGTAGATACATCACTCTTATTCTTCATCAAATACAGCCAAGTGACACGAGAAGAACAATCAATAAAGGAAACAAAATACTTGTAACCATTCATAGTAGTAATGGCGCATGACCCCCAAACATCAGAATGTATTACATCAAAAACAGACGAGCTCCTATGACCCGTACTAGCATATGAGCTCCTAGTAAGTTTGCCTAAATCATATGCATCACATACTAGTTTCTCCTTATTTGTTTTCTCATAAATGGCTGGATACAATTTACCTAAAGTAGCAAAAGAGGAGTGTCCCAACCTTTTACGGTAGAGTATTAATATATTCTCAACACTCATCTTCAGTCCTCCCATACCTGCATTCTCTGTCATAGACATCAATGTTGAATCCAGCTCTTCTCGATCCAGGTACCACAGTCCCTCATGCCAAGTGCCAGTTCCAAGTCTTCGTTCCGTCTCTTTTTCCTGGAAGATCACCTTAGGAATATCAAAAGAGACAATGCATGTTAGTTGGAGGATTATAGAACTGAAGGACAAAAGACTGATTGAAAAATATGGAGCATGCAAAACATTGGATAGTTTTACTGAACCGGTACAATTTAGAGTACCCTTACCGACTACTGGCTGGAAAGTATCATCAGCTGTTTGAATGTTGTTTGCCAATGCTAGGTGAGTGTAGGAGGACAACTCACTAGCATTTCCCGTCACATGCCAAGATGCCCCCAGTTGAAAATTCAGTCTGACGATTTAAGGGAAGACATAGATGCAAGGGCGAGTGAGTCGTCAGTACCTTCTGATGGATGGACATACATGACGGCGTTGTCTCCAGCGAAGAATGAGGTAGATGCCTCCTCGGTTCCACTCCTCATGTCTCCATTGTTTGACGCTCTCTGCTTACTCCTGAGTACCTCGAGTATGCCCTCAGTACCTGATCCTCCTCAGTAAAGGTACCACCACCTCCCTCATCCTCTTCTGCTACCAGCAGGTTCGCTTGATAACCTGCTCGACCACCCCGTCGACCCCCACGACTACGGCCACGTCCTCCAAAATGTCCACGTCTACCGAACTGTCCACGTCCACCACATGGATCTCCCTCTTTAGGTGGTTTGGTGTAAGCATACCGATGATGTCCCATCTTCCCGCAGTTGTAGCACTGCCTGTTGTGCTGTCAGGGCTCTCTCTTAAGCCCTGTGTTGCTCGAACTGGTAGCTGTCAGTACTGACTTTACTTCAGGAGAAACACATGTCCCTGCCTGCAGCTTGATGCGTGTCTCCTCCTGGACCATGGCCGAGATAGCCTCCTCAAGGGTGAGGATCTTCAGTTGGGCTAGAAGTGGTACTGTCCTCTGAGCAAATACTGCAGCCAGCCTTTTAAAGGACTTCATCGTCCTCTTCTTCAGACATATATGTCTCTCCTTACACTTCGGGTTCCCGTAGCTCGTCCGATCTGAGGAGTGATCGTAATCCAACCACAGACGCTCCAACTCCGTGGAATACTCCTGCACCGTCTTCTCTCCCTGTACGGTGTCGTTAATCTCCCCCTTGATCTAGAAAATACGCAAGTTGTTCCCTACACCATCGTAGGTCTTTCTCAATTTCTCCTGTACGTCCTTCACCATCTCAATGCCATCCACTGTGGCGGCGATCGACTGGACTAAAGAATTAAGAAGCCAAATGTAGATCACTATATGAGTGGACTTCCACTCGTCGCGTCCTACCGAGCTCTCGTCCGGCTCTGTCTTCTCTCTTGACAGGAAACTCTCCAGGTTCATTCCTGTGAGGGTTCTCCTCATCCGCCGTGACCAACTCAGGTAGGTAGCTGGTCCATCAAGCTTTAGATCGATGGAAGGAAGCTCCAACTTCGTCGATGTTCGTGTCGCGCTCCTACCAGCTGACAGTTTTATCAGCTTTATCAACGTTGCAACCTCCACAGGGTTCATCTTCTTGATGATCTCCTCCGTCGATCCTCCTCTTCTCCAATCACCTCACATCTGTTCTACGATTCACGCTCGTCCTCTTCGTCCTCTCCTAGATCCGATCATGTCTCTCCTATCGGATCTAGGCTTTCAACATCCGGAACGACCTCGCGGGAGACTTCAAAAACCGTAGCTTCGCGGTGGTGGGGGCGGTGGGCCGACTGACAGGCGAGTGGGCGTCGTCGGGTGAGTATCTCCGAACAGCGGCCGTCGCGAGCAGCAGCAGCGGTAACAGCCGTGCGCGTGCGGCGGAGGTTCCCGCTGAGCAGCGGCCGGCTCGCGCGCGAGGTGGTCGGCGTGCGGCCATGCAGCGGCTGGTGGCGGCGGGGTCGGTGTGCGGCGGGTGCAGCGTGTAGCGGCTGGCAGCGGCGGTGACGACTAGGGTTAGGGTTTGGGAAAGGCGGCTGCGGCGGCTAGGATTTTGTGGTGGCTCTGATACCATGTTGAATATTTGTGTTGATTTTATTGATAATCTCATGGCTATATATAGTCTTACAATCCTCCTCATTACATTAAAGCCTCTGTGGAATATCTTGTGGCATATTCTGACATACCAAATATACCAATAGGATATTCCAATATACTTATTCTAATATACCAACAATAAACATAAAGTACACAATGATTTACGTGGTTCGGTCAAGATTAGCTGCTCCACAGTGCAAGGGGAGACATCTTTATTGAATCAGTGGGAGAACTTTACAAAATGATTACAAAGCAAACCGCAACCGTAACCCTTTTATTAGCGAGATCTCCAATGATCTCTCCTTCAACCTCTCTCAAAGACTAGTTTAATGGCTCTCTAGCAAAATCCTAGAAAACCCTAGCTTTTAGCAATTAATAGCCTTAAGTACATCAACAAAGTGTGCTGATGGAGGCATTAAATACCCCCATAACTTAATCTAGACCTAGGAGCAATTTGGACCGCTAAAATCCAAACTTTAGATCTGATCCGCTCGTTAAAATGAGCAGATCCTAACTGAACGATATGTCGGCGGTATGCCTTTTTGTTAGACCAAAAAATATCTCAATACGTGTTGGATGTTTTAGCCTCTTTCAAGTATGCCGGTGGCAATACCGGCGGTATGCTACCGGTATAACGTTGAGGTGATACTTGTTTTTTCTTTGGTTTCGACACACGAGGTTCACCGAATCCTCCGTCGGCGCTCGTGGCACTCCAAATGAACATGAGCCGCGTCCAACACTTTCTTGATTGCAATTTGCCTAGTACTTTTGTTGGATTTTCTTAATTAGAGAGGTCCCTTAAGCTTTAAAGATTTATTTTTTATATTATAATCATTCTAGATGATGAAGATTTTAGTATGAAAGTTTTCTTCTTCTTTCAGAATGATACCGACTATTTGTTTTCATGATTTATATGGCAAACATGGCATATCCAATCAATTGTTGTTGGAATCTCCAATTTCTAACTCGAAAGCATTCGCCTTTTTTGGGGTGGTATTTTAGGTGTGATTGTAAGACTTATTGCAGTGTTCATCTTCATTCTGTATATTTATGCTATGATCATCATAAGTATATGCTGGAAGCATAACTTTAGATTTGTATTCATATATGTATGTCTTGACTATCAAGTGATGGTGTAGTTGGATCTCTTGAAAAAAGATATAAGAAAATTTTGCTCACAGCTAATATCAAGATAATCATCAACGGTATTGGGAACATGGAGGGTGCTCCTTGGTTGCACGAGCTTAAAACTGCATAACTAAGAGGTAGGTCGACCTACCCACCAACTGGCCATTATGGCATGGCTCTTTGATGCTCATAGCTAGTTAGACTAGGAATTCGGTACCAACATAGAGTGTTGACATTAGGTAGATAGCCGGTCACAACAATTCTTTAATAGAGCTTTCTTATGCACTTGTGGCAGACCCATTCTGATGAGAAAGACTTGGATGGTGATGATAACCTTGTTTTATTTATTTGTCTTTTTCGTAGGAGGCTGTGGAGCTTGTGTTGTACTGCTGTCGACATATGATCCCATATCTGAACAAGTGAGAGATTCCACTGTTAGTTCGTGCCTCACGCTTCTTTGCAGCATAGACCTCTGCTCAGTGACCACCACTGAGGGACTGGGAAATGTTAAAGATGGGTTCCATTCTATTCATCAACGAATTTCAGGCTTCCATGCTTCGCAGTGCGGTTTCTGTACTCCTGGCATGTGTATGTCCCTCTTCTCTGCTCTTGTCAACGCAGACAAAACCGACAGGCCTGATCCTCCAGATGGGTTTTCAAAGCTTACGGTTTCCGAAGCAGAAAAAGCTATTGCAGGCAATTTGTGCCGCTGTACTGGCTATCGGCCCATTGTGGACACATGCAAAAGTTTTGCAACAGATGTCGATTTGGAAGATTTGGGTCTCAATTCATTTTGGAAGAAAGGTGAGAAAGGTGCCATTGAAAAATTACCACCTCACAGACGCGAAGGAATTTGTACATTCCCGGACTTCTTGAAATCTGAAGTTAAATCTGCTTCGACTGTTTTTTCGAGCTCGTTACAAAAATATCCTTCCAATCTAATCATGACCCGAACTCATATCTCAAATAATATCGAGAACACGAGCTTGGTGAAGGGTCACTGGTATCGTCCTCATAGAATTGATGATCTTTATAAGCTATTGAGTTGTAATGATGTTGACAAAAGCCATGTCAAAATCGTTGTTGGCAATACAGGGTCTGGTGTTTATAAGGACCTTGACCTATATGATATGTACATTGATCTAAGGGGCATCCCAGAGCTCTCAGATATCAAAGTGGATGGCAGAGGTATTGAATTTGGTGCTGCTGTGACTATCTCAAGGGCTATTGAAGTGTTGAAAGAAGAATCTGAAAGCCTTTTCCCTTCAAATGGGAGATTTATGTTCACTAAAATTGCTGAGCATATGAATAGGGTTGCTACATTGTTTGTTCGAAATACAGCTAGTTTAGGAGGAAACCTAATGATGGCGCAGAGGTGGCAATTCCCGTCAGACATTACTACTATACTTCTTGCTGCTGGATCAACCATTTGTATCCAGCTGCCATCAGAAAGGCAAGGCCTTACCCTGGAGGAGTTCTTGGAAAGGCCTCCATGTGATCAAACAACTATACTATTAAGCATCTATATTCCTTGTGGGAAGTCGGATAACAATTCATCTTCTGAGATCAACAAGAGTACTGTTCTTAAAGCTGCACGGCAATCCAATTTTCTATTCGAAACATATCGAGCATCTCCTCGACCTCTTGGAAACGCCGTGTCTTATCTCAATGCTGCTTTCTTAGGTCAGACATCTTTACATGAAACGTCAGGTGAACTTGTTTTAGATGATCTAAGATTGGCTTTCGGTGCTTATGGTAATAAGCATTCCATCAGGGCAAGGAATGTTGAGAACTTCTTAGTGGGTAAGCCTGTTACCAGTTCTGTTTTACTTGAAGCCATCAGATTACTTAGGGAAACAATTGTTGCAAAAGAAGGCACTAAACATGCTGCTTATAGATCGAGTTTGGCTGTTGCCTTTCTGTTTAAGTTTTTTCAACCACTTTTGGAACTTGGAAAGGGTTCACATCTTGACATATCTGACGTTTCTGGAAGTACTACATTTCTGAATGGCAGTGATGGTGGCCATTCCCCTGTGTTCAAGAAGTCATCAACAAGTTCAGGTCATGATCAATCTGATAGCGATAATTTGGTTTTATCTTCTAAGCAGGAGGTCAATATTAGCACAGATTACTTTCCTGTTGGCGAGCCAACTAAGAAAGCTGGGGCAGAACTTCAAGCTTCTGGTATATTGTCACACTCCTCATCATTTTATGTCTGTAGATATTACATTTTCTCTTTTCTGTTATAATTTTAAATGCTGCAGTTCGACTCTTGGAAATCATTCCTCAAAAGAAAAAAAAAAAGAAAAAAAAATCTTAAGTTTCCCTATGGTCTTTCCCCTTTTTTTCTTGCTTGATCTTGACGCCAGATTTGTGGATCATGTTTGCCTAAAGCTGAAACTTATTTTATGACCTTGTGGAGCTGAGAATTTCTGGACTGTGTTGTGGATCATGTTTGCCTAAAGCTGAAACTTATTTTATGACCTTGTGGAGCTGAGAATTTCTGGACTGTGACTCACATGCATGTCCCATACAATGTTTGTTTTCCAAAATTGTACCCATCATTTAATTTGTTTATACTAGTTGTGAGCATTTTAATTGTTAGTTCTTAGCCAATGATATTGGTAAAAGTTCGACAGTTAGGAGCAGCTGTACTCAATTCCGAAGGGTACTCTGGATCAGAACACTGTAAAAATCAGTATATAGGGGAACGTTTTTCGTAGATCTAAAGTTACATAGCTGGAGACTGCGGTATTGGTCACTGATGTGTTCTTGTTAACAAAAACCCATTTATTGTATCTAAGTTACAAGGACGAGTTATGCAGGAAAATGACATGACCGAATCACCAAATCAGTCTTTCAATTTGGTTAATCAGGGTTGGTAGGGTTTTGTAATTTACTAATTTTGAAACTGGAATGTTGGAATTTGGTGGAGTTGCATCGCACACTTGGAAAGAAGGAATCACTAATAGGATTCTGGATAAGATTTTCATTACCGAAAAGTTTAATGATACGGTTTGGCGAGGACTTGAAGGGATTTGGAAGACTGATGATGGCTGTTTTGGTGCTTCTTCACAGTGGTTGGGCTTTTTCCTGGACTGAAGTACAGCAACAACAGTCAGCCTTATAAGGAGGATTTTGGGATATAATCACAGGAAGATGTGTGTGTGTGTGTGTGTGAGAGAGAGAGAGAGAGAGAGAGAGAGAGAGAGAGAGAGAGAGAGAGAGAGAGAGTATTAGGGTTAAGACTGAGGGACTGGGAGTCCTAGGAAAGGAGAAGGATTATAGCTCTGTTCGAGACAAAAGAAAAAGAGGCCTGGTTCGTGATCTGTACAGCTGGAATTGGTTGGTGGTAAAATAGTTGGGTGAAGGATTTTAACTGTGGAGAAGGAGAAGAAAGAGAGACAGTAGTAAAGGCTTTGCATCTCTTACTCTAGGATTTGCACCGATTCTTGAATGCACAAGCCATGAAAGACACAAACTCCCTTCGAGGCCATGAAGAAGGATATGACATCTGTTAGTGTTAGATAAGAGAGATGGCCCTTAAGAAAGCTGAATGGAAAAAGTGATTCATTCAGTTGAAGTTTGGATGAAGGATTGTTTTTTTTTTGTTTTGTTTTTGTTTTTGTATATCCTTATCTGTAAGTTTTATATGAAAGTGGGATTATAAAATCATCAGAACCATGCTCAAATGAAAATGGGATGATACCGGATGAAACCAGCTGCAGTGTGGACAAAGAGCAATGAACACCTTGGTCTCATCAGGATCAAGTGCATTGGGTGTTTAAGCTGGTTCCTGAGGTTGGTGGTTGAATTGTTGAGCATCACAGGTGCAAATTGCTGCTTTTAGGAGGATAGCAATTGTTGTTTGTTTAGGAATGATAGGATTTAACACAGCTAGAAGACTTGGGCGTGAATATCATAAGAGCATTGTGGAGTTTTTGAGAAAGCTGATGTGAGTTATCATGGACTAAGCTATATCTGTTTGCATTTTGGTTTCTGTGTTATGAACCCTCAATTCTCCTTTGGTTTTGAATGTATGGCATTCGCACTGTTGTTCTTCTGAATCTGCGTCTCTTTCCTTACCGGAGATCTTGTATCCCTGCTACAAGATTCAATTTGACTGCAAGATTTAAGTCAGTCATATTCTGGATGGTGTTTATTTTATGTATATATCAATTTTATCAACATCCTTTGATGAAGACACAAGTTTCTAGCATTTATATTGATACTATTAAGGTTATGTACGATAGAGTTACGACAACCGTGCGAACTGTTGGAGGAGATGCTAACCCGTTCCCTATTACCATTGGCTTACATCAATGATCAACGTTAAGTCTTTTACCTTTTTTTTGATAGTTATGGATGAAATTACTAGATATATCCATGAGAAGGTTCCGTGATGTATGATATTTGTTGATGATATTGTGTTGGTTGATAAGCTTAGAGAATGATTAGATGCTAAAATAGAAGTGTAGAGAGATACTTTGGAATATGAGGAATTTAAGATTAGGAGAATGACAACAGAGAATATGAAATATAATTTCAACCCGAAGTAAAAAAGAAATGAGAGGGTACTCCATATAGATAGACAAGAGATACCTAAGACTGGTAGTTTTCGATATTTAGAATCAATCATTCGTTATGATGGAGAGAGTGAAAATGATGTCATGCATAAATTAAAACATAATGGTTGAAATTAAGGAGTGCTTCTAAAGCACTTTGTGATCGCAATATAATATGTCACTTAAGTCGAAAGAACAATTCTACATGACTGCTATAAGACTAGTCATGCTTTATAGACCAGAGTGTTGCACAATTTAGAAACAACATGTCCAGAAAGTTAGTGTAGTTGAAATGAGAATGCTAAGACGGATGCGTGACAATACATTAAATGATAGAATAAAAAATGAGTGTCCCTAGAAAGTTAGAGGTGATGTCAATTGAGGACAAGGTGAGAAAAAATCGACTTAGTTGGTTTGGACATGTGCAACACATACCCAATAGATGCTCAAGAGCGATGAAATAGTAGTTAATGGAACCACTTGGACTAGAGGTAGGCCTAGACTAACATGGTTTGAAGTGTTAAAAAAGGATATGGATTTTGTTAGTGTTACGGAGCACATGACCCTAATAGAGCTGAGTGGAAGAAGAGAATTCAAACAACCAACCCCAGAAATTTGTGATAAAGGCTTTGTTGTTTTTGTTGTACCAATTTTATCAACATCATTCATGGAAATATGCATCTTTTGTCTGATCATTGGTTGTTATGATATAATCTTCTAGGTGAAGCAATTTATGTGGACGATATGCCTGCTCCAAAGGACTGTCTTTATGGAGCGTTCATTTATAGCACGAGGCCTTTGGCTCGTATAAAGAAAGTTGGTTTCAAGTCTACTATGACATCGGAGAAAATTATCACCGTTATTTCCAACAATGATATTCCTAAAGGAGGAAAGAATATTGGATCTGCCAGTATCTTTGGCTCTGAACCTCTTTTTGCTGATTCTCTTACTGAGTATGCTGGCCAGCCACTTGGTGTTGTGGTATAACTCATCATTTTCACATATCTTTATTTCGCTTGTTGCATTAACGTTCTTCTTGTTTGTTATCTTGATGATAATAACCAAAGATCTTTACTGTAGTATGGTTGGAATTTTGTACTGATTACATCGATGATCTAGATTGCAGAATCACAGAGGTATGCTGATATGGGTGCTAAGCAAGTGGTTGTTGACTATACGACGGAAAATCTAGATCCACCTGTATTGTCTGTAGAAGAAGCTGTCAGAAGATCTAGTTTCTTTGAGGTCCCTTCTTTTCTTACTCCCAAGCAGGTTGGTGATTTCTCCAAAGGGATGGCAGAGGCGGATCATCAGATTTCAACAGAGGTTACGCTCCATATTCTTTTTTTTTTTCCTTTAATTATTTTCAAAGTTGACGAATTGAGGTACTTAAGAAGAAAGATTATTCTCATTTTTTTTTACCAGATTGGGATTGACTCAACAATTTAGCATTTTGATAATAGCTCAACCTGTCCCTTATAAATTAAACGTTCATTTACAACATGCATGAACTATGGGTTTCGGATTACTCATGGGTTAAGAAACATATCGGATTTGAGAGGAATTATGAACATGCACACATTTTTTATGAGAGGATTGTTCATATTCATAGATAACACACTACTATTTTACATATAGGCACACATATACAGGGACACATCTTGTGTATTGTTTTATCCCTTTGTGGAGATTAAACATTTGATGTAAATTAAATAATTGGTTAATTTGCACAAAAATACCATGAAATTTCCTTTAATCACTTAAATACCATGAACTCTTTTGTTACATGGATACCGTGAACTTTTTAAGTAATTGTACTTTGATAAACTTCGTTAGTCCACAGTTAGAACTAACAGTCGCATGCAGGTGAATGATTTGGGACCATTTTGTCCCCAATGAAACTAAAAAGACCCCTATCTTTTCCTCTTCCAGCTTGAACAATCACCACCTCCGCCACCACTACCTTCTCCATCTCTACCTCCACCATCTCCATCTCCACCTTCTTCCCCATCTCCTCGCCCATCATCGTCTCCAAACATGACTTCCTTTTCCATTTTTACCTCCACCATTTGTATCTCTGTCTTCACCATATCCACCTCCTCCACCACCTCATCCTCCTTTGTCTCACCTCCATCCCCACTTCCTCAATGACATTCTCCTCCTCCTACAATACCTCCAAAATCAACTAACACTTTATCTTTGTTTCCCATTACAAACAAATCACTTACTATCCGACTTCCATCCTGACTTCCTTCTCCTTCGCGGAAGAGGGGAGAAGAGGAGAGGGTAGAGGATCAAGTGGTAGAAAGGGAAGGGTATAACCGTCTTTTATCTTTTCCATTAACATTTCATGGCATCAAACAAGAAAAGTTCATGGTTGTACTGATGCGAACATAAAAATTGTTTGTAGTATTGAAGTGAATATAGGATATCAGTTCATGGTTTTATGCAAATTAGCCTATATAATACTTGGGGGTTATATTGAAAATAGATCTTTTTCACACGCAATAACATATATACTTTTGTTTTATTTTTCAATAACTATGTTTTATCCGTATCCTAATTTATCGAGTTACAAAATTCTAAACCTATATCCGTGTCTATGTCCGTATTGGTGTAACATAGATCCAAAGGCTACTTCTAAGGGAAACAAAGTTCGTCTTGGGTAAAAGTAGAATGTACACTTTATTCTGCCTGGATTTTGGAATTTGCATGATACTGCAAGGTGCAAACCTTTGGTCATAAACAGTTCTTCAAAAGTTTGAGTTACTACTATCCTTGACAACTTTTATGATTTCCTTTTGCAAGGTTGGTTAATAAATACTTGTATGTGATGATTGAAAATTCAGGTCAAACTTGGTTCTCAGTATTACTTCTACATGGAGACACAAACAGCCTTCGCCATACCGGATGAAGATAATTGCATGGTGGTGTACAGTTCAACTCAATATCCAGAGTTTGTACAGAATGTGATTGCAAAGTGCCTTGGCATTCCTGACCACAATGTCCGTGTGATTACAAGAAGAGTTGGTGGAGGTTTCGGAGGAAAGGCTCTTAGGTCAATTCCAGTGAGGAACAAAATCTTTTTCTTTATAAGTATACATTTCTGGAACTAGAGATCAGTTTGTTTAACCTTTTCAGCATAGGATAGTTGAGACCTATATTTATTTGTATGTTATGGCGAAATAATTGAATAAACACTATAATGATTTTTTCCCCTTGAAAACCAGTAGGGCTTTTGATCCCCTCTTTCCATGTGGGTCCGTGATAGATCCCTTTCTCCATTGGCTCGAGATTGGAGGAAATCTATCATAATTTGCCATTGGAACACAAACTAACAGCTTAATTGGGGCAAAAAAAAGGAACTAGGGTTCTTCATGTATTCAAGAAAGAGATACAAAGTCGAAAGTAAAAGATTACAAAATGGAAATATAAAATGTAGAAACAAGATTACAAATCACACTCTCTCCTCACTGAGCAGCCTATTTATAACCGAGGTCCAACTTCCTATAACTAACTGCTAGAGTATTCTGTAACTACTAACAGAATGACTAACAGAATGGCCAAATGGACGAGCTTCTATGTCCTGGTTATGCCTTTGTCTTCTGGTAGTATGGTGAGATCGGAATGGTTGATGGCTAGTTGCCTTGCTGACTGTCTGATACTCACAGATGCTTATCAGTGATCAGTAAAGTCATGAATTACTACTGAACTGGAGCTTTACTAACTACTACTGGCTAGTGACTTGAACTGATATTAAGTTCATTGACTGAACTCAGGATATTGAATGCGGTCACTGACTGATACTAAAGGGTCTGCATCAATACCTTTCCCTTATTTTGACCTTGTCCCAAGGTCAAGGAAGGAAAAATTTTGGTCCCTTGAAGCTAGGATAACAACTCACATGGTGATTTTGCAGATCAAAGAGTTTAAAGAAGCATGATAGTGTCAAATCTGCTCAAATGATCCTAGTTGCCAGATTGTAAATGCAAAAATAAAAAGAATAGGGATACGTGGATTCATCAACTTCTCTCCTACATTCTTATTGTGACTTGATTGTTTGTAAAGACACATGTAGTCTAGATTTGATCCATCTGTCAGGGAGATTTCATGATCATACTCACAGGAAAATAACAACTCTTTTGATTCTTGAAAGATATTTTCATACTTCTCGTCCAGATTCCGACTTCGTGTAACTCTTATCCCTATTGTACACAGCAACATTAAAGCTTTAATAGCCTTATCAATCTCCCTGTGAAAAATAATTTCTTTAAGTGTTGAATCTTCTCTGATACTTGCAAGTTCTTGTCAATTTCTCCCATGTACACTAGGCTCTTCTCCTCGTCTTTAGGGATGCATTCTTTCTTTTAAACTCTTGATTTATGGCTTCCTTGGCTGAACTACAACAAGAGAGTGAATTTTCATGGCTAGGATTGCACTAGAGAAGAAGTTGCTTATCAATTCACTATTGAATTATGCTTCCCTGCTATATTATTTCCCACTGAAATTGTTAGCCTTTTCCCTCGGCTTCACAAGATAAAAAGACCCGGTCTCAACTTGAAGAATATTCCTCAATGGCCCTTCTTTGTTGTTCACTGGTTGTGGTATTATTGATAATAAAGTCTCTCTCCCCTGTCTCTACTTCAGTATCTTCAAGACTTGCCCTTATTTTCTTCCTCAACACTAATAACACCCAAGTTTTGTGTCTTCTTTTCCATGAAGTCATTTGACAATATAGGTTGAGAAAATTCTGCTCTTTCTTGTTGCTTAATTGGAACACAAGTAGACATTGTCATAGACTTGCTCAAAGAACCATGCAATAAAATTTGAGGGTTTGGAGAGCAATTTGTTGCCCTACCTTGGCTTTGCTGCTGGAACTCCCTTTTTATGTTAATTTCACTCTCTTTTTTTTATGAATCTTGAGGATTAATGCTCGGCTCTTCCCAAAATTGAGAATAATAGGATTGATAGAAAGAAATGGAGCTTTGGAAATCTATGGATTGAGGATAAAGGGTTTTGTTGAGGGTTTTGTTGTGGATTTTGATTGGAGCTTGGTGAGGGTTTGGGAAGAACTGTGGTAAATGTCCATATGTAGTCATGGGTGGAGACATTCCAAGAACACTAGGTATGCACTGGGAATGGGTTTGGAAAGGTCCTCCCATGGTTAGGGTATATTGTGGTGGAGGTGCTGCTATGACCGGAGCATATTGAGAGAAATCAAACCCTCTTCTTCACCTAGTCAATTCCCTCCATCAATCTATCAAATTTATTGTTCGAGTAGTGAATTGTATCTTCTAATGCAAGAATTCTACTTTCTTTTGCAGGTAGTTGTTCTCGAGGAGACTCTCGTCTCCAGCCATGGTTGCTTGAACTTTTCTCTTCACTGGCTTCAAGAACTGGATCGATGGACTCTGATACCAAATTGATACTCATTGGCTCGAGATTTGGGAGGGGGGGGGGGGGGGGGGGGGGGGGGGGGGAATCTATCATAATTTGGAACACAAGCTAACAACTTAATGGAGAAAAAGATAAAGAACTAGGGTTCTTCATGGATTCAAGAAAAAATTATTACAAAGTAGAAAAAAAAAGATTACAAAATGGAAATCTAAAATATAGAAACAAGATTACAAATCACACTCTCCTCACTGACCAGCCTATTTATAACTGGGTCCAACTTCCTATAACCAACTGCTGTAGTATTATGTAACTGCTAACAGAATGACTAACGAATGGCCACCTGGACGAGCTTCTATGTCTTCTTGGTAATGTCCTTGTCTTCTGGTAGTATGGTAAGCTCGGAATGGTTGATGGCTGGTTGCCTTGCTGGCTCCGTTTGTATACAACTTAAAACACTGTTTTCTGAGTTTAAACACAACTTTAGAAAGAAATAGTGTTTGGCTACCACAACCAGAATCTGTTCTCAAAAAAATTTCACAAAAAAACATAGTTTAAACTCCGTTTTGGAAAAAGAGAAAAATCTCTTTTCCCAAAACAGTAGCAACCATCTCTCATTCTCTCTCTCACCACCCCTCTCTCGTCTCTCCTTCTTCCTCTACTTCTCCGGTCGGTTCCGAGCTCCGGCCTTCTTCTCTGGGACAACGACTCCGGGTTGAAGGAAGACCTCTGGGACGACGACCTCCGGGACACGACGACATCCTCGGAGCTTGCGCGCGAGGTGCTGTTCGAGCGGCTCAAGGCGCTCAACAGCAAGCGAAGCCGCCTCGCGCAGAGCATCGACAACAACGACGACAAATTCATCTCGGTCATGATCATGCCCTTCCTCAGAGGCAATTTCATCAATTTTGCATGAAATTCTTTCAATTTATGATTGGCCCCCATTTTAGTGAGAGTAATGAGTATCTTGGGAGCAGGCCCTTGGAGGCCAAGTACTCGGCGGCAAGACGGCTAGCCTCCATTAGTATTTTCTCATTCCGGGGTGTGGTGGCAGGAGGTTTAACGGATTTCTGAAGATTTATGTGGAATTTAGGGTTTTTTGTGTCAGATACGATAGAAAATGGAAAATCAGGGAATAGGACACTGGATTCAGGACACAGATTATAGTACAACATAGTCGAAAATTGTTTTCATAAATATTTTTACCAAACTGAGTCTTTAAACTTTTTTTTTCTTAAAATCATTTTTCATATGAAAGTAACCAAGCATAATTTTTAAATTTTTATTTCTGAAAACAATTTTATAACATCTTCTCTGAAAGTTGTTTTCAGAACAAAATTTTAGAAAACATATCCAAACGGACCCTCAGAGTGTCTGTTACTTACTGATACTTATCACTGATCAGTGAAGTCATGAATTACTAATGAACTGGAGCTTTACTAGCTGATACTGGCTACCGACTTGAACTTGAGCTTAGAACTGATATTGAGTTCACTGACTGAACTTACGATATTGAATGTGGTCACTGACTGATACTAAAGGGTCTGCATCTGTCCGCCCCTGTATATACAAATAGATACCATTATAGTAGCATGCAGAAGCATATGTGTATGAGCAGGCAAGTGTTGTCTTTGTATGAACATGTCTCTATGTGCATGTGCACATCTGCTGGTTCCATCTTTTGTTTGGAACTAGCGAAACCCTAGTAGTTGGGAAGTTGTTTTGTACACTTTTGAACTAAAGATGTACATGAACTATTAGTTTAAAGGTTTAATTGCACTTTGATACCCTCAACTATTTTCGTTTTTTCAACTTGATATCTGAACTATTTTTTTTCAACTTGATACCCTGAGATTTTTTTGGACAATAATGTCCATACTCAAAATTTAAAACTATCCCCCAACCCGCACCCCCCTCCGGCCATCCGCCCCTCCCCCCTCCAGCCACCCCCGAGCTCCCTCCCTCCCTCCGGCCACCCGCACCCCGCCGCTCCCCCCCTCCGGCCACACACGCGCCTCCCCCCTCCTCCCACCGCCCTCCTTTCCCGCCTCCACCCGCGCCCGCTCCTCTCGCCATCGGCCGCCCACTACCCCCTCCTCCACCCGTGCCCCCTCCTCGTGCACCGCCGGAGGGGGGGAGGGGGCATCGACCGCCGGAGAGGGAGGGGGGAGCATCGCCGGAGAGGGGGGGGGGCATCGCTGGAGAGGGAGGGGGGTGCATGGGGAGAGAGAGAGAGGGAGCCAAGGGTAGTTTCGATTTTTTTTTTGTTCTATGTATTAAGTTGAAAAACTAAAATAGTTGAGGGTATCGAGTTGTTGAGTAAAAGTGTTTAGGGTATTAAGTTGAAAAACTGAAATAGTTGAGGATATCAAAGTGCAATTAAGCCTAGTTTTAATCAAGGAATATTATCTATCTTTTGTTTGGAACTAGCGAAACCCTAGTAGTTGGGAAGTTGTTTTGTACACTTTTGAACTAAAGATTTTTTTTTTAATTAAGGAATATTATCTAGCGGAATTTTTTAGCCTCATATATACAGAGTTGTAATAACCATTGAGGAATTTAACTTATGATCCATACCATGAAATTCTTGGAGAAAGTCATTGAGTAAAGATTAAGAAAAGAAACTAAAATTGTAGAGAATTAATTTGTTATGCCGGAAAGATCTACTATGGAAGACATTTACTTATTAAGAAGATTAATGAAAAAACTTAAACTTAAATTTACATATGAGTTTCATTGACTTAGAGAAACTTATATCTAGGACTATTAAGGATATGTGTGATGGAGTACGACGACCATGGGGACCATTGGAGGAGATACTAAATCATTTCCTATTATCGTGGGCTTACATCAAGGATAAGCTTTAAGTCCTTATCAATGTTGTATCACAACAAAATGGTGTCCATCCGTACCCATATCTATGCCGTATCTATGTTCATATTGTGCAACATCGATAACTACTTATTATATTCTGAAAATGTATGCATCTTGTATAGTGTCCTTATTTATATTGGTGTCCATATTCGTGCAACGTAGGTCCTTACTTTTTTGTGCTATGTCACGCACAATATTTTTCGTCCCATCGAGACAAATCTGCACAACCCTCATCTGACAGAAATTTTGCTGGAAGCTTTCGGAATCCTCTAGAATGTGGTTGAGTCTTTTTGAAGACTAATGGAGTCTATATAACCTTCCAGAAGTTCTATAATATTCTTTGTAAATGTCTAGAACATAGAATATTCTTGTAAAGTTACAGAAGCTTCTTGTGAGGCTTTTGAGGCCCATATAAATAAGTGTAAGGCTCATTTACTCACCACCACTAAAACTTGTAAGCAATCTTCAATGTGTAAAGTCTTTCAAGTTTCACTCTTACTCCAATACTCTCTTTTCTTAGCAATCTAGCTAAGTTCGTTCGGGGAAGGCTTGCACGGGTCTTCAAGGTGAAAGCTTGTGCACAACATGGGTCGAATTGTAGAAAAAAATACTAAGTTCGTGATAAATGGCAGTGTTCTGAAAATCAGCCTAGGCGCTAGGCGCCCACCCACCGCACCGAAAACCCCCTAGGCGGTGGGCTAGGCGGGCCCTAGGTGCCCCTAGGCGGCGGGTTTTTTGAATTTTTGGTTTTTTTTATTTTGTTTATTCTTAGTTGTATTTTGGATATTTGTTTGGGTTTTAAGATAGTATTTGGATTTTAGAACATTGAAATTTCAAATTTCAAAATTTAAAATTTTAAAAATTTTAAAAAAAATTCTAGGCGGCCGCCTAGGCGGGCTAGGCGCTAGGCGGACCTCCGCCGCACCGACGTCCGCCTAGCGATTTTTAGAACATTGATAAATGGTATCATAGCGAAGGTCGATCGTCGCCATGTCGACATCCGAGATCGTCCATGAGTAGCGTCCCACATTATCCAAGGAAAATGACAAGAACACCAAGAGGGACAGAAGCAAAGAGCCGACGTTGGAATGAGCCCTTAGCGAGTTGGTGTCCCGCTTGGAGCTCTTGGAAAAGGGTGTGACGGGCATCGAGATGCAAGTAGAGCAAAACCAAGCAGCTGAGTTCTTTTATCGATTGTAGAGTGATGTTGTCAATGTTATGATGTTCCGAGAACAACTTCGCGAGATACAGGCCGAGTTCGAGGAGGAATGAAAGGCGGCTCGCGAGGAGCACTAGGCTGCTCAAGTGGAGATAGCTGAACTACGCGAGGAACTCAGAACCATGACCGCGATTCTTGATAAAGCTATTGCTAATGGTAGGTCTTCGAGTAGGGAGGCGGCTACCTTGAGCCAAATCATTCAACGATGTTCGAGACGCAAAGGAAGTGGCATCGAGCGATACCTTAAGGCGATTGGCATCGAGGATGAAACCGACAAGGTAATTGACATCGTTTTATTTTGCAGAGTTCACTCGATGATGCTATGTTATGATGACGGCGTAGGGGCGTTAAAAAGGAGAAAAAGGTTTGTGCTCGATCGAGACTTGAAAAGATATCAAGAAGGAGATCAACTCTCAATTCTACTCAGAGAATGTTGAGTCGTGGCAAAGAGGAGCTTGCGTCAACTCAAGCACACCGGGTCGATCAAGGATTATGTTGCAGAGTTCACTCGTCTATATCCAACATGGGCGAAGAAGACTGCCTATTCTTCTTTCTTAACAGTCTGCAATCGTAGACGGCACAAGAGTTGCAGAGACAACGTGTCCAAGACTTGAACATGGTCGTCTTAGTGTCCGAGAAGCTAATAGAGTATCGACGGAGCGATACGTCAAAGCCCAAGCCAAAGACCACCACCAAGGCCAATGGTGGGGGAGAGAAGAAAGGTAACTGAAAGAAGGCCTCGTCGAAGGAAAAACAGTACGCAAAGTCCCAGACAGAGCGCAAAATATATTGCTTCGTCTGCGGAGGTAATCACTTTGCACATGACTACAAAAACAAAGATAAGCGGGTAAACATGGTCCAAGGCGATGAGGCCGGAAACGACCCGAAGGTCCCAAACATTACCATTCTTCCATTCAATATTCCATACTTCGATTCAATATTCTGTGTCACCCTGTCCCGACTCAATGTTCCAATGAACGACCCGAAGGTCCCAAACATTCCGAGACAACATGCCACATTCAACATTTCCGTGGCATTTATGCCACAACTGTTCACTTCGCGTACGAAGCCATATTTCATGTCTCGTGCGCATATGCACGCTTCGTTACAGTTATCCAATATGCTCCGACTCGTGCATTTGGTGCATGCCTCGCTACAGTATTTCAATGTTCTACGACATTGTTTAACATTCTATGGCTTATGCATTTGATGCACGCCTCGATATAATCCTTCACTGCTCAAATTCCGCGATATCTTGCACAACACAAATCCAAATCAACATATACAAACTCGGAAGCTAAACACAAACTAATGATGCCAACACTACCTCCACGCCGAGTGAGGCATAACACTGAACACATAGTCACTAACCGATTCCTCTGCATGAATCCAAGTCCAATCAAACCTTCGAGTAACCAAACCAGTATAATGTGCCGTGTGAAGCAGGGCATTACAATAGCTGTACCGACGGACTTTACTGCAGAGGAGGCCACACTCTTGTTCATTTTTCATGTGGTGATATTTTGCGACATCCCGGAGAGCATTATTAGCGACTGAGATCCGCTTCACGAAAGAGTTCTGGACGAAGGTTTTCAAGATCCTAAGGTCATATCTATACTTCTTGACTAGTTTCCACTTGCAGATGGACGAACGAACGGACAAACAGAGCGGATCAAGTCTCTACTCGAAGAGTACTTGTGACAGTTCGTGATTGTCATCCAGCAGGATTGGGGTGCATCACTTGGACGTTGTCGAGTCCTGCTACAATCTCTATGGAGCGAGTCGTCCCACAACAGCCCGTTCGAGTTGGTAATGTGTCGACATCTGCTTGCCCCGCACACGCTGAGTATGGGGTATCGGGCAAAACTCCCGCGATTCACCAGTTTGTCTCGGAGTTCAAGGGAAGATAGATATTGCTAAGGCATTTCTTGAGAAAGTCGCACGCAAGATGAAGAAATAGGCTGACACCAAGTGAAGGCCTGTCGAGTACAAAAAAAAAGGGGACTTGATGATGATCAAGCTTCAACCACGACAATTCAAGGTGTTCCGCAAGGTACACAAGGGACTGGTTTGCAAGTATGAATGCCCCTTCCGGTCCTTAAGAAGGTGAACAAAGTTACCTACAAACTCGAACTCCTTGCCAAAATGAAGATTTATCTCGTCTTCCATGCGAGTTGCCTCAAAGCTTATTATGCAGAGTTGGCGGACCCTCAGTGGAGAGTTTCGAAGCGACCTACGACGACCAGGACCACTTCGTTCGACAAAGAAGTAGAAATCGTGCTCGACTCAAGGATCATGCGTCGACGAGGCATTTGCCGACGAGGCATTTCCTCATATGTAGTGTATCTCATCAAGTAGAAGGGAATGTCGCACGACGAGTCTAGCTGGGAGTGTGCTGACACGTTGCATCAGTTTGAGGACAAGATCCAAGAATATCTCAGCAGATATTTGTGACAAGGACGTCAACACAATATGTGAAAGAAAATGTCATGTACACTATTTTTTGTCCCACCGAGACGAATGTGCATAACCCTCATTTGACAATGGTTTTGTTGAAAGCTTTCGGAATCTTCCAGAATATGGAGTCTTCTTGAAAACTCATGAAGTATCCATAGCCATTTAGAAGTTCTAGAATCTTCTTTGTAAATATCTAGGACCTAAAATATTCTTTGTAAAGTTTCAGAAGTTTTTTGTAAGGCCTTTGAGGCCCTATAAATAAGTGGAATGCTCATTTGCTCACCACTACCAAAACTTTTAAGCATTCTTCAATATTGTGAACTCTTTCAAGTTCTATTCTTGTACCGCTACTCTCTTTTCTTAACAATCTAGCTAAGTTCGTTTAGGGAAGGCTTGCACAGGTCTTCGAAGAGGAAGTTTGTGCTCTGCACGGGTCGAAGTATAGGAAAAACAACACTAAGTTCGTGACAACTAGCTGTGGATAGAGGTTTCGTGATGTATGTTGTTTGTTGATAATATTATGGTGATCAATAAGAGTAGAGAATGCTAAAATAGAAGTTAAGAGAAACTTTGAAATAAGTCTTTAAAAAATTAATAAGATGAAAACATATTATATGAAATGCAACTTCAATCACAGTCGAAGAGAAAGAGAAATGAGGGAGTACGTATAGATGTACAAGAGATACTTAGGACTGATAACTTTCATTATTTAGGATCAATCATTCATTGTGATGAAGTGATTGAGAATGATGTCGTGCATAGAACTACGATGGTTGAAATGTATGAGTGCTTATGGAGTACTTGTGACCACAAGTTACCTTTGAACTAGAAAGAAAAATTCTGTAAAATGCCTATAAGACCGATCATGTTTTATGGATCAATATGTTGGGCAATTAAGAAGCATGTGTAAAAAATTAGGTAGAGAAAACAAGAATGCTAAGATTGATGAGCGGCAATACGTAAAGATAGAATACAAAGATAAGAAATGAGTGTATTAATGGAAAGTTAGAGGTTGTACCAATTGAGAACAATATAAGAGAAAATCGTCTTTAGGTGGTTTGGACCAAGTTTCAAAATATCGGTCCATACGTATCGGTATCGGCCGGATCAGATCGGATTTGGAGGTGTCCGATCCGATACTCCAGGAAAAATGGTATCGGCGATACATAGTAAAATTTTATTATATCGATCTGTATCGGCCGATAAGTATCCGATACAGACCGACACGGAGCGATACTGATTGATATGAACCGATACTAACCCCTTAAAAAGATTTTCGACAAAAACAAAAATTATAATTGAATCATGTCAAATCCACATCAAAACCAGCAAAAAAGGAAGAACAAATAATTGAAATAACACAAAAAATCCAATAATTGACAAAAAAGCCTATAAATAGGATCAAAATGTTGTGGAGAAATTACCTCTTCATTAGAAAAAAAATTCAAAGAGAAAGGAAAGAGCAAATTTACCTCTTCATTAGAGCAAATTTACGGGTGATCGTTCAGACTTGATATGCCAAGGTCGCCGCCGCCTCCCCTTCTCTGTCGTCGATGCTGCCACGTGAGAGAAAAAGAAGAGAGGAGAGAGGGAAACATAGGTGCCTCCCCTTCTATGACGTCGATGCCGCCTCTCTGTATTTCGGTTCTTCGAAGATCCGGAGAACAGTCGATGCGGAGGGAGGTGAGGAAATGGAGGCGTCGAGCGTTTCTCTATCCTTCGTTGGTTTTTATTAGGTTAGGGTTAGGGTTAGGGCTAGGGCATGGATATGGACCCAACCGTTTTTTTTAAATTGAACTGAAAAAATCTGAAGAAAATTTGAACCGAAAATATTTGTTGACCCATCCCACAAATTCGAACCTCTAACTTCAATACATACAAGTATTAACTCACCACTTCTAGCCACAATGATAGTACCACTTTACTGTTATAATTAACATATGCATAGTATTTAACTTATGAATAGATAATTGTCTAATGTTATTATTTGTGTGTGTGTGTGTATATATATATAAAATAAAATAAAATAAAATAAAATAAATATTATTATAATTATATATTGTATCTAAGTTTGTATGTAACGTTTTTATTATTATTGTATGTAACGCTTTTTATAAGTGTAATATTATTGTATGTAACATTTTATATTTGTACGTGTCTACTCCAACAGACACTTACAACAATTCATATGATGGTTCATCTACAGTTATTATCCATATAGCACTCTAGAGGCGATACGATATTCAATATTTGATGGCCTCATGATAAGTTTCTTTCAAGATATAGATATCAGTCTCTACTACCCTCATTTCCAAGAACCATATCGGAACGATGCTGATGATTATGAATCATTTTAGTGATATATTTGTATTTCTTTTCGTATTTGTATTTATTCTCATATTTGTATGTTTTATGTAGTTCATATCTATTGTAAAAAGATTATTATTCATGAAATTTAAGTGAAGAGATATGCTAGAGTTCCTATAAATTTTTCTGGCCAAGTGGATTTTTATAGTATTAAATTCAAACATGTAAATCTTGTAGCTAACTTTATTTTAGTATATTATTAAACAAAATAATTGGTGTCACAGATCACATTGTAACTATTCATAAAACTAAAATTATGAATATAATTAAATCTTTATTTATTTACAAAAATTAAAAAAATATTCTGACAAATATAATTATGGGTCTTGTGACTTTTGTCTCATCATGCCATTTGCATTGCTTCTAATCTTTTGAGCATTAAGTGTATCTTGTGCCTCCCTCTATGCGTCTTAATTTGTCAAAATTAAAACCTATAGGACAATGTAAGATTCAATTAGTAGGAATAAAATGAAATAGTAAGATTGTAAAAACTTCTAAAGGAAGAATATTTATATATCGCAAGTAAACCAATCAGCAAGAGTGACTATTGTTTCATAAAATAATAAAAAAAAAATCACACAAAAATACTTAAAAATATATAAACTAATTTTCTAATTTTATACTAATTTATTAGTAATTATTTTATATTGCCAATACCAAAAATTTGATACTCTAATCGGATACTGTCGGTACTGTCGATACCGATACTCATACAAAATGTCCGATACTGATACTTTGAACCTTGGTTTGGACATGCGTAACACATACCAATAGATACTCCAGTAAGGAGCAATAACATAGTAGTTGAAGTAGCCACTAGGCCAAGAGGTGTGCCTAAGGAATATTGACTAATGTTTTAAAGAAGGATACGTTTTTTGTTAGTGTTGTAGAGTACATGACCCTTTACTATGCTTAATGGAAGAAAATGATTCGAATAGCCAACCCCAAAAGTTTGGGATAAATGCTTTGTTGTTGTTATTGTTGTATATATACATAATATTTGGCTCAAGCATCATCTTTATTCAATCTTCATAAATACAATTCTAATCCATAAAAAAATGAATTTATTTTTACATACAAGGCTCTAAGCTAATTGTTAGTTCTACACTCTCCCCCACAAACACACCCCCCCCCCCCCCCCCCCCCTCCCCCTCTTTTCTCTTCCACCGTTCATGATTGTGTACATAGGGTGCACAGTTGGGCAACATGTTGCAGATTTCTACGAGATATTGGAATCTGTATCCAATAGAGGGATGGTTGAGAATCTCATTTGGAAAGTGGAATCCCGAGTTCAGAATTTTTGATGGGGTAGCTGTGGGAGCTGTCTTTATTTCTCAAAATAATTGAATTGCTAACTCTCTTCATTAAGTACGATATGCACCATCGACTAGCTTGTCTTCCTTATTGCTTTGAGCAAAACTAAGTAGATTCTTGTTACAACTGTCTCTCCGGGACCATTCACCAAGCATTGAACATCAATCTGCTCGTGATTGTTTAGGCTAATAGTTTGTGAAATTAATGCCAAGTGAAACAACATGACCTAAAGGTATATTAACTCACAGTATCCGTGCTTTGTAGGTTGCAACTGCGTGTGCTCTTGCAGCATATAAGTTGCGGCGACCTGTTAGAATGTGCCTTGATCGCAAAACTGATATGGTAATGGCAGGAGGAAGACATCCAATGAAAGTGAATTGTTCAGTGGGTTTCAAGTGTGATGGAAAGGTTACAGCTCTGCACATAGATTTGCTAATCAATGCTGGAATTTCAGAAGATGTAAGCCCATTTTTACCACACGGCATAATTGAATCACTAAAGAAGTACAACTGGGGAGCTCTTTCATTTAATGTGAAGGTATGCAAGACAAATGTTTCAACTAAATCAGCCATGCGAGCTCCTGGAGAGTTACAAGGATCTTATATTGCTGAAGCGATTATAGAACTTGTAGCATCGACCCTCTCACTTGATGTGAATTATGTAAGGAAGAAAAACCTCCACACCTTTGAGAGCCTCATGCTGTTTTATGAAGAGAGTGCAGGAGAAGCTTCTGAATATACTTTACCCGCTGTTTTTGGCAAATTGGTCAAATCTGTAAAATGTAATGATTGTGCTGGGAGGATCCAGTATTTCAATAATTACCACAAGTGGAAGAAAAGGGGAATTTCTTGCGTTCCTATTGTGCATAAGGTGACACTTTTGCCAACACCTGGAAAGGTTTCTGTCCTGAGGGACGGTTCAATTGTTGTGGAAGTTGGAGGAATTGAGTTAGGTCAAGGACTTTGGACGAAAGTCAAGCAGATGACAGCTTTTGCTCTCGGACAGATTTGGGGCAATGGTTGTGAGAACCTTCTGGATAGAGTACGGGTTATTCAAGCAGATACTTTAAGTATGGTTCAAGGAGGATTTACTGCAGGGAGCACTACATCTGAATCAAGCTGTGAGTCAGTTCGTCTTGCATGCGATGTCCTGACTGACAGATTAAAACCTGTCAAGGATAGTTTACAAGAGCTAATGGGTCCGATCACATGGGATACACTAATTTCTCAGGTAAATACTTTAGCTTTATAATTGTCCCTTTTATTACGTCTGTGTTATATCTTTTTTGTGGCCACTAAACATGGCTTCGTCTATGCCAAAAGACAAAAAGTGAGAGTAAAAAAAAACTACTATATGATGACATAATTGTATGATATATCCTTCAGTAATCCATTCCCTAGTGCATTGGATGCTTATGCTGCAAGATTCTGGCCTTATTGGTGACTGCAGATGTCTCTCTTCTGCAAGTTTCAAGAAATTTTCTGCGGCAATAATTAGCACTGATTCATAATTATGGGATCAGTATCTGATCATGATACAATTTCATCTTTCTGTTTGACATTAAGTTATTAACATTCCTTGTTCGTTGTATATCATAGGATTTTGCACATAACTTTCAGTTCCAGGTGGTCTAGGTATGCCTAGCATACAAGGCACTTGAAGAGAAAATCTTCCACTACCAGCACTCCATCCTTCACTGAATATTCACAGATGTCAAACCTTTGAAAATCTTCATTCAATTTCACAAATCTTGAAAAGATCCATACCAAGTCTAGGATGTATTGGTTCTGTTTTGTCATGGATTTAAGCATGGTTGTCCTTGTGCCTGTTTTCATGAATTCATTTATGAGCCTTTGACACTTTGAATGTCTGGTCTTCTTTTGGAGGGATAAGCATTGTTTAAAACCAATAAACTCACTGCTTCTGCAACCCTTTTTCTTTCCAGGCAACTCTCCAGAATGTGAACTTATCGGCGAGTACTTTTTTTGTCCCTGACCACATCTCTAGTAGCTATTTGAATTTTGGTGCTGCTGTAAGTGAGGTAAAACCACACAGTTAATATCTTCTCCAATGCTATTAAACTTTCAATTTTGCATGTATATGGACCTTCATACCTTCATATCAACTTGTATAGAACCATATGTTCATTATGATCTCACTTGTAAGAATGGGTATTTCAGGTGGAGGTAGATATTCTTACAGGAGCTGCCACTTTAGTGCGGACTGATCTTATATATGACTGTGGACAGAGCTTAAACCCTGCTGTGGATTTGGGACAGGTATGTTATCAAATTGAATGTTATCTGGACAAATAAGGAATGAAATTAGATTCTGTCAATTAGTACAGATCTGTGATGATTTTGTACTATCTGCTTATATATGACTGTGGACGGAGCTTAAACCCTGCTGTGGATTTGGGACAGGTATGCTATCAAATTGAATGTCATCTGGATAAATAAGGAATGAAATTAGGTTCTGTCAATTAGTACAGATCTGTGATGATTTTGTATTATCTGCCTCTCAAGTTCTCTTCTTTTATATTCTCATAAAATATAGTAATGACTAATCTAAGGGTGTGAACACAGACACATTAAACAGTACGGATTTATAGAAGTCAGTAAAATAAAAAAGAATTAGATATTGGTACAGGTACAGTCTTCTCTTTTTGGAACAAATTCAGTCATAATGATCTATTAGTTTGGAGTTTGCTTTATGGACTTCATTTGCCATCTTGTTATTGGTGCAGGCTTCTCTTTTTATGTTCTCTGTGTGGGTGGAACGAGGAGGAGGGGTGTTTGTGTGTTTTGGGTGGCTTTGTGAATTATGTGCACCTACTCTACAAATTTCTATTATGCATAATAATCTGTTTGTATGTGATATTCTTTGTGGAATGCATTTGTCATCTCTTATCATTGGTGCATGGCTTTGGTTATTGGGTGTTCCTGTGTGGTGATGGGGTTGACCTTTAAGTATATTTACCGAATATCTCACCTACATCTCTCTTTTTTACAGATTGAAGGTGCCTTTGTTCAAGGAATTGGTTTCTTTATGTATGAGGAATACATGGCAGATTCAGATGGTTTGGTGGTTTCAGACGGGACCTGGTCTTATAAGGTCCCGACAGTTGACACAATTCCCAAAGAATTCAATGTTGAACTACTGAATAGTGGGCATCATCAAAAGCGTGTTCTTTCCTCAAAAGGTTGTAGTCTTTCTCCCTAATTTAGCACTGATATATCATTACATTCCTATTTGTGTAGTGAGAGTCGTTTGGCAAGCATCCCAAGTCATCAGTTATTGAGTGTAGAGATCTTTTCATAGAAATGTTTTCCATCAAAATGTCACAATTAAATTGCATACAAAAAAGAAGAAACCTTATCCCGAAAATTTGCTGTCGGTTGTTTATGTTCTTTTCTTCTATTCTTCTCTGTTAAGGACAGTTCCCAAAAAGGGCGTCTCGGTGCCAAGAGTCTCCCGCTTATGCAGGGTCAAGATGCACTAAGGGATGCCTTCTTGTCAATATCCAGTTCTTATCATATATAAATTTTCAAGCAAGCAAATGTCTACCAAGAGCAAGGTGTTAACAGATATTGAAAATTTTGTCATTATAGAACAGTGGTGTTGACCACATATAGCTAACACCAATAACATGAAAGTCATGGTAGTAGTAGTAAGGTGTTACAGGTGCTGAAATTGTTGTCATTATAGAACAATCACACTTGACCACATATATGATATAACCAACTGATATGGAAGTCTGTACAAGTAGTGTTAGGTGTTACATGTACTGAAATTGTTAACATTATAAAGCATCAAAATATAACCAATTACATTATCGAAAATACCATAAAAGGTTAGTACTAATGCTGGTTTCTATGGTTAAAATTGCAACATATATGAAAATACTTCTGTTCCTCCTCTTCCCCATTATCAACATCTGAATTGTCTACAAATCCTCATCCTCTTGGGCCTTCCCTCCACCACGTTCTCCACATCAGCATCACATTTGATAGTTTCACATTCACATCGACCACATAAGTTGATGCCTCTACCTGACCAGATGCAATGTAACCTTCAAATGAAGTTGTTTGCACTCATTTCCAATTTGGGCCGAGTTAGACGGCTATCCAGAATTAGGCCCACTTGAGGCTCATCGGCCCAAGCCCAATCATATGACCGAGTAACTACCGTCCCATTATGTTGAGTGGACGAAGGTAGTGAGTGGTAGTTATAACCGAATTACTCGAGTACAGGCTGAAAATGGATAGAAGTATAAAAGTCGGAAAGAAAAACAGAGCAAGGAGAATCAGTTATCCACAGAAATCAATTATGTAACTTTTCCTTTTGTGAACCGTCTGTTTACTACTTACTGTCGGCGGTCAGGGCTCTCTGAGGCAGCAGGTTGTCTCCCATGCAAGGTTTTGGATTGTGTCCTTGCTCTGTGTCTTGTTTGCGCATGCATATGTCCACCTATTCGCATAGGTTAGATAGTGTAGCAGAAAGCCCTATAATGAAGGTCGACGATGGATGACACGGTACTCCCTGACTTCGGAAGTTAAGTTCTGTCATGCTTCTCAGTCTCTCTCTCTCTCTCTCTCAAGCATTTGCCAGAAGCTGAACGATAGAGCTTTTGTCTTCCATATCAGACGGCCGGACACAAATCTTAGAGAAGTTGCCCTCCCCTTTTCTGTCCATCCGCACTATACATCTAGCAACCCTACTGTACATCTAGCAGGACTCTAGGTAGGCTTTGGTCAGCCTGTCCGGTATAAGTTAGAAACCTGTTGGTTTCGTGCCGAACACCTTTTTTTGCACATCGGTGGGACCTATTTGTATGGTTATAGAAACCTGGCCACAAAGGAAAAAGAAGTATTCGCTTAGAGAGATCTAACATGAGTGGAGCATTATCCATTAATTCAGGGGAGTCTGGGTCTTGTAGGAAAGGCATTATCCATCACTTTTTGAAAATAAGGAGAAAAGTAGAGCAATGTTATTTCTCAAAATACATACTTTACAGAAAACTCATAAAAAGAAAATTCTGGTAGCACTTTCCGTAGGGTAAGCAATAGAGCATGACCTTAATGTCGGTGCCGGTCAACAAAAGTAGTAGCCGGTAGTCGCCTAAATAGGAGGTGGAATATCAAGAAGATTCAATCCATTGGCCTCTCGTATCTTATCGATAACGCATTGCGTCCGTATCTAGATATCCTAAATCACAAAAGAAGGAGAAAATGTTATGGAGCATATATGATCTCGAGTAAGACGGCTAACTAATAGAAGATTAAAATAAATCTAGAAACATTAAAGCATAATATAATAATAATGAGTAGAGAAAGAGGCATTATTCTAAATCTGCGAATGCGAACCTGTGTGGTTTTCCTATTAGCTATCGTAATTGTTAGTAAATAATTCTCAACTCTGTATTTAGACTCTGAAATTAAACTATAAAATAATAATCTAACCGAGATCGAGGCTTGAACTTAGTTCAATGTCCTTAAGACAATATTCGTCCAGCACTGGTGCTTATGGCGATTAGTCTCTCAGGATACAACGGTTTTTTCTTTCGGTAGCAGCATTTCACACTGTAGGAACTCGACGAAGCAATGTTGGTAGTCCCTCTCTCATTTAGACTTAATACTAGATGGATGAATGAATTATTCAAACGCTTATGCTTTTATAGATGATAGGAAGACACAATGGAAAAGATACACATTTCCAATAGATTTGTTCAATAGATTCTTACATAGATTCGTCGATAGATTCGTTGAATAGTGACAATTATTATTAATATTATTTCAAATATACATTCACTTTTCCAACAGTAATAAACGTAGGAAATGTGCTATCTGTTAATATGACAAACTAGGGAGTAATATGATTGCTAGCACCGGAATTCATAATCCAGGATGAACTATGAGTAATGCAAAATATACATGGGGTCGAAGCATGTGACACGTGGAGAAAAAATAAGGCTATATAGACTACCCATCTCGTCCCTAAAACTCTGCAACTCATCAGATAGAGAGTGAACACATGTGCATTAAGTAGTCAGAGCATCCTCAGTCAGTGTAGGCAGTGAACGAGGAGTAGGTGGCTGTGATGCAGAAGTCTGCTGTTGTGCGTGAGGGTATCCATACTTGGGATAGCCCGTGGCTTCAACATGGTTCTTGCGGCAACATATAAGAGAAAATGCGAAGAGTATCGTCCCCTGACCATGACCACGACTACGTCTCTCTCGACCCCAAGGAAATCCAGTACGAGCCCCTTCACAGCCATAAACAGAAGTGCTAGCTCCAAGAGTCTGTTGTAGTAAAGGGAGAGAGCTAGTAAAGCCACATCGTTCAGAGGAGTAACTCGTACTACATATGATACACTAGTAAGAGATAGAATGGTACTGGACGTTAGAGTATTAATACGCAGCTATGAAGGTGCCGGAAAACATGGGTCATCATTCATATCAATAAAGTTAGCCTCTCGTTGAGATCGTTGAGCAAAGATCGACATTGAAAATTGATGGTGATGAAGCCATGCCTCGAAGAGGGTCTTGTAGTAGGCCATAAAAGTAACCATATCACCATCTCGACTTCGACGGAGTTAAGCTCCCGGAATATATCATAAAGACACCGAAGGCTATCATGAGGAGAGTAGATAGACATCAGCTTATCCCACATCTCCTTTGTAGAAGTCCGGTAAATCAGAGTATGATAACAAGGAATCTCTATAGAGTTCAACATCCAAGACTGAATCAAATCATTATCACGAACCCAAGTCTCAATAGGATCAACCGGAGGATCCCGAATCAAGTGGTGTGATAAACCCTCAGTCCCAAGGGCACCTCGAATCGAATGAGCCTACTCCATGTAATTCTTGTACCTGCTAAGTGTAATCGTAGTAAGAAAAAGCTCATCCCGGGGTTCATACTTCATAGTACAGAGATGAAGCCTCCGATGTGGAAGATGAGGAAGCTGGAGAAGTAGAAGATGAAGATCCTAGAGTAGTCGTCATAGGAACAAGAAGGTCGAATCACATAATAGTAATCATATAAGCCGAAAAAGAACCACCAAAAAACAATATCCAGAGGGTGCATATCAAGAGCTCCTCGCAAATCACCAAAGTAGACGAATCACCAAGAGGCCAAGATGAACACAAACATTGCCAACACAATTACAATCACAACATTGGACCAATCCTCCGATAACATTAGCCCATAATGACATCCCATCAACCAACATCAACTATCAAGCAACCAAAATCACCACACACCAAATATCACCAAATGAACAATTAAATCCAAAATACCTACTATCACTACACTAACAACCACCAAACATCTATATCCACAGGAAATAAAGCACCACAAACAATAAAACATAAAAGAAACTCTTCCTTCCCTGTTAACAATAAATGAACTTGTTGCCTTTTTTAACAAGGGTAAAACGTGGAAATTACCTAAAGAAGAAGAAGAGGGGTTACAAAACCCTAGCTCGGAAAGGAAGCAATAGCCATGCTCATGGTTGACAACAACGTTAGTCTGGATCAGGTGGAGCAGCCAGTGACGGTCTAGCATATGTGTATGGTCGGGAAGATGACACGAGCGACTGTCTGGTCGAACTCGTGGAAGGTGGGGATGGTTAGATCTCGTGGTCGTTGGACGACAAAGAGTCGAAGCTCGGTGTCATCAGCTAAGGTTCGTAATGCTCATGCGGCGGTGAATCTCGTCGAGTGTGCCAGAGAGGCTTCTAATATGATGTCTGGTTCTTTGGAGAGGCTTGAATATGGCAGCTAGATATGATGTCCGGTTCTGTGGAGAGACTTGAAGATGGAGGCTGGCTGAGGACTCGGTTAGGGTTTTGACGTAGGAAGGTGAGGCTGAGTGGCTATAGGTGAGGTTGGTGGTTGTAAGTGAGGTTGGTGGATGATGGGTAGAATCTAGGGTTTCAGAATTGAGGGATGGCTTGGTTAGGGTTAGGTTTTTTGGAATTGGGGAAATTAAGAAGTTAGGGTTTCTGGAATTGGGGCAAGAAATTAGGGTCAAGGATTGGGACTTTTAGAAAAGCAAAATTAGGATTTGGTAGGAGAGCTATCCCAAAATGAGGGAACCATTCTCTACCATGTTGAGAAGTTGACTCAACTTAATAGACTGATCATTAAATGTGAAGAGGTTATAAATATATAGAAATGGGGACCCCTCCTTGAGCCTATCCGAAGTGAGACTAAAACTAGGGGTCATTCACGAAGAGCAGACATAGAGGCATACTAGCTATCTTCTACAAGGCCATTTCTTCAAGAAAGCAACTGATAGGTTAGGCACTAAGATTAGAATATTTCCAGAAAGGCTTAAAGAACTTAGTGACTTAATTCAGTGTATGTGTTGGATTAAACAATAGAATGCATAACTGATAGCCCAAGCACTTCAGCCAAATATAATGCCTATTTCTCCCTTAGAAATGGTTAGGGAAATCCCTTATGAAGGAGTATCATTTCACCCTAGATGTAGCATGACAAATAACCCATATTTTGAAATATATCAGTCCAACAGGGTAAAACAGGGCCACATCATAGAGAAAAATGACTCTTCCATCTTATTAATGGACCTCCTCTTGAGCGGCAAGGTTACAGTAGGGTGTATACGAATAACCTATAACCCTAATATGTCAAATGCTCAACAAGTGCCAGATATTTTGCCTGAGGGCTAGAACCAATTTAATATGAATTCGACAAGACTAAATAGAGAACTGAGTGGTACGGTAACGCATTGGGGGGATTTTCCTTGAGTATACAATTGGCAGCATTGGAATCCGACTTATGATGTATAGAAAATTAATCATACACGGAAATTTATGTCGTAGTACTTAAATTTCCGTGTCACTTTATAGTTCCAGAGTTTGCTTTGTTCTCTAGTAATGGAACACAATAAATGTACTCATCACAAAAACATGGGTCTTTGATTGAAATTTACATAAAATCGAACTAGAAATACGAAATTTGGTACAAAATTAGACATTATGTTTACGAAAATAAATACATGTCCTGGAGTGATCATTCAGAGTGGCAAGGGATAGATTTCGACATTCGTCATGTCGTGCACCGTTCTTATCCAACGCACCAGATTATCCCTGAATTCCTTGACAATGCTTGTATAATCGATATTTCTATGATGAGTATCACGTGAATTGTTTTCAATTATGTCAACTGCCACTAGGTATCCAGTGGCCCCGAAACAGAATAGGATTACGATCAACCAGCTGGTTTCACATGGCTCTCTATGGTTAAGATGTTCTTTAGTATAGTTTTTGTAGAAAGGAATAGTTGATGATTTATTATTCAAGAGGGAGTACATATATATAGGAGGAGGCTAGCCTCTTCCTTCTTTTCTATCCGATGTGGGACTAAATAAGTCTTTATAACTCTACACTCCCTCTCAAGATGAGCAATAGATATCAATCATCCCATTTTTTTACAAAAGATATCAAACTCTCTAGTACTTGAACCTTTAGTTAAAGAATCAATTATCTGCTCCCCTGATTTCACATAGCTCAAAGTTAAAACTCCTCTATTCAGCTGCTCCATGATGAAGAACCGATCAATCTCCACATATTTGGTGCGGTCATGCTGAACTGGATTGTTTTCAATATCAATTGCTGATTTATTGTCGTACCAAAGTTGCAAAGAGTCTCCTCTAAATAAACGCATCTCAGACAATAAGCTCTTCACCCACATCATCTTGCACAGGCTAACTGTCATAGCCCTGTACTCGGCCTCAGCTGTAGACCTAGCCACTACATCTTGCTTCTTGCTATGGCAAGATACAATATAGCCTCCAACAGAAACACGGTAACCAGTAGTGGATCTACAATTGTCCATACAACCGGCCCATTCGGCATCACAGTAGCCTTAAACTCTCAGATATTCAGAACTTCGGAACCATAACCCCTTTCCCGGACTTCCTTTATTATACCTGAGAATTCTGTGAACTGCCTCCATATGCTGCTATCTGGGATCATGCATATATCTACTTACCACACTCACGTCATGAGTAGTATCTGGTCTCGTATGACATAGATATATAAACCGACCAACTAATCTTTTTGATATTGCTCCTTACTTACTGAGTCACTACCCTCGGCACACAACTTGTGATTCTGCTCGATAGGAGTAGAAGCAACCCTGCAACCCAGCATCTCCGTATCTGAAAGAAGGTTCAGAGCATACTTCCGCTAAGAAAGCACTATACCCTTTCGTGATCTTGCAATTTTAATTCCGATAAGTACTTCAACTGTCCCAGATCCTTGACTTCAAATTCCTCTTCAAGTCTTTTCTTCAGCTGTAGGATCTTCTCACTATCGTCTCCGGTAATTACAATATCATCTACATAGACTGCAAGAATAGTGATACAGAGTCTTGGCGTGCCTGTAAAACATAGTATGATCTTCACTACACTGCCTATACCCCATACCACAGACAGCAAGCCAGAATCTATCAAACCATGCTCTCGGAGACTGCTTTACACAAAGTCTTCTTCAATTTGCATACCTTCCCCTGGTGGAATCTCCATATACACCTCCTTCTGGAGATCTCCATGCAAAAAGGCATTTTTGACATCTAGCTGATGTAGTTGCCAATTGAAGTTGGTGGCACATGACACCAACACTCACACAGTGCTAATCTTTGCTACTAGAGCAAAGTTTTTGTCATAGTCGATACAATAAGTTTGGTTGTAGCCTTTAGCAACCAATCTGACCTTGTACCTGTCAATCTTGTCCTCTGGAGTCTTCTTAATAATATAAAATAATTTACATCCAATAGCACGCTTCCCAGCTGGCAGTGGCACTAGCTCCCACGTGTCGTTCTTTCAAGGCCCGAAGTTCCTCCTGTATGGCACTCAACCACCTAGGATCTTGCTTAGCTACTTGCCAGTTGTTAGGTACAAGCACTAAATGCAATGATGCAAGGAAGGACTTATATGTAGGTGGAATGGATGCATATGAATGTAATGTACAATGTCAGTATCCCAACTACCAAACTTAGCTGGAGTTTTCTAGCATTGACTCTAGAAGTTCTACGAAGTAAGACAGGAGTATCAGAAGTATCAGTGGAGAAATTGTTACCTGGTAACTCTGGTGGAAGGGCTGAAGGACCTGGAGAAGAGATACTTGGGATATCAGCATTTGTGGGTACTGGCATAGGGACAGGAGGCGGCTTATGCTGCTTCTGGTGCTTATGCTCCCTATATACTCTCAGCTCCCTCTGACTATCGGTTTCCACCTAAGACACCATCAGGTGACTGTCGGTTCCCTCCTGAGACACCATCACTCCTCAGTGACTCAAAAGGACATGGAATCATACCAACTACGATGCCACTCTCATTCTCCCCCTCTCTATTAGCATCAGTAGAGCCATCCTTAAATAAGAAACTCAACTTCGTCTTCTTCCCATAAAATGGTTCAAACTTCCGGAAGGTCACGTCCATGCTGACAAACAGTCTTCTTTCAATGGGGACACCAACACTTATATCCTTTCTGACTTGATGAGTAGCCTACAAAAATACGTTTAACTGCTTGTGGATCTAGCTTACTCACCATCGTTCTGTGATCTCTCACGAAACATGAGCATCCAAACACTTTGGCTGGAACACTAAAAACATTCGAGCCCAAGAGCCTCTTACTTGGTGTCTTCATCCCTAATACTCTTGACGACATCCTTTTGATTAGATAAACTGCTGTCATAAAGGCCTCACTCTACAAGAACTTGGGCACATTCATCGTGAGCAGCAATGAATGTGCCACTTCCAGTAGATGTCTGTTCTTGCGTTCAGCCACCCCATTCTGAGCAAGAGTGTCTGGACAAGTGGTTTGATGAAATATTTTCTGACTAGAGATGAAAGTAGAAAACTCTTTGTTGATGTACTCGGCCCCATTATCTGTTCAAAGAATCTTTACATGTACTCTAAACTGGATCTTCACATATGTCGAGAAGTCTTGAAAACATTTGTATACCTCAGATTTTTGCTTCATTATGTAGATCCAGGTCATGCGTGAGTAGCAATCAATGAAAGTAACAAACCATCTGAATCCACTAATAGAAGTAGTAAGACACGGTCCCCAAACATCAGAATGAACCGGTACAAATGGCTCAAAACTTTGAAGACCGACAATTTTATAAGTAGAACGTGTATGCTTCCCAAGTTCACAAGCATTACAAAATAATCTTTTTTGTCTACTTTATTCATTATCTCATATTCTAATTTATTCAAACTATCAAAAGATAAATGTCCCAATCTGCAGTGTTGAAACATTGCTTCTTCCTCTGGCCCTCCATTAATAGTAGCAGCAAGCATTGCAGCCTCCCTGTCCAGGTACCAAAGGCCATCACACCTAATGCCAGTCCCAAGTCTTTTCTCCGTATCCTTCTCCTGGAAAGAATACATATCTCGATAAAAAAGAACGGTGCAATTCAATTAGTCAATAAGAGAGCTCACAAAAAAGTAAGTTGACCGGAAACGAAGGAACACGTAATACAGATGACAGGGTAACAGATGAAGTACAATGGACTGAGCTAGTACCCTTGATCGGTTGGGATGTTCCATCAGCAGTCTGAACTGTTTCGGGATGCATATGCTTGCTTGGATAATATAATGCAACTCACTAGATGCATATGTGATATGCCTAGATGCACCTGAGTCTATGATCCAATCAGTATGAGATTTAATGGATGCAAGTGCCTGAACCAGGTTACCTTTGGCCGTAACCAGTAAAGTTACCAAGGTAGGTAGTGTCTTCCAGATCCTGATTGACTTGTCCCTTGCCCTTAGACCTCTCAACCTGAAGCTTGAATTGACGTAGTTCCTCCAGCTCTGTCATCTCAGCTTAAGTCATCCTAGTAGTGGTCTGGGACTCCTTTGTCGCAGCTAGGTGAGCAACACCTCGGCCGCCATGTCCCCTGCCTTCTTGACCTGTACGTCCACCTCTCTGTCCTCTGCCTCCTCGGTCACGACCAGGATTGCAGGGTTGAGGGCAGTTGTAGCTGAGGTGCCCTTTCTTCCCGCAATTGTACCACTCCCTATCATTACTGATGGGAGTACTAGGAACCACTAATACCGAGCGGACAACAGGTGAGGTATCGCCTTTTATCACCTTCTGTCGGATCTCCTATTGTTCCATCGATGCAACAGCCTCATCCAGGGATGGAAGAGATGGCAGATGACACATTGCTGCCCTCCTAGTCTTAATTAATTTCTCGTTCCCTCAACTCTGATGTCATTGGGCATCAACTCTATCTTCTTCATCACCTGCGACGGTTCTGGTGCGGTCACGACTGCTCTACTGGATAAGGTCTCCTCTAATTTGGCCTGAAACTTCCTGACTACCCTCTCCAGTATATTCTTCAGCTCCTGACTAGTCACATGTGTACCCATCTCCACAGTTGCATCAACACAGGGACGAGATCAAATGCAACTCAACCACGAGCCGTGTGCATACACGCTATCACGACTTCCTCCATCTATCTGAGCCTCCGCCACTTTACCGGGGCATGCGTCCAGCACCACTGATCAGCATCGTCCAGAGCCTATGGAGGCCAGATCTGCCACCAGTTCCAGCAGTCGTCGTAGCCGTTGACGTCTTTGTCGCGCCTCCACCAGCCCTAGCAACTTCTCCGCGCCACCACAGAACCTGCGCTGGAGTAGAACCAAAAAAAAGTAGAACCCGCGCCGGAGGAGAACCCGTGCCGGAGGAGATGAATGGAGAAAGAGAAGGAAAAAGATTATTTTCTTCTTCAGAATTTTGGCTCTGATATCATGTAGAAATAAATAGTTGATTTATTATTCAAGAGGGAGTACATATATATAGGAGGAGGCTAGCCTCTTCCTTCTTTCCTATCCGATGTGGGACTAAATAAGTCTTTATAACTCAACAATTTTCCTCTTTGGTATGCTTCACAACAATAGCTTGTGCCGCAAGATTTTATCCAATAAGACTGTGTTCGGCTTGCGAAAAGAGGAGGAAAGTAAAAGAAAGACAGAAGAAGGGAAGGAAACAAGATATATTTGTTAGTATTCTTTCATTTTCTCCCACTTTCTTTTTCTCTTGCCCTTTTCCTCCTAACCAAACATGAAAATCCATTTTTCATTTTCCTCCTTTTCCTATCTTCTATTTTCCCTCGAGCAAAACACAGCCGAAATGAAATTACATGACTGAAAGTGAAAGGATAAATTGAAATGCAGAAAATGAGATTACTAGATGGGTACCAAATTTAGTACTATATATATTGAGATATTGAACATAGGTATTTGAATGTATAACAAAGTAAAAAAAGAGTAAAAATGATTTATTTTAGTACTGAAATATACACCATATATACAGAATTTTATTAACGAAGCAGTAAATTAATTTAGTACTGAAGTGTAGAAAAGAGTATTGAAACATATTACATATATACTGAGATTGTAAAGCAAGTACTTAAAACATAAAACATGTGTACTGTGAAATATATGGGAATGTCATCCTTTTCACTCTTTGACTTAATGTGTTACAGACAAAAGAAATAACTAATAGGAAATGGTACCATCTTACTTCTTCATCTAGGCTTTTTTAGTCTAGGGCAACTTGGAGGGCCTCCTTGGTTGAGATTAAATTGATTAGCCAGAAGGTAGGTACTTACCTGCCAACTAGCCGTCTAAGTTTTATGGCATGGACCTCTCATGCTCATAGCTGCCTAGGAATTTGCCACCAACAATGAGGGTTGGCGTTAGGTCGACAACCGGTCATAAAAAGTTTGTCAAGTCTTGTATGGAGCTTTCTTATGCTCCGCCTACCTCATTCTAACGGGATAAGACTTGGACGATATGATGATGATGATGATGTACTGAAATATACCACAGCAGTACTTATAAAATAAATAGTTAGCTGCGGTAATGAAAACATAACAGATGTATCGAAATATATCACAGAAGTACTTAAATATTACTGAAGCTTTACAATAATTTAAGGTAAAGTATGGATATCAAAATACGTAGTAGACGTATAAAATTTAGACCAACATGAAGAGTTGGTTTAACTAAGAAAAAATATTCCAAATAAAAATGACTGAAACGTATACTGATCTCATCTAAAAAAAGGTACAGAATACGTCCAAATTTACAGCTATTGAAAACATAGGTGCGTACGGGAGTAAAACACATTAATATGAGTATTTACCTTGAAGATGCAGCATTGGTCTCCAACAAAGGTGAATGTCTTTTTCTTTTCTTTTTTTTCTTAGACAATCTTTTCTGCCAGTCTAAGGTACCCTTTGTGTTGTCAACCTTCAAGCGTCATCCACCCATGGTTTGTGCGATCATATGCTCGGGAGTACAAGGAGAAGCGGAATGCATTTCAAATTCGATAGTCAGAAGACGTCTGGCTTTCAGTAGTAGAAGGCTTTGGGTTTTGGTATAAAAGTACTGAATTATAGTTTTTATAAGCCTACAAATAGAATACAAAGAAATACAAAAACATGAATATTGAAGTCTACAAAAACATGAATATTGAAGTCTTTCTCGAACATTGTTTTTCCCTATCCCTAACAAATCCCCCTCAATATAAAAGGGCGTCGACATCATTTCCCTAGAGATTTTTGCAATTAGTGATAGCTTTTTCGTCTTTCCAGCGCCTAACGTATGTATAGGCATGTAAAGGGACAAAGTTTTTTTGGGGAAGCAGTCAAGATGGATATTGAAAAGTTAGACGGCTACAATGAAATCCTGGATGAACGCTAATTTATTGAGTGCTTGAATGGTGTGGCATGAATCATTGAATGGCCCTAAGGAATCTTTGATGTAGAAAAACCACTGATTCGCTTGTAAATAAATAGTTACGAGGCTATGAACTTATACAGGAAAAAATGTTGACCCACAGGAGATTCTTCCATATATAATCATGTTTTAACTTTCCCTTAAGTGGGATTATTTGTACCGCGTGACATTTGAGAGTGGCATCACAGTAAAGCAATTTGGTGCATATTGTTCATTCATGCAATGGTCCGTGTCACAAAAGCCTCTTCCCTTGAGTATGTACTAAAACATAATATTTCTATATTCTGCAATATGTTCCCCTTCCCCTAATTGTACTGTTAATCTTTTCTCTTGACTCTGAATTAATTGCTGATGACATTCGATTCTTGCAGCTTCTGGAGAGCCGCCTCTGGTTCTGGCAGCCTCCGTTCATTGTGCGACAAGAGAAGCGATCAGGGCTGCAAGGGCACAGTTGTTTTCCTACACCGGTTCGAAGGACTCTCCCTTAACCTTTGAACTGGAGGTCCCCGCAACCATGCCTGTAATCAAGGAGCTCTGTGGACTGGACAATGTGGAGATCTACCTGAAGAGTTTAATTCCCTCTCATCAATCAATGTGTTGCCATTCTTAAGATGGATTGTTAGGACGCTTACAGCTACTGGCTAGTGTCTAGTCTCATGCTTTTTATGTAGAGGTAAATCAGTAGAAAGGAGAATAAGTGATCACTATTGCAGAGTGTGGTCTCATGCTTTTATGTAGAAAAAAACCAGTAGAAAGGATAAATAAGTTTTGCAGAGTGTGGTCTCATGCTTTTATATAGGATGCGTTTGATTACAAGGTGGAAAATAATTTAATTCCATGAAATTATTTTACTAGGAAAAAATTTCATGGTATTAATTTGGGTGTTTGATTGTTCGTTATTTTTCATGAAGAATAATATTTTCCTATGGGCTAGGCCAGTTTTATTTTCTACCATTTTTGAGAAAAATATGGAAAGTGATATATTTTTGGAAAATAAGTCCATGGAAAATATACGCTGTCAAATATTACAATTGGTGGAAAATTTGTGATGGAAATATTTTCCATGGAAAAAAAAAAATCAGTAGAAAGGATAAATAAGTATTGAGAACACTAACGATTCTAGTTGCTTACATTTCAGAATGAAAATGGGAAATTCCGACTGTCAATTCACGATGTTTCTGGCTTCATAAAGGTTTCTAACAAACTCCCTAGTTGGTTCTACGCCAAGAAGTATTCCTAGTTCCAAGAATCAATATTTAAGTATCTTAATGAACAATATGAGGTTATTTTTATACATTCAAAATTCTTCTTGTAGTCCTTCTCGTCTTGTCTCGTTCAGTTGTCATTGGTTGTATTTTGAGCTATGTAGTACATGAATAAAATGTACTCTTGGATTTCACTTTCAGAAAATTTGGTGCAGAAAAAGAAAGTTATAGGAATTTGGGTAGAAAGAAACAAGTTTTAGAAAATTAGGAAAGGAGATAGTTTCCATCAGACCGTCTGGTGAAAATATAACAAAAAAAATTTTGCACATTTTTTTTGTTTGGAGAGAAGCAGCACCAACGGGGGAGAGGGTTGCAGCCGTAAAGGAGGAGAGGAGGGGGTTGGTAGGGGGGTGGGGAGGGAGCTGCATCCACCAGTACCTACCTCCGCGATCATTACTCCCCCCCCCCCCCCCCCCCCCACACACACACACACACACACACACATACACACACACCCCACCAAACAACCCACGTGCGGCTGCGGCCCTATTCCCGTTCATGTGCAAAAAAAATGTTAGATTTAAACTATTCCCTTTTCCAATTTTCTAAAACTTCTTTCTTTCTATGCAAATTCTTAAAACTTTCTTTCTCTATGCCAAAATTTTCTGTTTTACCTCTGCTTTTGATTGGAAATGTACTTCTAGGTTGACAATAACAACTTCCTCTATAGTATTTGGTTACCCGTCTTGTATAATGCAGGCAGCGTCTCATTTAATTAATGTACCCCATCCCCACCTCTTATTCTGTTGTGTATATCTGGAGTTTCTTTCGCTCCTTTTAGTTTTCGGCCAACTTCAACAAATGTGGAGGTTATAGTTTTGTGAGAAAAGAGTAAAAAAGTTACCTAATGGAATGGAAGTGGAGGGCCTGAGAGCCGATAGGATATTGGTTTCATCCGTTATGTACCATTCAAATATATTATTGAGCAACTCAAAGAAGTTGGGTTGAACGAGTTAGGGTTTGAGAGTTGAGGGCCATCCATAGCAGAATCATCTCCGATATTCGTCGCCAAAGTCGAACCACGTTAAAAATCTGTGTTTGTCATTTTTTTTTTAGGTTGATTTGTATCTTTTGCTGTAAGACATGCTGAAACTACTACTTGTAAATTACTTTTCATGTTTGGTATCGCATGATTCTCATGTTATTTACTACTTTATGTTGCATGCATGCGCTTTCTCAACATATTTTGTGATTGTGTTGGTTTTTGATCTACCTTTTGAGCTTACTTTGTGATACTTGCTAGTAGGAGTTGATCCCTTGGTCTTGTATAGTTAGATTGATACATCTCCAGCTAGAGTAGCATTAGCTGTAGAGTATGAAGTAGCAGGAAGTAGCATATCAGAGTGTATCAGAAGGGAGTAGGCCGACCTTCATGTATCAGACAGTTATTAGCAGTAGTTAAGCAATCCAACCTGGCAAGGGAAGCGTGCATGGACAAGGAGTCAGCATTGATCCCACCTGGCAGCAAGGAGTAGTTGAGTCAGAAAGAGAAGGGTATTACAGTCATTACATAGCACTTTTGAAATGTATAAATAGTTGAACTTAGAAGAGGGAAACATCAGAATGAGAATACCTATCATTCTTGATTGTAGTTGAATTTTACTGATTCTTACAATAAAGTCTTCTTCTTTCCCAAATAATTCTTGATACTATTGAAACCCTAGTTTAGCCATGGTGATCACGACTCGATCTTCCTCCAATTTTATGGCAATAGGAAGAGGTCGTATCATAGATCTTGTAGCAGACTCCGATGATCTATCCCGCTTGATAACCCATACTCATAGGATTGAGGCACCAGAGAATGGTTTGGCACTCCACTCCATGGTGTATATACTCTTTTGTGGCGTTCTAGCACAACTATGAGAAAGTTCCCTCGTCTTCGGACGACGTGATTATATGTACTAAATTGTAGCCAGTTTTGTGACCATATATGTCACGTCCCGACTCAGAAAATTGCTCGTCCTCGCATCGATTTATCCGAATTATCGTCCTCGCTGGGGCGTGATGCCATACGAGTCTGGAGTTGCACTCGTACAAGACAAGATGACAAGCTCTCAAATGGTTATCATTGATTTGATATTAGCAAACGGAAGAAAATAGAGTATACGAAACAATTCTCTTTATTGATAATGAACTGAGAATACAAAGGCTTTCAATAGACCAACTGAATTTGCCAGATTGGCTATAACACTCAAGTTCTCTCTTGCCCACAAAGGATTTCATCATTCCATACATCATGCCTTCTATATCTCGTCCGCATCAATCATGTTGCAAGTCCGAACGTCAATGCGATCGCACGCTTCAAACGCTACGGCATTCCATGCCTCTACGCGATCAAATGAAGCTTCGTCGCGAGCAATCCATTTTCTGCACCCTGCATGAAAGCTGGTGGGGGATCAGTACGTTCGTCCTCGCATGTACTGATGAATAGACCCACTTTCTAAACCGACATTTAGTATTTATGTTGAATCATGCAACTTAGCTTATACTCTTGCTATATTCTCCTTAGGGTCGATTTCATGGCATATTCGAAAGCGGTAAAGCATGTTATCATGGCAAGCATGTTATTCGAATTGAATAGGCAAGCAATCTCGTGTTTGTTTCGTGGTGCGACATCTTACTGACATAGACGCACTCGCCCTTGCACCGACGCAAGATGAATACGCCCTATTCCTTTCATGTCATGTTATAAGTGCTCTCTATGCAGGATCTATGTGTGCAGGATATATACGTGTCTGCAATTTCAATCCATCGTTCCTTAACTATATGAAGGTCATTGGCATATTCGCACCAGAATGGACTAAAGGTTTCTCTTTTCTTTCCTTTCTTTTCTTTTTTTCTTTCTTTTCTTTCTTTTTTTTTCTTTTCTTTCTCAAATTGGGTAGCCCGACGTCTCTCGTAGTGGATTGCTATCCCAATTACGGAGATCTTTCGTTGTATACCATTATTTGCGGCATTTCACATCTCGCTAAGCGGTCGCTAATCGTTTTACGGATGTGTGCCTCTCAAAGATTATATCCCTCATAGGCCGAACGGTCCCGGTGCCCCTGCACAACCCGTTCGAAGGGAACACCCATGCACGGGAGATTATCTCATCATTTCCTCAAGTCATTCAACCATGAAACGTACTATTATTCAAACAACCAAACATAGACTTGAGTCCGAGACTCAGACTTTATCATCTCGTATTTCTTCCATTAACTTTCTATGTTCTCACATTCCATACTTCGTTTCAATGTTCAATGGCATCATGCCTCAATTCAATGTTCGTCAACCGAACGACCCGAAGGTCCCGAACACTTTTCGAGGCATCATGTCACATCTGACAGTTCCGTCACCTTCATGCCACAACTGTTCTCTTTGCAACGAAGCCATCTTTTATGATTTTCGTACACGTAGGCATGCTTTGACACGATTGTTCTCATTTCTTTGAGTCGTGCATACGATGCACGCCTCGATAACGTAATTCCATGTTCTTAGCCTTACTGTTCAATGTTCGTGGCTTGCATGCTAAGGCGCTCGCCTTCATAATCTTTCAATGTCCTATCCTTCTAACTCATACGCGAAGGCACGGAATAGCTCGTGCACGAAGGCACTCGCCGAATACAATTATCCCATGTTCTTGTGGCTTGCGCACCGAGGCGCTCGCCTTTGCGATATCCAATGTTCCATAGCGACCCGTGCATTTGATGCATGTTTCATTTCAATTGTTCTACCTAGTGCTCGACACGCACTATGATTTATTTTTCGATCGGACTAAGTCCGTGGCGTCGATAGGTTAACTTACATTTTTACTTAGGCATAAAGGAGTAAAAAGAAGAGTCAGTCCTTCCACCTTAAGTCGATACACCTAGTTGTTTGCCGAGCCGATGCGGCTCGATTTCATAACTTTTTTGCATGGCCAAATCTTCTGACTTAGTCATTCGAGCACTTCTTGTTTCATTGAACTACTCGATTGATTCTGGCCTACCGGGCCCAAGTCCCAGCCCGTTGTGAGGCGGTGATTTGGTTTTGCGGACCCGTTGCTAATGAGGCAAAATGTCGACCTCTAATATTTCAGTATAAACGGATAGCCTGCACATGAAACCAACTAAAATCAATACTTGCATCGATTCGGACTTGCGCTTTGGGTCGATTCAATTTCTTAGAATCTTTGAGACGACTCAACGCACTTATCCTTCGGGGCAGTGTACCGCTTCGCATCGATTCAACTCAATGCATTCTTTGGGACAATATAACTCTTCGTATCGACTTAGTTCGATGTATTGCTCGGGACAACGTAACTCTCATATCGATTCGCATCGATACATTTCATTCGGTCAACGCGACTCTTTGAGTCAACGTCTCAGCATAATGCACCGCACGGAGCGGGGCATTACATAATATATCACTCAAAACAAGGGTCGTCCTCGAATCGAAACCAACACTCAATTCCAAGTGTTCCTCTAGATCGTTTCACGATCTCGTCTCCCTATTATCTGGATCATAAAACTTAATTTGGATATCATACACATATTTTAGGCGTTCCACCAATATATGCATTTCAGCCAAGTTCAGTCGTAGGATATTGGAACAAAGCTATCAGGTAACTTTAAATACCATGCTTGCCATCTCGTACTCTCAATCAGACTTAAGTGTCTAGCGACTGATCTTGCAATTTAGCGCATATGCATATTGATACCTACGTGATCATCCAACAGAGTCACAGCACACAATACGATTCAAAAAATCGTATTTTTTACTCTGTATGTTTTATAGGGACCATTAATTCTACGCGTCGCGTTAAGCTGTCGCACATCCGATCGCAACAAGTCTTCGTAACGCCTTGCGTTCGAAGTCGTCGCCCAACTATTCTCGAAGTCTCATCGCGCAACTCAAATCGACAAAATTTTCTTTTGTTTGACTTGCAAAAGCATCAACATCCAGGGCTACGCCCGTTAGATAGACTTACGTAGACACCGTGCTCGAATTCTCCCGACACAAATTTTAAATTGACATTACACAACGGCCACAATCTATCCGACACAAAGTTAAGTTCGAGTCGATGATGCTCAAAGCAACAACCGTTTTGACGCAAAGATCTCTACGACGCGTCTCACGCTCAATTCGTATCGAGTAGGAACTTCCTAGCCAAATTTTCAACTTGTATGTCTCGCAACATCGAATATAAGTTCGATTTATGCAACCTCAAATACAAGGTGAATCCAAAACCTAACGACATAACTCATAAGTTATTCTCTTACCGCTCGCTCTCGTGCATAGCACGATTCTCAAAATCGCCTAGATATCATCAAAATGCACCACATTATATTTGTTACCGATGCAATTTTATATGTGATATCGCATGGGTCATCTTACGGTCTATAATAGTCAATTTGATTTGGCGGTCAAGTCTTCTAGGGTCAGCTGTCCCGAAGCTACGCTCGATAATTGTGTATCAATAACGAAGGACAGTTACTACGAACCATGCTATATCTTATTTCGGAGCCAAATTACGTTCTGACAATTTCTATGCGAGTACCCAATTTCGGACAAAACTATTTCTATTGGCGCAACTGATGTGCAACTATCCTCCGAGTTAAGTCATACACTATCGTTAATAATTCCGTATTTTATGAAACATCTACTCGTATTGAGTTCGAGTCTATCTACCCACGGTCGACACCCGAGATGCTATACGCATCGAAACAATCCTCGATAACTTTAAGGTCTCGTCCTGATCAATCATAAAGTTTATGATCAACCAGTTCGACACTTCCGTATTACTATTCCAAAATCTCGATATCGTAGGCCCGCTTCTATTTTGTGTTCTCACATCGTGCTTACATTTTCTTGTGTATCGATTCCAATAGGTCGTATCAATTTCGATAACACGAGGGTCAACTTTGAATCCGCATCAAAGTCGACTTTAGTTCGTATTGCATACATCCAAGTTCACTACAAACTTTTTTATACGCATCAACTCATTTTCCGTTTTCATCGCATCCCTCTATACTTTGATCGTGTTACCGAGTTACCGATTATCCAACATCGAACCCTCGAGTTATACGATCATGCCCTCTAAGTTTTTGCGTGTTTCAGTCATACTCAAATGAGTTTCGCCGTAACGAAACCAACTATCTCTTATGCACTATTTACCCGTATCAACCAACTCTTCATCGAAGTCGCACATCGTGCGATCCGATTATAATTTACATCGCCCAATATTTCTTATCGAGATCGTAAGTTGTGCGATTCAATTTCGATTCGCCTCGCCCAACATTTCTATCGAGATAGCAAGTCCTGCGACTCGTTTGTAATTTCAAGTTTTCCTTTCCCGTCGATCCGATTATTGCTTTAAGGCATAATCATTTTGCTAGTCTCGATCGTTCGACCGACTTACAAATTTGCGTCCGATGTATCATTCATTGATACGAGTACCTGCCCTATCATTCCAACCGATTTTTGAAGAACACTTGCATCAACATACCGTCATACAAATTTCTAATCGAGTCTTGGTACTCTCCCGTCCGTTGCGGACAATCCTTCCGCAAATTCCACAATGTGTCGATGGAATCAATCGCACAAGTGGTATTGCATATACCACTCACAATTTCTATAGTGATCATGCTTGATCACAACCGTAACTTTGATTAATCAAAATCTGACACAATTCGGCTAATGTGTACATTCGCCAATACAAGTTCAAGTTCGGTGCGCTGTCGAACGATTTGTTTCTACCGATTTATGACTTTTTGTTTCCGTCCATTGTACTGCGTGCAACGATTCATTTTCGATATCCGTTGCACTCTGTACATCGATTTTACTTTGATACGCATTGCCCCACGTACAACGATTTTTTACTTTCGACACGTATTGCACAGCGTGCAGCATTTTTCTTTCTGATATGCGTTGCACTTTGTGCAATAATTTATTTTCGATAACCATTGCATCTCGTGCAAGTATTTATCTGTGACATTGAAAGCCAATGCTCGAATCCGTTCAATACATTCGATATCAACTTTTATTACTCTTGTACGCACCATTCACACTTCAGTTCGTTGCAATTTGATACAGCAACATTTTATTTCACTTGTTACACTTCATGTAACTTTTTATTTCTCTCGTTGCACTTCATGCAACATTTTATTTCCCATTCAACTTTGTTGCATTGCAACAACGAACATCTCATTTTACTTTTTTTCAACTTGTTGCACTTGCAGCAACAAATATCTCAATTCACATCTCATGATGTGTTGCACTTGCATCAAAGAATATTTCATGGCTCATTGCACTCAATACAATAAACCTTTCGCGAGTTTCTTAGCAAACATCATATAATTTCCAAAACACATGCGACAAAATTACACGATTTTTATTAGACTTATTGTATGGAACATCCAGTGCGGCATCGAGTAGAGTCAAGAGTGATTTGATTGGTAGTGGGAAACTCTTGGAATTGAAAAAAAAGCGTCCTGAGGAAATTGAGCCTAGAGCTCTGATACCAATTTGTCACGCCCCGACCAGAAAAATTGCTCGTCCTCGTATCGATTTATTCGAATCATCGTCCTCGCTGGGGTGTGATGCCGTACGAGTCTAGGGTTGCACTCGTATAAGGAAAGATGACAAGTTCTCAAATGGTTATCTTTGATTTGATATTAGCAAACGGAAGAAAATAGAGTATAAGAAACAATTCTCTTTATTGATAATGAACTGAGATTACAAAGGCTTTCAATAGCCCAACTAAATTTGCCAGATTGTCTACAACACTCAAGTTCTCTCTTGTCCACAAAGGATTTCACCGTTCCATACATTATGCCTTCTATATCTCGGCCGCATCAATCCTGTTGCAAGTCCGAGCGTCAATGCGATCGCACGCTTCAAACGCGATGGCATTCCATGCCTCTACGCGATCAAGCGAAGCTTTGCCATGAGAAATCCATTTCCTGTACCATGTATGAAAGCTGGTGGGGGATCAGTACGTTCGTCTTCGCATGTACTGATGAAAATACCCACTTTCTAAACTGACATTTAGTATTTATGTTGAATCATGCAACTTAGCTTATGATCTTGCTATATTCTCCTTAGGATCGATTTTATGGTATATTCAAAAGCGGTAAAGCATGTTATCATGGCAAGCATGTTATTCGAATTGAATAGGCAAGCAGGCAAGCAATCTCGTATTTGTTCCATGGAGCGACTTTTTACCGACCTAGACGCACTCGTCCTTGTACCGACGTAAGGTGAATATGCCCCATTCCTTTTCTGTCATATTATAAGTGCTCTCTATGCAGGATCTATGTGTGCAGGATACATACGTGCCTGCACTTTCGATCCATCGTTCTTTAACTATATGAAGGTCATTGGCGTATCTGTGCCAGAATGGACTAAAGGTTTCTCTTTTCTTTTCTTTTTTTTCTTTCTCAAATTGGGTAGCCCGGCGTCTCTTGTAGTGGGTTGCTATCCCAATTACGGAGACCTTCCGTTGCATACCATCATTTGTGACTTTTTATATCTCACTAAGCGGTCGCTAATCGTCTTACGGATGTGCGTCCCTCAAAAATTATATCCCTCCTAGGCTGAACGGTCCTGGTGTCCCGGCGCAACCCGTTCGAAGGGAACACCTGTGCACGGAAGATTATCTCATCATTTACTCAAGTCCATTCGACCATGCAACGTACTATTATTCAAACAACTAAACATAGACTTGAGTCCGAGACTTAGACTTTATCATCTCGTATTTCTACCATTAACTTTCTATGTTCTCACATTCTATACTTCGTTTCAATGTTCAATGGCATCATGCCATAACTCATTGTTCGTCAACCGAATGACGCGAAGGTCCCGAACACTTTTCGAAGCATCATGTCACATATGACAGTTCCGTCACCTTCATGCCACAACTGTTCTCTTTGCAATGAAGCTATCTTTTATGATTTTCGTGCACGTAGGCACGCTTTGACATGATTGTTCTCATTTCTTCGAGTCGTGCATGCGATGCACACCTCGATACCATAATTCTTTGTTCTTAGCCTTAATGTTCAATATTCGTGGCTTGCACGCTAGGGCGCTTGCCTTCATAATCTTTTAATGTGCAAGCATTTCTAACTCGTGCGCGAAGGCATGGAGTGGCTCGTGCACAAAGGCACTCGTCGAATATTGTTATCCGATGTTCTTGTGGCTTGCGCACCGAGGTGCTTGCCTTTGCGATATCCAATATTCCATAGCGACTTGTGCATTTGTTGCACGTCTTATTTCAATTGTTCTAACTAGTGTTCGACACACACTATGATTTATCTTCCGATTGGACCACGTCCATGGCGTCGATAGGTTAACTTAGCATACAATGATACATTTTTACTTAGACATGAAGGAGTAAAAAGAAGAGTCAGTCCTCCCACCTTAAGCCGATACGCCTTGTTGTTTATCGAGCCGATGCGGCTCAATTTTATAACTTTGTTGTACGACCAAATCTTCTGACTTAATCATTCGAGCACTTCTTGTTTCATTGAACTACTCGATCATTCTGGCCTACCGTGCCCAAGACCCAGCTCGTTGTGAGGCGGTGATTTGATTTTGCGGACCCGTTACGAATGAGGTAAAATGTCGACCTCTAATATTTTAGCGTAAGCGGATATCCTGCACATGAAACCAACTAAAATCAATACTTGTATTGTTTCAGACTTGCGCCTTGGGTCGATTCAATTTCTTAGAATATTCGAGCCGACTCAACGCACTTATCCTTCGGGGCAATGCTGCGCTTCGCATCGATTCAACTCGATGCATCCTTTAGGATAATGCAACTCTTCACATCGACTTAGTTCGATGCATTGCTCGGGACAATATAACTCTACTATCGATTCACATCGATACATTTTATTTGGTTAACGCGACTCTTTGAGTCAACGTCTCAGCATAATGCACCATGCGGAGCGGAACATTACATAATATACCACTCAAAACAAGGTTCGTCCTCGAACTGAGGGCTACTGGTCTCCACTGCCACAACAAGCCCCACCACCTCGGGCGAAGCCTCCGGCGCCGCTCTCTTCCAACCGCTTCGGGCACCCCGCGTCATTAACTTGTCGAACCTCTCCACTGCAGCGTCGGAGTCGGCGCCACCTAGCGATCAGGCAAGGCAAGCCCGGCGCCCACGGCGGCCAGGGCTGGCGAGCCAGCGGAGCACCGCTGAACCACGGGCGCCACCGCACGCCGTACGCACCCTGTAATCGAACTGCTGGCCGAATCGGCACCAACGACTGACCTCGCCTGGACTCTCTGACTTTCCGACCGCGTCCACGCGAGCCGCGCGACCCTGAGTTCCGGTGAACTCCTTCACCTCTGGTAACGACCTCTTTCTCTCTCTCCTTTCTTTTCCCTCTTTCATTTTCAGTATTCTCTCTTTTGTTAAAGCTTTGACTATTTTAAGAGAAGGAGGGGACAATGCTTGATTGCTTTTATTATTCCCATGAGTTTTAGAAGAGCAGCAGTAGGTAAAGGTCATCAGTTATTTTATTATTCATTATTAGTGAAACTTGCTGCTTTGATTATTAGGTATTAATTAACATATTGTATATAGATATAGTAGGCATTATATGTTAGACCAATGATTATATCAAGTTTTTGAATATGGCTAATCAATTAAGTTTAATATAACGACGTCACTAATATTCATGTAATCATTATCATGTTGCTACTTAAACTTAGCATTCACTACAAGAAAATATAGTATTTACGGCGCACAATTTACGGCGCGCGGTAGCTGCGTGTTGTAAATGATACCCTTTTACAGCGTGCAAATATGTGTGCCGTAAAAGAGTTATTTTTTTGCCTCTTTTACGGCGTGTTTGACATGCATGCCGTAATTGAAGACTCATTTACGGCATGCATTTTTGTGCGTTGTAATTGAAGACTCATTTACGGCATGCATTTTGTGCGTTGTAATTGAAGACTCATTTACGGCAGATATTTTTGTGCGTTGTAATTGAAGACTCATTTACAACATGCATTTGTGCACGTTGTAATTGAAGACTCATTTACAACATGCATTGTGCACGTTGTAATTAAAGACTCATTTACGACAAGCATTTTTGAGTGTTGTAAATAATTGTAATTGTTTATTAAAAATTTAGTTTCCCTCTCAAATATTTCAGGTAAAATGTAAAAATAAAATAAAAATAAAAAGAACAAAATATGATAAAGCAACAACAAAAATCTTTAAAAAAATAAGAAAAAACAAGAAAATAATAAAAACAATAAAAAATAAAAACTAAAAAACAAAATAACAAAATAATAAAAAAAGAAAAATAACAAAATAACAAAATAACAAAATACAAAAAAAAACAAAAACAAAAACAAAAACAAAAAAACAAAAAAAAAAACAAAAAAAACAAAAAAAACAAAAAAAAAACAAAAAAACAAAAAACAAAAACAAAAACAAAAACAAAAACAAAAACCAAAACAAAAACAAAAAAAAAACAAAAAAAGACAAAAAAAAGCAACAATAAAACAAAAAACAAAAAAACAAAAACAAAAACAAAAACAAAAATCATTCTTAAAAAAATGAAAAAAAAGGAAAACTATTTAATTTTTTTAAACAAATGAAGACAAGAATAAAAAACTAAAAAACCAAAACAATAAACAATAAATAAATAAGAATTTTAAAATATATATAGTATAAAATAATTATATTCTTAAGGGATATAATGATAATATTTTGAGGACAAATTATTTATTGGAATATGTCATTGGAATATATCCAATTTTTTGAAAACAAATCTTATGTTTCCACTCAAGCTTTCATTTCCCTCTATACACTTTTCATTCAAATTTTTCTTTCCCTCTTATAAATTCAAATTTTCCTTTCCCTCTTTTTCATTCAAGTTTTCATTTCCTTCTTTTCATTTTAATTTTCATTTCCCTCTTTTTCATTCAAAATTTTATTTTCCTCATAAAACTGAACCTGGTACAAGAGAGAGAGGACTCTCACCATTTCTAACTCTCATCCCTCTCTAAATCAAACTCCTCAATGCAATTGCAATCTCTCTCCCTCGAAGGGCCCTTCGATCTCGTCGAGGGTGAAGGAACGATCCACCACGTGGTGGGACAGCTGCAACCACCCGGACTTCTAGGAAGCTGAGTTTCGGTCGGGGCCTTCACCGACGTCTGCATCGGCTGGCCCAGGTCGATGCCGGACGAGCAGGTCCTCGAGAAATCGGCATTGTCCAGCGCACGACCGTCGGGGCGATGAAGGATACGTGGGTCGTCGGCAGCGCAGGGTACCCGCTGATGGACTGGACGCTGGTGTCGTACGCACGGTGTGATAGACGGCATCAGCTCCCGTCTCTGAAGGCTCCTGCTCAGGGAATTCATGCTCGAAGCCACCCACGGCAAAGAAGCCGGCAGCCAACAACTCGTCGTCTCTGCTCTAAAACTCCTGGGACGGCCACACCATCAACGCCTACCAACAAATGAAAACAATAAGTTATAATTAATTAGCAATTTTAATTTAGTAAATCATTTATATATATATTTATACTGACCATTCGACCAACCCTATTTTTTTGATGGGTTTAATATGCGTTTAATCATGTGCCACTCCTATCTATATTTGCAAAGACGAGATGTCTCCTACATAATAGAGGAACTGAAGCAATGCTACTACACCCTTGATAAGGGCTATAACTCCATGCCAATCAACCTGTCGGGGATGCTCTTCCACAAGTCAATGAAGGCGAGGTGATAGCTGGTTCAGATTGTAGCCTACTTAATATCCTCTAGGAGATAGAGGAATATTGTTTTTGTTTTTGCCGCTTCTACTGTATTTTTGGTTGCAATGATTTGTAAGATTTGTTTGTTTCCTGTAACCGATGTTCTAGGGACACAAAAATATCATGATATATGGAAGGATTCAGTGTGTCGTAGTAATTTTTTTACAAAGGAAAAATATTGTACATTCAAGAAATAATGAGAAAACTTTGTTGCTACTTATGGTTGTATACGTTTTTAGCAGCACTTGAATAGAAAAAGCTTGTGCACACATAAGTCATGGCCATATAATTGTAGTAAAAAAGATAATCCAAAATTCTGAGGGTTAATGCCCAACATATCATTAATGTCTAAGAAAATAAATTTGATTTTTAGGCTCAATATGGTCACAAATCTTTTTAATATTTTTTTCCATTTCTAACCGTCATTTACAGCATTCGAATGTGATGGTCATTTACAGTGTTCGAATGCGCGCTGTAAAAAAAAGGAGAGGGTCATTTACAGCGTTCAAATACATGTCGTAAATAACATGGTCATTTACAGCGTTCAAACGCATGTTGTAAATAATATGGTCATTTACGGCATGGCCTTTTACGGCACCAAAATGTACGCCGTGAAAGATCTTTTACAGCGTGCTTTGCGTGCCGTAAATGATCATTTTTCTTGTAGTGATTGTCCTAATATTAGCATTGTCCTAAATGTTCTATTTTATATTGCTATGCTTGTATCATATTATTTTGTTTGTCTAACATGTTCTTATAGACATGCAGTAAGCATGATCAAGCTTTGTCAAACCAGGACATATGCAAAAGAGAATTATTAAATGGGCCAAAGACGACGTTATACAAGGATATTTCTCTGAACCGTCCAACGATCTATCTGGGGACAAAGCCACCGAAAGATTTTTATATTTCTAGATATGTTTATCTTTGGACGAACGCCGTCAAGTAAAAAAGGCGTCTTCAAGTCTGCTCAAATATTTGAAGAAATGCGTCATCAAAGGGCTCTTGGTTTTCCTATTTGATCAATATATTTTTCATATTTATTTAGTTTAGGAATACGATGTAAACTGTATCGTACTGGCAAATAGGCTATCCAAGAAACGTTTTCAAAATACCCTTTCATTTTAAAAATAAGCCCACTTACAAAAGTTCAAACTACTTCCTAACTTCTTGACTTTTCAAAAATCCCAAAAACTAATTTGCAAAAACCCTGACAGAACTCCAACAGAATTCGGCCCGAATTCGGCCAGAGTTCGGTTAGTGAACGTTAGATTTTGAACTTGGTCTTCCTGCAGTTACGGATCTTACCGAGATTTTTTCATAGAGTTCTGTCCAAATTCTGCCCGAATTCTGTCTTTGGAAAAATTATAAATAGAGAAGGATTTCGATCATTTCAATACACCAATTCATATCTCTTCTCTATAAGCCTACTACTTCTTCCAAAGTGTTCTGAGCTATTCATTTTCAAATTCCAAGCCAGTTACAATCCTCTAGTCGATTTGCCAGTGCGGTACGGTCTAGAAGTTTCAGAGTGATTGTAATCAGAGGCTTGATTGAAGAAAGATACTTCACAATTGAAGTGTTCGAGTACTTCGGATCAAAGCTCGTGTTGTAGAAGTTGCAAGAACTTCGGATGAAAACTTGTGATGATTTTCCATAGTGGATTCAACTGGAAGCTAGAGTTCTTCCGACTGGACTAGTCCTCACAAGAAGGAAACCAGTATACATCCTCGTATTTGTGTTTGCTCTCTGCTCTCCACTTTTACATTTACATATCTGTGATATATTATTTGTGATCTTATTGCTAACATTTTTAATTAGCTAAATTCCGCTGCTTACTCTATTCACCCCTCTAGAGTATTGCACTTTACAACTCGTTCCTACAATCGGTCCTACATTATTATCTATCAATGAATTTGGTATTGCTATTATTATATAAAATATTTATATAATATTTTCTAGAAATTATATTATAGTATTTGGGCTGGGCTTTTTGTGAAGTATCAACCGTATTTTCTTTTGGCTATGTATGTATGTATGTATGTATGTATATATGTATGTATGTATATATGTATGTATGTATGTATGTATGTATGCATGCACATATGTATGTATATGGATATGCTTATGGCTATTATTATTATGATTATATTAATTAATAATAGTTATTATTTGTTGCCTTTAGTATTATGGGTTATCATTAATATAAGAATAGTTTGTTTTTAATTATATATATATATATATATATATATATATATATATATATATATATATATATATATATATATATATATATATATATAATAAATAATTTAGTAAAGGATTATATTTTAAATATTGTTTTGGGCTTGTTAAATATTTGATTTGGGCCTAACATTATTTTTGGGCTTTATATTAAAATAGATTTGGGCTTTATATATACTATATGTCAATGTTTTGGGTTAATTATTTATTTGGGCCTACACATATTTTGGGTTGATAATGTGATTAAATCACATATAGGCTTTATATATATATATATATATATATATATATATATATATATATATATATATATATATATATATATATATATATATATATATATTGGGTTCTATTTTATATACTTATGTTTGGGCTAGGATTGTAGTAGTTATTCAATATATTTTTGGGCCTTATGAATATTTAGTTTTGGCTTATGCTTATATATATTATTGGATTTTATAAATAATATTTAAAATGAATTTAAAAGCAAATAGGGGAGTTTTGAAATATATCTATATAGACTTTAATTATGTATAGTTTCTCTAAAGATTTATTAATGATTTCCAAATTATTTTCTTAATAGCTATAACTAAAAATATCTGAATAATATTTTAAAGACTACAAATTTTTTCTAAATAAATTCTTTTCCTTGCAACTAGATTCTTAATAAAAACCCTCTATTACTCAAATTCTCTTAGATTAGATTGTCCATCATGACTAATCGATCATTTTCTATTTTCTTGCAAACCCGAACACCTTCACATCGACCCTAACCAATCAGACGATTCTGGACTCAATAGAATTGTCGGTTTCACCAGCTACGGACCCCATGCGAGTATAATTATGATAGCTTTCATATTTGATCATCTCTATGATTCATGTATTTAGTAGTGTGTTACATTGATCTTCTAATTGGTTCTCGACACGATGGATACACGATATGTGTAATGCCCCAGTCCCATTTATGTTAGGACTAGGAACATTTCATGCTAGCTGTATATATACAGAAATATAATCCAATATATGGATAATCCCAATATATATACATAAGCTGTAAATGTGGATATAACAATAAATGTCTCTGGCAGTCTATCTCATCCACAAAAATATGATAATAGATCCACTAGTAAAAAATAATAGTCAATGTGAAGATAGTCGGGTGGAGACAGATCCACTACCAAACAGCTATAATATAAGTCTGTAAAAGCAGGGTAGTTGTCTACACAAAATAATGAATGTCTCCAATGCTAAGATATGATCAGGGCTGATCAGTAGGGTACATCTCCTCGTCAGCATAAACCATCTCCAGAGCTAATCCATACTCCTGAGGATAATCCTGCTCATCTATACCTTAAGAAATTACCAAGTCCTCAGAGGGACGCAACAAGAAATATACAAAATGCTAATATACTATAAGTAAACCATGCGGGTCCTCTAACCATTCTAAGTGAAATACAGTTTAAGAATAAATCTCTGACGCATGGGCACTCTGGCTAATAAATGGGATCTGGCATAACTCCCGTTTGGGAATTAGGGGCCTCATCGCATAACGTTCCTCATAACGACAGTGGCAAACCTGAGAGGGTCATCTCACGCCGTATCTCTAGCGGAGCTTCCGGGTTAAAAAGGGAAAGTGCAACGTGGCCCATACGCTAATAAACTGTCCTCCCCACCCCCATGTCTATCCATGTCATGTCCATAATACATATGATCATCTAATAACTGCTAAGTCCACTAAACATGCATATACTATCAGCAGTTATATCCTAACCATCGTACGTTCCATACGTAACGGAGGCCAACCGAATACGCAAGAATGTGTCCTACATGAGACTCACAACTCATGGTATACATGTTTCAAGGCCATAGGAGATATGCCAATATCTCACATCAATGGGGTGGTCAACTATACTTAGTCAATACAATTAAATAAACAACTAGAATAGTAAGCGACTAAAAATAACCGTTCGCACCCAAGTATGACTTGGACACACAGTATGATAGAGCTAGACAGGAAATAAATACTAAAATAAATAACAGTAATAAATGAAAATAAAAAAATAGTAAATCATGGCAAGGTTTCTTGCCTGGAATGGTGTGAAGAATCGACAATGTCCAGATCGTCAGAAAGCAAAGGCTGTGAACGTCAACTCTCGCAAAAGTCTATGGATGATGAAACAAACATCACGAACGTTTCCGTCATAAAAGAAATATCTAAGATTGCCTACCCAAAAGTCCAATTCTGGATACAGGAGCAAAATCATAATTTTGGGTCAATTCGGTATCCGCCGTTGGACCCACTTTGCACTGAAAAGTGTGCCAGAACTTAGGTCTCTAAAAGTCATCAAATTATATGCCTATGAGTCCGATTTGACAATACGAACCCAACCATATGCCCAAAGTTAGATTTTCGTGGGTCGTGCACATGAATTGCGGGCCCGCCAAAATAGCGTTCCGGTCAACCTTCTCAGAATTGGACCAAACTTGGTCCACATGACCCAAAAAATGTTCTGAATCCAATGGTGCAAGTTTTGCCTCATTCCGATGAACGGTTTTAAATTGGACACAAAGTTTACAAAACGTCGATACGGAGCTTTCGACGGATACGGTTCGATTTCGTCGCGCACACACAACGAAATTGAGTTCCATCGAATCCCAAACATCGACAACATTCATATACGTCATTCGATGCTCATAGATTGCGTCCATGTTGCTCGATTTTTCGGAGCGCACGTCGTATCTAGAAATTTTCCAAAATTTTTAGTTCTAAAAAATAGGTTTTTCTCAAACTTTACAAACAAATAACTTTATGCACAGTGAATGAAAAATAAATCTACAAGAAGTATTTTTGTAGTGCTATAAGTGGTCTATAACTTCTATTTAGGAAGTTCTCAAAAATTGTAAACAGTTTGGTCAGAAACCGTCTTCAATCATGGGTACATGAAATCCCAATTCTGTCATTTTTGATAGTGAGTTTTCGTCGACTTTGTGTCGATTTTTCGATCAATCCAGGACCTTTAAATTCATTCTACTTGAAGGGAGTCCTAGAGCGTCATGTAGGCTCTCGGTAACTTTTTACGGTTCGCAAAACGAGCAAATATACGCAAAGAAATAGGTCGGAGAATAGGAGTACCTCACTGTGATGTGGGTGCTGTTTGTGGCGGGTCTGGATGGTGACGCCGACGGTCTGGGCGAACGGCGGTGGCCGAAAGTGGTCGGGATCGCTGGGTTGTCGCGCTTGGCTGTGTGGAGTGGTCGGAGAAATTTTCTCGTTTAAAATGAATCCAAAGGGGTCGCACAGTTTCAAAGGGATGTGCTCGTTTGTGAAGGGGGGATTCGGTTCTGTTTAAAGAAATGCATCTCGCGAGAAATTGTTTAAAAAATTTAAATATATATATATATATAAATTATTTCTAAAAAATCCAAATAAATACATAAAAATTCCGCTATGACGACTAAATCGAAATAATTTTGTCATAAATGTATGATGTACATTTTGTCGTAACGGTATGATGTACATTTTGTCATAAATTATTTCTAATTTTTTTATATAAAATTTCTAACGGTATGATGTACATTTTGTCATAAATGTATATAATGTAACTATTGACCGCTATGACGACTAAATCGAAATAATTATATTAATAAATAGAAAAACCTTAAAAATAATAATATGTTATTTTATATAAAATAAAATTTTTGAAAAAAATACCGGGGTTTACATTCTATCCAACTTATAAAAATTTCGTCCTCGAAATTTAAGAATCAACGCACTAATTACGAAATACATTTAATGCTATGTAGTAGTAAAAATAAATTATTGGAAAGTCATACCTTGATTCTCGAATAGATAAGAAAAATGGTTACGTATGTCATCCTCGCGCTCCCAAGTAGATTCACTTGGAGAGTGGTGCTTCCATGACACACGAACTAGAGGTATAGACTGGTTGTGTAATACTTTCACTCTGCGATCAAGGATCTCTACCGGCTGCTCCTGGTATGATAAGCTAGGGCCAACTATAATCTCTGAGTGATCAAGGACATGACTGCTATCTGCAATATATCTTCTCAGCTGCGATACATGAAAGACATCATATACCCCTTCAAGTGATGATGGCAGTGCTAACCTATAGGCAATTTCACCTACTCACTCTAATATGTCGAATGGCCCAATATATCTTGGGCTTAGATTGCCATGACCTCCAAAACGAATCGTGCCTTTAGTGGGTGATATCTTCAAGAAAACATAGTCGCCTTCTTTAAACTCCAAAGGACGACGATGAAGATCTGCCCACTGCTTCTGTCTATCTTGTGCTGTTCGCAGGTGGCTTTGTATCTTCTTCACCTTCTCTACTGTGCTAACCACCCGCTCTGGTCCCAAAATCTGTCGCTCTCCAACGTCGCTCCAACAAACAGGAGACCGACACTTCCAACCATACAAAGCTTCAAACTGAGACATCTGAATGCTCGCTTGAAAGCTATTATTGTAGAAAAACTCCACAAGGTGAAGATGGTCTTCCCAAGATCCTTAGAAGTCTAACATACATGTCCTCAATATATCTTCTAGTGTCTGAATAGTATGCTCTGACTGTCCATCAGTCTGAGGATGATAAGCCGTACTAAACTTCAGACGAGTCCCCAAGCTTTCCTGCATGCTTCCGCAGAAATGAGACATGAATCTCAAATCCTGGTCTGATACAATACTAACTGGAACACCATGTAGCTTCACTATATGCTTCATATACATATCAGCTAATGCTTCAGTGGATTGGCACACTCTGAAGGACAAGAAATGGGCTGACTTGGTGAGTCTATCCACTATCACCCATACTGCATCTCGTCCATTGGGACTCTTTGGTAATTCGTGACAAAATTCATAGTGATATGTTCCCACTTCCACTCAGGAATGGGAAGCGGCTGCAATAAACTGGCTGATCTCTGGTGCTTTGCCTTCACTTGCTGACACACCAAACACTTGGCAACAAAACGAGCTTTCGCTTCATCCCATGCCACCAATAGTGTTCCCGTAAGTCTCGATACATCTTAGTCCCTCCGGGATATATAGGATATATCAAACTATGCGCTTCTGCCATAAGCTCCTGCCGAATCTCTCTATTGGGAACATATAGATGATTTCCATATCTTAATGTTCCATCAGCATGGATGTTCAATCCTGTCTGCTCTCCGGCTTCGGTCCTCTTCTTAAGCCTTCGAAATCTAGCGTCGATGGGCAACGCTGCTTGATCATGTCGACTAGAGAAGACTATACCTGAAGATTAGCTAGGCTGCCATCAACTCCAGGTAGTACTACTTCTATCCTAAGCTCCTGCAGATCTTCCAATATCTCTCTCTGAGTATTAATAAAATAAGCCATGGGCTTATGGCTCAACGCATCAGCTACCACGTTAGCCTTGCCCGGATGGTAGTGCAGCTCCAACTCGTAGTCCTTCATCAGCTCCAACCATCTTTGTTGTGTCATATTGAGCTCCTTCTGCGTGAAGACATACTTGAGACTATGGTGATCAGTATATATATCTACTTTCTCACCATACAAGTAATGCCTCCAAAGCTTCAGTGCAAAATAACTACTGTAACCTCCAGATCATGTGTTGGATAGTTCTTCTCAGGCACTCTCAGCTGTCGTGATGCATATGCTATTACTTTGCTATGCTGCATCAAGACACATACCAATCCCTTTTCGGATGCATCGCTATATATCACGAATCCTCCTGGTTCTGATGGAATGGCCAAGATGGGAGCTGTGGTCAACCGTTTCTTCAACTCATCAATGGCGGCTTGATACTCGGCTTTCCATATATACTCTTGGTCTTTGCAAGTCAATCGAGTCATAGGTCCAGCTATTTATGAAAAATCTTGTACAAACTTGTGGTAATAACCCACCAGTCCAAGGAAACGTTTTTACTTCTGAGGCTATAGTGGAAACATGCCACGACTTCACTACTGAGATTTTTTTTTGGATCTACGGAGATACCTTCCCCTGTGACGACATGCCCAAGGAAAGAAACCTTCTCAAGTAAGAAGTCACACTTGCTAAGCTTTGCATAAAGCTTCTCCTTCCTCAATATCTCCAAGACGCTCCACAAGTGATGCACGTGCAATTCAGGACTCTTCGAGTATATGAGAATGTCGTCTATAAAGACAACTACAAACTTGTCCAGGTATTGATGAAAAACCTTATTCATAAGATTCATAAAGACAGCTGGAGCATTGGTCAAACCAAAAGGCATAACCAAAAAATCATAGTGTCCATACCTGGTTCTGAATGCAGTCTTCGAGATATCTTCCTTTCGTACCTTCACCTGATGGTAACCCGATCTCAAGTCGATCTTAGAGAATACTCTAGATCATGACAATTGATCGATTAAATCATCAATACGCGGCATAGGGTACTTGTTCTTCACCGTCATCGCGTTCAGAGCTCTATAATCAATGCATTATGCGCACTGAGCCATCCTTCTTTGGCACAAATAAAACTGAAGCTCCCCATGGCGATGCACTGACTCGGATGAAACCTTTCCCAAGCAACTGATTTATTTAAACCTTCATTTCTGCCAACTCCTTTGGAGCTAGTCGGTACACATGAGACGAGATTGGTTCGGCTCCTGAAATAAGATCTATATAAAACTCAAGGTCTCTGTCAGGCGGCAATCCTGCAGCTCCTTGGGAAATATATCTTAGAACTCGGTAAAAATAGGAGGATAAGAAACCCCTTCCATTTTCATATGAGTTCTTAATGCTGGCACAACTCTATCACTAGAAGATTCTCTAGTAAACTCGAACTCCTCCTCTTTTGGTGGTCTGAACACAATACTGCCCTTGTGAGAGTTATGGGTGGGACGATACTGACTTAGCCAGTCCATCCCCAGAACTACGTCAAAATTTGGCATAGGAAAAACAAAAAATCGAGCCTTCATCTTCCTTCCACAAATTTCTACAGGACATGATCTACATATGCTACTAACATGCACTATCCCTCCCCTGGTGAGAATTCTAACATTCTGAGATAGAGGTACAGTAGCAATGCTATGTCTAGTTGCAAAGCTGGTGGCTATGAATGAGTGTGTGGCTCCAGTGTCAAACAATGCAACAGCAGGATATGAAGCAACTAATATGATACCTGCTATAACCTCGCCCTCCTGAGTTGCCTCCTCTACGGCCAGTAAAAAAGCTTGCCCAAATCTCTGGTTGGATCCCTGAGTTTTGGCTCTCTCAAACTGAGCTGTCTGCGATGGTAATGGTAGGCGAGGTGCTCCTGCTCCTGGTGTGATGGGCTTCTACATCTGTTATCTAGGCTGAGGTTCAGTAAGTGCTGGAGACGGCTGTTCAGGATAATTCTTAGCCATATGTTGTCCTGATCCGCATCTCATGCACAAGCTAAGCCGAAGACGACAATCATTACAAATTTATCCCTGCTTTCCGCAGAAATGGCAAGTAGGCTTCTGGTAAGGCATGGCTCTCTGTTGTTGCACCATGGATCGTCTAATAGGTCCACCTTATGTTACTTTGGTTGGTCCAGCTGCTGAATTGGGACAATTCTGGCCAGCTTCCCTTTTGTTGATTCTCTTCTGACGTATGGCTTCGGTGAGAATGGATGAGTATGATGTAGGTTCTATCGATCCTACTAGCCTCTGCATCTCGAAAGTAAGCCCATAATAGAACTTCTCCGCCTTCTGCTCTTCTGTCTGGATCAAGTATGGTGCATATCGGCTCAGTCACAGGAACTCCTCACATGTAGCTTGCTCAGGGCCTAGTCTCTTCTCTTCAGTCTCCCACCAATGGTGTGCATTGCCGGTCAACTACATTCCTGACGGCAGTCATCCACTTTTCTTTTGCAAGTTCAGCCGCTACCTGTTGATACTCGATGTTGGTGAGCCATGCATGAACTTTTGTAGGATCCTCTTTTCCAGAGAACGACTTGGGTATCATCTTTCGAAACTTAGTGATAGATCCGCCCCTAGGTTGATTTGTTGGTGGTGCCGCATGTGCCAAGGCTGACACGATGCTCTCTCGAAGTGACTTAGGCTTGTCGCTGCTGAATCTGCTGTTGTATCGCCTGCTGGGCCTGCATCATCGTATAAAACATCTGGAACATTTGTTGCCCACCCATCGGCCGCCCGTGTGGTAGAATGGGTGTGAAGGACATCTGTTGAAGAAACGGAGGAAGGAGGTAGTGGTGGTATGTACCCTCCCTGGGGTACTGTAGTCGGCTGCTCAAACTGTCCCGACGATGTTGCATACATATAGGGAGTACTGCTGTACCGTCGGTGCAGTCATGCTAGATTGCCCCTGCTAGAAAGGAGTAAATGGGGTTGCTATCGGAGGTTGTGATGGGGAATGTTCCTTTTGAGTTGCTGAATCACCAAATGTGATAGCACGAGGAGAGACACGTCCGCTTCGAGAATTCATTTTACTGGCACGAAAGGAAAAGAAACGTTAGAATAGATTCAAACAGGAAGCAAATCAAGCAATCAAATGGGAGTTCGAAAAATGAAATCAAAAGAGAGGATAACATAATATGGATGAGATCCTAATTTTTAATCCTATGTGCAGGCTCGTATAAGTATAATTACGTAACCTATACGATATTTTCTGACCTGCATAGCCACCACAATATGGTAGTTATGGATCCTCTACATGTTGTTCGTGACCAATGTTTTATCGTGTTCGTGACCTATTTGGATCCATGAGTACTAGTCGGATAGGGAAATACATTAGTAGACATGTAAATATATCCAGAAACATTCCCATTTGTCTGATCGTATTTGATAGCAGTCGCATAATTCACGTACAGGGTGTCGAATTTACCCCTTAGCCGGTTACATGTTGAAAGGGTATTTCAACTCGCTAGTTAGACGTAGTCTTGCTATATTGAAGTTCTTGTTTTAGTCGTTTATTATAGTTACTTTCTTGTTTTTATTACCATGCTCTTCTGTTTTTATTCACATGTTTCTTGCCATGATTATCTGTTTATTCACTCATCATGTATTTCAGTATTCTTTACTGATTTATAGATTTTGTTAAATTATTGGAACTGCTGTTAGAATGTACTCTTTCCATTCCTGACTGGAAATCAACATTATTTTGGTTAGTCGTAGCTTTTCTTAGCATTTGGGAGACATGGATATGCTGAGGTCAACCTAGAAGATTAGTTATTTATTTCATTATGTGAGACTTGTAAATTCTTCAAATGTAAAACTTATGAATATTGTAAATCAATTTAATTTTTGTGAATGAGCAATTATTGTGGTTTTTGAGCATTATGGTCTAGACAATGTTCTACCGCCGATACTGCGGCGTAGGCTGGCTTGGACACGCATTCGTATCCCGAAAAGCAGGTGCGGGTCGTGAGATATAAGAACATGAATAGCTTATTTATTGATAACTTGAGACGAAACTACAATATACTCTTGTTGGCCAATACAAAAATGTCATACTTGACTTACATCTCTCTTCAAACTTGAATAGCCACAATGTCCATACATTATATCCCTTTACTAAAACAAAAGATAAAATACATTCAAAGGAAATTGTTAAGCTTGAACTGAAAAGCGTCGAGGTGTCGAACAAGGTTCCACTTGATTGGACGAGCTTCGAACGCCTTTGATTATTCTTCTGTCTATCACTACCTGAGGATGCCCACAGACGTGGGTCAGTACATATCATGTACTGGTGAGTGTCATAACCGAACTCACCAAAATCTGTACTAAATATGTGAAATTAACAATTATTATTAAATGATCTTTTACTTGCCTAGGTTCTTTTTAACAATTCATAATAAGAAACATAAACAGTAGAAATATCACTTATCTAGTGATTCTTACCCACGGCCAACTGTCTGTCCCTATAATAGACAAGAATTAGCATAATTTGAATATATATACTTATTGTCCATCTCTGCATTTATTGCTAGGCTTGCAATAATATTATCATATGCATGAGACCTAAGTACATGTTGGTTATGGGTGAGTTTCCATGATTAACAGTTGGGACATACAAGCACATCTCACTAATTGACTAACACCCCGTGATTGCGAGAACTTCTGGCCTCAAGGTGTCATGTACCCTCCTAAGCTGAGCGATTTCCAATGCCCCATGAATTAGCGAGAGATTACACCTTTGTGTATAACTTGTCCATATCAATGTGTGAATACAACTATCAGATAAAATACTGCTATGCGACAGTCTAGCAACAAGTAGTCGACATTATCATCTTCTTCTTTCTTTTCTGCACGATCATGTCGTATTTTTTTTATATAGTTCTATCATTTCTGCAATTGATAAGGGACATATAATATTCTTCTAGTAACAAGTAAAGAAATAGTACTATGATTTAACATGTGATTCATCTCTTTTAACTTGTCTTTATTGTTATAGTATCATCGTAGGGACGCAACAAAAGAATAGACAATAGATCTTTTTATTAGTGCGTGAAGATAAAGGATCGCCTAGCCAAAGCCATTTACCAAAAGGAATCTATCCGAGAGAAAGAGGGGCTTCATGCAACGATCACACCTCGCCTATGCGTCCTGAAAATGCACCAACACTTGATTAGCATACTTCGATATCCTTCTCTCAATATTCAAAAATGAATGCGGATATTTGATAAAAGAAAAAAAACCAATCCTCGAAAACAAGAACGAAAATGTATTTATCAAAAGCAAACAGCTAAAACGTCCAACAAAACAACAAAAAGGATGGGAAGAAGCTCTTATATAGAGTTTCTTCGCCAAGCACAATTCACTGTATTTTAGGACTAAGCTATCAGAGCCAATCAATTAATTGGAAATAGTCTCAATCTGTAAGTCCCGATCAATCGATACTGATAAGGTTTTCCTAGAATGATTTATTCTGACTGGATCGGTCTAGCCTTCAGTCAATGCACCGCGAGGAGCTGAGCACTACATACTAACCCACTAAAAAAGTTTCATCCTCGAAACTTAAAGAATATACTCACCAACATCGTGGCCGCCCTCACATTCAATCGTGAGCAAATTATAAACTCTAGGCTTCCTCAGCTGCTTATTGTGCCGATTGTATTGCAGGGGCACTGGGTTCTGATTCTGCATACGCCATGCATCATCATTGCAATTTTATAGCACAAGCCTCTTTTTTTATAATTCATAGCACGATGGCCATTGTGACTACAGTTGAAGCACTCTTTGTTAGCAGAATAACAGGTTTCCTTGAAGTAACCTCGTCGACCGCAGAAGCTGCACTCCATTCCATGGTGCTGATCTCCTTCGTCCTTTCTTTTCCCTCCATGGTATCTTCTGTTATGGTGATTACGACTAAATTGCGCTTTTTCTGGAGACTTTGCAGGCTAAAATGCTTCAACTGTACTGCTGCCTCAAAAGTCTTGGTGTATGATTCATATTTTCGGTTCAGACATCCCTTTGAATATCATCATTTAAACCTTTCAGAAATCAATTCATACGGGCCTTCTCGTTGGAAGAATTCAGACTCATAGTCCTCAACAGACATGCTCCCTTGCGTAAGTCCCATAAACTCATCTTCCTTCTTCTAACGAATGGCTGGAGGAAGATATTGTTCCAAAAATGGTTGCTTAAACATATTGTAACGTCCCAGTCCCAAAATACGTAGGACTATGATATGTCAACATGCCCGCTACGTATTTAACCAGACTCTAGTCCGAGTTATATACGTATAAGCTGTGTAGATCAGAACAAGTGTCCATGTAATCTCAATAACATCCACAAAACTAACTAAACTACTATAAACCTAAATAAAAATTAACCGCAGAAGATAGAATGAGAAGGCATCATCAATCGATACCTGAAGATCCCGAAGATGTAGATCCCGCACTTGGAAGAAAACTAGCAATAACTTGGGGAGATCACTAGGTCCTCAGAGGGATATAGCAAGGTACATAAAAATATGCCAAATGTAACAGTAAATAACATGCATGAAAAGAGAAAAAAGTAAAATATGTAACAATCAATAAACCAAAATACCATGGGATGATCCTGGTATGAACAATCTCAATACCGTAACGCCATGGGACGCTTCCGATCTCAAGACAAAAGATAAGTCTCTACTACCGTAATACCATGGGACACTTCTGGTCCTAGAGATAGAATAACAAGTCGATAACGAGTCTCTATACCGTAATTCCATTGGACACTCCCGATCATAGAAATAACATAGGTCAATGTCTAGCAATCGATATCGGCTATAGGTTAACTCAACTAAATGGAACGGAGAGTAAGGACTAACAAATATTGTCACGACACTCATAAGAAATAAATAGTGACATATGGAGAACAAGTAAGATACGTGCACGTAAAGCAAGAAAGATAACAATGACATGAACATAAGCAACATGTAATCAAATATGATTGAAAAGAATAATAATATAAAAAATGCATGAAATAAACTGTACAATTCGACAATGTATACTTGGTTAGAGTTTTGTCCAATCTGTGCTGAGACTGCAGTACCAAAGTTTACCCTAACTATCCATTAACCAATGAATCATACTCCATGCAGTATCTATCAACCCCAAATCACAAACAAATATGTATTATTCGCTAAATAGAAATATGACTATCAATTTCCTACCTAGAGAGCTTGGGTCATTCTAAGTCGTTTAATACCTATGTTACCTAGCCATTTATTAATCATACCATCTAGGACTATGTTACACTAATCTCTATGATCATTATTTGTTAATAATATGGATTAGAAATTCTAGGTTTAAATATTAAGTTTGTATCTCGTAATTCGTATAACGAAACTATGATGCGCGAATCGAGACAAGATAATCAACCATAAGGTTAACAATCTTATCTTCGCGATCCATATGGTCACTTTGTCAATTTCAGTGGTATAAGATCACTGGAATCGACTGATCTCAGTCTCGACGCACAGATTTCGAAATACGAACATAATTTAAATTAATTATAATTTAATGTAACTACAGAAGAAGAAATCTAACAGAAGTCGTTAGATGATGAAATAGACATCACTAACGTGTTCAGAATAGCCAAATTACCTAGGATAACCTACCCAAAGTCCAATTTTAGACACATGGACAAAGCAATATTTTTGGGTCAAAATAATATCCACTGTTGTACCCACTTTGCACCGAAAAGCGTGCCAAAACTTATGGTATCTAAAGTTATCAAACTATATGTCTACAAGTCTAGTTTTTCGATACGAACTCAACGGTATATCCAGTTTTAGGTTCCGATGAGCCGATCACAAAAATGCCTGTTGAATTGGATCGTGGGGCCTACAAAATGGCGATTCGGTCAACTGTCTCAAAATCGGACCAATTTGGCTCACAGGACCAGAAAAATACAATGAGTACAATGGCGTAAGTTTCATCGCGACGTGATGAGCGTACACAAATTATTGAGAATTTTCAAAAAAATAATGATACGGTGATTTTTGACTGATACGTATCGAATTCGTTGCGCACACTTAACCAATTCAAATTCTGTCAAATTCCACACGTCCACGAAGTCCATACGTACCTTTCGATGCAAGAGGTTTACGACCAAGTCGTCTGGTTTGTCGGGACGGACTCCATATCCGAGAATTAAATATTTTAAAAACAATTTTTTAGGTTTTTGGAACTGGTTTTATTTACAAACTAATAAACAAAAATTACGAATAAGTATTCACTGTAAATCCGTTCATATTGAATACAACTTTGTTCTTTTAGAATTTTAAAACTCTCGATATTCGATCCGAAATTCAGCTTCCAAAACATTATTACGGGATATTTTGTGTCCAGAATTTTGAGTTTTTTTTCGATTTTGGAACTCAATTTTTATCGCATACATTGCGAATTAGAAAAACCAACCTAATGGCTTTTAAAGGTGGTTAGGTTGTTTTCGTACCTGCGCAATCCGTTCGTGAAACGGATGAATGTGCAGAGAGAAACATCGATGCGAAGTTGGGTACTTGCAGTTGCTGTTGCTGCCTTTGCTGCTGTTGTTGCTGCGGTTTCTGCGGACTTGCCACTGCTGTTATCATTAATTTTAATTTTAACATTAACATTAACATTACCATTAACATTAACATTAACATTAATATTAACATTAACTTTAACATTAACATTAACATTAATATTAACATTAACATTAACATTAACATTAATATTATAATTATATAACTATATTTATAAAAAAAATAAAAATAAAAATAAAAATAATATTAATATTAATATTAATATTAATATGAATATGAATATGAATATGAATATGAATATTAAATTAAAATTAAAATTAAAATTAAAATTAAAATTAAAATTAAATTAAAATTAAATTAAAATTAAAACTAATGTCAAATTTAACATTATATGTTAATTTTAATATTAATATTAATTTAATTAATATTAATTTTAACATTATTATTGATTTTAGTATTAATATAAACATTAATGTTAATATTAATTTTAATATTAATATTAATATTAATGTTAATTTTAACATTAATGTTAATTTTAGTATTAATATTAATATTAGTATTAATATTAATGTTAAAATTAAAATTAATATTAAAATTAAAATTATTATTAATATTAATATTAATATTAATATTAATATTAATATAATAATAATAATATTAATATTAATATTAATATTAATATTAATGTTAATTTTAACATAATGTTAAGATTAATGTCAATTTAGTATTAGTATTAATATTAATATTAAATCTATCTTTCATTGAAAATATTTATTTGAATCCTAAGATATAATTTAATCTATCTTCTACCATTTATTGATATGATTTATTTGAATCCTAAGATAGAATTAAACATATCTTTTACCTAGAAGGAAACCTTTCTTTTATCATTTATTGAAAGGAATCATTTGAATCCAACGTAATAAATATACGTACGGAACCTACCGTTAAATATAACCCCGAAATGTACCATAAGGTAGGCTTGCAAGCTCATTAGAGCAGAACTGTATATATATATATATATATATATATATATATATATATATATATATATATATATATATATATTTTTTTTTTTTTTTTTTTGGAACCAGGTAAATTGTTTCTGGAATCGCTCCCACTGGGATTCGAAATCCTTACCACTCGGGCCGCATGCATCTCTCTTAACCACTAGGCCAGAGGTCATTTGCTATATATATATATATATATATATATATATATATATATATATATAAGGGGGCCTCGGGATGGATTTGATGAACAGTACTCGCGGGTAGTGTTCATCATATTGTGTTTTTTTTTTCTTTCTTTTCCTTTAAAAAAATAAAATACTAAAATATCTCTAAAAATATTTTCTAAATAAGAGAAATTCTTAACATAATTTATAGCAATAAATAATCCAAACATGTATACATATATATAGTTGATGTACAAATATCATATTTAATCTAGAAAAAAATATTTTGAACAGTTTAAAAATATATTCCTATATAATCATTGTTTTAAAAATTAAATATATCTATATATAATTTCTTTGCCTGTATAAAGAAAAACAATATACATATAAGAATCCAAATTTTTTTTTTCAAAATAATCATATTCCCATACAAATATGTTTATACACAATAATTATCTATTTATATTTAAAATATATATAAACCCTAAAAATTACTATTTAGGCCAAATATATAATAAAATTTTTAAAAATCTGGGGGTTTACACATATCCCAAATGATTCCTTCATCTGAAGTCTTGGCACGAGTTCTGCCTTCTTGGCCTCCCACCAATCGTTTGCTTGTAAGCGTAACTGTAGGACTGTACGCACCACTTTCTTATAACTTGGAACTCCTATGAATGCAAACAAACCTTTCATCTTTTTAACCCAATCCATCACCTTATCTGGTGATGTCCTACCCTCAAACTTTAGGGATATTTTGAAGGTTTAAATGTTGACTTTGTATGCGTCTGTTGAGGTTCATAAGATTCCACTAGCCCAATCTCTTGAGTCGCTGTCACAGCTGTCGTAGAGGTACTACTATGCATCTGTTGAGGTTCATAAGCTTCCACTAGTTTTAAAAATAATGTTTGAAAGAAATTAAGGACGTAAAACTGTGCTCTTGTAAACCCCCTAATTTTTACTACAATTTTTTTTGGTTTTTGACTTCTATTTGCGTATTATACGCTGCGCGCGAATTTGCGTTATTCATATTTGCTCGTCGAGTATGTGCGAGGTACATATTTTTAGAAGAACATTTTGGATTATATATTTTTATAGTTTTAGAATAATATATAATAGTCATTTTTTATCTACTTAAAGTTGAAAATTGTGTCGTATCGTGATTTGGCAACTCTATTTGTTTATTTAGTTATTTATCATGTTATTATAAAAAGGCTATTGTATTTTCTATAAAAAAATGTGATAATTTAAGAAGTAGTGTTTTGTAAATGTTATGTTCTATTCATACGAGATACATGAAGTCAAATTCATGCATGTTTTGATTTTCGCAAACTAAAATTTATTTATTTATTTATTTATGAAAAGGTGTTCAACTATTTAAATATATTATTATTTCTATTTGTAGAAAATATTTTTGAACCTTCTTGATTTAAATAATTAAGATACTTATAGTAATTTAAAATAAAATTGGAATTATTCTATGATTTTAAACTTAAGATAAGATTACCTAGATTTAAATTAAAATATAGATTTGATGATTTTTTTAAATTCAATTTAGATTAATGAATTATCCATTTGGGTTTAAAAAGTCCCAATCCTTATCTATCAAGAATTCCCTCAACCCTTTATATAGGGGAGATTCTCATTGAGTTCTCCACAATTTCTCCACCACAACCAAACGTGAGTGCATCGTGTCCATGACCCCTCCCGTCCATATCTTATTCCATATTTTTTTACATATACATTTTTCCCATGTCGGACACACACCCGACACAATAAAAATTTCTAAACTGAATTTCGTCCCCGCCGGTGTCCTCCTCCCTGTCTCCAATCCACCGGCACCACCATCTCCGATTCCCTGTCACAGCCAACCCCAGCCATCTACATCCCCGACTCAACCCAAATCCTAAACCTAACCCGAGCTGCCTGTCCCGGCCTCGCCTAAGCCATCGACACCACCCTTAGACGAACCCTTGCCCACCAAACCTCCGCACACCCTGGCTTATCACAACCACCACCTGAAACCACCATCAGCAAGCGCTCCCTGCCACAACCCCACACCCAGCCACCACCTACAGCAGGTCTCGACCGACACCCTGGCCGAGACAAAATATCCATTGCTGCCATCTCTATGGCCAGCACCCCCAACCGAACTACCCCTCCACCGCTCACCGCCAACTCCACAGTGACCATCGCCACCAACTTCCTCCCAGCCACCGTGTTCACCTACTCCTCCCCGACAATACTGACCACCCTTCCAGAACCACCGCCACCATCACAAAATCGCCACCGCGACCGACCGCCACCCAAAAATCCCACAAATAAAACCCCACCCGACTCACCTCCGCCGAGGCGTCTAAACGCCATCTGACGCTCCCTCCGTCGTAGTCTCGAGCTGCCCGCCGCCATGTCCTCCTCACATCCGTACCGCTGTATAAGCTACTCCGCCGCTGCTCCGCGTAGGCGCTGGATCTGGCCGTCACGATGTATCCTCCGATGTACCATGCCGCCACTGGCGACACCACTCCCCCGCGTCCGGTGAAGCCCCTCGCCGTCGAGGTCTCGCGGCGAGCCTTTACCTCCACCAGACGCTGGCCACCTGTAAGCCCCCTTCCTCTCTTCTTTCATCACTCGCCCACTTTCTCCCTCTCCGCCTCTCTCTCTCTCTCACGCTCGTATCTCTCACTCCCGCTCCCATGCCCCCTTCTTCCCTCTTCCTTCCTCCGACTCTCCCGCTCTCCTCTCGCTTTACTAATCCTACTCTCTCCCTTTCCAAAAGTAAAAGCAGCAGACAGCTGCACTCTACATAGTTTTATTTTGTTTTTTTGTTTTATTTTTTGTTTCGTTTATTACTTGTTTTTTTAAGTATCTATTGTTTTACTTATTATTACTATCATTGGTTTTTTATAAAATATAGGAACAGCAACAATAACTGTTGTTGTTTCGTTTTTTCTTAAATTTTGTTATTTATTTTTCATTCTATTTAAATTGTGCTAATATTTGTTTAAAGATCAATGTATACCAGTATATGCATATGGTTATGCTATAATTATGATTGGTATTTTAACTTTACTAGTATTAATTTTGCTATTAGTATATATACAGTAAAATATCTCTAAAAAAATATTATTGTTTAAAATATATATATATATATATATATATATATATATATATATATATATATATATATATATATATATATATATAGGAAGGATCAAGATCCCTACACTTTTTGCATCCCCAAGCATCCCCCTATTTACACCGTTGGATGGTGCTTTAAGTCATCTAATCTTGACCGTTGATTTACCAATGGTTAAGATTAGATGACTTAAAACACATCCAACGGATGTGAATATGGGGATGCAAAAAGTGTGGGGATGCCTATCCTTCCTATATATATATATATATATATATATATATATATATATATATATATATATATATATATATATATATATATATATATATATATATATATATATATATATATATATATATATATATAAGCAAAGTTGTTTTAGCCATAAAAATGTTATCTCTATATTTTCAAGTATTTGGCCTAAAAATACTGTGATCAAATCAAAAGCAGTTTCTAAATTTCATATTTACTTTCAAGTATTTATATAAAATATTTTTATTAAGGTAAGTTACAGTTTTGACCTAAAATGATTTACTACTTATAAAATATTTTGGGATAATAAAATATAGTTTTTCAAGGATTATAAATAATTTCTAAAACCATATATTTTATTTATCTAAATTTTCTTCGACTATCCTTCCGTCGATGACTAAATCCCATTACTCCTATTCTCTCGCCAATTCTATACTACTTTATGTCCATCCTAGCTAACTTGACCGTCCTGGACCGGATGGAACCGTCCGTGCCGCTATCTGAGGTCACCTTGTGTAGTTGTTATCCGAAGTCGCAGTTCGTGCCACATTGATCATTGCAGTACACCAGGCATCCTACCAAGCAAGACACCTTGCCATTTGCTGTTTATTTATTTTAGCTCATATTTCATGCATTATTTATTATTTTTTTATGCAAAATAAACTGTGATACATGACATAACTTGTTAGAACTTACTGTTCAGTTATATTTTCTGCTATGTATTATTTTTCTTACACATTAAACTTAGAGTTAAGGGACCACCCTTTGTGTGTTACATTCATAGACCTTGACACATTTTTACTACGGAGTTGCGAGTCGTATGTAGAACTCGGACATGTGTGACTGGCTGGCCACCGGTACGTATAAGCCGTGTGATAGGAATAACCGCTAATTGAGGTTGCATGCTTAGTTTGACTTTGTGGTTAATTGAGGTTTTGTGTTGTGGATACAACATAGTAGGCGTTGGGCGGGGAGGACAATACCTTAGCGTATGGGCTACTATGCACTTTCTCTTTTGTAACCCGTAAGCTCCGCCGGAGATGCGGGTGAGATTATCCATGATTACTGACGGCCACTGACGTTATGCGGAACGTTATGCTCTTATTGATTGGGCCTCTAGTGCCCCAAGAGGGGACCATGCCAATCCTATTTTAGCTAGGGCCCATGCGTTGAAGGATGTTCTTAAAAACTGCATACACTTAGACTGGTTAGGCTACCTTATCCGTTAGGTATGAGTACTTTTGGTTTGGGTACTTGTATCTGATCGTAGCTTGGAACAATAACTTATCGCGGACTAGTTTGTCACATCTTGTCCTTGTTTGGTTGTAGGTGTGGCTTACTACTCCGATGAGAAGGTATTGAACCTTGTTGGGGTCCGGATACCATATTGGATTCGTGACTTAGAAAGATACGTCATCGTGAATTAGTTTACCATCTCCTGTCCTTGTTTGGTTGGGGGGATGGTATGCCAGTTCAACGGTGTGTATTAGACCATGTTATAATTTAATTGACTTATTTATTTGAGCAATTTATATTCAGTTACATTGGCATGATATTATGTGTCTTGTTACGTCCCTCTGAGGACCTGGTTATCTCCCCAGGTGTGTTTATGTCTTCCGTAGGTATTCTAGTCGAGGTCGTGGTTTTTTCCATTTATTCGAAGATGACGTACCTTGGATCTATCTTGCAACCTTCGTCAAATTTTTATATATATCATGTACTTCTTTCCTTTTATTTGCTTGGTAGTGGATGTGTCTCCACCCAACATATTGTATCAAGATAATTCATTATCATTATATGATATCTTTTATTCATTTATTTTGTGTGGATGAGATTAGTCATGGTTCTACTGCATTTTACAGCTTACGTATATTTATTATACGACTGGCATGTCTACGTTCCTAGTCCTACGTATTTTGGGACTGGGGCGTTACAGCTCTAATACTATGTCAACTCCAACCTGGGAGGACCATAAAGTCACCACTGGACGTGATGTCGTACAAGCCTAAGTTGCGCTTGCACAAGGCTAGGACTTGTACAACAAAAAATAGACTATATAGAGTTAGAAGCAACAGACAATATTGTAAAAAATCAAATGAACACAATGATACAGGGGACAAAGTCTGTTTATTAATAACTTTTAATGTTTACAGAGGCTCCCAATAGCTATATGATACATGCCAATTTGGCTTACATCTCTCTTGAACCATAAAAGATTATAATAATATTGTTCCATACATTACGTCCTTTTATAAAAAAAACATATCTATGTATCTTCTTCTGATTTCTGGCTTGCAAGGATGAGGATCTGCTATTGCTTCGGACATCCAGTAGAACATCTAATAGCTGTGGACAAACTGGTGGGGGATCAGTACATTGTTGCACTGGTGAAAGACAAAGGCTACACTCTATGAAAATAATCACTAAGTATTCATGTGAGAAAATATTACTTTATTAGTGCCTTATTATCTTTTACCTACGTTCATTTCATGCCATATACAGAATCAAGAATATATTTCATTTTGAAAACATAACCGAAGACCATATTTCATTTATTTCATTTACACCAATGGAAGGGACAACGTTCATGCATGATAACTATTTATTTCTATTCAAACATGCACAACATATTCCATGAGCCATAATCATTTATCTAGGGACATATTCGCAACTTATCATTTGATACTCTTTCTTCTTATGAACATATAACAACATATTTGTAACAAGTTGTTCTTATTAAATGGGACAACATCTCATGTAAGATAGATTATTCCTAGGAGCAATTTGATAGAAAATATATAATCTAGAGGATATAACTTATTCAGTGAGTCTTACGCACAGACGACGATCCATCTCTGTAACAGACCTGGATTAAAACAATTTGTATATGTACAATATATTTTTTGTGCGTCTTTGTAGCAAACTGTTAGGCTTACAGGAAGAATGTCCTAGCATGCGACTACATGATGTCCCATGATGACTTTCCATGATTAATAGTTGGAACGTACAAGTCCATCTCACTAATAGACTAATATTCTCCTAATTGTGAGGACTTCTAGCCTCAGGGTGTCATGTTCACTCCTAGGACGAGTGATCCCGATGCTTTAAAAATCGGTCGCAAGATTACACCCTTGTGCACAAGTTGTCCAGACCAATGCACGAGTTCAACTTCTATCAGATAAAAACTCTATGTTGCACAGTTTATCGATATGCCAACATTTCGATCTTTTTCTCTTCTTTTTCATCACAGAGCCAATAGCACTTATCTTCTTTTCTCTATACAGTCATGTCATATTATATCTATTAAAAGCACAAATGCTTTCATACTTTTGTATCTTTGCAAAATACGATAAAGTAAACATGTAATCAATCTCACTTATGCGAGCATAGCAACAGTTCTATAACATTAACTAATGAATTCTACTCTTTTTATAGCATGCAATTGAGGGACATGTAAACATTCTATTTCTCCTCTTATTAAGCATAATAATGGTTCTTTAACCTGAAACAACAGTCTAATTTTAGCGTGAAATCATCTTATCTATCATGTGCAAACATAACAAAGGTTCTTTTATTACACAAGCATGTAAATTCTATTATTAAAGCATACAGGATCTTCGTACTAACATTTTTGATGATTACGAAACTTATTCTTAGCAACAAGCATGCATTCAATCTTACGAAGCCTTTGAGGACTTACCTATATGAGAGGTTCACTACCAAAATAAGTCAAATCAGCGACAAAATTAGCGACTCCGAAAGCAGACATCGCCAATTTGTATATTAGCGACATATATAAAAAATGTCGCAATACGACACTGTTTGTGACATCCAGCTACGTCTACCGACCAACTTTAATTTCATGAAAGATAACATTGCGGAGTAGTCGACAAACATCGCTATATTTTCTCATTAGCGACGTTTAGTGACTCCCAAATTAATAATGGTGACGTTTAGGGACGTCTATTTGAGACTTCGCTAATGTTTTTAACATAGGGCATCGGGTTTTCATTTCCCCCCACTTAATCGATCCCTAAAATTTTTGAAACCCCCCTCCGCCTCTAGCCCCCCTCCTCAGTCCTGTTCGCTCCCCGCCCCCGTGACCCGCCTCCGTCGTGACCCTCCCGGTGTTACACCTTGATTCCGTATAGTCGTTTGTCCTTACATTTATCTTTAGAAATTGACCGTTCTCGCTTGGGAGTGATGTCGTACAAGTCTAGATTGTACTTGTACAAGGCAAAGACGATATAAAATTGATAATCTTCAAATTTGGAATACATCGCATTGACACAAGCAAACAAATTAGAGATAATAATAACATATCTCTCTTATTAAACATGATACATTATTGATTCATAGTAGCGGAGATAAGCAGATCACTTGAAGCCATACAGAGATATATAAAAATATGTTCTCTTTATTGATAATTGAAATAAGACACAAGGCTTGCATCACCATGCAAGGATTACAACACAACTCACCGTACATTTTACGGCCAACTGAAACACCTACCATTTAGGCTTACGTTTGATACTTAATACATGGACTTACAACTGGATATGCCGACTTAGCTTACAACTTACTGGTACAACAGATATACAATATGCCATACATTATGTCCTTTATAAACAGAAGACATCATCTTTTATAAGGAGAGCTTTTGCATGCCCAACAAATTAATCTTCGATGCCTCAGATAGATCAAGTCAATCATAGGGTATTGAACTTTTCAAGCACGAGCACCTGAAAAGAGTGCCCACAACGTTGGTCAATACATTATCGTGTATTGACGAGCAAAACCAACCCACTCGCCTAAACCAACACTAAGTAATCATATAAGCAAACATTCATTAAGAGAGATCCTTCTATTTGGCCTAGCATCAGTTTACAGTTCATGGGCAGTAATCATGAAAAGGCATGTAAACATGTTATAGCATTGATCATACATGTAAATGCATTATTGTGGCAGCATTATAGTTAACATATTAAGCATGTTGTAGCAAAATTCATGGAAGGGCAACACTGTAGCAAACTGTATTTAACATGTTAAGCAGTTAAAATTGAATTAACATGTAAATAAACATATCACATTTAAGTGATTTCTTACCGATAGCCGACTTCCTCGTACCTGCATTAAATACATATTATATGATATACTTACTCTGCTTTCATAAGACATTAATTAGCATGCATTCGACTAGTGGTCGTTGGTGAAATTGCACCATAAAGGACTTTCCAACCGGTACTACATTGTACTATTCCAGGGTAGGTTGCAAGCCTAGATGAATGTCTCGTAATATCCCGTGCCACCATAGCACGACCAATGTTTCCTCCTGGATCGAATCGATCCCGGTGCCCCATGTACCGTTTGAGAAAACTTACTCAAACTTGTGCACAAGTATGTCCATGACCATGCGAATGCGTGTCTGACTCGATAAACACAAAGTACATGATAAAATAACTGAAAGTAAGCAAAGCCAACAGTTCAATATCTCATCTCAAATCCAAGCCATGTTCAAGGACCATTCATTTCCATCATTTACATTGTTTCCACACTTGGTGATCTCCATGATCCCAAGACTCATCATTTCACATTATTACTTCATTACATCACAATATTTCTCACATTATTCCTTTTAATAAAGAATCAACAACATTTCATTTCTCATAGGGACATTTCTCATTCATTTTATTTTATTTCATTGTGTCAACAACATTACCAGTTTATTTCTCATGAATTATTCACGTAAGCATCTCATTGTTCAAGTGTTTTATTTATTTTAGCAGCATTAAACATGAGCACATTATCAATTCATTCCCAGGCAATAATTTACGTTAGCAGTTCAATGTTCATGTGTTATTCATTCAGAAGTATTCAATATGAGCATCTTAACTATTCAACAACTAAAGCATGGGACATTTAGGTACATAACATAGCAACACAGTACTTTATTTTATTAAGAATGAAAGAGTAGGAGAGAAAGGATAGTTCCACTCACTTGCACATATGACACTACAAGAAAAATACCCTGTTATAATGCTCGGAAAGGAACTATTACAACGGTTCGTATATAAGTGTCACCAAATTTCAGTCTGAAGAGTTTTTGGCCTATTATAACGATTTATAGTATTAAGCGTTATATATTGTTCACATACATGCAAATGTTATAAAAATTGGTAAAAAAACATAGAAGACCCGCTCGAATGCCCGCAATAACCCGACCCCAAATCAAAACCGTCATTCCTTTTTTTTTTTTCTCTCCCATTTTCCTTCTGGACATCTCGTCGACCCCCAGAAACAGTCCGTCCACTCGGGACAGCCGCCCTCCATCTCCTCGACCGCGTGGTCCCTCTTCGACAGCCTTTGCTTCAGCCTCCGTTCTCCGACTCCAGCTGCGACACCTACGACATGATCGCCAGGAAGATGATCCACCTGGCCAGGTCCAGCTTCTTGTACGCGTCCGTCGGCATCACCGCCAGGATCTCGTCCTGGAGGCAGAAGTCGCTGGCGGCCATCATCTGGTTCATCTCCCCGGAACCCTAACCCTGACCCTAATCCTAACCCTAAACCTAAATCTTGGAATTTGGGGAAACTTTTTTTTTCTTCTGAAGAGGGTACGAATGTTTTCTTTTCCTTGATTCTCTTGTTCTTCCTTAGCTGTGTTATTTCTCTATTGTTGTTGTTGCGAGAGCTCAGGCATATGTTTTGTTGAGGAAAAAACCCAGATCAGAGAAGAAAGTTGTCGTTTAAAAGTTTGAATTTTTTTGTTCTAGAGATGAGATTTTGGGAGTGTTTGATCTGTCAGAATTCAATTCGATTTAGGTTTTGTGATGTTGGTCACTTTTAGTAGTATTTTTTTTGCTGATTTGTTTGATTCTTTTGAATATGTCCATGCTAGTAACTAATTTTGATGTATTTGATGAACCCAGATCAGAGGAGAAAGGTGATCTTTAGAAGTTCCATCTTTTTGTTCTAAAAATAAGGTTTTTGGGGTCTTTGATTTGTCTGAATTCAATTTGTGTTGGTTTTTGTTACGTTGGTCATGTTTTCTGCTCTTTTTGGAAACTTTTATTGCAGATTTGCGAGATTCTTGTGAATATGTGCATGGTAGTAACCAATTAATGTGATCTTTAAAAGTTACATTCTTTGATCTAAAGATGAGATTTTGTGAGTGTTTGATTTGTCAGAACTCAATTTGATGTTTTTTTTGGTTATGGTGGCCATTTTCTGGCTCTTTTTGATCACTTTTTGTAGTTTGTTGTTGATTTGTTTGGTTCTTATGAATGTGTGTGCATGTAGTAACTAACTCTTGATGGGTTTGATGAACCCAGATCAGAGGGTGACATTTGGAATTTTGTTATTTTTGTCTAAAGAGGAGATTTTGGTTTGGTTCGAGTATTTGGGTAATTGCCACACCTAAATTTGTGTGTTCTGGAATATTTTTCAAGTTTTATTCTGTTTCTTTGGGACACGAATATGCCCTTTTAGTGCTTATTCATGCTTGTTCACACATTTCTTGCTTTGAATTAAACATGTATATACTTGCCTAACTTTCGTCTATGCATCTTTAGGATGTTCGTGAGCATTGTAAAGGGATCACGCATCATGATGACCGTCAACACCAAAGGCCTTGGTAACTCGCCTCTTTGCCATTTGTCGTGTAAGGATACATTCTCTGATGAATTGAGTTTCACTTCTGTTTGTTCCGAGCTTGTTGTTCGTTATTATAAGCCTTAGTTATCCCTTTTTTGTTTTCTAATAACTGAAATAATATGAAATAATCAGAGTTTGTCACTCTTCCATTAATTTTGGGACATTAAGAAGGTAAGGAAGATAAAGAACAATTGTCCATGGTAAGCTTAACGGGAACTTGACGTGGCCTGCCATGTCGATGACCACCGTTCAAAGTTGTCCTATTTATGTTTACTGAATTGCCATGTAACTTGGGTATATAGCTACCATGTTTAGATTGTCTTACTATTATAATTGGATATATCTCATGTATATGTGAACTTAATTTTAGGTTGTAATCTGTGAATAAAGCTATTTATGTAGCGAAACTTAAGCCGTTGTATCACCTATGGACAACTTTTTTTTTTTCATCTTTCCCATTTGCAGGTTATCTCTTGTTATGGGGTGTTTAAACTTTAAAGTTATAGACTCGGACAATCCAGATTTCCAGGCAGGAGATTTGGTTTGGAGAATAACTGGATAGGAAGAATAGTCAAGTAATGGTGCCCAATGGCCTAGTTAAAATCGAACACCCAAACATATTACACATGCATCCTAGGTATATTTTGAGTACGTTAGCAAATCCAAATTATATTGTAGCAAATATAATCTTTTAGAAGATCTGCAAATGCATAAGTAACAATGAATTTTGTAGGTTTAATTTTTCTACTGAAGGTTATTCTGTCATTCGTTCAAGTAGTCAATTAACATGCTTCATATCCAATTTGTCTGAACAAGATTTCAATCCCATTCATATAAGGATGTCAATCTAGATAGCCTAATATAATTTTTTTTGGCTTGTTTCTCTCCAGAGTCTTTTATACTTAAAAAGTTTCTTCTCTAATGATAATGTGACCCAGGTTTTGACAATTTTCTTACAAATTATAACTTCTGTACGATACTTAGGAATGTCGGGGCATACTGCTTATGTGGGATTTCCATTAAATATGTTCTCCCAAGAAAGGAGAAACTGTTTATATGTCAACAGTGTTAGGGGCTGTCAGCGTAACTTGATGCCTTGTTATGTAGTTTGCACTGCCGGTTCCCAAGAGAAGGTATTGCAATGTTATTGTTTACTACAAGGCTACAAGTTTCACTATATATTTAGTCAATTATTTCTTGTGTGCTCGTCCAGATGCTCCTAGTATGTATTAAGTCCCTTAGCTTTGTGTTTGCTAGCTTGTTGTTCTTGCAGGTTGAACCGTTGAAGTCTTTCCCCTAGCTTGATACAGTCTCGGACTAGTCCTTCTCTACACAGTCTCAGGTTAAAGTCTAGAATATGCACATTTGTTGCCTGATTGATGTTTCTAGTAAAGTTTATTGATATCATTTGTTTATATACCACTTGAATATTAGAAATATTCGTATTGGTTATAAATAAGCTTGTTTAGGTAATATATCAGTTGGTATGGAAAACTTTTGTTGATACTGGAATATCATATATATAATAAGATGAGATATTATCCTATCCTCCATATAGTGAAGTCTACTACTCTCTTAAATAGCCACAATTATATCAATGTAGTTTTTGATTAGTTGTGAAATTGTCAATTGATGAGCCTCTCTTCTGTGGGACCAAATTGAATGGATATATATAGGTATCCTAAAAACCTAGGTTGTGATAATCATGACTTCTCCTTTGGAAATCTGGTCAGATCTGTCATTATCTCAAAGACAAGTAAGACTTGTTTCCTCAAGTTTTTATGCAAAATGGTGGATTTTACTTGCAACTTGTACTTGAGAAAGTTTCACTGAACACCCCATGAATGACTAATATGTTTCAATTATTGAACTTTGATTCTTGATTGTTCCTTCAACCAATATGTATTTGAATATTCTCTATGCATTGTCCGGGAAAAAAAATTATATTGTTTGCTTATTCCTCTTTAAAACTCTTTAAAATGCCATCTTCTTTGTGTTGCATTATTGCCTCCATATATGGTTAACTTAGCACTGCCATACTCTCAAAGCCTTGCATTACAACTGCATTATGGTCTAGTTAGGAAGTCGATAGTTGTTGCCATGTCCTGCAACTGTATGTTTCTTTTCACTATATGAGTGGCCTTTTGATCTGTATTGTTACACTTAGAGCTCATGTCCCTTATTCAAGTGAAACTAGGTCAAGTTTACTACATTTTTACTTCAAGTCACTTGAACTTTTCTAGAGAGAAAAAAAGTATTCCCATTTAATACTTGAACACACGCTTCTACAAAATGACAAGAAAGTTTTGACTTGTACAAGAAAAAGAAAAAGAATTCTTGTTATTTAGCCTTCATTCGCTATCTTACATAGTATCTTGATAAGATGGAAGGAACCTATATTCAATTTTTTTTATAGAAAAAGTGGTGGGACATTTTGTAAAGCATGATGGACTCAGCCTACTTAGATGTCTTAATTGCAGTCTTGAATTAGGGATGAGAGCTCTAAGTTGTACTTTACCAATATAACTTTCTTTCTAGAATGTAAGTTGTATTTAACAATACAGGCCAGGAAAGGTTTCTTCGTCAATGGCAGCTATCACAGGGTCTTGATAATCCTACATTCATCAGCAATTTCCAAATAGCCATACCAATAAATTATAGCTATTTGTTTTGGTGCTTAATTCCATTGGTGCTATTTGTTTATTCTTCAAAAGCATTAGTTTGTGTACCATGAACTTTCAGATAGAATCTACCCTTCCAAGTCTTTTGAGGCCTATCATGTCTTTGGATAGCAGGGAAGCTGCAATAATGGGAGCCCTCAAACAGAGTTTGTAAAGTACTCTTTCTTGATATAGTCAAGTGGATAGTTGTTTACTAAATATAAACTTGTTAATTTGCTGAATTATGTATTACTGCATCACTGTTTGGTTTTATACAGTTTAATCTCATTTTCAAGCTCCTATTATATTATGCAGTGCCAATGGGTAGGTTTCGGGAGATGTACTTGTGTACAAGCATCCAGGACTACATTTTGGTGATATCCGTAGGTTACCCTCAACTTACATCGAGATTAAGCATATATTTTTCAGCATGACATGTCAAAAAGCCAACTCCAAAAATTTGTTAGTACCAAATACTGATCTCTTTTACACTTGCGAATACCAACTCAATAACATTCAATATTCTCTTATACTTTCCATATACTCCAGCAATATACAGTTTCTAAGGATGCCTACCAATTTACATTTGCTAATTGTAGTGCTTGTTTAGTTGATACTCTGTGATTCTCATCATAGTTCATAGAATGAGCAGGAGATCTTGGACAGACTTTGATTCAAACCGAACACTAATTCAATATGAGAACCCAGAAAAAGGGCAGACCGTGCTCTTTGTTGGCGACATTTCCTATTCAGATACGCACCCAGATCATGACAATGTCAGGTGGGATACATGGGGCATGTTTGCTAGGAGTACTGCATATCAGCCATAGATTTGGTCTACAGGAAACTATGAGATTGACTTCGCTCTTGAAATTGTGAGTATGAAGCATATTTCAGCCATTTTTATTTATGTATTCCTCTTCTGGAACATCTTCTTCTACTCCAATGTTCTCAGACTTATTATTTTTGATCTGTTATAGAAGACAATTCGATCTGGAAATGCCTTGCATTTGTAGGCAGTATCTTAATACGATATCGGTTTTCTGATATGCGGCTATATGTTTTTAAAAGAGGCGATGATGATCCTTATTAGATTGCTAGTTTCCATTTAAGAATAAAGTTTGTCCTTTTTCCTCTCTTCCGATGGCATGGTAGATCAGCTGCAACCAATTTGGTAAGATGTACGTGATTTGGAAATAGTATCCACATTCTGATGGCATCTCTCTTCATTCATTCATTCATTCATTCCTTTTATCAATATATTTATAAATGGGATAATGACAACAACTAGAATTCTCATTGAGTGAATCTCTACCGCCTGTGATAGCGAGGCATATTCCCGGAGCCACTTGTCGATCATCATGCTAGATCAAAAATTGAATCTGAGCCTCCTATCAGTCTTCTTTCTTTTGGCTTGTGCTTTGGTGTATTGGGTAAGTGCCTTCTTGCATTTTTAGGCAGTATCTTAATACGATAACGGTTTTCTGATGTGTATCTGCAGAGGGTACTCACTTGGGTTCATTTTGTAGAATCACTAGAAATTTTGTACGTGCTTCAGCCAATGTACAGTTTATCAGGTATAAGATTCATTTCGTAAAAATTGTTGAAGAAACTGAAGTTTGTCAGTTTTTATAACATTATAGTTCGTCTTCTTATTTGTTTGAAAAATCAATAATTTTATTTATACTACCTTTATTTGTAGGGTACAATGTTGACTTTTGAAGGAAACAATATTGACTTTTGAAGGGATGTCACAATTTTGTGTTGGTGAATGCAAAAGGAATGTTTCAATATTTTGAGGCCTGGTGCCCTAAAAGGGAAAGATGTGTATATTTTGGAATGTAATGGTGATATGTTGGTGAAATAAAAGTTAAAAAAAGAGTGATATATTTTGAAATGTAATTAAGATGGTGTGATATTTGGATATTTTTAATGAAATATTTCAAATGTTAGTTAAATTTTATATTTTTGTTGTCTCATGTGTTCTAGAAATTAATATGCTTTTTATAACGCATTGAGTTATAAGAATTGACAGGTGATATATATATATATATATATATATATATATATATATATATATATATATATATATATATATATATATGTGTGTGTGTGTGTGTTTGTGTGTGTGTGTGTGTGTGTGTGTGTGTGTGAATAACCAGAACGGAACGTTAAGTATATATAACCTAGTCATAACGCTTCAGGATATATATGTTATATATAATGATAATATTAACAGAAATTTTCGTATGGGGTAAAGAATTTTACCCAAATTATAAGAAAAGTAAGAAGTTTAGGAAAATTACGTTTGGGGTAGTGACACTACATTGGAGATGGCGTATTGGCGCAGCAAAACGGAGCACCGTAGGACTTGCTAGCACACGTGGCGCGCGACTAGGACGCGCCATCCACCATGGCGCGTCATGCAGGAGGTCCCATTCGTCGTGGTGCGCGGTTGGTGGGGCGCCACCCCCCGTGGCACACGTGCCCTCTGCATCCACAGTCCCCTCGAAGACCCCCCCCACCTCTCTCGAAGAACCCCCTCACTTTTTGCTGCTGCCGTCCCTCACTTTTTGTTGTTGTCGCTGCCATCTTGAAGACCCCCTCTCTCTCGAAGACCACTCCACTCCCCCTCCCTCTTCTTCATATACTCCGATCCTCCTTCCCTCCTCTTCACAACCCCTCCTTCATCTTCACATAACATTACTTCTTGCTTCCTTTATCTCCATCTTCACAGAACATTACTCTTTCCTTCCTCTATCTTCATCTTCATCTTTACATAGTAAGTATTTGTTTTTTTATATTGGAATTATATTTTCTATGTATGAATAACTATATTACTAATAGTATTTTGGAAAAATGTAACAGATGGCTCAACCGAATGACGGACGTATTTCCGGGGGACCGGTTACAGAAGTCATAAGACAGGAACGAGAAACTCATATATCTAAGTTGGTTTTTGACGGGAAGGTAAATTTAAAAATGGTAACTAGCGTTATTATTTATTTATTTTACATAAATATAAGAAATATAATTTCCTTGTAGCTATATGATTATCTTCCCGAGGCTCGAACACGGGAGCATGGAAATTGGAGGATGCAGAGAGGATATCACAAATGTGAGTTAAATGCTGTCCAAAAGGAGCTGTTGCGTTCATTTTGGTTTCAATATCTAGATGAAATTCAAATTTTAGTCCAAGATGTACATCTCTTTTTTAGTCTCGTTGAGCGATGGTGGCCTCAACGCAACACCTTTCAGTTGTCAGTTGGTGAAATGACAATCACACTTTGGGATGTTACAAATATTCTAGAATTACCTATTACAGGTGAACCTATATATTTTGATACACATTTAAATCCATCTGAAATAATCATGAGATATCTAGGCATTAATGAACCATCAGACTTAGGAGGAAAGAGTTTTTTCAATATAACTTGGCTTCGGGGTAATTTCATAGATCTACATGAAACTACCGACGGTCCAGTCGTGGTCAATAATTTAAGGGTACATAATTATTGTTAAGATTTATTTATTAGTTAATTTCAATAGTGTGTTAGTTACAATATTTGCAGATACGTTATTGTACTAGAGCATATTTGCTCTGTTTGTGTTGGGCAATGCTATTTCCCGACGGACAGGAAAACAGAATAAACGTGCGACTGTTACCTTTTTTAGAAAATTTAAAAGAACCTATGCGTTATGCATGGGGAGCTGCTACCTTAGCATATTTATATGCCAGCTTGACGAAATTTGCTAGATCGAATGGTTCCAAAAATTTGTGTGGGTGCATGACCCTGGTTCAGGTAATAAATAATCCCTAAATTCGCTAAATTCGTTTTAATTATATACATTTTTTTGTAATGAAATAAAATTTTATTATGTAATGTTTAAAAGTTGACATGAATGTTGGTACTACAATGGAAAATAGAAGTTCTCTTGTCGTCATTCTCTTAGTTGACTTGTACATTTTCTTCTGTTTGTGTCCTATCAAACCACAATTGCTGCAGCGAAGTTCTCTTATCGATGATTTACGTTGTTTGATACAGTTTTTCTTCGGCCTTCCGACTTTGCGCCTAACATCTGGAACTCCAATTTCTTCCATAACCGAAGCAACTTGAATGTTGTAAGGAACTGGAATTGGTTCCATCTGTGGCTCGTACACACTTCTCAATCTCTCAGTAGAAAATATTATCGGATAATAACTTTCAATATCATAACTGTATTATTGACAAGAAAAACATGCATGTATACATGGTATGTAAGTATGATACCACCTTAAACATGAACAAGATCTTTCATCTAACCGTACAACATATGTTCTACTCGATGCAACGGTCTAATATTTCAAACAAATAACCATCAATTCATAATATTTGAAGTTGATGTCTATCGTTGGTAATAGATGTCATAGTCTTCAACATCTTTGGACAATAACTCGTGTCTAAATTCCTAGCGTGATTTCTATTTTTGTCATGAAGTGTAATAATCTTGGCTCTAATACCATCGAGAAGTGTAGTTATTGGTTTATTACGTAAGCTCTTAATCCGATTGTTAAAATATTCAGCAAGATTAGAAGTGTTAATATCTAATCTAGGACAAGGAGCATATGCTGTAATCCAATGTGCAAAATAACGATTTTCATCATTTGTACTAACAAGGCAATTGTACATCGTCATGTTCTCAGCTTTAATTATTTCAAACATGTATTGTGCATCTATTTGATTATACGATCTAGCAAGCGAGTCTAACAGTCGATGAAACTTTTTCCTTCACAATGGACTTCATATTCTGCTTAAAATGTTGAATGCAAAAAAAATGAGGCGATTCTGGAAAAATATCTCGCATAGCGTGTATTAATCCTTTTTGCTTATCACATATAAATGAAATTCTACTCCAATCATTAAAATAACTTTCAAATGATATTCTAACAGCATTTAAAAACCAAGACCAAGAATCAGTATTTTTACCTTCAGCAACAACATAAGCAATAGGATACAGTTGATAATTAGGATCATGAGCACAAGCAATAAATAAAATATATTGATATTTGGATGAAAGAAAAGTGGCATCAATGCTAATAACAGGTCTTGAAGCAAATAAACATTCTTTCAAATTTGTTTCTTTCGGAAGTCTTAAGAAAACACCGACTACCTGGATTCGACTCCATAATTCTAAAACCATATTCCTCAAGGCCAGCATATGCCTCAACATAACTACCATTTATTTCACGTAATGCTAACTCCCGGGCTCTCAATGCTTTAGAGTATGTAATATGTATACGATGTTCCCTAAATATATCCTTCACGATTTGTGATGCACTATATGACTGATTATCTCTAATTACATCAACTATTCTAGTCTTAACCTATGCAGCGGTAGCTAGTCGATGACGTCCTGTCGTAATGCCACTTAAACAAGAATGACGACTTTCTAGTGTACTAACTTTAACTATTTGTCCTTTTTCGATCGATTTGGCATATACTCTCCAATTACAATTTTGTCGATCACAAGTATATATAATTCTATGCGAATTATTCATGGCACTAGCTGAACAACTAAAATTTTGCTGAATTGCTAAACTACTTACAAAACTTCTAAATTTTGAACGACTGTCAAACGTTTGTCCTACAAATAATTCAGGAGTGTTAGTGCCATGAATATCAATATCATCATCATCTATCTCATAATCGGTATTTTTAATTAAATCGTCACTACTTTCATTGTCATCATCATCATCATCTACCAAGGGAGCAATTGTTTGAGAAGAAGAACTAGCACCAGTGTTAACATGTTGGTAATTAGAAACACATTCATCATTACTTTTATTAGCAAATGATGATACTTGAGTAACATATAAACTAATATACGGTGATTGCAAATTAATCTCAAGAAACAAATTCCAAGCTTCTTCACCTTCTATCAATAAACATGTGGAACCAAAAACAGACTTTAAAATAAATTGGTAACTAATAGAAAAATGCGTAGAAATTAAATTGCGTAATTTTTTAAAGTAATATGGCGATAGTTGTAAAAAATTAGGTGTCACCTCCTTCGTAAGATAACCCATTTATTCTACCTCCATGTGAACATACTATTTTAATATTATGATCCATGAGAAAGAAGTAGTTTGAGAATGTTTAGCTAATACAGAATCGCGTTGCAAGGAGCGAGAGCTTGTAAGAGGAAGATACTAGCTTCCGTGAGGAGATGGAGCTTCCAACCTTCAGAGAATTGCTTCTTTGAGAGAGAGAGAGAGAGAAAATAATGTGTTTGTGTGGGGGTGGGGAGAGAGAGTTAAACTTAGCAATAAATAGGAAAAGGAAATAGATGTTAGAATATAGCCGTTAGGATGTAGGCGTTGAAAAGGAAATAGACGTTAGAATATAAACGTTAGGATGCGGCAAAATATAGAAAAACTAAGCGCGCTCCACGGGGAGTGGCGCCCCACCCACCGTGCGCCACGTTGGATGGCGCTTCCTCGCCACGCACCACGGTGGATGGCGCTCCCTCGCCACGCACAATGGAGGATGGCGCGACCCTAGGCGCGCGACAGTTCTGCTGGCGTGTCCTTCGATTCCCCATATCCATGCATCAACGCGCCATCTGCAATGTAGTGTCACTAGCCCAAACGCAAATTCTCTAAACTTCTTACCCTTTTTATAATTTGTATAAAATTCTTTACCCCATACAATTTTTTTGTAATATTAATGTCGCTTAAAAGTTTAGTGTTATATATAATTGAATTAATTATCTCGTTTTTAATAAAAAAGTGTCAGATAAGTGTACATAATATATAATAGTTTTTCTAAAATTTTATAACACCCGTGTTCATGATGGTTGCAGGCTTAAAAAATCATTATAAATTGTCATATATGACGGTTTTTATTCGTCATAAAAACGTATTTTTCTTGTAGTGTGGTCTTCTTGTTTCGATCACATATATGCTCAACGGGTCCTCCCGAGATGGTCTAACACCAAGTAAGATATTTCCTACTGGACATAGCTATACCAGCGATCCATGTTCCATAACTCATCTTATCCAGCCAACTAAGAAGACTGCATCATTCTCAAATCTCTTGATATTCCAGCACAAGTTGCTGTCCAACATTTTGATCGAATCCAATAAGCCAACCAAATTCTCGCGCGAGCTGGGCATTACACCCAGCACTCGCACTCCTTTGCCTCCCCCTTTGCCTCCGCCTTCGCCTACGGTTCTCCTCCCCTCCGGCGGCCCCCCTCCTTGATCAACCCCCTCGGTCTCAATAAACCCTAACCCCCCTCTCTCTCTTGTAGCACAAATACTGATACAATATGACACACACACACTGAAATGACACACATTGACATAGACACACACACACACACACACACAGAAATGACACACACTAACATAGACACACACACACACACACACTGACAAAGACATGTTTGAGTTGGACACAAACACACACACCTTCTTATCTTTGAGTTGGACACAAAAAGTTATTTTTGTTGTGATACACAATTAGGAATTGGTTATGTATTTGAGGATATAGTGACATGGACACACAAATCGGACTGATTTGGACATAAGTAATTAGGGCACGGTGTTAGGAATGATATTCATAAGTCTTGGAATGAAAAGTTAGGTTACAGTGTGTGTAGTTATTATAAATATTTTCTTTAATTTGTAACAATATGTATGTGAAGAAAGAAATGTGTTTGGGTGTATTTTAAATTGAAAATGTCTAAGTTTTGGGTCTTTTAATTTGAAAAGTCTTTAAGTGTATTTTAAATTAGCACTCGGTCAAGATACAAGAAAGTATCAATGTGTATTTGAAACTGTATCCTAGTGTCAAGTATAGTTAGTGTCATGGATATTTGAAACTATATCCTAGTGTCAAGATACAAGAGTGTATCAATGTGATATTGTGTACCATGGTATATGATACACAAATACTTAGAGTTAAGGTGATATGTATGTAAGTGCGTGCTAGCTAGGTTTCGCTAAGAGTATACTTGAAGGTTGGTTATGGGAAGGAGTTAGTATCTTAGATACTTAGCTAATATTGTTGAGTAGTGGGTAACATAATGTCAAGTTATATTTTAGTGTACCCATAGGTGAGAGTATACTAGGATATCAAGGTAATAGTAGTCAAGGAATAAGTCAAGATACTAGGTACCAAGTGTTGGTACCAAAATACCAAGTTTCAAGTATGTTGGTACCATACCTAGAGTGTTACCAACACCTATATTTATATTGGACACTCTGAGGACAAGTGTTCCTTATGGGCTCACAAGGAATACATGACGACAGATATATCATTATATCTTATGTTAAGTGTCCGTGCTGGCCTGAAGTCAATTGTCCATGTGAGCCATTCTCTGAAACTAAATTTACTTATGCAAGCCTTTTGAGGCTACTAGAGTTATACCAGAAAAGACGAAGCACTTAGTCTTTTGTAGATTTTTTTGGAAATCTAGTATAACTCTAGCAGCCTCAAAAGGCTTACAGAAGTAAATTTTCTTTTCAGAGAATGGCTCACAAAGAACACGTGACAACACCCATATCCTTCTTTATTTTACTAAACGGGCATCTATTTAATAGGGTTTGAAATTGGAGTGTTAAGAGTGAGTAACCTAGAGTGGATATTGGTATCAAGATATCAAGTGTCAAGTATGTTGGTACCAAGATACCAAATACCTAGAGAAGGCGTCAACACCTATATTTATATTGGACTCTCCTAGGTCATGTTTTCCTTATGGGCTCACAAAGAACACATGATGTCAGAGATATCGTTATCTCTTATTTTAAGTGTCTATGTCAGCCCTTAGTCAAGTGTCTATGTCAGCCCTTCTCTGAAAAAGTAAATTTACATCTGTAAGCCTTATTGAGGCTTTTAGAGTTCTATAAATTTTTGAAAAATAGAAGAAAAGACAAAGAATGAAAGGAGTAAAAAATCGTAAAAAAAGAACAAAAAATCCTAGAGAAGATTTTTTTAATACTCAGCCTTTTATTTTTCGAAAATCTTGTAGAACTCTGAAAGCCTTAAAAGGCTTACAGAAGTAAATTTTCTTTGAAGAGAAGGGCTGACATTGAACATGTGACGACACTTATTTAATAGTGAAATCGGAGTTGTCTACATGTCTACTAGCTTCAGATAGTCACGAGTTATAAAACGGATACTCATGAATTATGATACAGATACTCACGTATCACGACTCAGATACTCATTCATTAACAAGAGTTGTTACTTTTGATGAACATGTGTATCCATCTATGCATCCATATAGACAATATACTCGAATAATGTGTATCCATCTTTGTAGAATTATTGTCAAATGGATATGAATTATTATTTATGCATCGTTCATGGATGTACAATCATCATCCTGATGATGTGTGCTGTATGCGGGATGAATTTATACATGGGGTAGAGCAGTTCCTGTAATTCGCTAAGGCATTTTCTCAGTACATGGACCACAACAAAATTAAGTGTTCATGTGTGAGATGTCACAACTTGAAATATCATCCAAAAGTGGACGTGACGTATTATATACACTCGAGGAATTTTATGTCAAATTACTATCAGTGGACCTCACACGGAGAACTTGTGCCTTTAGCATCGAAGCTAGAGCCTTATGAGGAGCCGTATATAGATTTCTACGACCATGCTGATTACGACGAAGGGTAGGTGAACATTTTTTTGACACTGTTGTAGAAGCATGAAAATTTTTCAGCAAATAAAGCCCATGCGCCCAAGCCAGTGAAGCTCCATGCGCCCAAGTCAGTGAAGCCCCATGCGCCCAGTCAGTGGAGCTCCATGCGCCCAGCCAACGAAGCTTCATGCGCCCAGTCAGTACAACTTCATGCGCCCAGCTAGTGAAGTTTCATGCGCCCAGCCAGTGAAGTTTCATGCGCCCAAGAATAACTCCCCCGAAAGGAGGGCGCACAGCCTGAGACATGGCTATGCGCCCAAGCCTGACTCAGTCAAAGCCATGATCAAAACATGCACCGAAGCGCACGACCACGTCAGTCTCCACGAGCAGTCGTGCACCGAAGCATGCGGCCACGTCAATGCCACGACCAACCCACGATCTTGTAGCCTGTATGCTCCTATGTCCTATGCGCCCAAAGCAGGACTATGAGCCCACATAGGAACCAGCGTGTTTCCCCATGTGGGCGTATAACATCGTTCCAGCCCAAGAATAACTATAAAATGGGGGCCTCATCCCTCTTCAACAGACAGAATGGAGAGCATTTTCAAGAGCCAAATTGCTGTACTTCTTATTAGTGAGCCGAGAGTTAGCAATTTTTTTAGGTTTTCTTCCACTTTTATAATCGGAGTGTAACGGAGTAAAGGAGCAACTGCCGCTCGATCTCCATCGTCCCATTTCCCAGAATTCTTTTTTGTACTCGGGGATCCTCAGCGCAGGATCTCTCAGGCGTACTCGATTTGTGGTGCCTTGCGCCAATAAAAGAAAAGACAACATTTTCTTCTTCTTTTTTGTGTGTGTCCACAAATATGGCGACTCTGCTGGGGACTACCTTTTCATCTGACGTGAAGGTGGCGACTCAATTCGATACCGACAAAGTGGGAAGTACTCAGAAAATGCTGATCGTAAAGTTCGATCAGCAGGCGTTCGAAGAGATGCTCTCGAGGGACGGCTCTACTCCCTCAAAATCAGCGAAGCCAAACAAGTCTAGCAAGACTTGGCTTCTGAAGGCTTGCTGCACATATCCTGCTAGTGTCATAGCGGATATGCAGCTGGAGGACTCTGTCACATGGGCGTATGACTCTGCCACAGAAGTCCCCAAATGGAGAAGGCTCACACCGTTCCGGGCTCTACTAGCCCAATGACTTCTTCCCTCCACAACCAACAACAAAGTGTTCAACACTCGAGACTTGGCAGAGAAAAATACTACGATGCCAAGAATCGGGGTATGCGACACTCTGGCCAAATCCAGCGAGGCTCACGAACGAAGAAGGCAAAACTGGAAGAAAACAACGCTGCTCCACCAAGCATGCACCCAAAGCCAAGCACCCAATGTCACCCCCGTTTCCCGTATTTCGTAATTATACTCAAAGTTGGATTTTGGCATGTATCTTATTTTCTTGACTAGCGGATTTTGGATTTCTCGTACATTGGTTCTCGACCCGGCTTGGTTTATTTTATGGAGAAGGATTGGGTTGGTTTGGTTTATTTTACATTGGAACACCTTAGCCTATGCTCTTCCCTCATTTCCACCACAACCACCCTCTTTATTATCTCCACCTACCTTTCTCTCTCCTCATAATTCTCTCATTTATTTTTTCATCTTCTTCTTCTTCCTTCCTCCACACAACACCAACACCCCTTAGGCAAGTGCACCTTGCCACCACTTGAGAACCACTTTTTATTTGTCCATTAGCTAGATTAGGCCACGGTGATCAACATTAGAACTTGACATTTTGTGATTTGGAGTCTTCATTGTTCTAGATCTAAGTTTCTTCTATTTTCGGTTTTGCATGGTTTTGATCTATTTTAGTTGTATTTTTATGGGTTTTGATGTTCTTATGTTGGAGAGAATTGAATTTCACCCAAGATAGAACTTTGCAAAGTCGGATTTGGACTTATTTTGACCAAGTTATGGACTTTTGAAGCTTTGGGTTCAATCCATAGAGTTCTTACTGATTTGGAGAAGACAGTGAGCAGTGTACGCGAGCTTTTTAGCTTGTGCCACTGAGCTGCGCGCGCTCTTTAGCGCAACGCAGTCCGGTCCATACGCTGCCTTTTGGGGGCGTATGTCTTGCATACGCTCACTTGGGTGACAAGGAGTCGTATGGAGTCCATACGCTGCCTTTTGGGAGCGTATGTCTTGCATACGCTCACTTGGGTGACAAGGAGTCGTATGGAGTCCATACGCTGCCTTTTGGGAGCGTATGTCTTGCATACACTCACTTGGGTGACAAGAAGTCGTATGGAGTCCATATGCTGCCTTTTGGGAGCGTATGTCTTGCATACGCTCACTTGGGTGACAAGGAGTCGTATGGAGTCCATACGCTACCTTTTGGGAGCGTATGTCTTGCATACGCTCACTTGGGAGACAAGGAGTCGTATGGAGTCCATATGCTGCCTTTTGGAAGCGTATGTCTTGCATACGCTCACTTGGGTGACAAGGAGTCGTATGGACCTCATACGCTGCCTTTTTGAGGCGTATGACACTTGCACTGAGCGTATGACTTGCACTGAGCGTATGACTTTTGCACTGAGCGTATGGCCTTTGGCTGACTTGGTCTTATGTCAGCGTGTCAGATTTGGTTTTATTTTCCTTAAGCTTGGCTCTTCTATAGTCCTGTATATTGATATTTTATTAGATATTTTACGTCCATTTTATATCCTTACGCCTTTTGTCATGAACTTGATAATCACAAATTTATGTAATATGTTTGGAAAGGATAACTGAGCCTGACACGATAGTGACCCGTAGTGGTGCACTCTTGACATGAATAACCTGACATGACCTGATAGTGGCCGTCGTGGCGCACTCCTGACTAGTACACTTGACCTGATAACCTGACATGTTATATCTTGATAAGCTGTTGCGACGGCTACTTGACATGACATGACCTGTATAATAACCTGGACACCGTGGGCAATTGTGCTTGTATAAATAAACCAGTCCTGTCTTGCATCATGTCTAGGACAGGGACTCCTGAGTACCACGGTCAGGAGTACCTACTAAAATGGACTAAGGCTAATAACTAGATTAATACATTAGTCATGACGAGATTTTCCAGCTACAGGCAATCCCGTTACCTGGGCACGCTTCGGGATCTGTAGCCTGCCGTCGAGTAGGGCACATTTCTAGCACACTGTCATGTGTTGCACCCTTCAAGCTACCTAAGGGTACATTCGTTTCCTGGACGATGTACCCACCTGAATTCAACTCTAATCTTTTAACCCGGATAACCTGGATGGTCTGCAGGGCTTGTGGCTATGGAATAATCTCACTGCATCTTGTTAGTAATTAGGCTTGTGACAACCCTAGTTAGTTAAAGTATCAAGCCGTAATTCCTGCTTGGCCGTGAAGTGATTGGACGGAGTCTAACCAGTCTAGTCTTGCCCTGATCCTGTTCCAGATTATTGAATGACCAGAATGCTTGTATTTATTTTACCGATAAATGGTGAGAATTCCAAGTTCTGTTCAGATGAAGGGTTACAACCCCGGTCATTGTTTGGTTTACGGGTTGTAACCTGGTTATCTGAATAGTTCCATGGTTATCTCGTCGTATATCATCCTGGTGTATTTTCTTTATTTTCAGTTCTTACTTTTATTTATATCTTGTGCTGATTGCTGGTTTTAGTTCTTAAGTGAAGCTTCCTTTGTGGCACTTGCTTTTTCTGGGGTGTGACCCAGCTGGTTTTGTGTGGCCAAATTTCGGAGCAGCTCCAGAGGATCTACCGACCTTCCAGCCAGATGGTGGCCACTAGACGGAACCCTGGCAACGAGTGGGTTATTTTTGGCTTTTCCACTCTATTGTAAAAATATTCTTTTGAGGCGTTTAGCCGACGAGCACCTGTTTAGCTCGATTGCACTTACTTACTGTCTGCCTACGGGCTGTAACATGATTAACAGATCCTAGGGTTGATCATGTATGACTAAACTCTTGCTAGTCCTGACATTTTGTAACGACTAGCTTTATGATCAACTGAATATGTAATGTTTGGGACGCCTTACTATTGTATATTTAATGATCATACATCTTGTGACTTTTACTTACTTGCTTGTGATTGAGACACTAGGCTTGTTCATGACCTTAAGAGACTGTTGGCTTGTAGATAAACCCTCATGTATCTAGACAGCCGTGACCGTATAGCGAGATGGATTCTATTTCATATACGTAGCTGGCTATGTCTGCCCCCGCTCTCCAGTATTCTGGTTCTGGGGCGTGACATGGTTTAAGTGGTGGCCCATGCAGGTCTTGTAAATTATGATATGTGAGGGTTTACCGAATAGATGTCTCAATCAGTATTCGTCCTTGATCTCTGCTCGTATCTTCTGAATCCCTGGATTCTTGTCCTGATCATATGCTTGTATCGTTGATCTATCCTGGTCCTTCCTTATTGTTTCCTATGTCGTCTTCTTCAGCGGCATTGTTCGTGGTCCTACCGACCAGCAAGGCGGAGCACCTCCCGCGGACCAGCAGTAACCTGGAGATCAAGCCCAGCATTCCGGAGTAGCCTCCAGAGTCGTGCCTTTTGGCGGAGAGCCACCAGTCTAGCCAGTTCAACCTGTAGAACATGATGACGGCACTTTGGTAGGACTCGTCAGGACCTTGATAGCTTCCCAAGACCGGCGTGGAGATGTCTTGTACCAGGCAGTGACGGATGCTTTGACCCGGGGTGGTCATTAGGGTAACAGCGCGGCCAATAGCTTCAAGCGCTTGAACCCTCCCTTCTTCGACGGTAGTGAAAATGCTATCGCAGCAGATGCATGGCTTCAGGACACAGAGGTGATTCTAGAAGCAGCCAGGACCCCAGAGAACGAGAAGGTGGCCGTTGTGCGCCTGCAGTTGTTAGATCTTGCCCGCAGCTGGTGGGCAGCGCAGGCCGTTGGATTAGCAGCACCCATTGCTTGGGCAGTATTCAGAGAGAGATTCCAGACCAAGTATTTTGATGCCGTGGCTCGGTATGATCTGCAGACGAGGTTTACCAATCTGAAGCAAGGAGGCAGGACGGTCGACGGATATGCTGCCGAGTTTTCCAGACTCAGTCGGTTTGCTCCCACCTTGGTGGCAACCGAGTATGATAGAGCCCAGCGGTTCCAGCAGGGACTTCACCTGGAGGTCTTGTTGGCAGTTGAGCAATTTGAGCATCAGACTTTTGATGCAGTCTTGAGAGCAGCTAGGAGGCATGAGTATACCTCCCAGAGGATTGTGGATAGGGCCGGGGGTCGGAAGAGATCTCACGGCCAGATGAATCAGTCTTCAGCACCGGCCCCGGCAGCCAGGGCCTTGACTATTGGAGCTCCGAGGCGAGCGGCCTCAGTGACGTCGGTTCAGCATTCCACTCCGACGCACCCTCAGCAGCAGAAGCAGAAGCAATCTTCCGCAGTGGGCTGTTCTCATTGTGGAAAGCCAGGCCATATGGTGGCAGAATGTCGCAGGGCACAGGGATTGTGTCTGGCTTGTGGAGCACCAGATCGTAGGGTTGGATCCTGCCCGAATAGGGGTGGTTCATCATCGTCCAACCTTTCTAGCTCCTCGGTGAGAGGACCAGCTGTGGTCCAGCAGCAGCAGTATCCATTGCCGAGGCCCTTGCCGCCTCAGACCCAAGTGTTCCAACAGCAGAACCCCCAGCAGTATGCACAAGTCCAAGCCCAGAGTCAGAGCAGGCAGCGAGGATTTCAGCAGAGGGGACCAGCACCCCGAGGGCACGGTCAGGCTATGGTGATGACCGTGGAGGAGGGATTGGCACCAGAAGAGGTAGTGGCAGGTACTATTCTCGTCAACTCCTTTCCAGCTTCAGCTTTATTTGATTCTGGTGTATCGCATTCATTTATGTCTGCACGATTCGCGACACGGGTAGGATTGGAGCCCGAGTCATTATCAGTAAGGCTTAATATACTTACTGGTAACGGACTTGTGGGAGTAGATAGAGTGTTTTCCTCGTGTCGGATCGTAGTTAGCGGAAGAGAATTCCCCGCTAGATTGATAGAATTCTCGATGGCCGATTATGATGTGGTCCTAGGGATGGATTGGTTGAGGAACCAGTATGCTAGGATAGACTGCCACATTGGCAGGGTTGTTTTTAGCATTCCTGGCGAGCCGGAGTTTTCTTTCTCCCGAGGCGAAGTTGAGTCATCTCCTCCAGTATTGCGGATGGCAGTAGCAGCAGTTCAGTTGCCCAGGATAGTCGAGGAGTTTCCAGATGTTTTCCTAGAAGGACTTCCAGGTATGCCTCCGGAGCGGGAGATCGAGTTCACTATAGACTTGATTCCTGGGACAGCCCCAGTGTCAGAGAGAGTCTACAGGATGACGCCGTCAGAGTTGGAGATATTGTACAAGATGATTGAAGAGCTTAGAACCAAGGGATTCATTCGTGCTAGTGGATCGCCTTGGGGAGCCCCGATGCTTCTTGTGAAAAAGAAGGATGGTACGTCCAGGTTATGTGTTGATTACCGTACCTTGAACTCAGTGACAATCAAGAACAGATACCCTCTTCCGAGGATAGATGACTTGTTTGATCAACTCAAGGGGGCTTCAGTATTCTCGAAGATTGATTTGCGCTCAGGTTATCATCAGATCAGAGTCAGAGAGCAGGACATCCCGAAGACAGCTTTTAGATCGAGATATGGGCATTGGAAATTCATTGTTATGCCTTTTGGAGCAACCAATACGCCGACAGTATTCATGGACCTCATGAATCGCATCTTCATGCCTTACTTGGATTAGTTTATGATTGTGTTCTTAGATGACATTCTGGTCTACAGCAAGAGTGAGGCGGAGCATGAGCAGCATCTCCGTATAGTTCTTCAGATCCTCAGGGAGCACCAGCTGTATGCCAAGTTCAGTAAATACGAGTTCTGGCTCGATCGTATTTCGTACTTGGGTCATATCATCACCAGAGGAGGAGTAGAAGTGGATCCCCAGAAGATTGTAGCTATTGAGCCATGGCCAGTACCCAGTACAGTTGCAGAGGTTCGTAGTTTTCTTGGATTGGCCGGCTATTACCGACAGTTTATTTCGGATTTTGCTCGAATCTCAGCGCCATTAACGCAGTTGACCCGCAAGGATGCACAGTTTGCTTGGACAACAGAGTGTCAGAGTTCTTTTGAGCAGTTGAAGTGAGGCTTGATGACGGCTCCTATTCTTGCGCTTCCAGATGGGACCGGAGGATTCTCAGTGTACTGTGATGCTTCAGGCAGAGGTTTAGGATGTGTTCTGATGCAGCATGGAAAGGTAATAGCTTATGCGTCACGACAACTTCATGATCATAAGAGGAATTACCCAACCCATGACTTGGAGCTGGCAGCAGTGGTGTTTGCACTTAAGTTGGGGAGGCACTACTTGTATGGAGACAGGGTGGAGATTTTCACCGACCACAAGAGCCTGAAGTATGTTTTCACCCAGAAGGATCTTAACATGCGTCAGAGGAGATGGCTGGAGCTACTTGTGGATTATGATGTCAACCTGCAGTATCATCCTGGGAAGGCCAATGTTGTTGCGGATGCATTGAGCAGAAGAACGGAAGTTTATTTTCTAACAGCGCAACCAGAGCTGTTAGCAGATCTTCAGAAGATGGGTATTGAAGTTGTTCTCCCTTCCAGTGTGGCCTTGATGGCCAGTATGCAAGTTCAGTCCACTATAGTCGAGAGGATCCGGATGGCACAGTCGGCAGATTCCAAGCTTCAGCGACTCAGAGCAGAGTGTGAGACAGGACGAAGACCAGAGTTATGCATTCATGAGGATGGTACACTTCGATATGGTAAGCGTCTTTGTGTACCCAGCGGAAATATTCGGCAGGAGATCATGTCAGAAGCGCACAGTTCGCAGTATTCCATCCATCCCGGCAGTACGAAGATGTACCGTGATATCCGTCAGCACTTCTGGTGGAATGGCATGAAGCGGAAGATAGCTCGGTTTGTCTCTCGGTGTTTGGTTTGCCACAAGTTAAGGCTGAACATCAGAGGCCAGCAGGACTTCTTCAGCCCTTACCGATTCCAGAATGGAAGTGGGAGCATGTGACCATGGATTTTATGACTGGACTACCTAGATCCCCAGCTGGTAGAGATGCTATCTGGATTATAGTTGACAGGCTCACGAAAGTGGCTCACTTTCTTCCATTCAGAGTTGGTCAGTCGACGGCTCAGTTAGCAGAGATGTACCTCAGACAGATTGTCAGATTGCATGGTGTGCCAGTCAGTATCACCTCGGACCGAGATTCAAGATTTATGTCGCACTTTTGGCGTAGCTTGCAAGAGAGTTTGGGAACTCATCTCCAGTTCAGTTCGGCATATCACTCGCAGACAGATGGCCAGTCGGAGCGTACGATCCAGACTCTTGAAGACATGTTGCGGTCTTACACACTTGACTTCGGTGGTTCATGGGAAGATCACTTGCACCTGGTGGAATTCTCGTATAACAACAGTTTTCAGGCCAGTATCCAGATGGCACCGTTCGAGGCACTGTATGGTAGGAAGTGCAGATCCCTGCTAGCCTGGGATGATGTTGGAGAGAGACAGATGCTCGGTCCAGAAATGATTGCCCAGACAGTTGAAGTGGTCAGGCGAGTCAGAGATCATCTTCGAGTTGCCCAAGATCGCCAGCGCCATTAGGCCGATTCTCATCGGCGCCCTCTCGAGTTTTCGGTCGGCGATCATGTATTCCTGAGGATTTCGCCTAACCGTGGCGTCATTCGTTTCGGCGTACGGGGCAAGCTTAGTCCTAGGTATATAGGACCATTTGACATTCTGGAGCGAGTAGGAGATGTATCTTATCGTCTCGCTCTTCCACCGTCGCTAAGCGAGGAGCATGACGTGTTCCATGTATCCCAATTACGACGGTATATCCCGGACCCGAGCCACATCCTGGATCATTCAGAATTGGTTGTTGGTACCAACCTTTCGTATGAGGAGAGGCCCGTGTCTATATTGGACCGGAGAGAGAAGATCCTCAAGAACAAGACTATCAAGTTAGTCCGAGTTGCTTGGGGTCATCACTCTTTGGGGGAGTCAACGTGGGAGCGTGAGGATGATATCCGATCGCGATATCCCGACTTGTTTGACTCGTGAGGTATAATATCTTTCTTATGCCTCATGCCTTCGATTCCTTGCTTGAATGAGTGATTGTCTGCCTAGTTATAGCTTGCATATGATTAATATAGCTTGTCATTGCCCCTCTAGCCTCTTAATTAAATTTCGAGGACGGAATTCTTTTAAGGTGGGTAGAGTTGTCACCCCCGTTTCCCATATTTCGTAATTATACTCGAAGTTGGATTTTGGCATGTATCTTATTTTCTTGACTAGCGGATTTTGGATTTCTCGTACATTGGTTCTCGACCCGGCTTGGTTTATTTTATGGAGAAGGATTGGGTTGGTTTGGTTTATTTTACATTGGAACACCTTAGCCTATGCTCCTCCCTCATTTCCACCACAACCACCCTCTTTATTATCTCCACCTACCTTTCTCTCTCCTCATAATTCTCTCATTTATTTCTTCATCTTCTTCTTCTTCCTTCCTCCACACAACACCAACACCCCTTAGGCAAGTGCACCTTGCCACCACTTAAGAACCACTTTTTATTTGTCCATTAGCTAGATTAGGCCATGGTGATCAACATTAGAACTTGACATTTTGTGATTTGGAGTCTCCATTGTTCTAGATCTAAGTTTTTTCTATTTTTGGTTTTGCATGGTTTTGATCTATTTTAGTTGTATTTTTATGGGTTTTGATGTTCTTATGTTGGAGAGAATTGAATTTCACCCAAGATAGAACTTTGCAAAGTCGGATTTGGACTTATTTTGACCAAGTTATGGACTTTTGAAGCTTTGGGTTCAACCCATAGAGTTCTTGCTGATTTGGAGAAGACAGTGAGCAGTGTACGCGATCTTTTTAGCTTGTGCCACTGAGCTGTGCGCGCTCTTTAGCGCAGCGCAGTCCGGTCCATACGCTACCTTTTGGGAGCGTATGTCTTGCATACGCTCACTTGGGTGACAAGGAGTCGTATGGAGTCCATACGCTGCCTTTTGGGAGCGTATGTCTTGCATACGCTCACTTGGGTGACAAGGAGTCGTATGGAGTCCATACGCTGCCTTTTGGGAGCGTATGTCTTGCATACGCTCACTTGGGTGACAAGGAGTCGTATGGAGTCCATACGCTGCCTTTTGGGAGCGTATGTCTTGCATACGCTCACTTGGGTGACAAGGAGTCGTATGGACCTCATACGCTGCCTTTTTGAGGTGTATGACACTTGCACTGAGCATATGACTTGCACTGAGCATATAACTTTTGCACTGAGCGTATGGCCTTTGGCTGACTTGGTCTTATGTCAGCGTGTCAGATTTGGTTTTATTTTTCTTAAGCTTGGCTCTTCTATAGCCCTGTATATTGATATTTTATTAGATATTTTACGTCCATTTTATATCCTTACACCTTTTGTCATGAACTTGATAATCACGAATTTATGTAATATGTTTGGAAAGGATAACTGAGCCTGACACGATAGTGACCCGTAGTGGTGCACTCTTGACATGAGTAACCTGACATGACCTGATAGTGGCCGTCGTGGCGCACTCCTGACTAGTACACTTGACCTGATAACCTGACATGTTATATCTTGATAAGCTGTTGCGACGGCTACTTGACATGACATGACCTGTATAATAACCTGGACACCGTGGGCGATTGTGCTTATATAAATAAACCAGTCCTGTCTTGCATCATGTCTAGGACAGGGACTCCTGAGTACCACGGTCAGGAGTACCTACTAAAATGGACTAAGGCTAATAACTAGATTAATACATTAGTCATGACGAGATTTCCCAGCTACAGGCAATCCCGTTACCTGGGCACGCCTTGGGATTTGTAGCCTGCCGTCGAGTAGGGCACATTTCCAGCACACTGTCATGTGTTGCACCCTTCAAGCTACCTAAGGGTACATTCGTTTCCTGGACGATGTACCCACCTGAATTCAACTCTAATCTTTTAACCCGGATAACCTGGATGGTCTGCAGGGCTTGTGGCTATGGAATAATCTCACTGCATCTTGTTAGTAATTAGGCTTGTGACAACCCTAGTTAGTTAAAGTATCAAGCCGTAATTTCTGCTTGGCTGTGAAGTGATTGGACGGAGTCTAACCAGTCTATTCTTGCCCTGATCCTGTTCCAGATTATTGAATGACCAGAATGCTTGTATTTATTTTACCGATAAATGGTGAGAATTCCAAGTTCTGTTCAGACGAAGGGTTACAACCCCGATCCTTGTTTGTTTTACGGGTTGTAACCTGGTTATCTGAATAGTTCCATGGTTATCTCGTCGTATATCATCCTGGTGTATTTTCTTTATTTCCAGTTCTTACTTTTATTTATATCTTGTGCTGATTGCTGGTTTTAGTTCTTAAGTGAAGCTTCCTTTGTGGCACTTGCTCTTTCTGGGGTGTGACCCAGCTGGTTTTGTGTGGCCAGATTTCGGAGCAGCTCCAGAGGATCTACCGACCTTCCAGCCAGATGGTGGCCACTAGACGGAACCCTGGCAACGAGTAGGTTATTTTTGGCTCTCCCACTCTATTGTAAAAATATTCTTTTGAGGCGTTTAGCCGACGAGCACCTGTTTAGCTCGATTGCACTTACTTACTGTCTGCCTACGGGCTGTAACATGATTAACAGATCCTAGGGTTGATCATGTATGACTAAACTCTTGCTAGTCCTGACATTTTGTAACGACTAGCTTCATGATCAACTGAATATGTAATGTTTGGGACGCCTTACTATTGTATATTTAATGATCATACATCTTGTGACTTTTACTTACTTGCTTGTGATTGAGACACTAGGCTTGTTCATGACCTTAAGAGACTGTTGGCTTGTAGATAAACCCTCATGTATCTAGACAGCCGTAACCGTATAGCGAGATGGATTCTATTTCATATACGTAGCTGGCTATGTCTGCCCCCGCTCTCCAGTATTCTGGTTCTGGGGCGTGACACCCAAGGGAGTGTTTGGGCGAATAGCCCAAACCAGAACACTTCTGTCTTCAGCAGGCTGGGCATTCAGAGTCATGTGCCCAAGGCTATGTGCCCAGGCTCTCTGGATCTATTCTATGCGCCCACATCAAGGCGACTCAAACATGCTGACAAGAAGCATGCGCCCAAACCCAATCTCCAAGGCCTATGCGCCCACAGCAAAAAGACAGGCCCCAACGCGTATAGCTGTTTGCCATTAAAATTTTTTGATGTAATTTCAATACAAACAGAACAGTGTTACAATATAGGAGTTAGACGTAGTCCTAGGAGTACACTTTTGTTTATTTGGGTCCCTTGTGCCGATGGAGCGAGTGGTAATGCGTTGACTCCGTTGACGATCTGACGACGGTTTTCGGTTCTCTGAAGGTCTGAGTTGCGCTAGGTGCTGGAGCTCGCGGAGAGGAGGAAGACGTTGAGTGTTTGTATCTGCCTCTCTGTATATGTATGTCGAAGGTTGTGCGATGTCTCTGTCTGCCAGTGTGTGTGTATATCTGTCAGAAAGAGATGATCCCTCTATTTATAGCTTTGTAGGCTGGCTGCTCATACGCGTATATGTTGTCACGACCCGCACCCTAGAGTTAGGGCACGAGAACGTAACAACGCCCAGCCTACGCCGCAGTGTCGGCGGTAGAACGCTGTCCTAGGTCTCAATGCATCTAACAGTATAAGACTAAACAGTTTATACTCCCCGAATGGGGGTGACATAGCAGAATGTAAACTCAATCACATCTAAGGTAGAGCAATAAAGGAAGATAGATAAAACATGAAATCGAAAAGAGATACAACAGATAGAAGTCTAAGTGTCTAAGATACAAACTCAGAATACATCTCAAAACCCAAATACAGTAATCCATAAATACAACTCAAGATGACTGAAAATAAACTATAAGCAAAAACCCTAGCTATCTATGCAACCTTTGCTGTCTCCTCTAGGCTAGCAGGCAACCTCCAGGCTATCTGTAAAATTTATCAACAGGTCCAGTCAGGACAGGAGCGAGTACAGCACATCTCAACAGATCATAGCAGGTTAGAAAATATAATCATGCAGTAAAGTAAGATATAGATACTGAAAGAAAACAGTATGTAAACAGAGAGAGAACTGTAATAGAAATATCTACTATACATAGAGAACTAGCAGTGACTAGTGAATCAGAGTACAATATGAACATGTAAAACTCCCCCGTACCCCCAATCAATACACAAGGATCCAGCCAGGTTATGTTATATGATGCTATGTAACAGCCCCCGAAGGGTGGTAAGCCCCCGAAGGGTGGTAGCCCCCGAAGGGTGGTACATAGTAGTCCCATAAATGGGGATTCTGGGGGTAACCCAACAGTGTAAGTCCCATAAATGGGGATTCTGGGGGTAACCCAACAGTGTAAGTCCCATAAATAGGGATTCTGGGGGTAACCCAACAGTGTAAGATTCCAGGAAGACTCTACGATCATAAGAGTATATGTCGTAAGTGATTAAAGAACCAATGAAGCATAGTGATACGCCACGTAAGTGAAACACACAGAACATGTAGTACCCGATGCTCCCTAAGGATAACATCTCAAGAAAGGATCCATATAGTACCAATTCGTGTGACCATCGTGACAGTACAAATAAAGTAATCCACTACAGGAAATAATTCTAAACAGGATATGAAATAATCAGAGAATGTACTCGTCTGATATCTGAATGTCCAAGGTAAAGATACTGTCCGAGGAGAGGTGTCTGGCTCCTAATTAGAACAGCACAAGTCACAACATGTCCAGAAGGGTAATATAAAGCACTACAATATATTCTACATGAATCTAGGTCAAACTAGGCCAAAGTCAACCCTTGGTCAACTCTGGTCAACTGCACTAGTCAAACTAGGTCAAACTAGGTCATGTCCTAACCCAGCAAGTCTTACTAGGCCTAACCAAGATTATCCTAGCAAGCACACATCAATACAAGGCTATACAAGCCAACATACACCCAACTCTATATAGCATGCAATTATTCAATACTCAAATAGGCAAGAATTCACATTGGATATACACTAGGTAATCTATTACTTTAAGCTATATATGTCTACACATATATACACATGCATATATTGGTATTCAACATTAGGTCTATAATCATGGCATTTCAAATGGTTATATAAACTTATATATTACAACACAATATGCTAACATATATATAATATACAAACATAGCTAAGTTAACTATATTCATAAATACTTATTTAAAAGGCTATGTGTGTGTATGTAACATGGCAAAGGGGCAAGTGAGGGTTAAATGGGCATACATAGTGTATACATATCAAAGAGTGTCAAAGTGTAAGTGAACAATGTGTCAAGTGTGATAGTGTCAACATAGTGTAAGGGGGGTACATGAGGTAATATATGATTTGTGTTAACATAGAACATTATATCTCATTAACTTGTATATTGCATACATTACATCTATTATTACATTACATTTATGCTTGCATTCATTCATCATTCATTTATTCTCTTGCACCACTATATGCACCATACATTACATACTATAGAACCTACATATTCATTACAAGCCATACTTATACATGCTTACATTAGATAGGATACTTACACCTCATACATCATTTATTTAAACATTTACTCATACTTGCATTCTCTATTTAATTACATAATGTATATACATTAACATGGGTTAAAATCAAATTGAACATTATATTACACACAAGGGTGCACAAAATGTATATGCCGAAAAGTAACTCCTACTAATAATCAATACTGTACCATCTCAGCATGAATTAAAATCTAGGATTAAAGTATGTTATAGATCTATGTGTTAGCTTTCCGAAACTTCAAACGGATCGCGTTTTCGTTTCCGGAAACTCTCGAAATCGCGAAAACACCGAGAACGCGTTTGTCTTTCGTACAGCTGACACTCAAATAATTCTCCAGAAAGTTACAGAAAGAATTATGCCTATTAATACATGTTTTTGGAAATCTAACTTCAATATGCTTCTTTTAAAAAAACGAAAGATTAAACCGAGCTTTGAGCTAGAAGTTATGACATTTCTAAGTTAGGGCTGAAATTAAAAACGTGGATAAAAATCATGACGGATTTAGGTAGTTTGAGACAAAAGAACACAAGTATATAACATAATATATCAAGAACTCACTCTCTACACTAATATATATATATGATACACTATAGAACACATCTCCAATACAAAAATATGAGATTAAACATGTAATAATTCATTCATACATAACAACAACACATAGTGTGTCCAAATTTGGGATTTTTCCACATGGACACAACCACAACACAAATGACACTCCTATGACCTCCAAATGGACACAAAATGGACACAAATGGAGATACAACCATGGGGGTCATTCCTATGGGTTCAAAATAGACCTATATGCATGAGGAAATGAAAAGGAGAAGGGATTTATACCTCCCGGTAGATCGAATCGAAGAAAAGCCTTCCCGGAGCGACACCGACACGTAGAGATTCCAAAAGGACACGAACGAGCTCCGAATCCTCCCAAACTTGGGTAGCTTCCTCCTTGGCTAGAATGGAGAAAGAAAGAAGAAGATTTGGTGGCGAAATGGAAGGATTTGGTGGAGAAATTTCTAGGGATTGCTCTCTAGAAATTTGGGAAAGAACAAGAGAGAGAGAGAGTGTGGATGAGAATAATGAAATAAACTTGAGCCTATCCTCTCCCAAAGTGGCTGGCCATATGGGGCTATTTGTCCTATTATGTAAGGTCCAAAATGCCCCCACTAACCTATTCTATGAGTATTATGAAAGGGCTAATTGGTTGGGGCTAAATTAGTCATTCTAAAGTCTCTAATCACACTAACCTTATCCATAATAATTAGTCTAACCTCTAACTAAAATATTTCTATCATGTGGACTAAAATTAATATCATGTGGGCCATGCCTAACTAGTGTGTGGGTCCCACTAGAGTCAAACTACCCCCGAGTCCCCGTTTCAAGTCAGATTGAGTTGAAATTCGAACCCGACTCAAATAACCCCAAAACAATATCATAAATAATAAAATAATATCAAAATAATTCAAAGAGGTCAAATGCAAAAAATATTCTTAGGCCAAAAATGACATTAAAATATCATAATCACAATGTTAGGCTCTAGGTCAAACAGTCTCTAGGGTTTCACTAGCAAAACGTCAAAACCACAAGTCATTGATTTAAATAATTTTAAAATGATTTAAAATTACCAAAAATCATATCATGAATTAAATATCATTATTAAAATAATTATAAACACAAAATTTCAAAATTACCCTCATTTGGGAAACTGGGTGCTACAACTCTACCCACCTTAGAAAAATTTCGTCCTCGAAATTTAAGATCGATAGTACTACTCCTTCTAGAGCCTCTAACCTACCCAATATCTAAGGTAACACTTCCTAACACTGGAATAATAAACGGACATCTAAAAAGTGTCAATCTAGGAATACCTCCAATACTGCTCTGCTGTACGACGGTAATGGAACTTCAATAAAATATGGACTGGAACCTATATCCAAGGGACTGGACCTATTTTAAAGTGGTTTTAACTAAGGATGAAAAGGAACTGATCATAGGCTATAGGTATGCTCAAACTATTATCTTCCTATTAACCATCTATTAATACATTCTATTACCATAGGAACGATGCATTACTAAGACATATAGGCCCCTATCTCTCATAACACATTTATACTCACCAAAAGGCTAGTACATCCTATCAAGGCTGATACTATAATCTCTCATAAATCTCCTAAGCTACATGTTTATAGACACACATCCCCACATCAAAGACTAACCCATATATATCTACAACTGATACTAATGGGGTGACGTCCCTATTTTCCAACAATCAAGGTCTAATTTTTTTTTTTATCTAAATCATGCAATTTGAAGGAATAGTATACAAGGTCAGGGCATATCGTAGCAGTTGGAAGTCTCACCTAGGTGCACTGGTCATTCTAGGTCAAAATAGTACTATGGTATCAACACACAAACAATCTAGGGTGTCCTAATTGGGAAGTTAAGGGAACAACAATCATCAAGGTTGTAGGGCTGTCTGCCATCTTATATAAAAAATTGGTCATTAACAAGCAACTAAGAAATTATTAAAAGGTTACTATTCCATAAAATGGCAAAAATTAAAAATTTAGGCACAACAAATCACAAATAGATTTTTTGTCTTGACACAATCTAAGTTGATCAATTTCGGGATAAAACGAGATTTGGACAAGAAGGAAAATCAATGAAATCAAAGTATGAGCACGAGCATCCAATGATGGAGGTTCAGGTCATGATTAAATTTAATTCGACTGAGTACGAATACGAGGTTCATAGGCGATGAAAAGATTTCAAGGAGAATTGTCAAGGCTGTCGCGAATGAGACTCTAGGGTCAAGTTTAACTATGTCTCCATTCTCGTAGATTGATACATGAAAAAAAAGTGAACCAAAGTGCAATAGGTTGATCAGACCATCATGTACCGGTTCTGATTAGACAATATGTTAGTGGGTGGCCACCCAATAAAATATGTCATGACCAAGCTCGAAAATAGATAAGCTTGCAAAACTAAGGCTAATTTAGCAGCACAAGATATAAGGGTGGTAATGATGAAAGGAATTACATAGTCCAAGTTTCTTAACCAACGGGTCAAGTAATCAGATAAGGTATAAGGTTAAGCATCTAAGGAAACAAGCAGAACACCATCACATGTCTGGTCGAAAGAATTGAGTAAAGGCTGTATTTCTAATTGAAATAAGAAGAAATTTAGTATAATGGTAGAGGTTATAGTTTAGCCAGTTGACCAGAAAATCATATCAAGAAAATAGAGTACAAGAAGACGGGTTTTAGTGGGACATGATATACCTACACGAAGGCGAGCTCGTCTAGGTCTTGCATATAAGATTTGTTGGAGGGTAACAGCTATTATTACATTCCGAATATCAAAGTCACGATAAGGAACGTCAAGGATCTCAATTAGAAAGTGGAAGTTTAAGAGGTGGTAATGAATGCACAAAAATAATGAAGATCGAGTTAGTCATCTGCTTCTGATACTCTTAAGTTCATCTGGTCATAACTTGCCAATCATATCTTTACCTCACCAGTCTCCATATAAAAATTTAACCTTTACTTAAACCCTTACCATGACTACCGTAGGCAATTTCCAATTTCCAAACATCACTCTTAAAGCACAACCCTCACATTTAGGAATCAACATTAACCATTTATTTAAATTTCCAAGTTCTTTCACCTTGTCGTAAATTTGACCAAAAACCTCTAAATCCCGTTTACGGATTCCTTGAACTTGTTCAAATTGTTCTCCTCGTATTATTTAATTTAAATTTCTAGACCTTACAAAACTTATCTTCCATCATAAAATCAACTTTCGTATTTTCTTCGACATACACCCTTGAATATTATTCTCCTAAAAATATTTCACAACAATCTCTAAACTTCCATAACTTTGTGTTCTCTCTATCCCTAGTCATTTCCTCGCAACATCTTGTTTAATATCCTTATTAAACACAATTTACTTCTCTTTTCCATTACTAACCTTCTACATAGCCTCAGAGTAAAAGTTTTCCCCAGAATCAATAACCAAGATTTTCTAAGTTCTCAAAACTAGGTTGACCTCTGATATCCTCATTAGTTTTGAATACACCTATAAACTATCTCATAACCCCAAAATTTCTCTAAATGTAATTGTTTCCAGATTGGCAGTATACATCTCTTTATTCTATTCGAGACCTTTACCACATTTCTATCTCAAGTTTCCATATGGAACACTCCATATTTGATTTCCTTTAGATTATCATAAAATAACCAGTTACGTCTTCTCTGAGCTACATAGTTTACGTCACTTCCTTAGCCTTCCCCATGCAAAAGATACGAAGATTCAAGGGTTTCGAAGTACATCTGGTAGGGACGACAAGATATGGGTAATTAATGTAATGAGACAGAGTTTAAGATAAGAGGTAAATAAGAATGCAAGAAAATAATAGCGAGAAAGAATAATGAAGATTTGTTCCTTCTCATCGGTTCAACGAGAGGAACCCATCAAGCTTAAATTCAATAGCAAGGAATGAGGGTGAATCCAAACAAGAGAAAAAGGAATTCCAATTGAAGTTTAAAATGAGTTTCTCAGGGGTCGTCCCAGAAATCTCTCAAAGAATCCTAAGTGTGATTGAGTACCTTGGATTTGAAAATATTAATCTAAATACGAAATTAAATCAACAACTACAAAATTTTATCAAAATTATCAACTAATATCAGGATTCAAAGTTCTACAACGAATCCACAAAATCAAATTCAAATCAAGGAAAAAGGTGAATCAAAACAAGGAAAAGGAGTTTAAATCGGAATTCAAAATGAGATTCTCAAGGGTCATCCCAGGAATCTCTCAAGGAATCCTAACAGTGATTGAGTATCCTCTCATCCTAACATCTTAATTTATATATCCTATAGCAGGCTCGTAGTAGTACAACTAAGTCGTTGCGCTACTACGAAATCGCACTAATACGAATCTTGACCTGCATGGGCCACCACTAAAAATGTGTCACGACCCGTACCCTAGAGTTAGAGCACGAGAACGTAACAACGTCCAGCCTACGCCGCAGTGTCGGCGGTAGAACGCTGTCATAGGTCTCAATGCATCTAACAGTATAAGACTAAACAGTTTATACTCCCCGAATGGGGGTGATATAGCAGAATGTAAACTCAATCATATCTAAGGTAGAGCATAAAGGAAGATAGATAAAACATGAAATCGAAAAGAGATATAACAGATAGAAGTCTAAGTGTCTAAGATACAAACTCAGAATACATCTCAAAACCCAAATACAGTAATCCATAAATACAACTCAAGATGACTGAAAATAAACTATAAGCAAAAACCCTAGCTATCTATGCAACCTCTACTGTCTCCTCTAGGCTAGCAGGCAACCTTCAGGCTATCTGTAAAATTTATCAACAGGTCCAGTCAGGATAGGAGCGAGTACAGTACATCTCAACAGATCATAGCAGGTTAGAAAATATAATCATACAATAAAGTAAGATACAGGTACTGAAGGAAAACAGTATGTAAACAGAGAGAGAACTGTAATAGAAAAATCTACTATACATAGAGAACTAGCAGTGACTAGTGAGTCAGAGTACAATATGAACATGTAATACTCCCCCGTACCCCCAATCAATACACAAGGATCCAGCCATGTTATATTATATGATGCTATGTAACAGCCCCCGAAGGGTGGTAGCCCCCGAAGGGTGGTACATAGTAGTCCCATAAATGGGGATTCCGAGGATAACCCAACAGTACAAGTCCCATAAATAGGGATTCTGGGGGTAACCCAACAGTATAAGTCCCATAAATGGGGATTCTGGGGGTAACCCAACAATGTAAGATTCCAGGAAGACTCTACGATCATAAGAGTATATGTCATAAGTGATCAAAGAACCAATGAAGCATAGTGATACGCCGTGTAAGTGAAACGTACAGAACATGTAGTGCCCGATGCTCCCTAAGGATAACATCTCAAGAAAGGATCCATATAGTACCAATCCGTGTGACCATCGTGACAGTACAAGTAAAGTAATCCACTGCAGGAAATAATTCTAAGCAGGATATGAAGTGATCAGAGAATGTACTCGCCTGATATTTGAATGTCCAAGGTAAAGATACTGTCCGAGGAGAGGTGTCTGGCTCCTAATTAGAACAGCACAAGTCACAACATGTCCAGAAGGGTAATATAAAGCACTACAATGCATTCTACATGAATCTAGGTCAAACTAGGCTAAAGTCAACCCTTGATCAACTCTGGTCAACTGCACTAGTCAAACTAGGTCAAACTAGGTCATGTCCTAACCCAGCAAGTCTTACTAGGCCTAACCAAGACTATTCTAGCAAGCACACATCAATACAAGGCTATACAAGCCAACATACACCCAACTCTATATAGCATGCAATTATTCAATACTCAAATAGACAAGAATTCACATTGGATATACACTAGGTAATCTATTACTTTAAGCTATATATGTCTACACATATATACACATGCATATATTGGTATTCAACATTAGGTCTATAATCATGGCATTTCAAATGGTTATATAAACTTATATATTACAACACAATATGCTAACATATATATAATATACATACATAGCTAAGTTAACTATATTCATAAATACTTATTTAAAAGGCTATGTGTGTGTATGTGAACATGGCAAAGGGGCAAGTGAGGGTTAAATGGGCATACATAGTGTATATATATCAAAGAGTGTCAAAGTGTAAGTGAACAATGTGTCAAGTGTGATAGTATCAACATAGTGTAGGAGGGTACATAAGGTAATATAGGATTTGTGTTAACATAGAACATTACATCTTATTAACTTGTATATTGCATATATTACATCTATTATTACATTACATTCATGCTTGCATTCATTCATCATTCATTTATTCTCTTGCACCACTATATGCACCATACATTACATACTATGGAACCTACATATTCATTACAAGCCATACTTATACATGCTTACATTAGATAGGATACTTACACCTCATACATCATTTATTTAAACATTTACTCATACTTGCATTCTCTATTTAATTACATAATGTATATACATTAACATGGGTTAAAATCAAATAAAACATTATATTACATATAAGGGTGCACAAAATGCATATGCCGAAAAGTAACTCCTACTAATAATCAATACTGTACCATCTCAGCATAAATTAAAATCTAGGATTAAAGTATGTTATAGATCTATGTGTTAGCTTTCCGAAACTTCAAACGGATCGCGTTTTCGTTTTCGAAAACTCCCGAAATCGCGAAAACACCGAGAACGCGTTTGTCTTTCGTACAGCTGACACTCAAATAATTCTCCAGAAAGTTACAGAAAAAATTAGGCCTATTAATACATGTTTTTAGAAAGCTAACTTCAATACGCTTCTTTTAAAAAAATGGGAGATTAAACCGAGCTTTGAGCTAGAAGTTATGACATTTCTAAGTTAGGGCTAAAATTAAAAACGTGGATAAAAATTATGACGGATTTAGGTAGTTTGAGACAAAAGAACACAAGTATATAACATAATATATCAAGAACTCACTCTCTACACTAATATATATATATGAGACACTATAGAACACATCTCCAATACAAAAATATGAGATTAAACATGTAATAATTCATTCATACATAACAACAACACATAGTGTGTCCAAATTTAGGATTTTCCCACATGGACACAACCACAACACAAATGACACTCCTATGACCTCCAAATGGACACTAAATGGACACAAATGGAGATACAACCATGGGGGTCATTCCTATGGGTTCAAAATAGATCTATATGCATGAGGAAATGAAAAGAAGAAGGGATTTATACCTCCTGGTAGATCGAATCGAAGAAAAGCCTTCCCGGAGCGACACCGACACGTAGAGATTCTAAAAGGACACGAACGAGCTCCGAATCCTCCCAAACTTGGGTAGCTTCCTCCTTGGCTAGAATGGAGAAGGAAAGAAGAAGATTTGGTGGCGAAATGGAAGGATTTGGTGGAGAAATTTCTAGGGATTGCTCTCTAGGAATTTAGGGAAGAACAAGAGAGAGAGTGTGGATGAGAATAATGAAATAAACTTGAGCCTATCCTCTCCCAAAGTGGCTGGCAATATGGGGCTATTTGTCCTATTATGTAAGGTCCAAAATGCCCCCACTAACCTATTCTATGAGTATTAGGAAAGGGCTAATTGGTTGGGGCTAAATTAGTCATTCTAAAGTCTCTAATCACACTAATCTTTTCCATAATAATTAGTCTAACCTCTAACTAAAATATTTCTATCATGTGGACTAAAATTAATATCTTGTGGGCCATGCCTAACTAGTGTGTGGGTCCCACTAGAGTCAAACTACCCCCGAGTTCCCGTTTCAAGTCGGATTGAGTTGAAATTCGAACCCGACTCAAATAACCCCAAAACAATATCATAAATAATAAAATAATATCAAAATAATTTAAAGAGGTCAAATGCAAAAATATTCTTAGGCCAAAAATGATATTAAAATATCATAATCACAATGTTAGGCTCTAGGTCAAACAGTCTCTAGGGTTTCACTAGTAAAACGTCAAAACCACAAGTCATTGATTTAAATAATTTTAAAATAATTTAAAATCAGCAAAAATCATATCATGAAATAAACATCATTATTAAAATAATTATAAACACGAAATTTTAAAATTACCCTTATTTGGGAAACTGGGTGCTACATATGTAGGATGCGCCTGTACGCGAGGACGCCACGTGGTGGTTGCTGATGGAGGTGCATGGGCGATGCGCTCTGATTGAGGAGTTGAACCCTTCTTATTGCTGTCGTAGGCTGCGGCAGAGCTGATACGTAGCAATGGAGAGGATCTTTCAGTTGCTAAGATTTTGGGTGATTAGTACCCCTTCATAGGCTGATTCAAGTCAAAGGATGCGTGTCGTAGGTCCATGGCTCGAAGATCTCGGATTTGGTGGAGAGTGATCTGATAGGATGTGCCTGAGTTTGGGCGTATGAGGAGGCTTTGGCTCGTAACCTTTAGGAGTCACGAACCAGTCGGGGCACATGGCTTTTGAGGCGCATGTGGGGTTTCAGTAGTGACTTTACTTCTGTCTTTAGGGATCAGGAAAAAGTCTGAGGCGCATGCAGAGATTTGGGCGTATGGCTGCGGAGGCGCATGCGAGATGGTTGGGCGGCCACGTGACTTGTAACCGCCAGAGGGGAGCAATGATGATGCTGACGTCGATGATGCTTCGTCTTCTGAAAAAGTTGTCAACTGTTCAGTCCTCGGGGGACGTACTGCCAACTCTGTCAGACTTCAGCATTTAATGTTCTTGACAGGTGATGGGCTGTTAAGTGGGCGCATCGATCGACGTTCCATTAGGCACAGGGGGACGCATGGGGACACATCCTTATGAAGCGCTTGGTGTTGATGGACGCATCAGTATGATGCGCGGTCTGGTCGGTGCATCTGCTTTGCATGACACGTCTTTATGGGCTCGACTATAACGTTCTTCGAGTGCTTTAAATAGCCGTCTTTGACTTGGATGAATTCGAAGCGTCAGGTTCATCACCATTTAATACAAATTTATTGCACGGGATTCGGAGAGCCAGCCACTTGGCGCATGAGTTTGATTTGCCCGGCCTATAAGTAGTGGCATGGAGAGAGTTTGCTTCTCGTTCTCTCACGTCCTCCCGAAATGAACTTGTTTGCTCGAGCACATTCTGTTGATGAGATGCTCCCGAGGGTGAAGATGCAATGCATTGTCTTCATTGATGCACTTGAAGGTGACTGTTACATCCAAAAGTCAGAGTCGAGGGCTTCTGAGGCAGGCGGAAGGTGCCTGTTGCATCCAAAGATCGGGATGCTCGAGCCTCGTCTTCGTTATGCCGGAAGAGCCGCAGATCGGAATTACGGTGCTCCGATCATCTTTCTTGGGCTTTGGGAGAGCTCCTCCTCCTGCTAGAGTGGGTGTTGCCCAATCTGGTTGGATTAAAAGCTGCTCCTTTAGCCGCAGGTTGATTGCGGTGCTCTCCTCTTCCTTGGTTTGGGGAGCTCTTCCTCCAGCTAGAGGGTTGATTGCCTACCCTCGTTCTGCTCAATAAATGCTTCATTAGTCGAAGCATTTAATGGCGCATTTGCTGACACTTCATGATGCGCCTGACTGGGACGCTGAAGGGCGGCACATAACTGAGCTGCTGAAGGGATGCACATAATTGAGCCGCTTAAGGGATGCACATAACTGAGCTGCTGAAAGGATGCACCTGGCTAAGAGCGCATGGCGAGGTGCGCCTGTTTGAGAGCGCATGACGAGATGTGCCTGTTTGAGAGCGCGTGGCGAGATGCGCCCGTTTGAGAGCGCATGGTGGTTGCTGCGCCTAGCTCTAGACTTAGGGTCTTTTCTTTGTAGAAATTTTTTTTTGTACAGCTCTTTTTAAGACATGTAATAGACTTTTATATAAAATAAAAATCCTCTTTTAATGTCTATGCTTTACTGTGTTAAGTACTTCATCTGAGCTCCCTGGCACATGTAATGTTTGGCGCATAGAATTTCTGGTCCTAAAATTCTATGCTTCTACAAGACCCCCTTCAAAGTTTTCTAAACTTTTCACCAAGTTTTGGAATACTTTGAATAAGAAGCATGGTGGCATCTTCTACGGGGTGCATGACTATTCGGGCGCATGATTACTCCGCGCATCAGTGATGGGGCGCATGCTCCTCTCAGTAAATGTGAATAATAACGCTTCGACAACCAAGAAAATTAATGATGATCTTTTTGGATTTATTTGCAGTTATCTCCTCACAGAACCCGAGGCGGCGGCTGAGGTCATACTTCATCGGTTCACGCGTGCGACTGGGCCTATAAATAGGCGTGAGATGGAGAGAGGGAGAATTCTTTCTCTCTTTGCTTTCTTTCTTTTTAGAGTTCTTCCTTTAAAAAAAACCCTAACTTCCTTCTTTTAAGAAATGGCTCCTAAGACTCCTCGTGACGGTGCTGGCAACGGAATAGAGCTTGCAGAGTTCGTCGAGGAGGACGTTCATGTCACCATTGCAACTCCGGCCGACGTTCGGCCTGCAGTGACGGGTGGGTGTCACCTTTCAACCTTTTAAGACGAATTTGGAGCACATGGCTGAGTGTTGTGCCCCAACTCCTTGCCGTCGATGCGCATGGACTTCTGTCCTGATGATGTGCCGAGGCTATTCTGCCGATGCGTATGGGTTTAGACCCTGATTATGTGCCGAGGTTTTACTGCTAACGTGTATGGGTTTAGACCCTGATGATGCGCCGAAGCTCCAATGCTGACGCACATGGGTTTAAACCCTGATGATGCACCAGGCTGCTTGACACACTTTGTCTTATTAAAGCTTCTTGCCTGACTTTTGTTTTTGCTTTGTCAGTGTCGATGACTATCCCTTTGCTGAATGAAGTTCTTCTGGATGCTTCTCTTTGTCAAATGGGAGTTAATTTCGACGAGGAAGTTATTAATCCCGCGAAAGCTGACATCCTACTGAATCAGCCTTCCGAGAGAATGCTGCAAATCCAGAACCAGACGCCTGTTTTCCTCCAAAATATGATGGAGAGCGGCAAGCTGGAATCTGCTGAGTCTGAGGATGCGACCTTCTTGAAACCTGCCTTTCTGTTCGATGACCGACTGGTCTCTACCAAGGCGAAGATACTGAAGATCAAAGAAGACTGGTTCTTCTCTGCGAAGGGAATGGTTCTATACATGCGACAACTCGAACGCCAATTGTCGCTGACAACCTTCTACCATTTAGCTTCCAAGAGAAGGATGTCATGGGAACTTACTCCTTCTCAAGGAGGGGCAGTAGGGGGTACTCTTTCGATTGACGTTACTTCGAATCAGAAGGATACCTTGGCCTCCTTGCGAGCCGGTCCCTCGTTCAGTTGCCGAACTTTGCTTCCTGGGAGCCTTTATAGTGAGGTCCCTAATGACACCTTTGATTTTAGTGTTTCGACCTTTGCAAATCGGATGCTAACATTGAAGGTTATGTATCCGAAAGGTAGCTTTAGGGTTGAAGGTTGGTGTCACCACGTGATGAAGTGGGACGAGTTGACCCTTTGGGTGTTATCGAAGTTCAAGGCTGAGCTTAAAGAGATTGGGCTGACGGCCACTATCCGTGCCACACAGGCCGGCGTGGATCTCAACAAGCATATGTTTCTTGCGCTCTAAGAGATGTTCAATACCCAGACTGGCACTTTCTTTACTCCAGTGGGGGAGTTGGGACTGGCTCTCCATGAGATGTACGAGGTGTCCAAGCTTCCCTGGGGCTCGGAACCGTAAGAGGAATACTTCCCCTCAAACGAAGAGATAGTCGTTCTGGAAAGGAAGGACCCTGAGATGATGGCTGTTTTCAAAGAGGTGGCGAGCCATCATTATCTGATGCAACGGAAGGACAAAAGCAAGTCTCAGCCTCATGTAACTGCTTGGAGGGATTACGTCTTCAAGCAGGATTTGGCGGACTCCTCAAAGATTCGGTTTACGACTCCGCAGGGGCTGAAACCCGTGGAAGTAACTTCCGAAATGAGACAACTAGACGAGAGGGTCCCCTGTTCAAATGAGAGTGGCAAAGATGCGTACAACTGTTTCTGGCACTGTGTGCACCGGATGTCATCTAAGGCAGTATTGACTGCATTCTTGATGATATGGCTCCGGGATTGTGTATTCTCGGGCGGATCTGGCTCTATAAAGAGGGTAAACCGGAACCTCATTTTGCCAGCAGTGAAATTGGTTTTTGGTCGTCCTTTGGCTCTCCTCCCCGCGATGGTGTGTAACCTGTTGCGGGGCTTGAGGACTTTTGCTGATGATGTGATCCATGGGAGAGGTATAAACGACAACTTTCCCCGGGCCGAGCTACCATTCCATTATCTGATGGGATGGTTGATTCTGCATCACCCGAACGTGATGAGTCCAGGTCCTGAAGAGGATCACGTTAAAGGTGACGCCTTCATCCACCGCTTCTACAAGAGGAAGTGGTTGAACACCGGCGTCCCCGTCTGTAGGAGAGTCTTGTCTTATCTTCAGGGGTGGGAGATCGTCAAGGTCAGTCCCATCTTCAAAGATTTCGAGGCTGACCAAGATTTGGAAGACTCTGGTGAGGATGCGATTACTCTGCCGAAATAAGAATTTCGTTGGTTGCAGAGTATTCGTCCTTACCACTTGGTCTACCGTAACCAAAATAAGTGTTATCTGGAGCCATATCTGCCAAGCCGGTTTGCTCGACAGTTTGGTTACATCCAGTTAATGTTACGGAACCCCAGTAGCAGTCTGGGGTTTGCTGGGAGTTTACTGGATGGAGCCTGGAGTTGGCAATATTATAATGCCGGGTGCACTGGTGTTCATTTCAATACACCAGTTCGTAACCCTCGGCCACAGATCCTGTATTCGACCGTTAAGCTGTATTGCACCATGAATACTGTGCCTCCTGATTATAATAGGGAGACCAGTTTCATCATTGGAACTCAGCTAGAGGCTACGAAGAACATGTTGGTGGCGGCTCGGTCATATCGTCCACCAGAGTTGGCGGGATATCGGGCTGCTGCTGTAGCATCAACGGGAGGTATTCGGAGAGATCCCCCTGCTGGAAAGAGGTGGGCTGACGCAGAAGCCGGTTCGTCTGTACCAAAAAGGCCGAAAAAAATGACGACTCCAAAGGCTACATGTGTGCTGTCTGTAACGCCAATAGAATCAGTTCCTGTTGAGGTAAAGTCATTTTCCATAATCTGGCTCCTTCTGTCATTTTTTGTGACATATGCTTTCCTTTTGTAGGAACCGTTGAAAAAGAAGACCCGGGCTTCGAAACCGGGCGTCAATAAACCGAAGGAGGTGGCAAGCTCTTCTGATGACCGCATTCCTCCGATTGTAATGTCTCCCATGGGGGAGAATCCTGACAATGTCGTTCCTGCGGAGATTTCAGTATTTCTAGATTATGTCAGAAGGGAAGCTGAGGTCGAAGCAGTTTCCGAGATGGTACAAGCCGCCGTGGGGGCCTTGGACGTGGAGGGTCCAGTAGACACGGGGCTTGAAGAAGTAGAGTGGAGTTCGTCGTCTTCAGATGACGTTCCTCCAGAGATGCATGAGCCTGTTGCGGGGGCAACAGACGGGATTGAAACAGAGGAGAGGGTTGATTCTCCTCCTTGCCATGATGAGGGGAGGTCGGCTGTAGTATTGCCGAGCCCTACCCCAGTCTCATCAGCGGAGGCTAAAGTGGCTGCCGACCGGGAGGTAGCGGCAGATTCTATCCCTGCGGATGGGTTTGATGGTGAAAATAAGACTCGTCCACCGATCCTGACTCCAAGGGAGCCGAGTCGGAAAACAAGTGCTGATCTTGCTGCTCTGCCGGAGGGGGAATGTCCCGTACGGACTGTTGATAGTGTGTTGGGGACGGATGAGGTAGCCCCTGACGTCGGTGGTCCCTCTGAGCTTGAGAAGGATAAGGGTTTGCTGGAACCCTCTGTTGCTCCTTCTACTTGGGGTACAATATCGACGCCTCTCTCGGCTCCTTCTGTTCTTTTGGCTCCCCGGGCTAGTAGTCAAGCCCCTGTTGCGGAAGGGCCCGTAGATGCCGAGGTTCCAGCCTCGCAGACTGAAGTCGACGGGCCTTCTTCCGGTCTGCTGTCTAGAGCAGCTCCTCCAACTCCTGCTATGACGTCGCAGGTGCTGGCGGATGCAGATGAGTATATGAAGTTTATTATTGAGGCGGTGTATAAGATGCTGCAGAGAAGCGTATCGACAGTGATGGATGCCAATGGGAGTTTCGCGACGACAAAAACCCTGGCACTCCCTCACATCAGTCTGATACGTTCCCACCAGGGCCATGATCATATGGCCGAGATTCTGGAGGCCTCGGTGGCTGAGCTGGACCAGCTGCTTTTCGAGTTTCAGTGTATCCAACAAAATGATCTATCCGCCCTGATAGACGCAGAAAAGGAGAAGTTGATCGCTGAGGCTGAGTCCTCTTATCAGGCCACCGTGGGTGTCTGGTAACACGAGGTGGCTGAAACTGAGGTTGCGGTGGAGAGGCTGTCTCAGTCCATGCAGGAGAAATGGAGTTGCGAGATGCGTTGGATGTTAGTATAGCGGAGGTTGATGCCAAGATTCGTCTCCTTGAAGACCAGCGGGCCCAACTCTTATTAGATGCTGAGCGAGTCCAGGCTGAAAATATAGCATCTAAGGAGGAGGAAGCAGCTTTCACCCGTCGGGCTCTTACCCTGGCTCAGCAGCGGCAACAGTTGGACGAGAAGCATGAGGATGACACTTCTCCTGAGGCCATAAAAACGATACGTCAAGTGTCACGACCCGCACCCTGAAGAGGGGCACGAGCACGTGGTTACGTCCAGCCTACGCCGCAGTATCGGCGGTAGAACGCTGTATATAGGGTCTGTAAATACTATGACTAAAACAGATAAATGTACCTGTACAGTATATACACTCCGAATGGAGGTGACATAGCAATACAGTCTCAATCACATATATCAAACTAAGATAGATAGCATGGAAAGGAAAATACGATAGATGAAACAGAAAATGAGTCCAAGATTCACAAGTCAGAGCTATACACAAACATCCATGGTCTCAGAATATATATATAATAGATACTACAACTGACAGTGCTAGCTGGCTCGCAGGCCAGGCAAACCTAACTAGCTATACTACTCAGGGTGAGCAAAATCTAGTGGCTCTACCAACAAGCTACGGTCTAAGTCTACTCCGTCAGACTCTACCCCATAGTAGGTCGGGCAATCAGCCTCGGAATCATCTGTAATATATCAACGGTATCCTGTCAGGAAAATGAGCAAGTACAAACACCAACAGCAGTTCCATATGAATTGATAAATTCTATAAGAGACAGTGTAATGAAATACAAGACAAAATCAACTGGAAATACATATCATGATGTGAGTACTAAAAAGGACGACGATATGAATGTATATAGGGCGACTTGGGAACTATTCGGAAGCCGAATTACAACCCCTAAACCAAACAAGGACCGGGGCTGTAACCCTTCTCCCGAACAGAACTTAGTTACCAAGATAATAAATATAAAAGGTGCCTTGAATTATTAGTGTGTCATGTGATCGGCTTGGGAAAAATATGCTCAGGCTTTCCATCCGACCGGCTATGGACCCTGTATACAATAGAACGATAAGGCCAGTCACCATAGAAAGCTATAAACCGTATAGGGTAAGGCTTTACCCGTCGTGAGGCGAGGTATAGCTATGAACCATATGTACCATAGAACCATGTGGGAATTTGATCACACAACCACTAATAACTCCCCCATCCCCGAATAGTACAATGGATCTGGACATGACACGTTATGACACGGGATTCCATAAGAGGGTAGCAAGTCCCCTTTTGAAATCGGTGTTTATACTAATATACTGAAATAAGACAGAATATGTACCAATATACCATGTAACTCTAGGAATAACATCCCATGTCATGATCCAACATATACTAGTCCATGAACTGTCGTGACTGAAAATTGAGTATAACACTACAACTGAATCAGATATAGCAGATATCAAGGCAATAAAAACTATCAGTGAATGTACTCGCCTGTGGTCCTGAGCTGATAGGGTGAACAGACGCTCATAGTGATCACAGACCTAAAATAAGATACTATGAGTCAAACAGGACTAAATACTGAAAAAGGAAGCTAATTCAAGTCATGAATGCAAGTCTAAGTCAAAACTAGGTCAATGTAGGTCAGACTGAGTCATACTAGGTCATACTGGCTCATACTAGGTCATACCAGGTCACTAGGAGTCAATCCAAGTCAAACTAGGTCAATCTGGTTCAAGAGTTGACTTACAGTTGACTTTTGGTCAAAAAGTCAACTCTGGTCAACACTGAGTCAACCCTGGGTCAACCCTAGGTCAAACAAGTCAAATGTTGACTAACAGTTGCCTTTCAGTCAACTGGTCAACTCTGGTTTGGTTTCGGTCAATTCTAAGTCAAGTGTTGACTTGAAGTTGACTTTGGGTTAAAAAGTCAACTCTTGGTCAACGGGGGTCAAGACTAGTCTAAACTACCCTCATCTAGTCATTATATACCAAGACAACCTATTTCTAATCCCATCTAGCAATTAGAAACCCAATACCTTATATTACCCAATACCCCTTATATTTATCCTTACAAGGTATTCCCGATACCTTAGCCATTACAAAGGAAACCCTTCTAGATCTCAGGATACTAGCCTAGGCTTCTTAGGGTATCTAGATACTATCCTATCTAGGGTTTACCAACCAATAAATTTAGGGTTCTTGGGCATCTAATCCATCTTATCTTCCATGTTGGTCATCCCAACATTACCTTAAGGTAATCTGAGATATCAAGATACCACATCTAACATAACCCATTTCTTCTAAACCACACTCACTCTCCCTCACAAACATCATCTATCTAACCCCCATCTAACTTAGAATGATACTCCTAAAATAACTCTCAAGAACCAACTCAAACAACTACCACAAACCCCCTAATGTATCTTAACATGACATATAATATAACATGACCAACATTATTTTCTACCACTATAAACACTACTCCACTAACCATCTAACACACTAATAACACTCTCTAACTTAGGGGTTTCGTAGTACTAAATGTGGTTGACAAGTGGGGGTAGGTATTTGGGGCAAAGGTGGTTCAAAAGGGGATTTTTCGGGACCACAAAAACTCCAAAAAACCATCCTGCACTGCTTCTGCTTACTGCTTATTCCTGCTTACTGCTTATTCCTGCTGCTTTCCTGCTCATTCCCTCACTCTCTAACCATCTATCCACACACACAAATAAATAATATGCACATTCCACTCACAAAAAAAAAATATATATATATATATTGACACTCTCATTATAATATATACACATGAAAATATTTTAAGAACTCATTTTAAAATAGACACACCCACAACTTATGTATATATATAAGACACACATACAATATATAATCAAGATACCTAATTATATAGTCACACACACAACCATAAAAAAAAAAAAAAAAAAAAAAAAAAAAAAAAAAAAAAAAAAAAAAAAAAAAATATATATATATATATATATAATATATATATTATGGGAAGGGATATTGCACCAAAACTTATTGCATCAATTGTTGCACCAAACAATCAACCACAATTTATTTCTATCATGTGTTATAAAGCATTCCATAAAGTTGTTGCCACGTCAGCATGATTTATAACCACATGATGGAAATAAATGTGTGGTTGAGATTGTTTTGGTACAATAATTGATGCAATAAGTTTGGTGCAATATCCCTCCCCTATATATATATATATATATATATATATATATATATATAATATATATATATATATATATATATATATATATATATAAAGAGACACACCATTCTAATATAAAATGAATATGATAAAATATGATTCCATAAAGAACACATTAGGAACAACTCTCTAAATATATAATCTGAGATTAAAATACTAATTAATTATTCCTACATTATATTTATGCATACAAGTGTCCAAAATAGGGATTTTCCCACTAGGACACAACCACAACACAAAGGACACTCCTATGACCCCCAATGGACACAAATGGACACAAATGGAGATACAACCATGGGGGTCATTCATATGGATTCAAAATAATCCTATATGCATGTTGGGGTGGATTAGAGGAGAGATTATACCTTCCAGGAGAGAGATTCAAAAGAAAAAGCCTTCCGACACGACACCGACACGTAGAGATTCCAAAAGGAACGAACGAGCTCCGAATCCTCCCAAACTTGGATAGCTCCTTCCTTTCATGGAGTAGAGGAGAAATGAAGAAGATTTGGTAGAAGAAGGAGTTGATTTGGAGATGAAATCAATGGGGTTGCTCTCTAGAAATTTGGGGAAGAACATGAGAGAGAAATGGATGGATAAAATGAAATGGAAGAGATGATGACTCACTCCTTATCCCCCCCATAGGTGGCTGCCCAAAAGGGTGAGGTGTCCCCATTAGAAAAGTCCAAAATGCCCCCACTTGACCTATTTGATTTAAATTAAGAATGGGTTAAAGGTTGAGGTCAATTAGTCTAGTTTTAAGTCTCTAATTAAACTAAACATATCCATAAATAATTAGTCTAAATACTCACTAAAATTAATATCATGTGGACTAAAATTAATATTATGTGGGCTATGCCTAACTAGTGTGTGGGTCCCACTAGAGTTAAAACTACCCCGGTCCCCGTTTCAAGTCGGATTGAGCTGAAATTCGAACCCGACTCAAATAACCCCAAAATAATATTATAAATAAATATAATTTCAAAAATATTCTAAAATAAAAAATGACAAAACTCCTGTTTCTGGAAACTGGGGGTGACATCAAGAAGTCGAACGTCGGGTCCTGGCGGCCGTAGAGACTCGGGCGGCAGACTTGAAGCGTCGGATTGAAGAGCTTTTGGCCAACCCCGGGATGTTTAGGGATTATAGTCTCTTCTTTTTTGTGTAATTTTGAACTCTTGCTGGGGGTGTAATCCTTTACTTTTGAATAAAGAATACAGAGTTTTTTTTGTGGTGTGTTCATTTTTGCTGTCATGAACTTGATGATTTGTGTGGGCCTATTATATTTTGCGCACCTTGGTTTTTAGGTACAGATAATAAGTTTGAGAGAAGCGACATGCTTGCTCAGAGGTGATGTGACGTGGCAAATATGGGTTTCAAATGATAGAATCTTCCTACTCAGAGGTGTTATGGACGTGGTAGGAATGACTCTAGAGGGATACGCGGAACTACTCAGAGGTAATGTGGACGTGGAAGTTCTGCGATCAATGTACGACAACGCAGGGGTTGTCTGTACGGGATGTTTACTCAGAGGTAATATGGACGTGGTAAACATGATGGGTAGCGTAGTCTTACGGAGTGTAAGATTCTGCTTTGTAGGGTGTAGGGGAACATCTCAGAGGTAATATAGGCGTGGTTATCCTTCTACTGGAGGGTAGAATGCCACGGAACAGCTGGGTTCCGGAAGCATAAGATTTTGTGGAAGAGAATTGTACGTGAGCCCTGATGATTGGGTCCACAGACTCCCTTGTTGGGGGAAGATAGAAGTACATGTCTGAAAGATGTCAAGAGTAGTACTTCTTTAGGAACTTACCGTTGATGGGCATCATGAACAAGTCTCCATTGGGTTTGGCGAGGCGGTAAGCACCGTTTGAGTATACCGTCTCTATGATGAAAGATCCCTCCCACTTGGACTCGAACTTTCCTGGTGTCTTATGAGTCAACACCATCGGCCTCCTGACTGCCAGAACCAGGTCGCCTACTTGGAAAGTCCTCTGCTTGACCTTCTTGTTGAAAGCCTGTGATATACAGGCTTGATAGAGTTCGATGCGTTGTTGAGCTAAGAGACGTTTTTTGTCAAGTGCCTCTAATTCTCGCAGACGGTGACGTTGATTATCTTCTTCTGTGAGTTGATTTATGATTGCTACACGGAGTGAGGGTATCTGGATCTCGAGAGGCAGTACCGCTTTGCTTCCGTAGACCAGAGAGAATGGTGTGTTGCCCATCGGGGTCCGTACCATTGTGCGGTAGGCCCAAAGGCATTCGCCGAGCTTTTTGTGCCAGTCGCGTTTGTTGGATGACACGACCTTTTTGAGTAGCCTGACGATAGTCTTGTTAAATGCTTTGGCCAATCCGTTTGCTGCCGGATTGTAGGCGGTTGATGCCACGTTTTGAATGCGATTCTTATCACAGAATCTACTAAAAATATGGCTGATGAACTAAGGACCGTTATCGTGAATAATCTTCTGAGGTACCCCGAAACGGTAGATGACATGGTGCTTGATGAAGCTGATCACCCTAGAGCACTTCACTTCCGCCAGTGGAACTGCTTCTGCCTATTTGGAGAAGTAGTCGGTGATGGCTAGGATGAAGCGGTGTCCCCTTGATGAAGGAGGGGTGATCGGTCCTACAATGTCCATGTCCCAGGCTTTGAAGGGCCAGGAGGCGACCGTAGGATGTAGTGGTTCTGACGGTGTATGGATGAAGTCAGCGTGAAGCTGGCACGCATGGCATTTTTAGCATAGTCGACAGCGTCGGCTTCCATGGTTGGCCAGTAGTAGCCCATGCGTCGCAGTCGATCCTGCAACTTAGGGCCAGGTTGATGGGCCCCGTAGGTTCCATCGTGAGCTTCTCGAAGGGCTTCGGCTACTTCTTCGTTGGACAAACATCGAAGGAGAAGTCCATCGTAGGAGCGTCGGTACAGCATTTTAGTAGCTGTATTGTAATAGAATCGAAGGGAGCGCCTCCTGACTGAGACGGCTTCTTTCGGGTCCTCCGGAAGAATTTTGTAGACAGCAAAGTCGGTGAATAGGAATCTCCAGTCTCGGACATTAACACCAGCACTTGTTGACATGACAAGGGCCATTTGTGAGCATAGGTTGTTCTTAGGACAGACCAAGTCTCGACCAACTACCGTGACGTAGTATTGGGTCCCGAGGGGTACTGCCAATGAGGCTGCGAGGCCAGCCAGAGCGTCAGCCTCCAAATTTTATAAACGAGGTACATGTTCAATGAAGAACTTGGTGAAGGTTGAAACGATGTTCAATACAACTTCATGGTAAGGAATCAGATCTTCATGGCGAACTTCGTATTGCTCTCTGACCTGGTTAACGACGAGTTTTGAGTCGTCGTAGGCTTCCAGATGATCCACCCTAGCTATTGTGCCAGCTGGAGTCCCATGATGAGAGCATTGTACTCGATAACATTGTTGGAGCACAGCTTTGAAAGAGAGTAGGCACGCTGTATGACCAGCTGATCGGGGGAGACTAGAACTACCCCCACACCTGCGATGATTTGGCCTTTGGGGCCTGTTCTTGAAGCGCCATCGAAATACATCCGCCAGACGGAGCTTTCTTCGGTGACATTTGATTCTTGGACCTCATCCGAGATATCTTCATAGAGTCTTGAGGACTCTGGGATTGGGTGTGCAGCTAAAAATTTGGCCAGAGCCTGACCCTTGACGGCTTTTTGTGGAACAAACACCATGTTGTATGGCATCAGCAGGATTGCCCATGTAGCTAGCCGGGAATTTAATGACCCTGGCTTCGTCATGAGAACTCTGAGTAGATTGATTCGGGAGATGACATGAACTGTCTGGCCCGAGACATAATGACGAGTCTTCTGGATGGCAAATACCAAAGCCAAACACTCTTTTTCAACGGGGTTGTACCGGTGTTCGGCCCCGATCAGTGTTCTACTGAGGTAGTAGATAGCTTGCTCATAGCCTGTATCGCTGTTCTGAGCAAGCAGAGCGCCGAGGGAATGATCCATGGCACGGACGTAGAGGAGAAATGGTTTGCCGACGACGGGTGCCACCAGGACTGGCGGGCTCGTCAAGTAAGCCTTGATGTCGTCGAAAGCTTTTTGGCATTCCTCTGTCCAAACGTAAGAGACTCCCTTCTTCATGAGCTGGGTGAAGGGTTGACATTTCCCGGAAAGGTTTGCTATAAACCTCCGGATGTATGCCAGACGCCCTTATAGGCCTCGAAGTTCTCGGAGGTTCTTCGGAAGGTCCATGTCAAGGATGGCTTTGGTCTTATCGGGATCGACATAAATGCCTTTTGCTGTGATAATGAAGCCCAAGAAATTTCTGCTAGAAACCCCAATGAAGGATTTAGCGGGGTTCATCTTGAGTTGATGCGCTCGCATGAGATCGAAGACTGTCTTAAGGTCTTGTAGGTGATCTCCTTTGAGATGGCTCTTGACTGCGATGTCATCAACATAGTATTCGACTGTCTTGCGAAGATGCTGACGGAAGATGGTGTTCATAGCTCGTTGGTATGTCGCACCAGCGTTCTTCAAGCCGAAGGGCATCACTGTGTAGCAGAAGACCCCCTTCGGAGTCCTGAATGACGTGTGTTTTGCGTCATCGGAGAACATCTTGATCTGGTTGTAGCCCGAATACCCTTCCATGAAAGACATGCGTTCGAATCCACACGTGTTGTCGATCATCACGTCGGTGATTGAAAGCGGGAATTCGTCCTTCGGGCAAGTAGTGTTGAGATCCCTGAAGTCGATACAGACTCGTATCTTCCCATTCTTCTTGGTGATAGGGACGACGTTGGCCACCCAATCCGGGTGTTGTTCTTCACGAATGAATCCGTTGGTCAGGAGTTTGTCTACTTCCTGATCTATAGCGTTCATGATGTCAGGACGAAAACGTCGCTGTTGTTGCTTTATAGGCTTGGCATCAGGTAAGATGTTAAGCCTATGCATCGCGATCTGGGGATCAAGTCCCGACATATCTTCGTAGCTCCAGGCGAAGACATCGATATATTCTTTAGCCAGCTGGATTAAAGATTTCCGATCTTCTCCTTTTAGGCTTTTGCTGATGAAGATGGGTTTGGAAGAAGATCCATCCCCAAGGTCGATCTGCTCGACTTCGTCTTCGGTAGGGGGTTCGCGTAATTCAAAATGAGACTCCCACTGTTCTCCTAGACGTTGAGCCCAGGGTTCCTCTTCGAAGAATTCTGGCGTTTGGTCTTCGCCTTCATCTTCTTGAGATTGTGCAGATGTCATGTTGGCTGATAGCACTTTCTTGAAGACCGATCCGATACTGGTATCGGAATCCCAGTTTGATGCTTCAGATAAATGAGAATGTTCTACTTCTTCTGCCTCCGAACTCTCTGGAGTTGACGGTGGCGTGACATAGCCCACCCCACGTCTAGTTCGATGATAGTAGTCCCGCAGCTTTCCTTTAGACGTTGGAAGCCGGAGAGGAAGACGTTGACCCTTGCCGTAGTTCAGGCCTTTATTGCTTTTTAGGTCGTAACCCATCTTTTGGATGAGGTACTTTGTCTTGTCCGCGTACCGATAGACTTATATTCTGTCGGTATCTGGTTCTTGCTCGAGTGGCGGGAGGTCTTGATGACGCTCGACTTTGCCGAAGATGATGGATTCTTCGTCTCGATTCCGCGATGGGACTACAAAACAGACCCCTAGGGACAGGACTACTCGATTTACATGATGGACGATCATTATTTGTATTTGCAACGACCGTAGAGTGTTATCTAATGTATACATGGCATTCCAATGTGGAAGACTAGAATAATTAAAAGACACTCTATTATTAATGAAACACGAGATTTTGTCCCCGCAGGATTACATTGTCCAGAGAGGGTGCATCTACATCAGCAGAGATATATTCCCCTAGCTCTCCATCTGTGAGTACTGGGATTGGATCAGGAGAGTCCACCACAGCTTTGATCTTGGGGTCCGAGAGGGCTATGTGGGCCTTCTCCGGCAGATTGGATGAGACAGATGATTGCGGAGGCTTGCCTTTAAGACGCACCTTCATAGGTGCCTCAACTGTGCCTTCGGTGACTTGTGCCTTCCCTTGTTGTTTTGCTATAAGGGGAGCCGATGTTTGAGGCAGCTTTCCCTTGAGCCGTATCTTCGAGGGAGCTTCAGCAGGTGTTCTACCTGGAGCAGTTGGTGCTTTTCCAGGCAGCTTGATGTTCATGGGAGGCAACGTTTGAGGCGGCTTCCCTTTGAGTCGAATTTTCAAAGGAGCGTCTGGAATCACCTCTAGCTCCATGTCCGGCTCTGCTACCGCTTCTGCTTCGTCGTCAGCATCATTGGCTTCCTCCTCGTCAGGTGACTTGTACAAGGTGGAATCAGTGAAGTAGGCTTCAACCCCCTTGAAAGGGTCGATGTTCGCGAACTCCGTCCAGATGATGTCATTGGTGGACACGTATTTCATACATTGGTGGAGTGTAGATGGCACCACCATGTACTCATGCAGCCATGGGCGACCTAGTAGGCGGTTGTAGTTGACATCAACGTCCACGACATAGCAAGTGACCTCAGTTCTGAGGTTACCAATATGACACTTCAGCCGTATTTTGTCCAACGGCTCGCTTTTGCTAGCATTGAAGCCACTGATTGTTGTGTTGGAAGGCGCCAGTCGGTACATTGGGATCCCCAATGTTGAAAGCAACGTCTTCGGGATGATGCTGAGGGAAGACTCCGGATCGATCTGAATCTGTTTCACCTTGACGGAACCGATATAACCAGTATAATACAGAGGCCTGTTGTGTCGGTTGTGCTTGAGCAGCATGTCTTGTTGGATGAAGGTTATGTTGAGGATAACTTCATCCGCACAAAGACAGTGCGCACATGTAGTCGGGAGATCTTCAGGTTGCTTGACCTGACTGATGAAGGACTCAGCATCCTTCAGAGCTTCACAGAGAGCTTCACGAGTGTCCTTGGAAAGGCGAAGAAGCTCAAACAAAGATAGGCGGACAGGAGTACTGGCAAGTTGTGCCAGTATATCGAAGTTGTGGGGCTTGGCTAGCCCCGAAGCATTCTCCTTTCGCAGAGGCTTGTTGAAATGGGCCTCTACATGCGTCTGCTTATTGGCTGCTGGAGGCATGGATGGGCCCTCTTCCTGGACAGCAGGAACGGTGCAAGGAGGCACCACCTTGACGGCAGCTTCGTTGGGTCGGGCGTTCTGATGTGAACGTGTCTATACAAGAAGTGCCTCTTCCACAGAGGAAGAGACCATGCGACAAGACTTGATCTTCCTGCCCTTAGTTTTGGAGGTAGAGCGTTCCTCCGGTTGAGTAACCTCGGAGACAAGATCAGGGCAAACCCATAAGACCTTTCCCCGAGACGTGGTGAGCGGGATGAGTCCACTAACGTTGTTACGAGTAGGTGGTAAGTTAACCACCTCCATTGTCACCTTAGGGATGGGGACGACGCCATCTTGTGTTGTGGTTGGCGTTAAGGTGCCAAATTGAAGCGACACCAGGTTGGCCGAGACCGTTTTCTCCTCGTTGTCGACGGAGATAACATGCATTGATCATGCACTGAATGTAGCTTTTGAGGATGTAGCTGTCCTTAGTTGGGTGTCCGACAAACCGATGGTAGTGACAGTACCTCGGATTGTCCATTTTTCTAACCTCGTCGGGACGCTTCGGGTCCGGCAATTTGATCTTGTCATCCTGCTTCAGTATCTCAAAGAGTTACAGGGTGTCTTCATCATTGAAAGAATAAACCTCCTTTGGCCTTGGTGCAAGTGGAGGCTTTTGAGTGGGTGCTGATACACCTTTGGAGGCATTGACAGTCAACGCCTGTTTCCCCTTCATCTCTCGTCCGGGGTTGTTGGCTGCAGGCCGTTTCCCCTTGTCCTCAAAGGCGGGGAAACTAACTCCAGAAGGCGAGGATTGGATGCCTTCTTTTCTGCTACTTCGGCTTCGATGATCAAGGAACTCCAGTCGGGAGGAGGAGTAGAGTTGAGCCAAAGTTTGACTGCAAGTGCATGTTCATGCTGCAGGAGGAGAGGAGTGCATGTTCTGGCATGCCCGGGGGCAGTCTGAAGTAGGCCTGTCGGAAGCGTTCGATGAATACTCGAAATATTTCCTTCTCTTTCTGGCGTATCTCTATGAGGGACGCCATTGTCATGTCCTTCCCGCCGTCGTAGAAACGGTCAAGGAAGAGATGCGTCAAGTCGTCGAAGGAAGATATAGAGTTATCAGGGAGGCTGCAGTACCAGTCGTACGCCACTCCTTTTAGTGCCCCGACAAATATGCTGGTGAGTATTGTGTCCTCCTTCGGGAGATGTTTCGTTTGGGACTGGAAGTACGTCAGGTAGCGATGCGGAGAGTCCTTCCCATCGTACGGCATCAATGTTTGTGGTTTATACTTAGGAGGATAGACCACTTTGTTCCATTCGAGGGGATAGGGTTGGGGGATCCCCATCTTCTGGCGCTCTTCTTGTCTGTTCCTGGACTCAAAGTGCTCGCGCAAGTCCCTGATCATTTCCACCACGTCTTCCGTGGAGCTGGGAGTCGGGGAAGGTGGTACAGCCTGGAGTTGAGCATTTGATGGCTCCGACGTCCGAGGTGCTTCGCGGCGATCTGTATCCAAGGATACCCGTTGAAGGGGTACACTTGATTCTCCATTGGCCCCTGGGTCAGGACCGGCAGAAGGTGCCTTGGCCAAAGCTGACCGTATCTCAAACACTGCTTGAGTCAGTGTTTGCATGGAGACAGAGAGGGTTTTGAGTCCTTCCTCCAGGGTATCCATGCACTGGACGAGGTCTGCTGGCGGCGCATTCGGCTCGGTATCACCCCCAGTCATGTATACTGTCATGACACGGCTGGAGTCGGATGGGTCTGTTGAGGCTTCGCTTTCGGCCTCGCTCTCTTGTAGGGAAGTTGTCTCTCCTGGAGCTTCGTCCAGGCTAACCCCAGCTATGTTTTGGAGGACACCCTCGGCTTCGGGTGCGAGGGCCTGATTACCCCCAGTTCTGTCTTAGAGGACTTCTTCGTCTTCGAGGCACAGGTCTACAGGGGCCAGACTACCCCCAGCTACGTCAGGGAGGCTGACTTCGTCTCCAGGATGAAGATCCACCCCAGCTGTGCTCTGGAGGACATCTTCGTCTTCAGAAGGAGGATCAACAAGGGCTTGACTACCCCCAGCTTCCTCCAGGATCTTCTTTCTCCCCCGAGTGCCTTCGAACACTCCAGAGGATGGAACAGTTGTCTTGGTTCTCCTCGGCTGGCTCTTGGACGAGGACGAGGAATGACCAGTCACCTTTCGAATCGACGAGGAATTAGAGATTACGTTGCATGAAGCAACCTTTAGTTATGGTTCCTCTTCAATTGACACCTTCTTCCTGAGGCGACGTCGGAGAGGTATTGAGGATTGCAGCCGCTGGAACACCGACTGCCTTGGTAGCGGGACTGCTGTTTTGTAACAACAGTTGATGGTGACTACAGCACAGGCGTGCCCTGTGAGGGGCATATTGTGCTTGTCAGTCGACTCTTTTGACTGGTATTTGTGAGTGATCACGTTACGCAGATCGTTGGAGGTGAGTGCCACCTTCGCACCCCTATCAAGCGCATGACAAGGCCAAGCGCCGGGATGGTCAAGTGAATACTGCGCCCCCTATCCAACACCAAACAGGCGCTCAGATCAGTAGTGGGGGGAACAACATTTACAGTGACTTGAACGAACCTCAGACGCATAACCAGTGGAGGCGCGGGAGTTCAAGACCACAGGGTTTGCCTTGCTCGACTTGATTGCGAACACAACAGATGCGCCCAAGTGAGACAAGGACTTTGAAGGTCGACTCATTTTCGGCGTAGAAGCACCCGAGTCGACCCTAAACAGCTTACCATCAGCAGCGCGCATGATTGTGAGCGCATGCTTCTGGTTTGCTGCCGGCATAGCACGTTTGAGGCACATGGCCCGTGCTGCCTTGGACTTCTTCGTACCAGCCCATTGGGGCACATTCAGAGTCCAAATTCTCCTCGCCACTACAGCGAGTGAGTCTGTGAAAGACATAGACCTTCTGTGGCACATCAGAGGTGATGCACAGGGTATTAGCTGCGTCCCTGCTCCGTCGACGCATCTTCCTTGCCTGAGATGGAGATGGCTGGGGGATGTGGTCAGCCGCACGTTTCCCTAAGAGATGCGCTGTACCGGTGGACGCATCTTGGCTGCTGAGGATGTCAGCAGGAAGGGAAGGCTGTATTGGCGTATCCCCTTCAGTGGTGGTGCCGGAGGCGTCGACCTTGCGCACCCAGACTTGGCGAGTCTTCTTCGGCTTCAGCAGCCGCTTCGAAGGACTCGCACTGCCTTCAGAGATGAACTCCTCATACGCCTGTTGATTGAGGCGTACGACCAGCGTCTTGTGGGAGGTGCCCACCTTCACGTCGTCGGATAGCAACACATCTTTCTCGGTGGAGGAGAAAGAGGTCTCCAGCAGAGTCGCCAGCTTGTTTGCCATTAAAATCTTTTGATGTAATTTCAATACAAACAGAACAGTGTTACAATGTAGGACTTAGACGTAGTCCTAGGAGTACCCTTTTATTTATCTGGGTCCCTTGTGCCGATGGAGCGAGTGGTAATGCGTTGACTCCGTTGACGATCTGACGATGGTTTTCGGTTCTCTGAATGTCTGAGTTGCTCTAGGTGCTGGAGCTCACGGAGAGGAGGAAGACGTTGAGTGTCTGTATCTGCCTCTCTGTATATATATGTCGAAGGTTGTGCGATGTCTCTCTGTCTGCCGGTGTGTGTGTATATCTGTCAGAAGGAGATGATCCCTCTATTTATAGCTTTGCAGGCTGGCTGCTCATGCACGCATATATAGGATGCGCCTGTACGCGGGGATGCCACATGGTGGTTGCTGATGGAGGCGCATGGGCGATGCGCTCTGATTGAGGAGTTGAACCCTTCTTGTTGCTGTCGTGGGCTGCGGCAGAGCTGACACGTAGCAATAGAGAGGATCTTTCAGTTGCTGAGATCTTGGGTGATTAGCACCCCTTCATAGGCTGAATCAAGTCAAAGGACGCGTGTCTCCATGGCTCAAAGATCTCGGATTTGGTGGAGAGTGATCTAATAGGATGCACCTGGGTTTGGGCGCATGAGGAGGCTTTGGCTCGTAACCTTTAGGAGTCACGAACCAGTCGGGGCTCATGGCTTTTGAGGCGCATGCGGGGTTTCAGTAGTGACTTTACTTCTGTCTTTAAGGATCAGGAAAAAGTCTGAGGTGCATGGCTTTTGAGGCGCATGCTGTCACGCCCCGATCCGGGAAATCGCTCGTCCTCGTTAGATTTTACCCGAATCATCGTCCTCGCTGGGGCGTGATGCCGCACGAGTCTGGAGTTGTACTCGTGCAAGGCAAGATAACGGTTCACATAGTGATTATCTCAAATTCGTAACATAAGCAGCGAAAGGAAACAAAGTATAACACAAGAATCTCTTTTATTCATAATGAACTGAAGATTACAAAGGCTCTGAATAGTCCAATACATATGCCAATTGGCTACAACGCTCATGATCTCTATAGCTCACAAAGGATTATATTGTTCCATACATTATGCCTCTTTATAGCCACCAAGTAGTCTTTGGCCGAACATCTCCATGTCGCAAGTCCGAACGCCTATGCGGTAGCTCCTCTTGAACGCCAAGGACTCCATGCCTCGGCACGTCCAAGCCAAGCTCTGCCTCGCGCCAATCATAACCTGAGCCTGCACATAAACTAGTGGAGGATTAGTGCTTTCGTCCTCGCTTCGCACTGATCAAGACCCGCTCGCACCCAACCAAACACTAAATCATTTAGTGGAACATGCATCTTAATTTGTGATCTTTCTATTTAGCCTTAGGATCAATTTCATAGCAATATTCATGCAAAGCAACTTATCATAAATGTGTCCCATATCGTGTCCCTGCGGCAGATACAGTTAGCCATAATGTGAATATAAACATAGTGCTTGTGCTCATCTCCGTCCCATATTGTCTAGCCTGCACGGGTTAAAACTTAACATAGAATCATATCATTCACGCAACAACCAACCATAAACTTAGACCATGCATAAGGGTCGCAGGCCCTGCGCCTGCACCTAACTCTCATCTCAGTCCACCGTCCCTATCTATATGAAGGTCACGGTATTTCACACCGCAATGGACTTGGCATCTCTTATGTGTAAGCCTACGATAGCTTCGATATGGGTTGCTAGCCCAATATCTGAAGGATCCTAAACTTACGGATATCATTGCTTATCACAGCACTGGACGGTCGCAATCCGTCCGAATGTTGTGCACCATAAATACCACATATAATTCCCTCCTAGGCCGAACGGTCCCGATGCCCCGGTCGTAACCGTCCGAGGGAAGCCGCACCCGTGCACGGGCCATCCGAGTCTATTGACCATGCAATACGCACCATAGCAAACACACATAACATTCCAACCAAATCCTCCGTTGTATAAACATAGTCTCGTTCCATAAACGGTTTTTCGTGCCATAAACATATTCGTGTCTCATAAACATAATCCACTATCCATATGGGGAGCTCCATCGGCGTTATGCCCCAACACATCCATATTGATGCACGACGCCCAATGGCTTAGTCATCTCGTACTCATATTCAGCGCGTACCATTCGTATGTTATTCTCATAACCTAGTTCTGTAATCACATAGTCATTTCGTAGCTTCCGTGCACGAGGGCACGCTCAGCGCCGTAATCAATGTTCTACACCTAGTATTCAATATTCTCGGAGCCGTGCACATAATGCACATCTCATATTGTCTTTCAATGTTCTAACATCACCGCCCTACCGTGACTCATACACTTGATGCACGTCGCTTCAATTGTTCGATTGTTCAATGTTATACCTTAATGTTCAACACATACTTAGACCTTTCGTCGTCGAGCCACGCTCGCTAACTCGATAACAACTTACGCATACAATGACATCTTTTATTAGACGTGAAGGAATAGGGGGAGAGAGTCAAGAACCCGCCCACCTTTAGCCGATACGCCTTGCCGTCTCGCCGATTGAAGCATCTCGCTTCCATAACTCGATCGCATAGCTAGCTTCCGGACTTAGCTATTCCTTTGAACTACTCGGTTGATTTGGCCTATCGCGCCCATGCCACAATTCGTTGCAAGGCCACGATTTGGTTTCGCGGACACTTCATTGCATAAGGCAAAATGTCGACCTCTTATCGTCCAGCGTAAAAGCATAGCCTGCACACCAGATCAACTAAAATCAGTACTTGCTCAACGGGACTTATCTTTGCATCAATTTGATTCATAGATTCCAACCGACTCAACACTTACCTTTGGCCAACGTAACACTTGCATCGATTCGCATCGATACCTCATCGGGTCAACACAACTCTTTGAGTCAACGACTCATCATAATGTACCGTGCGGAGCGGGGCATTACATAATATACCACTCAAAATCAGGTTCGTCCTCGAACCGAAACCAACACTTAATCCGAGTGTCTCGCCAGATCGTTTCACGATCTCGTGCTACTATCATTGGAATCATACAACTTAGTTTGGATCATACACATATTTTAGGCGTCCCACCAATATATGTATTTCAGCCAAGCTCAGTTGTAGGATATCGGGACAACTAATAAGCTCAACTTAAATCCTCAAGCACCAATCAGTCTGTACTCGACTTTCTCAGACCTTAACACATATTCCTAGAGTCCTGCTCGCAATTATCTTCGCATATAACTTGATCCAAACCATAATGTCGATCTCATAAGTTTCTCGCCGGCCACCTAACACTCGCGTTGTATTTAGTCATTGCACATCTGATCACAACAATTCTCCACAATGCCTATTCGCCTAACCGTTTGCCTATCTCTCATATAACCCAAGTCTTTCATCCAATCATTCATATTATTTTGCCTTAACGACATGGACTAGGTCCAACATGTCTCAATTGCCTTCGCCAACCATTCGTACTAAGTCTCGTACACAATTATCCCAACACGGCCCACGTTCTCGAACTACCTACGCACCGTGTCTGGGGCTACCCCCGCTAGGTAACTTATCCAGACATCGTGCTTAATCTCTTCCGACATAAGAGGTCAACTTGAGTCTACGATGCTCAAAGGCAACAATCTTTCCGACCCAAGGTCTCTTACGATACGTCCATCCCCAATTCTCGACCGAGTATGAATCCTTTACTCAATTCTTGAATCAATCCCAACTTATCCGTTTCGAAACATAGATAGCGCGCTTAACACACAGAGCCTAACCGTTACTCAAACCGATCTACGATACAACTCTTAGGGTCGTTCTACTATCTGTCGCTCTCGCGCATTGCAGAATCCTTGCAATCGCCTTACCGCATCGCTATGCTAAGCTCGTTCCTCGACATCTATTCGATCATTGACCAACCAAGTCTACTTACGCACTCGTTCGATCGATCATAACTTTCTAACCATATCGATCTAGTCGAAGGCTACTCGCTAACTTCCGAAATGCGATACTTACTCGCTTAGACTTATCCTCAATATGCACTACCTCATCTTTCATCCTCGACAAAATTTCTTTTGTGACTTCTTCAGGGTCATCCTATGGGACTTCAATATTCACTTGATTTGGCGGTCAAGTATTCTAGGGTCATCTGCCCCAAAACTACGCTCGATAATTGAAGATCATCAACGAGGGACAGTTAGCACGAACCATGCTATATCCTATCGCGGAGCCAAATCAATTCATGACACTTCCTATGGGACTTTACCCAATCCGACATACCAATCCATAGTTCATCTATCCCCGCGCAACTAATGCGCCGTTAACTATTAGAATCACTTATGCATATTGCATGCCGTTACTACTCGAATCACTCGTATACTACCGTCGACTATCCTTGCCAGTCATATGATATCTACTCGTCTCAAGTCCGAGTTTACCTATCCGTGATCATAGCTCGACACATTCCGTACTCATCAAAACTATCCTCGAACAACTTTCGCATCAAACCACAAGTCAAATTCGATTTTGCCATGCCTTACAAGTTCGATCATCCCCGCTGGATGAATCACCATACCAGCGCTCACGCGGAATGATCACCCTAATTTGGCGTGACGTATGTGCGATGCTGGAGTTGCACTCGCATAAGACAAGAATGTCAACATAGTGGTTATCCACGAATCAATCCAGACACTTTCGATTTCATTCGACTAATATCCATCCGTTTCCAAATTCTTCGAAGCACACCTATCATTGTCATCCAAATCGACATCAACTTAACTTGCATCTTATTCATCCAACAACAATGCTCAACATAATTTTTGTTCATTCGATTAGAGTATCCCCGAGTTATTACATATCGTCTTTGATACGCCTCAATACCATCGTCGATATGCATAACTTGAACATCTTTGTCTCGCATAAGCTTCAATTCGTTGCAATCACTGTTATCATCCGAACTCGAATACGAATCAAGTCTTGCACACATCAAGATTCATTCCGTTATAACTCACCACCATAGTCGCGACGTAATTTCTAATTCATATATCAATTCTCATATCCTTAACTCGCACTTCCAAATCGTGCTACCGACTTATCGCACTAACTTGAATTCGTTTGAACGATTCTTTCATACTTACTCAATTCATTCCGAATGGTTTTCGTACCGACTTAACTCAACTCGACCGAGTCGACTATTTCCTCGATGCAATATTTCTTTCGCTATGCTCCGTCTACCGTTTACTTACACTTAACGAATCCTCGTCCGACGTATCATCCATAGGTACGACTTCGCACATAATCGTACAACTCAATTCATCGAGGCATACTCGCATCGACTTTTATCGAGTCATTCCCATTCGAGTCTCGGCACTACTTCGTCCGTTGAGGACAAACATATCGTAACAATACAATCATCTCGATGTAACCTATCGCAAGTCACCAAGCGGCTTAACATAGCTATCGCTAAGTGGTATTCCATATACCACTCAAGATCGAGCCTATCGTTATCGATATGATACTTCGCTACACTTGCTCGCATAATTGGTATTGCATATACCACTCGAAATCGAGTCATTACTCGGCATCACATTCCGCATAGGTCCGACATCTATTCTCAATCAACTATCCAGTATGGCGATCTTTCCAATCCCAGCTTTAGCATTCTTCTTACTCGAGTTGGCACAAGAACTGAACCAACATGCCCTATCGTTCGCTCAAGTTCGACATTCATTCAAATCTAACCATGTCTTAGCGATCATTTCGATCACATACGCAACATTCACTTATATTCAAAGTTTAACGCGACGTACGACCAACATACACGTTCGCCTACTCAACTCGACTCGTTCTATCGCATCCGCGATCTTCCAATCTCACACGTTGCAACTCGTACAACAACTCATTTTCGATATTTAAGGTCTTTACTCAATCTCGCTCAACATATTGCTATCTATCCGCATAGCCATACAACACGCATCATACCATATCGACTCGTTGTACCGATGTAACAAACGATTAATGACTTGCTGCACTCCGTGCAACCGACAACACATAATCGCTCGCATAGCAACATAACACGCATCACCTCACATATCGATCCGTTGCACTTGGTGCAACCAACAACACATATCTCCTCGTACTTCGTGCGACCAATAATACATACTCTTCGTACTTCGTGCGATCGACAACACATAACTTCTCGTACTTCGTGCGACCGATAACACATACCTCCTTGCACTTCGTGCAACCAACAATATGTATATCATTGCACTTCGTGCAACCGACATCACCATATTTATTGTACTTCGTGCGACCGACGACTCGCAGCTTTCATGCATTTCGGGAAACCATAATCTCATAACCCGTTGCACTTCGTGCAGCCAACACTCCATAACTCGTTGCACTACGTGCAACCAACGTTCTCCGATGGCACCCGGAGATAGCGTGATAGTCACGACATACTTGTGGCAGACGTACGCACTTAATATAGACTTATTGTATAGAACATCCAATGTAGCGTCGAGCAGATTCATAAGCCATGCGGTTGCGAAAACAACTTAGAGTCAACTGAATTCGATAGCGAAGCAACTGAGGGTCAAAGAGATTCATGCACGGTCCAAAGGATGGAACCACTCTGATACCAACTTGTCACGCCCCGATCCGAAAAATCGCTCGTCCTCGTTAGATTTTACCCGAATCATCGTCCTCGCTGGGGCGTGATGCCGCACGAGTCTGGAGTTGCGCTCGTGCAAGGCAAGATAACGGTTCACATAGTGATTATCTCAAATTCGTAACATAAGCAGCGAAAGGAAACAAAGTATAACACAAGAATCTCTTTTATTCATAATGAACTGAAGATTACAAAGGCTCTGAATAGCCCAACACATATGCCAATTGGCTACAACGCTCATGATCTCTCTAGCTCACAAAGGATTACATTGTTCCATCCATTATGCCTCTTTATAGCCACCAAGTAGTCTTCAGCCGAACATCTCCATGTCGCAAGTCTGAACGCGTATGCGGTAGCTCCTCTTGAATGCCAAGGACTCCATGCCTAGGCACGTCCAAGCCAAGCTCTGCCCCGCGCCAATCATAACCTGAGCCTGCACATAAACTAGTGGGGGATTAGTGCTTTCGTCCTCGCTTCGCACTGATCAAGACCCGCTCGTACCCAACCAAACACTAAATCATTTAGTGGAACATGCATCTTAATTTGTGATCTTTCTATTTAGCCTTAGGATCGATTTCATAGTAATATTCATGCAAAGCAACTTATCATAAATGTGTCCCATATCGTGTCCCTGTGGCAGATACAGTTAGCCATAATATGAATATAAACATAGTGCTTGTGCTCATCTCCGTCCCATATTGCCTAACCTGTACGGGTTAGAACTTAACATAGAATCATATCATTCATGCAACAACCAACCATAAACTTAGACCATGCATAAGGGTCGCAGGCCCTGCGCCTGCACCCAACTCTCATCTCAGCCCACCGGCCCTATCTATATGAAGGTCACGGTGTTTTGTACCGTAATGGACTTGGCATCTCTTATGTGTAAGCCTACGATCGCTTCGATACGGGTTGCTAGCCCAATATCCGAAGGATCCCAAACTTACAGATATCATAGCTTATCACAGCACTGGACGATCGCAATCCGTCCGAATATTGTGCACCATAAATACCACACATAATTCCCTCCTAGACCGAACGGTCCCGGTGCCCCGGTTATAATCGTCTGAGGGAAGCCGCACCCGTGCACGGGCCATCCGAGTCTATTGACCATGCAATACGCGCCATAGCAAACACACATAACATTCTAACCAAATCCTCCGTTGCATAAACATAGTCTCGTTCTATAAACAGTTTCCCGTGCCATAAACATATTCGCGTCTCTTAAACATAATCCACCATCCATATGGAGAGCTCCGTCGGCGTTATGCCCTAACACATCCATATTGATGCACGACGCCCAACGGCTTAGTCATCTCGTACTCATATTCAGCGCGTACCATTCGTATGTTATTCTCATAACCTAGTTCCGTAATCACATAGTCATTTTGTAGCTTCCGTACACGAGGGCACGCTCAGCGCCGTAATCAATATTCTACACCTAGTGTTCAATGTTTTCGGAGCCGTGCACATAATGTACATCTCATATTGTCTTTCAATGTTCTAACATCACCGCCCTACCGCGACTCGTACACTTGATGCACGTCGCTTCAATTGTTCGATTGTTCAATGTTCTACCTTAATGTTCAACACATACTTAGACCTTTCGTCGCCGAGCCACGCTCGCTAACTCGATAACATCTTACGCATACAATGACATCTTTTATTAGACGTGAAGGAATAGGGAGAGAGAGTCAAGAACCCGCCCACCTTAAGCCGATACGCCTTGCCGTCTCGCCGATTAAAGCGTCTCGCTTCCATAACTCGATCGCATAGCTAGCTCCCGGACTTAGCTATTCCTTTGAACTACTCGGTTGATTTGGCCTATCGCGCCCATGCCACAGTTCGTTGCAAGGCCACGATTTGGTTTCGTGGACACTTTATTGTATAAGGCAAAATGCCGACCTCTTATCGTCCAGCGTAAAAGTATAGCCTGCACACCAGATCAACTAAAATCAGCACTTGCTTAACGAGACTTATCTTTGCATCGATTCGATTCATAGATTCCAACCGACTCAACGCTTACCTTTGGCCAACGTAACACTTGTATCGATTCGCATCGATACCTCATCGGGTCAACGTAACTCTTTGAGTCAACGACTCATCATAATGTACCGTACGGAGCGGGGCATTACACATACAGAGATTTGGGCGCATGGTTGCGGAGGCGCATGCGAGATGGTTGGGCGGCCACGTGGCTTGTAACTGCTGGAGGGGAGCAATGATGATGCTGACGTCGACGACGCTTCGTCTTCTGAAGAAGCTGTCAACTATTCAGTCCTCGGAGGACGTGGTGCTAACTCTGTCAGACTTCAGTATTTAATGTTCTTGACAGGTGATGGACTGTTGAGTGGGCGCATCGATCGGCGTTCCACTAGGCACAGGGAGGTGCATGGGGGCACATCCTTATGAGGTGCTTGGTGTTGATGGGCGCATCAGTATGATGCGCGGTCTGGCTGGCGCATCCACTTTGCATGACACGTCTTTATGGGCTCGACTGTTACGTTCTTCGAGTGCTTTAAATAGCCATCTTTGACTTGGCTGAATTCGAAGCGTCAGGTTCATCACCATTTAATAAAAATTCATTGCACGGGATTCAGAGAGCCAGCCACTTGGCGCATGGGTTTGATTTGCCCGGCCTATAAGTAGTGGCATGGAGAGAGTTTGCTTCTCGTTCTCTCACGTCCTCCCGAAATGAACTTGTTTGCTCGAGCACATTCTGTTAATGAGATGCTCCCGAGGGTGAAGATGCGACGCATTGTCTTCATTGATGCACTTGAAGGCGACTGTTACATCCAAAAGTCGGAGTCGAGGGCTTCTAAGACAGGCGGAAGGTTCCTGTTGCATCCAAAGATCGGGATGCTCAAGCCTCATCTCCGTTATGCCGAAAGAGCCACAGATCAGAATTGCGGTACTCCAATCATCTTCCTTGGGCTTTGGGAGAGCTCCTCCTCCTGCTAGAGTGGGTGTTGCCCAATCTGGTTGGGTTGAAAGCTGCTCCTTTAGCCGTAGGTTGATTGCGGTGCTCTCCTCTTCCTTGGTTTGGGGAGCTCTTCCTCCAGTTAGAGGGTTGATTGTCTACCCTCGTTCTGCTCAATAAATACTTCATTAGTCGAAGCATTTGATGGCGCACATGCTGACACTTCATGATGCGCCTGACTGGGACGCTGAAGGGCGGCACATAACTGAGCTGCTGAAGGGATACACATAACTGAGCCGCTGAAGGGATGCACATAACTGAGCTGCTGAAGGGATGCACCTGGCTGAGAGCGCATGGCGAGATGCACCTGTTTGAGAGCGCATGGCGAGATACGCCTGTTTGAGAGCACGTGGCGAGATGCGCCGGTTTGAGAGTGCTTGGTGGTTGCTGCGCCTAGCTGTAGACTTAGGGTCTTTTCTTTGTAGAAATTCTCCTTTGTACAGCTCTTTTTAAGACCTGTAATAGACTTTTATATGAAATAAAAATCCTCTTTTAATGTCTATGATTTGCTTTGCCAAGTACTTCATCTGAGCTCCCTGGCGCATGTAATGTTTGGCGCATAGGATTTTTGGTCCTGAAATTCCATGCTTCTACAATAGCACGAGGCTGTCTTCAAAGATATCACAAAACTTAGGTGTGGGGGTTGCTCCTGTACGTGAACTAAGTCTGGATGCGCTTACTCTCCTTACGAACCCGTATGCAAAGCTCGGCGATGCATGCAACATGGGTTGTAAGGCACAACTCCCTTCTGCTGACTTGCGCGACATGATAAATTATAAGCGTAAAACGAGGGAGAAAAAAAAATTTATAATGCACTCCCGTGCACCACTATTGTTATCAACTGTTGTTGCTCCAAAGCAACAATAGTGCCTCAGTGAAAGTTCGTGTTTCGACGGCTGCCCTTCTCTGACAATGAGAAGCCACTAAGTGTTTCATCCAACATGGCTTCATGGGGTCCCCCTTACGGAAGCCCTAATCAAAGACAGTGGACCACCAACCCAACCTTCTCTCTCAGTTCCACAAGAAGGAGAAGGCGAAGTCTACCGACAGATGGCCAACAAGCTGTCACATCTGAAGGAGTCTATATGGGTACTCGATCAAAGGCAAGATTCCGTAGACGATGAAGATTCCTAAGTCGGGGGTAGCATTCCCTCAAAATCTGAAGCAGATGACCCCCACACTGGGGGTAGCCTTCCAGAGGACGATGATCCCTCCGAATTCGATGTCGACTATCTACCTCCTCTACCTGAAGATGAAGGACTTATCCACTTGGAGACAGACAGTATCAGCACCAGTTGCACTGCTTCCTCTGTTCATCCTCACATGCTATCTACATACATAATGGACGGAGAAAGACCTGAAGAAGCCAGTAATCAGACTAGCAAACGACTAGAGGGTCTCGAAACAGCATTCGCCAAGATCACTGATATGTTCACCAGCATCATGGAAGTTCAAGCTGCTGGGGCTGTTCCTCCACCTCAACAAAATGTCTCGGCTCACGCTAGTCCGGCTTACAGCAACAACCCTCCTTCCCTACAAAAGGAGTATCATTCCGTTGCGTCTCCTTCAAATCTTGCAAATGATGGGGGTGGTCCTTCGCCAACAATGCCTGAAAATCGTTCAGCAGCCGTTTTCCAACACCTGCTTAATCAACAAGATACAATTGATTCCTTGGTCGCTCGCCTCGACACCTTCTCGCACAAAGATGAGCTTCAGAAGATGGGAATATCTCAGCCGTATCCTCCTGAGTGGGGGAACGCTACTTGCCCTCTTAACTACAAGCCGCTGACGCTGAACTCATTTGACGGTTTGACTTCCCCTCGTCAGCACATGAAATACTTCAACACGTAGACTCTGCACTTGCCCAAAGACGATCTGTTCCTGTCGAAGCTGTTATTAGCACCTTGTAGGGGGTAGCCTTCGAATGGTTCTGCAGTCTGCCTGACGGGTGTATCAAGTCATTCAAAGACTTGGAGAGGTTATTCCTCAATAGGTTTTATGAGAGTGGCATGCACGTTAGTATGTCCACTCTCATCGAGACCAAGCAAAGGAGGACTGAGTCCGTTATCGCCTTCATAGAACGCTTCAGGCGGCTAGCACTGAAGATGTCCTTCGGCATACCAGACTCAGAACTTATGGATACTTGTCGATATAACTTACTTCCTACAGTGATGTTTTGTCTAGGTATACATAAGTATGATACATGGCCCGCTTTCATTAGGGCCACTGATGCTGCTGAAAACGACGTCCTAACTTGGAACTACTGGGGTTGAAGACACCCAAATCCGAAGACAAGGGCAAGCATCCTCAAACTATCCCTGTTCGTAGGGGTAAAGGAAAAGAAGTCCTAAAATTCGACACATCCAAAGGAGCTTCCAATTCTCAGGACGCCTCCGACAAGCCTAAGGAGACCTTCTCCTTCGATGAAGACGATATCATTACCATCTTCCACACATTGACGAAGGATAATAAGCTGACATTGCCTCTACCACGACGTCTTACAGAGGCGAGCCAACTCAATGATCCCAAGTACTGTCTCTATCATCAGTACGTGCATCACTCCACCAAGGACTGCATCGTCCTGAAGAAGAAGATACAACAGCTTATCACAGCCAAGTGATCAACCTCGAAGCTGAAGACAAAGTCGTATCTGCTAACATGATCTCTCTTCAATTTGGCGACTTTCCTCTTACAGAAATCCCAGACGGCGTGGTCTCGATCCCCAAGGCGATGATGGAAGTCGTCAACCTACCACCAGCTCGCAACTCGACCTTGGTCCCGCTCACAACTGAACGTGGTGAGATCATGTGGGTCCACCCGGACCTTGTCCAAACAGTGACGCAGGAGGTAGCACCTCCCAAAGAAAAAATGGACAAGAAATTCAAGCCATGCCATATGGTATCCTCCCCCATCTACGAGGTTCTATCTGGCGAGACGCGATCGGAGAAGACTTATCTTTAGACTTACGATCCCGCACAAGAAGAAGTAGTACCTCCTCAAGCTCTTGCTGCCCCTACAAGCTCAGAAGTCGGCCCGTCCAAGCCTCAAACCATGGACAAATCCAAGCAGAAGGAGACGCGGTTTGACAAATCTCTAAAGGTGCCAGCTCCCGAAGGCATGGATCGGCCCTACAACTTTGACATACTGGCGCAGCTAGCCAATACGCCTGCCAGGTTGTCTCTGTTCGATCTGCTGCGACTCTCCAAAGAAACGCGGAATACCTTAAGTGAGACATTACTATATGTCGACTCGTACCTCGCTGAAGTCAAAGCCCCCGCTGAAGACCCTGTATCCTGTCCTCACTGCCACAGTACTATGGAAGTGGTGTCCAATATCACCTTCTCATAGGAGGACATGCTACTCAAAAATAATCATCATGATAGACCCCTGTACTATACAGGGTATATCGGAACGATCACGGTGGACCGCATGCACATCGATCCAGGATCCTCCCTCAGCATCATTCCTAGAAGTTTGCTTCAAATTCTGGAAATCCTTCTGCACAAGCTATCCGCAACCAATACAACCATTATGGCTTTCAATGCTGGTCGAAGCCATCTGCTGGGCAAGATCCGTCTTAAATGCCAGATCGGTGATCTCCGAATGGAGGTTTCCTGTTATGTGATCGATGCCAACGTATCCTACAACGTCTTGTTGGGACGTCCATAGATACACGAGAACATGATCGTTCCTTCCACACTTCACCAGTGCTTCAAGTACGTCAATTGTGACGGTATCGTGAAGACAGAGTTTGCTGATGTCGATCCTTTTAAGGAAATCGAAGCTTACTACGGGGATTCGGTACTTTACCGATCTTAGCCCCCCAAGGATGACGGCAACGAAGCTGACAATGAAGCTGAAGCAAGTCCATCCTCCAATGATGGTCCCCTGATTGTCCGAGTCAAAGGACGTACTACTCCAAAAAGTACCCCAAAGCCTCTCACAATCTGGGTAAAAAAGAAGAAACCCGACAAGGTCAAACCATTGACCATCACTCTCAGCAAGACACCCATGGAGGAACCTACTGATGCTCGTCCTCCCAATCATGAAGAATTACCCTACGTGGTGAACTCGGCTAAGACTGTGGCTCCTCTTCCAGATGATGATCCTCTCAATGAGTATATCAATACTCATAATAATGTACCTTTAGAGGATGATATTATCCCTGAAGAAGAACTTGCATATTGCCTTAGTAAAGGTTTATCTTTGAATTACTCCGATGTCTATCAATCTGTAAACCACTACATAGATACGATATACGCTCTAGAGAACGGTATATGACCACACCTCTGCATGCCGATCACAATATCTCACCTGCGGGAAAAAGTCTACCCTGAAGATATCCTCTACTTCATCGTTCCAGCCAAAAAGAAGGATGAAGAACTAATCATCTTCGGTCGTATAATTGGCGAGAGAAAGTTCGATCCAGACTCTACTTCTCCCAAGCACAACATAGAGGTTGACTATGACTGTGGAAAAATGTAACTTTTTCGGTATAGTTGGCAGGCCAAGAATATCATCCAACATATGGGATATGACATCAAAAGCGACCAGGGGCTAAATTACAGCCGATGATGACGGTTGCCAATACGACACTTTGCTCCTCCCGGCAAACTCGAGAACTACTATCAACGAAGCGGTGTTGGTTTGGGCTATGTCTCTCCTCCAAAAACTCCCAAAAGATCAGATGATGAAGAAGATCGTTGTTCTCATTCTTCTGATTTCTCCCTCTCGGACTCAGACTCCAGTATTGACGACATGTTCAAAGCAACTCTGTCCATCAACATGATTTTTGTTGACCAAATTACAGACAATGTCCAATCAATCGATCTTGAACAATAGGCTCAAAAGATGGATACTAGGTGGGAGCTGCGCTTCGAACAATATGAACCATCTACCGAAGACGAAGTCATCCAAGTCAATCTAGGAGATGAAGTATCTTTCAAACCAATCTTCATCAGCAAAAGTCTATTTGACGAAGAACGCCAATCTCTTATACAGCTTATAAGAGAATACATCGACATCTTCGTATGGAGCTATGAAGACATGCCAGACTTGGACCCTAAAGTCGCCATGCACCGCCTGAACATTTCGTCTAAAGCTAAGCCAGTGAAACAGCAACAACGATGATTCCGACTAGACGTCATGGAAGCCATCGAGAATGAAGTCAAGAAGCTCATTTCCAGTGGATTCATTCGCGAGAAACAACACCCAGACTGGGTGTAGTGCCCCGCTCTGCGAAGGTACTAGATAGACAGAAAGATTGAATTGCTGGCTCTGCAACAGAAGACGATTGATCTGGGTGAGTGGACGAAGTCTCATTTGCTGATTCGCTTACGCCTTAAGAATCTGAGTTTTTGATTGAATGCTATTGTTAATAACAAGACAGTAAATCATTGAGTATGCTTATAAGAGAATCTATATGTTGCCATGCTAAGAACAAGAAAAGAAATAAGTTGTGTGCTAAAGATGAATTGTTGCCTGCTAATAAGAAACGAACTGATGCCTCTATGCCAAAGAAAAACTTGTTACCTGATAAAAAGAAATAAACGTTTGCTATGTTAAATCAAACAAGATGCCTGCCATACTTAATAAGAAAAGAAAAGAGATTGCTCACTTGTCCTGAATTCGTATGCTTACAAAGAAAGAATGTGTATGCTTAATCTGAAAAGAAGAGGGAGTCATAGCTCTGTTGTTACAAAGAGAGAAGGCAGAATCATAGCTCTGTCATTACAAAAGAGAGAAGACAGAGTCATAGCTCTGTTGTTAAAAAGATTGATATAGAGAAAGATGAATCATTACCCCTCAAAGAGTTTATCTGCTAGATGTTGTATTCATGCATTGGTCTCGGACAACTTGTATACAAGGTCACTAGATCTCTCGACGGTTTCCAGGACACTGGAAGCTGATCGGCCTAGGAGAGATTGTCTAGACATTACGAGGTGCAAGGGCCTCGGGTGTTGCATCAATGTCCTTAGTGACGAGGTGAACCCAAGAGTCACAGCGGCTAATCGTGGGTTTTTCATGGACCATCATATAGATAAGTGTAGATTGGTGTAGAGCTGAATCGGAGAGTCACAGCTGCCAATCGGTCTGTATGTGTCTATCATATATTTTGCTAAGAGCTAACGATGCAGAGACGAACAGGGATTAATGTGGGTTTTATCATGTATATGCTAATCCTTGTCTTGTGCAGGGATGGACGGTCGGCTATGGTAAGAATTACTGAAAAAGTGATACACATGTAATGCTTGAGTTTGCTATATGAATTACTTGCAGAGATTAATCTGTTACCCAGAAGTGCTATGTTCCACTAAAGAAAAGATGTAATATCATGCTTGTAATCTGACCCTTAGAATGTCTTGAATCAAAGAAAAAGATATGATATCGTGATTGTCATTGACCCTAACAGTTGCTTGAACAGAGAAATGATATGCTCATGAAACATGTTGCGCACTGCACAAATGAATAGTCTTCGTGCTTGAATTGAATAGTCCCTCGTATGCTTGAAATGAAATGAAACAAATATTGGCTTTCCAAAGATGTGTTTTCAAAAAGAAAAAAAGAATGTAAACTGACTCTGTATGCATGGAATGAACATAGGTAAAGAGTAGCAAGATCACATCACAAGAAACATTTTCTCACTAAATGAACAGTGATCGTTTCAGATAAATGTAGCTCTTTGTTCATAATTCACCAGTATGCTGATATACTGACCCACCATCAGTCTGCAAGCAGGTGCACTATGCATCGAGAAGGATAGTCCGAAGCGATAGTCCGAGCCTCATCCTCAGGAGCCAGAAATCAAGAAGAGATGCCAAGAGATGACATCTGTTGCAAGAGTTGGTTTTTGTATATAAAGGGATGTAATGTATGGGAACGGGATCATTGTAATCTGTAAAGTTCTGAGAGGATGTAACATTGTATCAGACAGAAATCGAGAGCTTGTAATCTGTTCAAATGATATTAATAAAGAAAATTGTTTCTTGTTACCATTGTGTTTAATACATGTATTCTGAAATATGTCTGCTGCTGCTTCAATTATCTGCGATACGTTCCGCTGAGTATTGTCAAACTTGTCTATTTTGTCTTGCTTCGGCCTTGTGCAAGCGCAATTTAGGCTTGTACGGCATCACGCCCCAACGAGGACGATCGGTCCCAAAGAGCCCGAAGCGAGAACGAAAGGACTCTGCGAGATCGGGGCATGACAGAATGGTATCAGAGCAACACGATCCTCTGGCCAATTTTGATTCAATTGAATTTTACATATCTTCTGATCGAAATTCCTTTGCCTACTCGATATCAATAATGAGATGAACGTTTCATACAATAAGTCCATAAATATTTTTATAATGCCGGCATATGTTTTATCGATTTGATTGATTAAGATTGAAATGCTTGATTGAAAAAGTGTTTTGATATGATCTGAATTGTGAATTCATGGATTGATGATGGCTAAGGATGAGGACTATCGCTGCTACGGATATCGTATGTTTCTCCTTAAGTTTCGAGGACGAAACTTCTTTTCGGTGGGTAATTATGTTGTACCCCGTTCTGCGAAGGCACTAGATAGACAGAAAGATCGAATTGCTGGCTCTGCAACAGAAGACGATTGATCTGGATGAGTGGACGAAGTTTTATTTGCTGATTCGCCTTAAGAATCTGAGTTTTTGATTGAATGCTATTGCTAATAACAAGACAGTAAATCATTGAGTATGCTTATAAGAGAATCTACATGTTGCCATGCTAAGAACAAGAAAAGAGATAAGTTGTATGCTAAAGATGAATTGTTGCCTGCTAATAAGAAACGAACTGATGCCTCTATGCCAAAGAAAAACTTGTTGCCTGATAAAAAGAAATAAACGTTTGCTATGTAAAATCAAACAAGATGCCTGCTATGCTTAATAAGAAAAGAAAAGAGATTGCTCACTTGTCCTGAATTCGTATGCTTACAAAGAAAGAATGTGTATGCTTAATCTGAAAAGAAGAGGGAGTCATAGCTCTGTTGTTACAAAGAGAGAAGGCAGAGTCATAGCTCTATCATTACAAAAGAGAGAAGACAGAGTCATAGCTCTGTTGTTACAAAGATTGATATAGAGAAAGATGAATCATTGCCCCTCAAAGAGTTTATCTGCTAGATGTTGTATTCATGCATTGGTCTCGGACAACTTGTATACAAGGTCACTAGATCTCTCGACGGTTTCCAGGGCAATGGAAGCTGATCGGCCTAGGAGAGATTGTCTAGACATTACGAGGTGCAAGGGCCTCGGGTGTTGCATCAATGTCCTTAGCGACGAACTGAACCCAAGAGTCACAGTGGCTAATCATGGGTTTTCCATAGACCATTATATAGATAAGTATGGATTGGTGTAGAGCTGAACCGGAGAGTCACAGCTGCCAATCGGTCTGTATGTGTCTATCATATGTTTTGCTAAGAGCTAACGATGCAGAGACGAACAGGGAATAATGTAGGTTTTATCATGTTTATGATAATTCTTGTCTTGTGCAGGGATGGACGGTCGGCTATGGTAAGAATCACTGAAAAAGTGATACACATGTAATGCTTGAGTTTGCTATATGAATTGCTTGCAGAGATTAATCTGTTACCCAGAAGTGCTATGTTCCACTAAAGAAAAGATGTAATATCATGCTTGTAATCTGACCCTTAGAATGTCTTGAATCAAAGAAAAAGATATGATATCGTGCTTGTCATTGACCCTAACAGTTGCTTGAACAGAGAAATGATGTGCTCATGAAACACGTTGCACACTGCATAAATGAATAGTCTTCGTGCTTGAATTGAATAGTCCCTCGTATGCTTGAAATGAAATGAAACAAATGTTGGCTTTCCAAAGATGTGTTTTAAAAAAAAAAAGAATGTAAACTGACTCTGTATGCATGGAATGAACATAGGTAAAGAGTAGCAAGATCACATCACAAGAAACGTTTTCTCACTAAATGAACAGTGATCGTTTCAGATAAATGTAGCTCTTTGTTCACAATTCACCAGTATGCTGATATACTGACCCACCATCAGTCGGCATGCAGGTGCACTATGCATCGAGAAGGATAGTCCGAAGCGATAGCCTGAGCCTCATCCTCAGGAGACAGAAATCATAAAGAGATGCCAAGAGATGACATCTGTTGCAAGAGTTGGTTTTTATATATAAAGGGATGTAATGTATGGAAACGGGATCATTGTAATCTGTAAAGTTCTGAGAGGATGTAACATTGTATCAGAGAGAAATCGAGAGCTTGTAATCTGTTCAAATGATATTAATAAAAAAAATTATTTCTTGTTACCATTGTGTTCAATACATGTATTCTGAAATATGTCTACTGCTGCTTCAATTATCTGCGATACGTTCCGCTGCGTATTGTCAAACTTGTCTTGGTTCAGGTCTTAGCCTTGTGCAAGTGCAACTTAGGCTTGTACGGCATCACGTCCCAGCGAGGACGATCGGTCCCAAAGAGCCCGAAGCGAGAACGAAAGGACTCTGCGAGATTGGGGCATGACACTGGGTTGCCAACATCGTTCCAGTCATAAAAAAGAATGGTAGAGTTCGAGTCTGTATCGACTACCGTGATCTGAACTCTGCATGTCCGAAAGACGAGTTCCCTCTATCGATCACTGACGTAATAATCGATAATACTTGAGGCTTCGAGCGGATGTCCTCCATGAAGGGTTCTCAGGCTACAACCAAATCAAGATGTTCCCCGACGACGAGAAGCATACATCTTTTCGAACACCATTAGGGGTATACTGCTATACGGTGATGTCCTTCGGATTAAAGAATGCAGGGGTGACATACCAGCGAGCCATGAACATAATTTTTTGCGATCATTTACGCAAAACTGTGGAGTGCTACGTAGACGATATCGCAGTCGAAAGTCGTCTCAAGGGCAACCACCTCCAAGACTTGAGAACGGTGTTCGAACTAATGCGTGCACACCAACTCAAGATGAATCCAACCAAGTCTTTTTCGGGAGTCTCCAGCAGCAAGTTTCTTGGTTTCGTCATCACTTCAAAGGGTATACATCTGGACCCAGAGAAAGTAAAGGCTATCCTCGACATGCATCCTCCAAAAAACCTCAAAGAGCTACGCGGACTACAAGGAAGGCTAGCCTACATCAGACGATTCATTTTGAACCTCTCTGGAAGGTGTCAACCATTCACTCAGCTCATGAAGAAAGGCGTATCTTTCGTCTGGACTGAACAATGTCAATGCGTATTCGATGACATCAAGGCGTATCTTACAAGCCCTCCAGTATTGGTAGCCCTAATAATGGGGAAGCCCTTCTTACTATATGTCCGTGCTATGGACCATTCTCTTGGCGTCCTGTTAGCTCAGAAGAATGAAGGCGGCCATGAACATGCAATCTACTACCTCAACCGCACGATGGTGGGTGCCGAACACAGATACACACCGGTAGAGAAGGAATACCTTGCACTAGTATTTGCCATCCAGAAGACACGCCACTATGTGTCTGGGAAGACTATCCATATTACATCCAAAGTTAACCCTTTCAGAATACTCATGACTAAACCGGGCTCTCTCAATTCTCGTTTAGCTATATGGGCAATGCTGTTGATTCCATACGATATGATCTTTGTTCCTCAGAAGGCAGTAAAAGGACAAACATTAGCTGATTTCCTAGCAACTTATTTGGTGCCAGAATCGTCTAAACTCTACGACGAAATCCCCGATGAAGTGGTGGAGTCTAACACTGCAACTGAATAAATCCCCATTTGGCGAATGTTCTTTGACGGCGCATCAAGAACATGGCCCAAAAAAATATCATGGCTGGAGTAGGTGTCGTGCTCGTGTCACCTGATCATCTGGTTATACACCGTACATATTCTCTTGTGGAACCATGCACCAACAACGTGGCCGAATATAATGCTTTATTAATCGGCCTACAACTGGTGAAGCAACTAGGAGTTGACTATCTGGAAGCTTACGGCGATTCCAAGCTAATAGTTAGTCAGGTCCGAGGGGATTATGAAGTTCGTCATGAAGATCTCATCCCCTACCACAGAGCAACAATCGAGCTGACGTCTACTTTCGCTGGATTCTTTATCGAGCACGTGCCTCGACTACAGAATATAGAAGTAGATGCTCTAGCCGGTCTCGTTGCTTCCTTGACCGTTCCAACCAATACTCAGCAGTCGATCATAGTGTCTGATCGAGAACTATTCTGTATGAAAGATGCCTTGCATATTTATCACAGTTACGCAGCGGAAACAAACGTCGATGTCAAAGACTGAAGATTTCCCTTCATAGACTACGCTGTCTATGGAATCCTCCCCGAAGACCCGAAGGAAGCAATATCCATCCAAATACGATCCCTCAGATTTTACTATGACACAGCTACCAAGATGTTGTACCGACGCTCTTATGACGAGCTACTGTTACGATGCTTATCAGACACAGAAGCCAAACATGCACTCCGGAAGGCGCACGATGGAGTTTGTGGTGCACATCAACCAGGACCCAAATTACAAGATTGCCTCAAAAGAATGGATTATTACTGGCCCATAATGATAGCAGATGCTGTTGAATATGCAAAGAAGTATAGAGCTTATCAGTTCTATGCCAATTTTATTTATCAACCTGCGGAGTTTCTACACCCGATGGCAGCATCTTGGCCATTTGAAGCCTGGGGCATGGATGTCATAGGACCAATCAGCCCGCCATCCTCTAAAGGACATCGGTTCATCCTAGCCATAACCGATTACTTCTCCAAATGGACAAAAGCTATACCGCTCACCGAAGTGAAGACGTCGAACATGATCAGTTTCATCAAACATCATGTCATCTACCACTTCGGCCTACCTTGCAGGATCATCCATGACAATGGTCCACAGTTCGTAAGCCATGCGTTCTATCGATTCTGTGATAAGAATCGAATCCAGAATGTAGCCTCTACTGCCTACAATCCAGCGGCTAACGGGCTAGCAGAAGCCTTCAACAAAACTATCATAAGACTTCTCAAGAAGTTCGTGTCTTCAAACAAGTGCGATTGGAGCGAGAAGCTCGGTGAATGTCTATGGGCCAATCGTACAACGGTCTGGACTCCAACAGGCAGTACGCCATTCTCTCTGGTTTATGGGAGCGAAGCAGTTCTTCCCCTAGAAATCCAGATTCCTTCTCTTTGAGTAGCCTTAGCCAGCGAGCTGACTACTGAAGAAAGCTATCATCTGCGACTCCAGGAGCTCGAAGCACTGGACAAAAAATGCTTGTTAGCTCAGCAGCGCATTGAGCTATATCAAGCACGCCTTTCCAGAGCCTTCAATAAAAAAGTGAAGAAAAGGATCTTCCAAGTCGGTGATCTGGTCCTAGCAGTGAGAAGACCGATGGTCATGACACACAAAACAAAAAGGAAGTTCCAGCCTAAATGGGAAGGTTCTTTCGTCATAGAATCGGTGTATTCCAACGGTACGTACCGGCTGACCAAGCCTGATGGTGACTTGCTGTCACCCTCATTTCCTGTATTTCGTATTTATACTCGTATCTGGATTTTGGCATGTATTTTTATTTTCTCAACTTGTGAAATTTCGGTATTTTTCGTATTTTGGATTTTTGACGGCTCGGTTTTAATTGGGTTGGTTTGGTTTGGTTTGGTTTAATGAGTATTGGAACACCTTAGCCTATGCTCCACCCTCAACACACCACATCCCATCCTCTTTAAAACTCCACCAACTTTTTCTCTCTCCTCATAAACCTCCATTAATTTCTTTTTCTCCTTCCTCTACACAACACTCTTCTCCTTCCTCTACACAACACCCACCCATAGGCAAGTGCACCTTGCCACCACATGAGAACCCTATTTTATTTGTCCATTTGCTAGATTAGGACATGGTGATCAACATTAGAACTTGGTATTTTATGATTTGGAGTCTCCATTGTTCTAGATCTAAGTTTTTCCTATTTCCGGTTTTACATGGTTTTGATCTATTTAAGTTGGATTTTTATGGGTTTTGATGTTTCCTTGTGGAAGAGAATTCCATTCCACCCCGGTTGGAACTTTGGAAATCCGGATTTGGAGTTCGGATGGCCAAGTTGTGATGCCTTGAAGTTTTGGGAGCCAAGGGAGCTTCCTCTCAGCCATGGAGAAGAAGACCCTTTTCCCTGCGTGCGTGTTTTTACGCGTACGCAGTACTTCTGTGTGCATGTTTTTACGCTTACGCAGCTCTCCTGCGTGCGTGACTTTTCGCGTACGCCGCTCTCCTGCGTGCGTGACTTTTTGCGTACGCAGCTCTCCTGCGTGCGTGTCTTTTCGCGTACGCAGCTCTCTTGCGCGCGTACTTATTGTGCGTACGTAGCTCTCCTACGTGCGTGTCTTTTCGCGTACGCAGCTCTCCTACGTGCGTGTCTTTTCGCGTACGCAGCTCTCCTGCGTGCGTACTTTAGCTCTCCTGCGTGCGTGACTTTTCGCGTACGCAGCTCTCCTGCGTGGGTGATTTTTTGCGTACGCAGCTCTCCTGCATGCGTGACTTTTCGCGTACGCTGCTCTCCTGCATGCGTGTCTTTTCGCGTACGCAGCTTTCCTGCGTGCGTACTTTATCTCTCCTGCGTGCGTGCCCTTGTGCGTACGCTGCTCCCCTGCGTGCGTGCCCTTGTGCGTACGCTGCTCCCCTGACCCCTTGCTTAACCCATTGGCTCTTGGAGTATTGGTTTTATTTCTCGACTTGGTTTCTCTTTTGTTGATTTGGTTTTCCTGAGATCTGTTCAACACAGCACTACTATCTTGACCCGACACGTCATAACACGGTTTTCAAGTAATTGTTTATGACTAGTACGATTTTCAGGATTTTTTATGAATTATGATCCTGGTATTCTCTGATCTCCTTGCTAATGACCCAGTGGGGTGCACACCTAACTTGTAACTTGTAATTAATCCTTGTGACTTGATAACTTGATAGTGGCCCGTGGCGGCGCACTCCTGACTTGTAGCATGACTTGATAACTTAATGCTGTTGCGACGGCTAACTTAACTTGACCTACCTTGACACCGTGGGTGGTTCTTCCTTGCTTGCTTGTTAAATCCACTTGTCCTGTCTTGCATCATGTCTAGGATGGGACTCCTGAGTACCACGGTCAGGAGTACCTACCAAAATGGATTAAGGTTAATAACTAGAATAACACAGTAGTCATGAAGAGATGACACAGCTTGTCACTACCACATTTCTAGTTTGAGGGTAAATTTGTCATTTTTGGGGTAAAATAAAATTTATTGAATTAATTAGAATTTATGGGAATTTTTAGGATTTATTTTGGATTTATTTGGACTAGTTTGATTTTTGACTAGTTTTGACTCATGTAGACCAACCTAGGAACTAACCCTAGTTAGTTGGGCTTGGTTAGATCAAGTGACCCTAGTCTAACCTAGTATGACTCAAGTTAGTGGTTAGTGATTCATTAGAACTTGATTTAGGAATATAGAAATCAAGTGATTTGATAAATGGCTTGTGATTACACAAGTCATTTTGTGACTAAACTAGATAGGACTAGCTAACCTAGCACAAACCTAACCCTAGCCCTAGCATGGCCGGCCACCTAGCTGAACCTAGGTCAGCCCCCCCATTTAATCTCTCCTAGATTTTAGGGCTAGCCTCTTTTAAGGTTTTTTCAAAAGTTCTAAGGAAAGAGGTGAGTCCCATCTTCCAAAAATCATTAAAAATCCATTTTAATTCCTTTTTCCTTCAAACCAATTTCATTAGGACCTAAAATTCATCCTCTTGCTGTTGGAATAATTTGGCTACAGGAAGAAATAATTTGTGAGACTTGGAGGCTTGAGGAGTTCATTGCATTTGGGGACTTTTCCACCCATTGTTCTTCAAGAGGTAACTTCTCCATTCCTCCATGGATTTCCATTTTGTCTTCACCAATAGGAAGCCCTAAGGGTCCCCCTAAGGTCTGGATAGGTTTCGTGTCCAGTGTCGGAGGTTTCGTGTCCATTCTGGACACGTATCAAGCACTAGTCGAAGGTGTTTGACAAAATGCCTCAGTGAGCATTTTGTATCAATTTCAATTTTGTGTTTGAATAGGAATCTTTGTTTTGTTCTCGCTTACACGTTTCTGGGACACTGGAGTGGTCTTCGTGTCGTGTCGTGTCGATATTTGACACGTACACACGGGTTCAGGTGCGCGTACACGAGCACTGTAGCTCCCCTGCTACCAGCGTGCTCGTGCGGGCTGCCCAGGGCACGTGGGTGCGTGCCATTGGACGTGGAGCTTGGGGCAGTGTCTGACACAACACTCCCTGAGTCTCGTGTCACGAGGTGACGTGTCGGGTGCGTGCGGACACGCGCACTGGTCACGTTTGACTGTGCAGCCTGTGTATTAATATTTGGTGTGTTGCTCTGTGTATTATCGAGTTTGAATGTTTTAATCATGTTTAAATTGATATGATATTTAGGATCTTAATATGTTTAAAAATCTGTGTAGATTGTTTTACATGATTTAGGTTGGGTTTTATGTGAGATATTGGTTTAGAATGGGTGTTTTGGAAACTATTTTCTGATACAGACTTGACACCAAATTCCTGAGTTTTGGCCAATCAATTCTTCCTGTTTTGCTTTGTTGAGTCAACCATTTTATTCACACATAATAATATACATGAAGATTTAGTCCTTACTTTCGAAATTGGCCTTTTGGGTGGTAAGTATGAGGTTTTGCCTATTGAGGAATTTCGATTTTACTTGACAGTAAGGTTTTGGGCTAACTGGAATTGGTCTGGGTTATTAGTCAAACCTGAGTTTGTTTTCCCTTCCTTCTTCCCATTTGTTTGAGTTTCCAGTTGATACTAAACCAGAGTTTGGTATCAGAAATTTCCCACTATTTTTAATTCCAGTTGTTCTCTGATTGATTGATACTATGTTAGAACTGTGGGATGTGTTTTAACCTGAGAACTCCTTGTTATTTCACTGAATGATTTTGGTTTGATATATTGAAACACTGTTTTATTTAAAAACCTGTTTTGGGATGATATGTTCAGTTGGTAAAAACTGAGATTGGGGAAAAGGGGACAATGAACTGATTCCTCTTTCTTTCCTTCAAAAACCTGTGTATGGACTGCCCTATTTGTTTTCCTTAGTAGCTATTGAGTTTTGTTCCACTATGTTAGACTGGGAATTTGTTCCAGTTATAAACCTGAGATTGGTGTCAACTTATATCCTTTCCTGTACACTGTTGTTTCCTGCATAATTATTATTCCTGTACACCACACTCTTCACTGCTAAATTCCTGTGAACAAGTGTACAGACACATAGCCCTCTTGTATTATCCTGTCCCACATCACACACACATTTCCTCCTCACTGCCTTGTATTTTCCTGAACACAGTTTACACACACTTCTCACTAATTTTTCCTGCACATATTTTTCACACAGTTTACACACACTGTTATGTGTTGCTTGCTGCTCACTATTTTGGTGTTCTTACACCATGTCATATTACACACAGTATTTCCCTTTTACTGTCACATTTTAATTCCTGCATACATTGGCATGTTGCACTCTCACTGGTATTCACATAACACACACACACACAAGCACCTCTTTCCCCATTCTCTATGTTCTAAGTTTTACACCTAAGGCTAAAGTTGTTGTAGGCATATAAAATGTATATGTGTGAACTTGTATGAGTGTCTATAAGAGGTGTGTGAAATGCTTAGGCATGTGTATACATATGTACTTGTGAGTTGAATGTAGATATGTACATATAGTATTTAGCCTAGATATGTATATTGTTAAATCTATATTTGTATCTATATATATAGTGTTGTATATGCATAGGTGTATGAGTACTTGTATGTTGTGTGTAGTCTAGTATAGCCTTGTTAGAGCCTAGCATGGCCTATTAGACCTAGCTAGTTGAGTTTAGCCTAGTTTAGACAAGGTTGACCTAGTTTGACTTCTAGGGTTGACCAAAGTTGACCAAGAGTTGACTTTGGCCTAGATTGACTTAGAATCATGTAGAATGCATAGTAGGACTCCATTTCACTATTCTGGACTTGTTGTGACTTGTTCTGTTCTGTTTAGGAGCCAGATACCACTCCTTGGACAGTACGATTCATATCGGACACTCAGATACAGGCGAGTACATTCTCTGATCATTTCATATCTTGCTTAGAATTATTTCCTGCAGTAGATTACTTTACTTGTACTGTCACGTTGGTCACACGGATTGGTACTATATGGATCCTTTCTTGAGATGTTATCCTTAGGGAGCATCGGGTACTCTATGTTCTGTGCGTTTCACTTTCATAGCGTATCATATGCTTCTTGGTTCTTTGATCACTTACGACATGTACCCTCATGATCGTAGAGTCTTCCTGGAATCTTACACTATTGGGTTATCCCCAGAATCCCCATTTTTATGGGACTTACACTGTTGGGTTATCCCCAGAATCCCCATTTTTATGGGACTTATACTGTTGGGTTATCCCCAGAATCCTTATTTTTATGGGACTTACACTGTTGGGTTACCCCCAGAATCCCTATTTTTATGGGACTACTATGTATCACCTTCGGGGTCTACCACCCTTCGGGGGCTTATCACCCTCGGGGTCTATCACCTTCGGGGTCTGCTATATAGCATCATATAACATAACCTGGCTGGATCCTTGTGTATTGATTGGGGGTACGGGGGAGTATTACATGTTCATATTGTACTCTGACTCACTAGTCACTGCTAGTTCTCTATGTATAGTAGATATTTCTATTACAGTTCTCTCTCTGTTTTTATACTGCACTTCTTTCAGTACTTGTATCTTACTTTACTGCATGTTCATATTTTCTAACCTGCTATGAATTGTTGAGATGTACTGTGCTCGCTCCTGTCCTGACTGGACCTGTTGAAAATATTACAGAGGACGAGGAGGAGGCTTGCCTGGACACCTACTACGGGGCAGCCTTAGATGACACCTTTGAGCTGGACTCCCAGGAGGACCCAGCTGTAGCTGAGGATATTCCCCCGACTGCTTAGACTAGATTAGATAGTCTTTTATCAATTGTAGTCTGGAGACTTGTTCTAGTTAGACTCTTATTTGGGGATCAGTTGTATATATTCTTTTATCAGAGACCTTATATTGCTGGGATTATCTTAGACTACTGTTTTATCTATTTCATTTCCTTGAGTTCTGTTCATATCGTGCTATCTCTTCCTTAGTTGTGAATGAGTTTATTATTGCTATGTCACCCCCATTCGGGAAGTTTAAACTGTTTAGATATATACTGCTAGATGATGTGACTTAGGACAGCGTTCAACCGCCGACACTGCGGCGTAGGCTAGACGTATTCACGTCTCGTGCCTTTACTCTAGGGTGCGGGTCGTGACACAGCTATAGGCAATCCCGTTACCTGGGCGCTCTTGGGATCTGTAGCCTGCCGTCGAGTAGGGCACATTTCTAGCACACCGTCGCGTGTTGCATCCTCTAAGTCACCTAAGGGTACATTTGTCTCCCGGGCGATGTACCCACCAGAATTCAACCCCTAATTTTCGACCTGGGTAACCTGGATGGTCTGCAGGGCTTGTGGCTGTGGAATCATCTCACTGCATCTTGTTAGTAATTAGGTTTATGATAACCCTAGTTAGTTAAAGTAGTAAGCCGTAGTATTTGCTTGGCCGTGATTGATTGAATAAAGTATAACCAGTCTAGTCATATCTTGATCCAGTACAAGATTGCTCCCTGTCTTGATTTCTTACATTATTATCTTACCGATAAATGGTGGAGAACCAAGTTCTGTTCAGATGAAGGGTTACAACCCCGGTCCTTGTTTGGTTTACGGGTTGTAACCTGGCTATCAAAATAGTTCCATGGTTATCTCGTCGTATATCATCCTGGCATGTTTTCATAAATTCTAGTGTTAATATTAGATTTTCTTGTGCTAATTGCTGGCTTTTGTTCTTATTTCGTGGCCCCCTTGTGGCACTTGCTCTTTCTGGGGTTGACCCAGCTGGTTTTGTGTGGCCAGATTTCGGAGCAGCTCCCGAGGATCTACCAAGCTTCCAGCCCAATGGTGACAACTAGACGGAACCCGGGCCAAGAGTGGGTTTTCCTTTTTGTTTTACCCACTTTATTGTAAAACTATTCTTTTGAGGCATTTAGCCGACGAGCACCTGTTAGCTCGATGCACTTTTACTTACTGTCTGCCTACGGGCTGTAAACATGATTAACAAATCCTAGGGTTGATCATGTACGACTAAACTCTTGCTAGTCCTAACATTTTGTAACGACTAGCTTCATATCAGCTGAATATGTGATATTTGGGACGCCTTATTATTGTATATTTAGTGATCATACATCTTGCGACCTTACTTACTTGCTTGTGATTGAGACATTAGGCTTGTTCATGACCATAAGAGACTGTTGGCTTGTAGTAAACCCTCATATATCTATACAGCCGTGACCGTATATCGAGGTGGTTTCCATTTCAATATATGTAGCTGGCTATGTCTGTCCCCGCTCTCCAGTATTCTGGTTCTGGGTGTGACATGGTTTAGGTGGTGGCCCATGCAGGTCTTGTAAATCAAGATATATGGGGGTTTACCAGATAGATGTCTCAATCAGTACTCGTCCTTGATCTCTGTTCGTATCCTCTGAATCCCTGGATTCTTGCCCTGATCTTGTGCTTATATCATTGATCTGTCCTGGTCTTTTCCTTATTGTTCCCTGTGTCGTCTTCTTCAGCGGCACTATACCTGGTCCTACCGATCGACGAGGTAGAGCACATCCCGTGGATTAGCAGCAACCCGGAGATCAAGTACAGCATTCCGGGGTAGCCTCCAGAGTTGTGCCTACTGGATGAGAGTCACCAGTTCGGCCCGTCCAGCTCGCAGAGCCAGATGATGGTACCTTAGTAGGCCTCATCAGAACCTTGATAGCTTCCCAGGATCGTCGAAGCGACGCCATGCACTAGACAGTTCAAGATGCTTTGACTAGAGGCGGTCATCCAGGAAACCAGGCGGCAAACAGCTTCAAGCGATTGAACCCTCCTTTCTTCGACGGCACCGAGGATGCGATTGCCGGGGATGCATGGCTTCAGGATACCGAGGTGATTCTGGAAGCAGCTAGGACACCTGAGAATGAGAAGGTGGCGGTGGTATGCCTGCAGTTGTTGGACTTGGCTCGCAGTTGGTGGGCGACGTAAGCCATGGGATTAGTGGTACCCATTGCTTGGGCAGTGTTTAGAGAAAGATTCCAGACGAAGTACTTTGATGCTGTGGCTCGGTACGACCTGCAGACCAGATTTACCAACTTGAAGCAAGGAGGCAGATCTGTCGACAGTTATGCATCGGAGTTTTCTAGACTCAGTAGGTTTGCCCCCACCTTGGTGGCGACCGAGTTTGATAGGGCCCAGCGGTTCCAGCAGGGACTGCATTTGGAGATCTTGTTGGCGGTTGAGCAGTTCGAGCACCAGACGTTCGATGCAGTCTTGAGAGCAGCTAGGAGGCATGAGTATACCTCCCAGAGGATCGTGGATAGGACCGGAGGTAGAAAGCGGTCCCACAGTCAGATGCACCAATCATCAGCTCCAGCCCCGGCAGCTAGGGGATTGACCATTGGAACTCCGAGGCGGGCGGCCTCAGTAACGTCGGTTCCGCATTAGACCCCGACGTACCCACAGCAGCAGAAGCAGAAGCAGACTTCCGCGATGGGATGTTCTCATTGCGGGAAGCCAGGGCATGTGGTGGCAGACTGTCGCAGGGCGCAGGGATTGTGCCTGGCTTGTGGAGCAGCAGATCATAGGATAGGGGCTTGCCCGAATAGGGGTGGTTCATCAGTATCCAACCCTTCTAGTTCTTCGATGAGAGGACCGGCCCCAGCACCAGTTCAGCAGCAGCAGTATCGGTCTTCGAGGTCCTTGTCGCCTCAGTCTCAGGCATTCCAGCAACAATACCTCCAGCAGTATGCACAAGCCTAGGCTCAGATCCAGAATAGGCAGAGAGGGTTCCAGCAGAGGGGACCAGCAGCCAGAGGACAAGGTCAGGCCATGATGATGGCTATGGAAGAAGAAGTTACACCAGGTGAGGTTGTGGCAGGTACTATTCTCGTCAACTCCTCTCCAGCGTCTATATTATTTGATTCTGGTGCATCGCATTCATTCATGTCTGCACGATTCGCGATACGGATAGGATTGGAGCCCGAGTCATTATCAGTGAGGCTCAATATACTTACTGGTAATGGCCTTGTGGGAGTAGATCAAGTGTTTTCCTCGTGTCGGATTGTAGTTAGCGGTAGGAAGTTCCCCGCTAGATTCATAGAGTTTTCCATGGCAGACTATGATGTAGTCCTAGGCATGGATTGGTTGAGGAACCAGTATGCTAGGATAGACTGCCATATTGGCAGAGTTGTCTTTAGTATCCCCGGCGAGCCAGAGTTTTTGTTTTCCAGAGGCGCAGTGGAGCCATCTTCCTCAGCATTGCGGATGGCAGTGTCAGCAATACAGTTACCCCGGATAGTTGAAGAGTTTCCAGATGTCTTTCCAGAGGAGCTTCCAGGGATGCCGCCGGAACGGGAGATTGAGTTCACCATAGACTTGATTCCCGGAACAGCACCAGTATCAGAGCGAGTCTACAGGATGGCACCTTCAGAGTTGGAAGTTTTGTATAAGATGATTGAAGAACTGAGGACCAAGGGATTCATCCGTACAAGTAGATTGCCTTGGGGAGCCCCGATGCTTCTTGTGAAAAAGAAGGATGGTACATCGAGGCTATGTGTTGATTATCGTACCTTGAATTCGGTGACAATCAAGAACAGATACCCTCTTCCGAGGATAGATGACTTGTTTGATCAGCTCAGAGGGGCTTCAGTGTTTTCGAAGATCGACTTGCGGTCGGGATACCATCAGATCAGAGTCAGAGAGCAGGACATCCCGAAGACAGCATTCAGATCAAGGTATGGACATTGGGAGTTCCTTGTTATGCCCTTTGGAGCGACCAATGCGCCGGCCGTATTCATGGACCTCATGAATCGCATTTTCATGCCTTACTTGGATCAATTTGTGATCATGTTCCTAGATGACATCCTGGTCTACAGCAAGAGTGAAGCAGAGCATGAGCAGCATCTCAGAGTCGTCCTCCAGACGCTTAGGGAGCATCAGTTGTACGCCAAGTTCAGTAAATGCGAGTTCTGGCTCGATCGCATATCATACTTGGGTCACATCATTACCCGAGGAGGAGTGGAAGTGGATCCCCAGAAGATTGTAGCTATCGAGTCATGGCCGGTACCCAGCTCAGTGGCAGAGGTTCGCAGCTTCCTTGGATTGGCCGGCTACTACCGGCAGTTTGTTTCAGATTTCGCAAGGATTTCAGCGCCGATGACCCAGTTGACCCGCAAGAATGTACCGTTTGTTTGGACAGCAGAGTGTCAGGAATCATTTGAGAAGTTGAAGCGAGGTTTGATAACGGCTCCCATTCTCACCCTTCCAGATAGGACCGGAGGATTCACAGTTTATTACGACGCTTCAGGCAGAGGATTGGGGTGTGTCTTAATGCAGCATGAGAAGGTAATATCTTATGCGTCACGTCAACTACGTGATCATGAGAAGAATTACCCGACCCACGACTTGGAATTGGCGGCGGTAGTGTTTGCTTTGAAGTTGTGGAGACACTACTTGTTGTTTTCCATAAATAAATTCACTTTATTTATTTTGTTTCTGAGAAAATTACAACTGTAGGAATCTAATCTAGAAGACGATTACTTTATCTCTTGGACGATGCGATAAAGAAAACTCGAACTTTGAAGAACTTGGACAGCAACTGGGCAATCTCTCTGTTCTCTCTGAAAATGACCTGTAGTGTCTGATGAATGTGAAGAAACTCTTTTTTATAGAGTTCAGGATAACTGTCCTTAAGCATACGCTCAGGTAGTTACTTGACGTGTGCATAACTGCAGGGACGCTTGGCGAATTCTGATGGAGACACATTAGCGTGCGGTTGAAAGTAGTGGAGCATGTTCAGGAGAGATTGATGGCCTGGATGCCACGTTGCATAACTTCTAGAGAAGTGGATAACTGGTACAGGACACGTGAGAACGTGTGTTGACTGTAATCCTGGATATGGTTGCTGTAATACGCTGCCTCGTTGAAGGAGAATTTATACTCTGACTTGGACAGCGTAGTGCCATATGAAATCCATACGCTCACTTTATGGGCAAGGAGTCATGTGAGGTCATACGCTCGCTTGTTTAGCAAGGAATCATGTGAGGTCCATACGCTCACTTGACTGTGTGAAGAAGGAGTCATGTGAGGTCGATACGCTCACTGGAGAAGTGGCCACGTGGCTATCATCAATCTTCTTTGGTACACCATATCTTCCCATAACTGACAAAATCTTCTCGAGCGTCGTGACTGCAGATTTGACGGCTGACAGACTGTCAAAACTGACAGTAATGATGGCTTTTGTATTTATGAAGGCTGCTGAGTTGTCCTCGTAAAAGACAAAACCGACTCTTCGAAAACCTATACGACGGTTACTTTTCTCGTGACAGCTGTCTTTGCACGAAAGATGAAGTGTCAGATTCATTCCTCATTTAAACATATGCTGTGCTGTCACTTCAGTAAATAATAAAATATTTACTGAGCATATGGCTTTTGAATGAGCGTACAATCCTGAATTGAGCGTATGGCTTCAACTGTCATCTGTCTTTAAGCGTATGGATGAAAAATGACAGCGTGTCATAATTTTCCATATCCTACAAGACCCCCTTCAAAGTTTTCGAACTTTATGACTTTCAAAAGTTCGAAATTACTTTGAACAGAAAGTGGGAATGAGTCCTGACACGCTGGCATGAGTCTGTTATCTTCCTCAATATCAGTGCAATTCTTTAGGGATTTTGTTTAGAAAATATCTGCCGTTTTGAACTTCTTTCTTTCTTCTATAAATAGGTCTCCCAAAACCTATTTTATTTCTTTACCAGAGCTTTTGCCTTCAAGAGAGAAAAGAGCTTTCAGAAACTCAAAGATTTTTCTTCTTCTTCTTCGTCTTCAACTCCATCTCCATTAATGGCACCCAAGATTGATGCTGCTGCGAAAGGAAAAGGGAAAGCCCCTGAAGAATCATCTCATCCTGCCGTCGACACTGCCACTACCAAGAGAACGGCCAGTCAGCGTGTTTCACGCAGTGAACGGCCATTGAAACCTCTTTATGGTGAGGACGAAGATGATGATGAACAAATAACTATTTCCTTTTTAGGGCTCTGGTTAGAACAAAACTCAGAAAACGTATCCCTCTTTAGGGTCAATACGTCAGCAAATACGCTTCCCTCTTTAGGGTTTAGCTGTATTCCATATTTTTCGTTTTTACGAAAAGTATGTTTGGAGCGTATATCTGTAAGATACGTGTATTTTTGATAGAGATATCAAAATACACTATCTTTTAAAAGAATATGCTATGGCAATTTGTCTCATTGAGATACGCTAACTCTTGTGTTAACGTAAACTTTTGATGATCATCTTGTCAACCATACGCTGATATACTCAAACTGATCATAAACTGAACTTTAAAAACCATTCACTTAAGATAAAATACGCTTAAAGGAAACTGAGCGTATGCTGAACCTTGAGTCTGCCATACGCTTAAAGAAAACTGAGCGTATGCTGAACCTTGCGTCTGCCATACGCTTAAAGAAAACTGAGCGTATGCTGAACCTTGAGTCTGCCATACGCTTAAAGAAAACTGAGCGCATGCTGAACCTTGAGTCTGCCATACGCTTAATAAAAACTGAGCGTATGCTGAGCTGTACGCTTAGTAAAAACTGAGCGTATGTTTAAACTTTATCATCTCTTGACATTGAAGATTTTTAATACTTTATTATTCATTTGCAGTGGATATTCTGGCTCAGGAAGCAGAATTTGAAGGAAGTATGGGAAATAATTATAGAAGTGATCTATCACATGTTTATTTTCCCCAATTTGATGGACCTTCCACAAGAATAGCTCTGTTGACCAATCAGGAGGATGATACTTTGCTGAACCTAATGAGTGGACTGCCGTTACAAAGTGTAGATGGTGTTGCCCATTTGAAGCCAGCATTCCTTTTTGGAGATGCTATTGACATGAATTCCCAGCCTGCTCTGGACAAAGTATCATACAGTTACTATAGGGATGGTGATGTAAATCAGCTATGTATTTGACTGGTTTGACAAAGAGTATCAACATAGCCCGTTTATTCCATTCGGGCCAGCAAAGACAGATGAAGTGGGATATTACTCCATCCCGACAAGCTAAGGCTGGATGGATTGGATATCGTCAAGGAAGGTTCCGCAGTGGTACTGAACCGCATGTCACATCTCTGCGAGGACTGTTACCTGCCACCATCCCTCCTGAGGACTCGGCACTGCTGAAGCCAGTCAGAGTCCCAATTTTTGCAAATGAATTTGTTCAATTAAAGAATGCCATCTACCCAAAACAGTCAATGAGGCTGACTGGTCTAGTAAATCTAGAGAACACTAGATGGAATGCTCTAGTGAGATGGATTTTGCGGAACTTTGGTGCACAGTTGAAGGCGATAGGTTTATATGATGCCATTAAGTGTACTGCTTATGGTTTCAAACCAAACCCAGATCTGTTTTTGGCATTAGCAGAGAGATATAACTATCGGACTGGCACCTTCATGACCCCAAAGGGCGAGATGGGATTCGCCCTTCATGAAATGGCATATATATCTCAGCTACCCACGACAGATTTGCCATATGAAGAATATATCCCTTTTGTTGACGAAATGAATAAGATTTCTGCAGCCAACCCACTAATTCTTTATGTATTTGAAGAATTAATGTGTCATTACAGCATCTGTAAAGCTTTCTATAAGGGACAAGTTGGAGAGGGGGACTCCAATTGCTATTCTTCGAAGTGGATGGCTTATTTGTTTCAAGGCCGCACTGACGAAGTCCAAAAGAAGAAAAAGACCGAGCAGTATGTCTGAAAATTCAAGCCCTTGAGTCAAGCCGAGATTAACAGATTAATCCGGGAGACTAATCATGATGACATTGTCGTCGAAGAAGACATCAACAGCTACAAGGCCGGTGATAGATTAGAAACCTATATTAAGCAGGGTGGCCGAGAATTGTCCGATGAAGGTCATCTGGCCGGTTTCATATCTCTTTGGCTGAGGAAATTCGTTGTTCCTGGCACCTGTTCGGCAGACAGGATGCACCGAGGAGTCGTCTTTGCAGTAGTCCGTCTGGTTTTTGGGTATAAAATGGATCTATTAACGGCAATGACATGCCGTCTGAATGCCAGATTAAGGGCATACACAGATAGGATGTTCGAATTGGCACGGAAGAGCTTGACGTCCTTTCCCCGGATAGAAATGCCCTTTACATACTTGTTTGGATGGCTGCTTCTTCATTTTGAATCTCTGATGAGCGCTGGGATGGCTAGGCCAGATGACACTTTCCTTGAAAGATACAAGCACATACCGAAATGGAGATATGATACTTTAACTGATTGCAGAACCATCTTGAACAGGGGAGAGCTCTGGAGCTTCACTTGTGTTCCTCCCCCTATTGGTTATGAGACCATGCCCGGGAGATTGATTGACGGCGTTGGTGCTAATGAGTTGGATGATGTCCAACATGAATGGCTAAAGAGAATCAGGCCATCTCATTTAATTTGCCGTCGTGACGACATCACATATATAGAGCCATATCTTCCGAGCAGATTTGCTCGTCAATTTGGTTATGATCAGTTGCATGTGGGCAATGCAACGACGTGTTTTGCTCATCAAGGCGGGTTGGTTGATGGTGCCAGAGCTTGGCTATATTACATTGCCAAAGGTACAGGGGCTACCTTTTCTATGCCAGATCCGGTCAACTATCGGAGAGGAGCTAAGATATTGGCGTCCTATGCCAGATTTTATGTATCAGCTAATACCTTTGATGAAAAATTTAGCATCTTAGGTAAAAGCTTTATTCATGTTGAAAAGAAATCAACTAAATCCGCCTTGCCTAGAGATTGTCACGACAAAGAAGATCCTCTGGCCACCGATGAAGTTGATGATGATGTTTTGGAAACTTTCTTCTCTGATGACCTTTATCAACCATTGCATGTGCCTATCGGGAGTGCTGAAGAAAGTATATCTGTTGATAATATACCGAAGAGGAAGAGGAGTAAAGGTACTGCGGGTCCTGCCGCAAAAAGAGCTACTCGAGCAGAGACTCGAAGTCGCGGAGGAATTTCTATTCCCAGGAATTCTCCTGTTTCTGAACGAGCCAGAAGTATTGATGAAACAGGTAGTGATCCATTAGACACTTATCCTACTGTTCCTTTAACCAGAAGAATAGGAAGGAAAGTAATAGTTTCAAAAACTAAATCCGTAATTTGTCTGGATGCAGAGAGTCCCACAGATCGCGCTATGCGATTGGCTGCAGAAAAGCAAACTACTTTTGATTTCTCTGTAAAGACAGAAGAAGAAGATATTCCTGAAACTGCTGGGTCTTCTAGACATTTTGATGTAGGCTCAGTTCCACCAATAGCCGATGATGCGCAGGAAATTAGTCAACCTGCGGTAGAGGCCGAACATCAGACTGAAACGGCTAATGACTTACTGATTTCGGGAGAATCAGTGAAGGAAGCCACTCCTCTCAATCCAATTGTTGAAGCTTCAGAGAGCGAACAAGTTGACTATGAACCGTCGTCTCATTCTTCTGGAGAAGAAGACATAGAGATAGACGATGAATCATTGTCTAAAATACCAATAGATGTACTGAAGACCATTGGTCAACACTCTGGGTTAACACCAGAACCAGAGAGGCATTTGGAAATTGAGGTTCAAATTCCGAGTACTTCTGGTGTGGGAAGCAGTAAAATAAATCCCATGTCAGAAAGTACTCTGAACAGACTAAGAGCCGAATTGAATGATCCAAAGGAGACTGAATATGAACCAACTCCAGGTAATATTTTATTCATCAAAGTTTTGTCTTGTCTCTGCTTTATTATCTTTTGGTTTTGATCATGCTTCTTTTATTTCAACAGCTGTAGGAACTGCACCGGCTATGAGTTCTACTCAAGCCCCACTTGTTCAAACTGAGGTGGGTGAGAGGAGTTCCCATCTGCCGAGTTCTCCAAGGGTATTAACTTCAGCTCCAAGAATAGAAGCTCCTCCTGCTCCTTCCCCTATTATTGCAGCGACTCCCAGTTTTGACACAGGGATAGCCAAAGTCATGAGGATGTATTCAGATATTATTTATACATATCTGGATACATATTCGAGGCGACTCATGAAAGATGAGACTATGCCCTTTTCGAGTCTTCGAGAGGCGACTAGTTTTCCATGTTCAGCCTTGAGACAATCTGGTTATGAGGCTCAATGTGTCTTCTTTGAACATCTCTTGAATGATTTAGAAGCCAACATCCAAAAATATTGGGAGATTAAGAAGGAGGATATTGAGTCTCTGACTGCAGCTGAAATTTCTCAATTGGAGAGCGAAGCTCAAGCTCAACATATTGCTCTGACAGATTTCCTCGTTCAGTCTTCTAAGGAATTAATGGCAAAAGACGAAGAGATGTTAAATACTCGTCAGAATATGGAGCGTTTAGAGAAAGATGAATCGTCAAAGGCTGAAGATCTTAGAAAGTTGAGGGAAGAGCTAGCTCGTCTCCAAAAACAAATTACCTCCGTGGAAGAAGAACGATCAAAGATTGCAGCTGATCGTCAATCTAAGCTGAACGTTATCAATCTTTACAGGAAGAGCGGGAACAGATGCAAACCCATCAGATTGAAGAGACCAACCGCCGAAGTTCTATTGTTGCGGAATATGATCAACGGATGATTGTATCTGAAACAGCAGAGCGTCTCAAGAAAGCCCATGATGAGAAGATGAATAATGTAATTGTTCATATTCAGGAGATAATCGCTCCTCCTAAATAGATCATATATTGAAGTCTTGATACCATTTGTAATCAATGTTCCGAGTTTGATTGAAATGAATATCTTTATTTAACTTCGATTTTGTGGATGATATTTTTGTAGAAAACATGTTCAGAGGTAAATGATACATGACATATTTCAGTAGAATAGAATATACAAATAAACTTTGTAACTCTATCATGATATTAAACCAAAGGTAATTTTAGTTTAATACTGGTGAGAGAAAACAGAATTCAGATATAAAGATATCTTTGGATTCTATTTTCCATGATCTTTGAACTTGGAAATCAAAAGACTAAATATCATTTTCATATGATAGAAAATATGATACATACTGAGATAGAAAATTCAGAGGTGATATGGACATGATTTTCTATACAAGATCTTTATTAAATCCTACTGGGAATTTAATAAGACAAAATATCAAATTCTCTGGGAAAATGATACATGGTAGAATATCAGTTTTCGCTGGGGAAAATGACATCGAAATAGCTTTTGTAGAGAAGAATAAATTTTTGATTTTACACTTGCTGGGGAGTAATGAAAATATTATTTATACATAATATTTCTTTAAGAATTTGCCATTGATAGGCATCATCGTGACTTTCCCGTCCATAGAGGCAAGCTGATATGCTCCATTAGAGAAGACTTTGTTTACTACGAATGGGCCTTCCCATTTCGCGTCAAATTTGCCTTTGCTCATATGTGTCATGGTCATCGGACGTCTGACAGTAAGGACCAATTCTCCCTTTTGATATGTTCTGACTTTGACTTTCCGATTAAAAGCTTTTGAGATTCGGGCTTGATATAGCTCGATATTTTGTTGCGCATACAATCGTTTTTCATCTAGAGCTTCCAACTCTTGAAGTCGAAGTCGATCATTGTTTTCTGTTGTAAGTTCATTGGAGATTGCAATTCTCAGAGAAGGAATTTGTATCTCGAGAGGAAGAACAGCTTCACACCCATACACCAAAGAGAAAGGCGTACATCCGGTCGCATTGCGAACTGTGGTACGATAAGCCCATAAACATTCACCAAGCTTCTCACTCCAGTTACGTTTATTGGAAGAAACGAACTTTTTCAAGAGTTTGATGATTGTTTTGATTGAAAGCCTCTGCTAGTCCATTGGCTGCTGGATTATATGCTGTAGAAGCCAGATTATTAATCCGATGATCATCACAGAATCGAGTAAATTTTGGCTGACGAACTGTGGTCCATTATCATGGATAATACGCCGAGGAACACCAAATCGATAGATGACATGATGTTTGACAAAGTTGATAACATTAGAAGTCTTGACTTCAGATAACGGGATTGCTTCAGCCCATTTAGAAAAGTAATCAGTTATTGCTAGAATAAACCGATGTCCTTTTGATGATGGTGGATTGATAGGACCGATGACGTCCATGCCCCAAGCTTCAAAGGGCCATGATGCCGCTGTTGGGTGTAAGAACTCCGATGGTTGATGGATAAAGTCTGCATGAATTTGACAGGCTTTACATTTCCGAGCATATTGAATGGTATCAGCTACCATCGTGGGCCAATAATAACCCATACGTCGGATACGATCTTGAAGTTTTGGACCTGGCTGGTGAGCTCCGCAGACGCCATCATGTGCTTCACGGATTATCTGTTGTGCTTCTTCACCAGCGATGCATCGAAGGAGAAGACCATCATAGGCTCGACGATATAGTGTCTTCGTAGTATGATTATAATAGAATCTGAGAGACCGGCGCCGGATAGATGCTGCTTCACTCGGGTTATCAGGAAGTATGTCATACAACACAAAGTCCAGAAACGGACGTCTCCAGTCTTCAGTTACGGTGTCTATTTTGTTAGAAAAGACATATTCCATAGTAGAATCGGAAGAAGACAAGGACACTTTGTCAAATTTTAATTCAGCATCAAAGTTGAGAGAATCTTCGTCTGGATTATGGGAAAAACCAAAGCCAGATTATTTTCAACGCAGAATAGTTCTCGGTTATAAACCACTATCACTTGCTGACGTCTGATTGGTATGGCTAATACAGCAGCAAGATTAGCCAAAGCATCAGCTTCTGCATTATAGGCTCGTCGAACATGTTCGATAAAGAAACCTTCAAAGGAGGAGGCCATAGAGAGTGCTGTTCGATGATAAGGTATCAAATCTTGATGACGAACTTCATACGTTCCTCTGATCTGATTGATGATAAGCTTAGAGTCTCCATAAACTTCTAAATATTGAACATCCAGATGTTTAGCGAGTTGAAGACCAATGAGCAACGCATTGTATTCTGCAACATTATTTGAACATGATTGATCCAGAGAATAAGCCCTCTGAATAGTTAATCCCTCTGGGGATACAAGAACAATTCCAACTCCGGCGACAATATCGCCGTTAGGACCTATTCTAGATGCTCCATCAAAGAATAGACGCCAGGTAGGAACTTCTTCAGAAACCAGATTTGAATCCAGAACTTCATCGGGAATCTCATCATATAATTTAGAATCTTCTGGGACTGCATGAGCTGCTAGAAAATCAGCAAGAGCCTGTCCTTTAACTGACTTCTGAGGAATATAATGCATGTCATATTGGGCTAACAAGATTCCCCAATTAGCTAGTCTGGAGTTGAGAATACCAGGTTTCTTCATCATAATCCTGATGGGATTCACTCTGGAAATGACATGAATCGTTTGACCGATAATATAATGTCGCGTTTTCTGAACAGCAAACATTAATGCTAGGCATTCTTTCTCGATTGGAGAATAACGCGGTTCAGCGCCTGTCATTGTGCGACTGAGATAATAAATGGCCTGTTCATGACCATCTTTATTTTTCTGGGCGAGTAATGCACCAAGAGAATGATCCATAGCTCGAACATATAGAAGAAATGGTATTCCCGAGACGGGAGGTACCAAAACTGGAGGGTTCATGAGGTACTGTTTGATGTCATCAAATGCTTTTTGACATTCTTCGTTCCAGATGAAAGATACACCTTTCTTCAGAAGTTTGTTGAATGGTCTGCAGCGTCCTGATAAGTTGGAAATGAATCTCCTGATATAAGCAATTCTTCCTTGAAATCCTCGTAGCTCTTTTAAGGTGCGTGGAGGACGCATCTCTTGGATGGCTTTGATCTTCTCGGGATCCACGTGTATACCTTTAGCGGTAATGACGAAGCCGAGAAATTTACCACTAGAGACGCCCAGGAAGGACTTAGTAGGGTTCATTTTAAGTTGATGCTGACGCATTAAATCAAAGATAGTCTTCAAATCTTGGATATGATCCTCCTTTCGTCGACTTTTGACTGCAATATCATCAACATAGCATTCGACTATTTTTCGGAGATGTTCGCGAAATATAGTGCTCATTGCTCGCTGATATGTTGCTCCTGCATTCTTGAGACCAAACGGCATCACTGTATAACAGTATGTACCGATCGGCGTTCTGAAGGAAGTGTGTTTTTCATCATCCTGGAAACATTTTGATTTGGTTGTATCCCGAATACCCATCCATAAATGACATTCGTTCGAAACCACATGTATTGTCGATCATGACATCAGTAATTGGAAGAGGAAACTCGTCTTTAGGACAAGCTGCATTGAGATCGCGAAAGTCTATACAGACTCGGATCTTGCCAGTCTTTTTAAGGACAGGAACGATGTTAGCCACCCAGTCAGGATGTTGTTCCTCTCGAATAAATCCAGAAGCCATAAGCTTGTTGACTTCAGCTTCAATTGCATTCCATAATGTCTGGACGAAATCGTCGCTGTTGCTGTTTGACCGGTTTAGCATTTGGCATGATATTGAGTTTGTGCATTGCGATCTTCGGATCTAGTCCTGGCATATCCTCGTAGCTCCAGGCGAAGACATCGATATAATCACGAATAAGCTTGATCATGTCTTGCTTATCTGTTTCTGAAAGACTTTCACTGATGAATATTGGTTTAGGAGAACCTTCTTCACCAACATCAATTTGGATCAGTTTATCTTCGGTAGGAGGTTCCCTCTGCTCGAACCTGAATTCCCATTGATCATCTAATCTTTGAGCCCATTGTTCTGATTCGGGTGATATTTCAAAATCATCCTCATCTTCATCATTTTCTTGTGGGCCATCAACAGAGACCATATTGATGGATAGAATAGAGCGATGAAGATCGCCAACACTCGTGTCAGAATCCCAAGAGAGAGAATCAGAAGACTCAGATCGTTCATCTTCAGATTGTTCGTCTTTATTGAATTTTGACTCTTCATGGACTATGTTGATAAAGGAAGTAGGAGCAATGTAACCTAAACCACATTTTGTCCTTCCGTATTTTAATGGAGGAATTCGAACAGGCATTCTTCTTCCTTTCCCATTATTGAGACTGGTTCTAAAGTCATAACCCATATTCTTGATGATATTTTTGGATTGCTGACTGTAGCGACGTAGCTGTAATCTTCCAGTATCGTCATTTATATCATCCTCCTCCAGATTAGGAGGATTCTGAGGTCCTTTATAGAAAAATATTGGATTTTCTCCCTTCTTTCGACTGGGGACCACAAAGTATGATTTCTGTATAGAGTCTAATGATACGTCTGTATGAAGAGCTTGAACAACCCCTATAGTTAGTGGCTCTAAGCTATTTAGCAATTGTAAATAACTTTGTACATAACCACAAACATCAATATACTGCAAAGGAGATGCTTCATTAATACTAGATGCTGTATTTACAACAGAAGGCTGAGCCTTATCAGACTTAGTCAGATTAATGACAAAGGGGGAGGAAGAAGAACAGTTAGAATTTTTGTTTCGATTAAGATCGATAACAAAAGGCTCAGAAGAGGTGAGCTCCCTTGAGAAGACCGTGGATAAGTAATGCGTCCACTGACTGGAATGACTAGAGTATCTGATCTAGCCTGAGAAGATGGAGGGGGAGTGATGAGTCCACTGACAGGAATGATCAGCGAATTTTGTGAATCTTGGGAAGATGGTGCAGTAGTGCGTCCACTGACAGGAATTATCAGTGAGCCCTGGGCAGATGATGAAGTAGTACGTCCACTGACCGGAATTATCAGTGAGCCTTCTTCGGATGATCTAACAGACTGCGGAGGAGTGATACGCCCTTTTACAGGAATAACAAAAGTGTCAACTTTGGATGTCTCATCTTCATTATCCATAGCTTGCAAGACTTTCGAGTATTCATCTTTGTACATGCGAGCGTCATTGAAGTAAGCTTCGACTCCTTTGAATGGGTAAAGATCTGCCACTTCTTTTTGAACCTCTCCATTATCATCAACATATTTGAAGCACTGATGAAGGGTTGAAGGAACGACATTATGTTCATGCAAGAAAGGTCTCCCCAATAGAGCATTGTATGAGCAACCATGATTGTCGATGATGTAAAAAGTAACCTTAGTACGAAGATCGCCTATTTGAAATTTAAGGCGAATCTTGCCTAAAGGCTCACTTTTTCCTTGATTGAATCCCAAGATGGTAGTGATAGTACTGGAAAGACTATGCACAGGTATCTTCAATGCATCTAACATAGCCTTTGGCATAATACTGAGAGCGGATCCTGGATCAATCAGTAAACGATCAACCTTCATAGAATCAATATATCCTGTATGATATAAAGGACGATCATGTCGATTATCCTCTAGCAGCATATCGTCCTGCGTAAAGGTAATGTTTGGAATAAATTCCAATACATTATGGCAATGAGAAACAGGTCCTGTTTCCAACTTCTTGAGAAGAGTTAAGCAGGTTTCTGCTTGCAGCAGTGCTTCACTTAAAGTTTCTCGAGTCTCTTTAGAGAGGCGTAAGAGCTCGAAGATTGATAATTTAGCTGGGGTATTGGCTAGTTGAGCCAATATATCAAAATTATAAGGCTTTTCAAGTCCTGTAGGAGATGACTTCTTCAATGGTTTGTCGAAGCGGACTTGTTGTTTGCCTTTGTCAGCTGCTGTTGGTTTAGAAGGAACTGTCTCAACAGGAACATTTAAAGGCTCTTCAGTAGAGACTGGAGTTGAAGCTGTAACCGGAGGAACGTCAGAAATTTCTTCAGGAACTTCAGCATAATCTTTCAAATATACTTTTCCTGACCGAGTTCCAGCATGAACTTCAACTTCAGATTCTGGTTCAAGGTCTATGGAAACCATGCTGCAATTCTTTATTTTGCTCTTGGTTCTTTTATGTTTGATGAAAGCTTCATTCCAGAAACCAAGGCCAACACGAGATTGATTATGTCTCATGGTGATGGCCAAAGGTGCTCGGAGTCCCTTGCCTGAGTTCAAACCTGGGGCAGTGGCTAGATCATAACCCATCTTCGCCATCAATTCACGAGATTGTGAACTGTATAAATGAAAAGCAGGTTTGTACCTATCTTCAATTTGAGGTACAGATTTTATCTTCGTAGAGAGTGAATTTCCTGCTGAGATGAAAGTAGAGGTTAGATAAAAATCGGGTGTGAAACTAGAAGTCACATTGCATGACTTAGTCTTCCCGAACTTCTTTTTAGATGAGGAAATCTTCCGAGGAGAAGAGGAAGACGTCTCAAACTCTGTCTTTAAGTCTGGGTGAATCCACATGATTTCTCCCTTCTTAGTTGTGACAGGAACAAGTCCGTCATTCTGTGCTGGTGGGATGTTTATAACTTCGAGAGTTGCTTTGGGGATAGGAACAATCCCACTTTCCACCATTAAGGGAGGGAAGTCACCGAACTGCATTGAAATTACATTTGCTGTGACTGTTTTGTCTTTGGGTGTTAATGTCACAGCTCCTGATTTAATCATCTCTTGAATCTTCCCTTTTAATACATAGCAAGACCGGATTGTATGACCCAGCATTCTATGATATGGACAGTATTTTGGATGATCTGTCTTATTGGCTTCATCAGGCTTTTTTAATTTCTGGCAATTGAATTTTATTACCTTTGAGTAAGCATTCAAAGATACCCTGAACATCGTCATCATCGAAAGAATATTCTTCTTTCGGCCGAGGAGATCTCTGTTGTTGATTTGTTGGAGCTGAAGTAGCTTGGGTAGTCTTTACCTCTTGACTACTGTTTTGGAGATTGACTTCAAGAGCTTCTTTCCCTTTGCGATTGTTGGGTCGAGTACTATTGCTAGCACTCTGATTTGATTCTTTGGGAGCCATTTGTACCCCCAGACCCTTGAAGGTCTCAGCACTGACCTCGGCAGCCTTGGCACTAACGATGAATGAAGGCCAATCTTGGAACTGAGTGGACCCTGTCCACATACTGATAATTGGTAAGAGGTTCGACTTGCAAGTGTCGATCGTAACAGCATCGGGAGTTCCAAGAGGCATTTTGAGGGCTTCTCTTCTGAATCTCTCAATGAATTCCTCAGTGGTCTCATTATTCTTCTGTTTGATTCTTATGAGGGCCGACATGGTCATATCATTGAGCCCTTCGTAGAATCGTTCAAGAAATATTTGCTTAAAACCGGCAAATGAGGTAATGCACCCATCAGGGAGACTTCTATACCATTCATAAGCCGTTCCTTTGAGACATCCAATGAACACCCGAGTAAGGAGGGCGTCACTTGGTTGCAGTTGATCAGTCATTACCTCAAAATGATTAATGAACTGACTTGGAGAGGTTGTCCCATCATAGAAAGAGATGGTCGGAGGTTTGTATTTTGGTGGATACGATACCTGCTTCCATTCTATCGGATAAGGCTGTTTGATGCCTAACCTTTGTAAACCATCCTTCTGTTTGAATGCCTCGAATTGAGTTTTGAGATTCTTCAATTCTTCAGAGACAACTCCCGAAGATTGTGGAGTTGTGGCTTGTAGAGTGTAATTGGGAGGAGGGACTGCAGCATATGTACCACCCCCAGCTCCAGAGTGACTTGGTGTGGTTTGTACATGAACATTAGATTGTACCCCCGGAATAGTAGAGGGTTCGGGGTTTGGAACAACAGGGGTATTCAATACCACTGGTGGTGCTGTCTGTTGTTGAGCCTGCATTAGAGTGTGCATAGCACTCAATGTATCTGCCATAGCTCGTAATTGTTGTTCTAAAGAAGAAATCCTCTGTTCATGAGCATCATTGCTAGTCGAAGGTTCATGATCACTTTCTGCCATGTAAGTGGTAATCATTCGAGGAATAGATGATGAAACAGTCTGTTCTGAATCATCACTGTGTGAATCAGCATCTTTCCCAGGGCTTTTTACAGGAGTCAATACTGGAAAATTGGACTCTCCAAGGAAGTCTTCTGTGATCTCCGGATTACCACTTGGATGAGAAGAAGAAGAGGCTCTGGTCAAGGCTCCGGTCCTGGATCGAGTGCCGAGATAAACACCATCTTCAGAGTCTGATATAGCATCAGACCGTATGCTACCCCCAATGTTTCTGGAAGTCATGTTGACAGAAGCATAAAGAGGTTCATCTTCATCCAACATTGGTTCATATTGAATCCGTTCGAAAACAGATTGTCTTTTTGGTGAACAACAACATTGGATGACAACCCGAGGTTGGAAGTCACAACCATGCTTTTCATGGCGAATATGGGCAATGTCATAGCCAGATGGAGTGTCAATTCTCTGTTTATTTTGCAAATATTCTCGGAGATCTGTAGGAACAGATTGGGAAGTATTTGAAGATAGTTTCTGTGTAGAAACTTGTCTTTTGTTCTTCTGTCTTCTTGGTTCCTGAGTGTATAAAGACTGATTAATTTGAGCCACATAGTTCTTGGCATATTCTGCATCAGGGTCTAATATACTTGTCTCAGTGGAACCGAACCGATTCTGATTAAGCTTATTACGAAGATCCGTGGGAGATTTGACTTTAATATCAGTCTTGGATACTTGTAATTTGCCTTTCTCAGACCGAGAAATTTTGAGAGAAGGAAGATGAGTATTATTCCGACTAGGAGTCAGGTAATAATCCATCTTTGGAGGAGTTAGCCAAAAGGCGTTTTCTATTGTTTGATCTAGTAAGAGTACTAGTCAAATTAACTCCAGAGGTAAAGACCTTAGGAGTAGAGGAGTTGACTAAAGAGTCTTTCTCCTTGGTTGGCACAAGATGTGCAAGTTGAGGGGGAATCATTTGTATGTTCTGTGGAAGAGAACCCCCAATTTGATTTTCAGAAACAGTCAAAGGACTGTATTTGTTAGCATACGCTGACTTCAGTTTGGACTTCTGGTCATACGCTTACCTTTTTATTAGCATACACTGGCTTTGGCTCAGCGTACGCTGCCTGATGTTGGCTTTTGTACGCTGCCTTTGCCGTACGCTGCCCTTTGAATGCCATACGCTCAGAGTCATCAATGGCTAAAGAGCCGACTACTGTCGTAAGAATAGAGGGAGAAGGGACCTTGACATGTCCAGAGATGGTTTTCCTTGTACACATTGACTTGGTTAAAGAACCAATTTTGTCAGCGTGACTAGGGGAAACCACTGTTGCCGTGTTCTGAGAAGCCGAAGTGTGCTTCATGGAAGTTGAAGACGTGTTCTTGTCAGCATGAGAAGTGACAGAAGCGTCTCGAATTGCTGCAGAAGACTTAGGGACATAGATGGAGTGTCCCTTCTTCTTGGCAACAGGAAGAGCGGAGGAAGCAGTACGGCCCTCCTTCGCCTTGAGCATTTCTTCATAAGCCGATTGGTCGAATTGTACAACCATCGTCTTCTTCGTCAAGCCGATCGACGAAGTATCGCATTGAGTTGTTGCTATCTCATTGGAGGAGACAGCTTTCCCCAGCAGAGTCGCCAATTTGTTTTCCATAAATAAATTCACTTTATTTATTTGTATTCTGAGAAAATTACAACTGTAGGAATCTAATCTAGAAGACGATTACTTTATCCCTTGGACGATGCGATGAAGAAAACTCGAACTTTGAAGAACTTGGACAGCAACTGGGCAATCTCTCTGTTCTCTCTGAAAATGACCTGTAGTGTCTGATGAATGTGAAGAAACTCTTTTTTATAGAGTTCAGGATAACTGTCCTTAAGCATACGCTCAGGTAGTTACTTGACGTGTGCATAACTGCAGGGACGCGTGGCGAATTCTGATGGAGACACATTAGCGTGCGGTTGAAAGTAGTGGAGCATGTTCAGGAGAGATTGATGGCCTGGATGCCACGTTGCATAACTTCTAGAGAAGTGGATAACTGGTACAGGATACGTGAGAACGTGTGTTGACTGTAATCCTGGATATGGTTGCTGTAATACGCTGCCTCGTTGAAGGAGAATTTATACGCTGACTTGGACAGCGTAGTGCCATATGAAATCCATATGCTCACTTTATAGGCAAGGAGTCATGTGAGGTCATACGCTCGCTTGTTTAGCAAGGAATCATGTGAGGTCCATACGCTCACTTGACTGTGTGAAGAAGGAGTCATGTGAGGTCGATACGCTCACTGGAGAAGTGGCCACGTGGCTATCATCAATCTTCTTTGGTACACCATATCTTTCCATAACTGACAAAATCTTCTCGAGCGTCGTGACTGCGGATTTGACGGCTGACAGACTGTCAAAACTGACAGTAATGATGGCTTTTGTATTTATGAAGGCTGCTGAGTTGTCCTCGTAAAAGACAAAACCGACTCTTCGAAAACCTATACGACGGTTATTTTTCTCGTGACAGCTGTCTTTGCACGAAAGATGAAGTGTCAGATTCATTCCTCATTTAAACATATGCTGTGCTGTCACTTCAGTAAATAATAAAATATTTACTGAGCGTATGGCTTTTGAATGAGCGTACAATCCTGAATTGAGCGTATGGCTTCAACTGTCATCTGTCTTTAAGCGTATGGATGAAAAATGACAGCATGTCATAATTTTCCACATCCTACACTTGTATGGAGATATAATGGAGATCTTTACTGATCATAAGAGCCTGAAGTATATTTTCATCCAGAAGGACCTTAATATGCGACAGAGAAGATGGCTCGAGCTACTGGTGGACTATGAGGTGGATTTGCAGTATCATCTCGGGAAGGCCAACGTTGTAGTAGATGCATTGAGCAGGAGAGCCGGGGTTTATTTCCTGACGGTGCAACCAGAATTATTGGCGGATCTTCAAAAGATGGGAATTGAAGTGGTTCTTCCAACCAGCGTGGCATTGATGGCCAGCCTACAGGTTCAGTCCAGCATAGTTGAGAGAATCCGGGTGGCGCAGTCAACAGATTCCAAGATCCAGCAACTCAGAGCAGAATGTGAAGCAGGAAGAAGGCCAGAGTTATATATCCATGAAGACGGTACACTTCGGCACGACACTCGTCTTTGTGTACCCAGTGGAGATATCAGACAGAAAGTCATGGCAGAAGCCCATAGTTCACAGTATTCTATTCATCCGGGTGGTACGAAGATGTACCGTAATATTCGTCAGCATTTCTGGTAGAATGGCATGAAGAGAGAGATAGCCCGGTTTGTCTCTCAGTGTTTGGTTTGTCAACAGGTTAAAGCTGAACATCAGAGGCCCGCTGGACTTCTTCAACCTTTATCGATCCCAGAATAGAAATAGGAACATATAACCATGGATTTCGTGACCGGATTGCCCAGATATCCGGCTGGCAGAGATGCTATTTGGGTAATTATGGACAGGCTTACCAAGGTGGCACACTTTCTCCCATTCAGAGTTGGACAGTCGACGGCGCAGCTAGCAGAGATGTATCTCAGGCAGATCGTCAGGCTTTACGGTGTGCCAGTCAGCATCACCTCGGACAGGGATTCAAGATTCACATCACACTTTTGGCACAGCTTGCAGAAGAGTTTGGGGACTCGCCTTCAGTTCAGCTCAGCTTATCACCCACAGACGGATGGTCAGTCAGAGCGCATAATCCAGACTCTTGAAGATATGTTGAGATCTTGTACCCTTGACTTCGGTGGTTCATGGGAGAATCATCTGCACCTGGTGGAATTCTCGTACAACAACAGCTATCAGGCCAGTATCCAGATGGCACCCTTCGAGGCTCTTTATGGCAGGAAATGCAGATCCCCGCTAGCATGGGACGATGTCGGGGAGAGGTAGATGCTCGGACCCGAATTGATTTCCCATATGGTTGAAGTGGTCAGGAAGGTCAGAGATCACCTCCGAGTTGCCCAGGACCGCCAGCGCCATTGGGCCGATGCTCATCGGCGTCCCTTAGAATTTGCTGTCGGCGACCATGTATTCCTTAGGATCTCGCCTAACCGCGGCGTCATTCACTTCGGCGTGCGGAGAAAGCTTAGTCCTAGGTATATAGGGCCATTCGATATTCTAGAGCGAGTAGGAGATGTATCCTATCGTCTCGCTCTTCCGCCGTCGCTAAGTGAGGTACATGATGTATTCCATGTGTCCTAATTACGATGGTATATTCCGGACCCGAGCCACATCCTAGACTAATCGAAATTGGTTGTTGGTACCAACCTTTCGTATGAGGAGAGGCCCGTGTCTATATTGGACCGGAGGGAGAAGATACTCAAGAACAAGACTATTAAATTAGTCCGTGTTGCTTGGGGTCATCACTCTCTAGATGAGTCAACGTGGGAGCGTGAGGACGACATCCGATCGCGATATCCCTACCTGTTTGACTCGTGAGGTATAATGTCTTTCTTATGCCTTACGTTTTCCCTTCCTTGCTTGCATGTATGATTGTATGATTGAACTGCTTAGTGTAGCTTGCCTGTGCTTAGTGTAGCTTGTCGTGACAATCTCTAGCTCCTTGATTAAATTTCGAGGACGGAATTCTTTTAAGGTGGGTAGAGTTGTTACCCTCATTTCCCGTATTTCCCGTATTTCATATTTATACTCGTATCTGGATTTTGGCATGTATTTTTATTTTTTCAACTTGTGGAATTTCAGTATTTCTCGTATTTTGGATTTTTGACATGGCTCGGTTTTAATTAGGTTGGTTTGGTTTGGTTTGGTTTAATGAGTATTGGAACACCTTAGCCTATGCTCTACCCTCAACACACCACATCCCACCCTCTTTAAAACTCCACCAACTTTTTCTCTCTCCTCATAAACCTCCATTAATTTCTTTTTCTCCTTCCTCTACACAACACTCTTCTTCTTCCTCTACACAACACCCACCCATAGGCAAGTGCACCTTGCCACCACATGAGAACCCTATTTTATTTGTCCATTTGCTAGATTAGGACATGGTGATCAACATTAGAACTTGGTATTTTGTGATTTGGAGTCTCCATTGTTCTAGATCTAAGTTTTTCCTATTTCCGGTTTTACATGATTTTGATCTATTTAAGTTAGATTTTTATGGGTTTTGATATTGCCTTATGGAAGAGAATTCCATTCCACCCCGGTTGGAACTTTGGAAATTCGGATTTGGAGTTCGGATGGCCAAGTTGTGAGCCTTGAAGTTTTGGGAGCCATGGGAGCTTCCTCTCAGCCATGGAGAAGAAGACCCTTTCCCCTGTGCGCGTGTTTTTACGCGTACGTAGCTCTTCTGTGTGCGTGTTTTTACGCGTACGCAGCTCTCCTGCGTGCGTGACTTTTCGCGTACGCCGCTCTCCTGCGTGCGTGACTTTTTGCGTACGCAGCTCTCCTGCGTGCGTGTCTTTTCGCGTACGCAGCTCTCTTGCGTGCGTGCTTATTGTACGTACGCAGCTCTCCTGCGTGCGTATCTTTTCGCGTACGCAGCTCTCCTGCATGCGTGTCTTTTTGCGTACGCAGCTCTCCTGCGTGCGTACTTTAGCTCTCCTGCGTGCGTGACTTTTTGCGTACGCAGCTCTCCTGCTTGCGTAACTTTTTGCGTACGCAGCTCTCCTGCGTGCGTGACTTTTCGCGTACGCCGCTCTCCTGCATGCGTGTCTTTTCGCGTATGCAGCTCTCCTGCCTGCGTACTTTAGTTCTACTGCGTGCGTGCCCTTGTGCGTACGCTGCTCCCCTGCGTGCGTGCCCTTGTGCGTACGCTGCTCCCCTGACCCCTTGCTTAACCCATTGGCTCTTGGAGTATTGGTTTTATTTCTCGACTTGGTTTCTCTTTTGTTGATTTGGTTTTCCTGAGATCTGTTCAACACAGCACTACTATCTTGATCCGACACGGCCTAACACGGTTTTCAAGTAATTGTTTATGACTAGTACGGTTTTCAGGATTTTCTGTGAATTATGATCCTGGTATTCTCTGATCTCCTTGCTAATGACCCAGTGGGGTGCACACCAAACTTGTAACTTGTAATTAATCCTTGTGACTTGATAACTTGATAGTGGCCCGTGGCGGCGCACTCCTGACTTGTAGCATGACTTGATAACTTAATGCTGTTGCGACGGCTAACTTAACTTGACCTGCCTTGACACCGTGGGTGGTTCTTCCTTGTTTGCTTGTTAAATCCACTTGTCCTGTCTTGCATAATGTCTAGGATGGGACTCCTGAGTACCATGGTCAGGAGTACCTACCAAAATGGATTAAGGTTAATAACTAGAATAACACAGTAGTCATGAAGAGATGACACAGCTACAGGCAATCCCGTTACCTGGGCGCTCTTGGGATTTGTAGCCTGCCGTCGAGTAGGGCACATTTCCAGCACACCGTCGCGTGTTGCACCCTCTAAGTCACCTAAGGGTACATTTGTCTCCCAGGCGATGTACCCACCAGAATTCAACCCCTAATTTTCGACCTGGGTAACCTGGATGGTTTGCAGGGCTTGTGGCTGTAGAATCATCTCACTGCATCTTGTTAGTAATTAGGTTTGTGATAACCCTAGTTAGTTAAAGTAGTAAGCCGTAGTATTTGCTTGGCCGTGATTGATTGAATGAAGTATAACCAGTCTAGTCATGTCTTGATCCAGTACAAGATTGCTCCCTGTCTTGATTTCTTACATTATTATCTTGCCGATAAATGGTGGAGAACCAAGTTCTGTTCAGATGAAGGGTTACAACCCCGGTCCTTGTTTGGTTTACGGGTTGTAACCTGGCTATCGGAATAGTTCCATGGTTATCTCGTCGTATATCATCCTGGCATGTTTTCATAAATTCTAGTGTTAATATTAGATTTTTTTGTGCTAATTACTGGCTTTTGTTCTTATTTCGTGGCCCCCTTGTGGCACTTGCTCTTTCTGGGGTTGACCCAGCTGGTTTTGTGTGGCCAGATTTTGGAGCAGCTTCCGAGGATCTACCAAGCTTCCAGCCCAATGGTGACAACTAGACGGAACTCGAGCCAAGAGTGGGTTTTCCTTTTTGTTTTACCCACTTTATTGTAAAACTATTCTTTTGAGGCGTTTAGCCGACGAGCACCTATTAGCTCGATGCACTTTTACTTACTGTCTGCCTACGGGCTGTAAACATGATTAACAAATCCTAGGGTTGATCATGTACGACTAAACTCTTGCTAGTCCTAACATTTTGTAACGACTAGCTTCATGATCAGCTGAATATGTGATATTTGGGACGCCTTATTATTGTATATTTAGTGATCATACATCTTGCGACCTTACTTACTTGCTTGTGATTGAGACATTAGGCTTGTTCATGACCATAAGAGACTGTTGGCTTGTAGTAAACCCTCATATATCTAGACAGCCGTGACCGTATATCGAGGTAGTTTCCATTTCAATATACGTAGCTGGCTATGTCTGTCCCCGCTCTCCAGTATTCTGGTTCTGGGGCGTGACACTTGCTCATGATGCCTATCGACGGCAAGTTCCTGAAGAAATACTATGTGTAACCTCTTTTACATAATGTTCACATATGTTCAGTCATGTAAATGTACAATGCGATGTTTATATGATTAAAAAAAACTATCTAACTATTATCCGTATTTCAAGAGTCTTGAATACGCCCTGGATAATAGGTCCTCTAAATATTTCCCCAGTGGAATCATTCCCGTTTTTGACTCTGTCCAAACTCGGTTTGATGAAAACAAGTCACATCCCTATTACCTCTGAATCGTTTTCTGATAAATATTTCCCCAGTGGAATCATTCTCGTTTTTGACTCTGTCCAAATTCGGCTTCACGAAAACAAGTCACGTCCCTATTACCTCTGAATTGTTTTCAGATAATTATTTCCCCAGTAGAATGATTAAATGTTTTGCCACGTCCATATAACCTCTGAGAAAAGCATTCATCAAGGATAATCACGTCCCTATTACCTCTGAATTATCCACTCCTCCCTAATGCTATATATCTTTCCACGTCCATATTATCTCTGGTCAGATATAGAACATCCTCTGCTATTACGTCCATATTACCTCTAATAGCAGCTTCGTTCAGCTTATTATCTATATTCGAATCATTCGAATATAAAACGAATAATAGGTCCACATCAAAAATTCCCCAGCGGAATACCCACCAGAAATATTCTCGCTACGTCCACATTACCTATAGCATCGTATTTCACAAAACCACAATCATTTCCGAAAAGATTCTTTATTTTGTACTTAAACGTCTATCAAAAGATGAAAAAAAGGTACAAAAGTCGTGGATGGCCAAAAAAAGACAGAAAGAAAGTCAGACTCAAGAAACTGCATGCTGCAAGAGCCAAAGGCAGAAAGAAAGTCAGACTCAGGAAACTGTAGAAAAAACTAAGTCCTGAAGACTCCTATGCGCCCAAAGAGCTATGCGTCCAAAGGGATATGCGCCCAAAATAAGACATGTGGGCGCATAACACTCGGACAGTACGTGGGCGCATAACATGCCTCTGTTCAGAGGGCACATAACATGGCAACACATGGGCGCATAACACACCACAGTATTGGCGCATGACTTCTGTGGGCGCATAATAATGCTCACAGAAGTATGTTGCCTTAGGCGCAAGCGCCCGGGCAGAAGAAAAGTCCGAGCGTCGCAAAGTAACGCTCGAGACTTTATTTTTTGAAGCATGCCCTCACCCAGAATCGGATCCTGGACTGCCGAGGGCGCTGCCGCAGGAGGAGAGTCACTCGGCGCAGCCCCCTTGCCCTTCGCGGATCTCTTGGCAACCTTGGGAGACATGGTTCTCAAAGAAAGAAGACGAAGAATTTTCTGAAAAATTCAAAGAGAAGAGGATAATGAACTTTCTCTCTCCTTCAGGGCCTATTTATAGGCACGGGTCACTTCCTATGCGCCCACTTGTTGTATGCGCCCATACACCCATTACATTGTATGTGCCCACAATGGCCTATGCACCCACGTGAAGAATCAACTTCCTGCACACTATGCGACTGTCACTTGATGACGTAGACGATGCATGAAGGATAGACCGCTTCAAATTTTGCTTCGATAAATCCGTCAGTTCATATTTCGAGGAAGATCTCAACGGTCGTATCTCTCTAACAGGCTGGCCAAATACTATGTGCCCAAAGGAGAGAGTCGTGCCATGCGCCTATTGCATCACGAGAAGACGATCCATGTTCTTTCAAAGTATTTCGAACTTGTTCAAGTATGAAAAACTTTGAAGGGGGTCTTGTAGAAGCATGAAAAATTTTCAGCAAATGAAGCCCATGCGCCCAAGTCAGTGAAGCCCCATGTGCCTAAGTCAGTGAAGCCCCATGCGCCCATTCAGTGGAGCTCCATGTGCCCAGCCAACAAAGCTTCATGCGCCCAGTCAGTACAGCTTCATGCGCCCAGCCAGTAAAGTTTTATGCGCCCAGCCAGTGAAGTTTCATGCGCCCAAGACTAACTCCCCCGAAAGGAGGGCGCAAGCCTGAGACATGGCTATGCGCCCAAGCCTGACTCAGTCAAAGCCATGATCAAAATATGTACCGAAGCGTACGGCCACGTCAGTCTCCACGAGCAGTCGTGCACCGAAGCATGCGACCACGTCAACGCCATGACCAACCCACGATCTCGTAGTCTGTATACGCCTACGTCCTATGCGCCCAAAGCAGGACTATGCACCCACATAGGAACCAGCGTGTTTCCCCATGTGGGCACATAACATCGTTCCAGCCCAAGAATGACAATAAAAGGGGGCCCTCATCCCACTTCAACAGACAGAACGAAGAGCAATTTTAAGAGCCAAATTGCTGCACTTCTTGCTAGTGAGCCGAGAGTTAGCAATTTTTTTAGGTTTTCTCCCACTTTTTTAATCAGAGTGTCAATGGAGTAAAGGAGCAACTGCCGCTCGATCTCCATCGTCCCATTCTCCAGAATTCTTTTTTATACTCGGGGATCCTCAGTGCAGGATCTCTCAGACGTACTCAATTTGTGGTGCCTTGCGCCAATAAAATAAAAGACAGCATTTTTTTCTTTTTTGTGTGTGTCCACAACTGTGGGGCCTAATTTCGATCCAAACAATCATGATACGGCTGAGGAGGCACCAAATGCCGATGTTGCAAAGTTCATGGAGTTGCTGGAGAATGCAAGGACTCCTTTTTATCCTGGTTGTGAGGATCATTCATCGTTGGAGGTGGTTACAAGACTGTTGAGCAACAAGTACAATTTCTACATGTCTCAAGAATACTACAACCGAATCATCGATTGATTATAGAGATCTTGCCAGGGGTGCCAAATTACCTATAGACTTCTACCGATCTAAGAGAATGATGAGATCGCTCTGGATGAGGTTTGATAGAATTGATGCATGTCACAACGGAGGCATTTTGTATTACAAAGACGACAATGATGAAAATATATATAGATTTTGTGGTGCTGACGCTACAAGGCTACTAGTATAAGTAGGACTCCCGGTGCAAGGAAGTCGACCAATTCGATGCACTACTTGCCTTTGACGTCGCGGTTGCAGAGGTCGTTTATGGTGAAGGAGACTGTTGAAAACATGAGTTGGCATAGACGAGAACAGATCGATGGAGTATTGGATTATCCATCTGATGGAGAAGCATGGAAGCACTTTGATATAAAAAAATTCAGATTTTGCTTCTGATCTGCGTAATGTAAGATTAGGGTTCTCCTCTGACGGTTTTATCCTATTCGGACTTTTGGGTTCCCAATATTCGTATTGGCCTGTGATTGTCACTCCGTACAACCTACCGCCGTGGATGTGTATGAAGACTCCTTATATGTTCATAACCGTTATCATCCCGGGTCCGAACAATCGAAAGAGGAACATCGATGTATACTTACAGCCATTGATAGATGAGTTGAATCACCTCTGAAAAGTAGGCGCCAACACATATGATGTTGCCCACTTCAAGGTAATTAAAGTGGACCGGATGCTTTCGTCGTAGTAGTATAGGTTCATGCTATCCCAGATGCACGGTCCTCCTCCTCCTCCATTTTATCAGCCGTAGTCCTTCGTTGGACATATTGTGTTGTGTTGTGTTGTGCTTTGCTAATCCATTCTTAGGACTTTATGTATTTATTTTATACATTTATTGACAATATATTTTGTGTTGACCCATGCTTGGGTCTTTATTGGACATAAATTCTTTTTATACCTGTTTGGTAGTGGATTTGTCTCCATCCGACTATCTTATAGCTATCTTATCATTTGACTTTTTTTATTTGAGTATTGGAACATTTTTGTCGTTTGTCTGTGTAGAAGACATATTATAACTCTATATATTTTTACCTTTGTTACCGAAGGGGTCAGCGAACCCAAAGAATTCTATGGAGGGTTGCTCCGGGTCTACTATTTATAAACTGTGATTTAAACTGCAGGTGGATTTTGGATGGTAAACAAACAAACAGGATTCTATTTTTTTCTTTTGCTTTTGTAGTTTAGCGACATTTAATGACGGCTAGCGACGAGCGATAACATCGTTAATCGTGTATCGAAATGTCGCTAGCTTGTACTAGTGACGTCGCAAATAGTCGCTAAACGTCACTAAACCACTGACATGGCAAAGTTTTCCATATCAGCATCTTCGTAGCTAAACGTCGCAATCTACGTCGTTAAGTACTCGATAATCGGCAACGTTTAGCAATGAAAACTGACATCACGGATTAGGAATGTCGCATCGATGAACATTATTATCTACAAGAATAGTAGTAACATGCTTTCGTCGCTATAAAACGGCGCTAAAGTGATGACCAACGATATTTTGTGTGTTTGCGACCATAGAATACGGGACATCACAAATCTGTCGCAAAATACATCGCTAATATAGATTAGCGACGTATTTTAACATTTTAGCGACTATTTTGGTCTTCGTTAAAATGACTTATTTTAGTAGTGGTTCATGAGGGCCGCGACTATGGGGCAAGGCGATCACAGACAACTCTCATTAACAAAAAAAAGTGCAAGACCAATCAAAAGTGCTAATTCGATAGACCCAAGAACCTCTTGCATACTTTGTGCGCTATTTTCTGAATCTGATTCAAGGCATAGTCACTTATGTGCTTCTTCAGATAAAGACAAATAGTCACTCAATGAGATTCAAGGTTGTAGTCCACTCACCTATTGCATAACACTTATTTGCCTACATATTCTCCACTATTATTCCTTGTAAAAATTATCTCTCTATTTGAAACTTTTTTTTTTGGGGGGGGAGGGGGTAAAGTGGGGGGTTGGTGGGTGGGGGAAGATTGTTTTATTCCATGTAGGAATTAACCAACTTCCAAACACTTTAGTTCTACATCGGTTGGAATCACTCATAATGGTGTGCTTGTATTATTTCATTTCCGTTACTCACTTGTGAATTCTTATGGGCTAGCCTTATGGGCCACACGCACGTGTTGTTGCCATCGTCCATGTGGTATGGCTCGGTTCAGTTCGATTCAATTCGTTGCCTGTAACGTGTGTGTGTATGTGGCCATATCTGCCGACACCGAATGCCAATCCTAATTCCACTATCGAGTTCATATTGATATCCAAAAGAATATTTTATTTACCTTTCTTTTTTATGTTTTTCTCATCTAACAGTTGCAGACATTATTGATTGTTAATATTCCAACGGGCAAATAGTAATGGCCCTAATGGTTGTTTTTGTTTGTTAAGTACAGAAAAATGCCCAAATTCTGCATCTCTATTTTGTGAGTTAATTTCAAGTCGTTTCTTTCGAAATTGTATGTGTCATTCCCCGACCCACCGAATCCTTCATCCCCGTGTCGGTTCAGTCAAATTGCTCATCCTCGTAGGGTGTAATATCGTACGAGTCTAGAGTTACATTTGTACAAGGCAAGAAAAGAATTCTTTAAATGGTTATCTCAATTCACAACTTTCGCAGCAAAAGAAAACAAAGTCATATTGAAGTTACTAAGACTATACGAAACAATTCTCTTTTTTGATACAACAACGAAATACACAGGCTCTTAATAGCCCAAATGAATATGCCAGATTGGCTTATAACACTCATGATTTCTCTTGCACACAAAGGATCTCGACGTTCTATACATCATGCTTTCTATATCACGACTGTATCTTCATGATGCAAGTTCAAGACTTGATGCCTCAACACATCCAAGTTGCTTCAGTACCTTGGGGTTGTGGTATTAGTACACATTTCGTACTAGTGAATGGAAAACCTACTCGCCTAAATCGACATCAAGTAATTTTGAGGTAATGTTGTGAAACATTATGTTTACTTGGTGACTTAGGATCATTTTCATAGAATATTGTAAGCAGTAATGCATATACTCATGGTAAACATGCTATTGTTGATTCATATAAGTAAACATGCAGCATATATATATATATATTTTATATATATATATATATATATATATATATATATAATATATATATATATATATATATATATATATATATATATATATATATATATATATATATATATATATATGAGAAGTGAGTCCCTAAGGCACTAGCCTAGTGGTAGTGCGGGGGGCCGCCCGAGCACAGATCTTGGTTTCGAATCCTCCCATGGGCGGCTGGGTAGCGTTGGGCCACGACTTGGCTTGGAGAAAGGACACCTCAATAAATATATATATATATATATATATATATATATATATATATATATATATATATATATATATATATATATATATATATATATATATATATATATATATATATGAGAAGGAATCCGCATCCCCTTACTTTTTCCATCCCCAAACATTCCTATGTTATTAACCCTTGGATCTTATTTAAGTTATATAATCTTAACCATTGATTTGAACCATTGAAATCAATGGTTAAGATTAGATGACTTAAACAAGATCCAATGGTTGATAAAATGAGGATGCAAAATATTGAGAATGTGGATCCTTCATATATATATATATATATATATATATATATATATATATATATATATATTGTCACTTCGTATTGACATTTTACCCAGTCAATGCACTCACCATCGTGCGGATGCAAGGTGAATACTTACCATCCTTTCATGTCATGTTAAAAGTGATATTTCTGCAAGATCTGTGTTCCTGCACTAGTCAGCCCATCGGCTATATCTATTTGAAGGTTATTGGTTTACTAACACCATGAAGGACTATCATATGGCAATTGTGACACTCCCTATCAGTTTGGGTTACGATACCAACCGTGGTCCCACAATGCCCTGTGTCGAAGCACGACTCTTACTTCCCCCCCTAGGATGAACAGTTCTTGTGCTCGGGATGATACCATCTCAAGGAAGTCGTACCTTGTGCACAAGTTGTCCATGACCATGCAATATGCGTAAACAATTAAGAAAACTATAAATATATGCATGATCTAAATATGAATACAGAAATCTATGCCTCAACTCATATTCCATACTTTATTTTAATGTTCTGTGACACTTATGCCCAACTCAATATTCCGAACGATGACTTGTAGGCCCCAAACATTCTGAGGCACCATGCCCCAACTCAATCATCCAAAGAGAAGACCCGTAGGTCCCAAAAATACCGAGGCACCGTGCCCCTTTGCATAATCAGCAGTCCCGTGGCAATTGTGACACAACTGCTCACTTCATGTACAAAGTTATACTTTCGATGTTCTAGGACTTAGTGTTCAATGTTCTCAGATTCGTGCACTCGATGCATGTCTCGATACATAGTATTTCAATATTCTATGACTCATTTTTTGACTCTTGCCCAGATGCACGTCGTGATATAGTATTTCAATGTTCTACGACTCGTTCTCCGACTAGTGCACAGATGCACGCCTCGATATAATATTTTAATGTTCTACGACCGGTGCACTAGGACACTCGTCGATACGACTATTCGATGTTCTACAACTCGTGCGCTTGATGCACGATCCAACATGTTATCCAATACTCTACGAGTTGTGCACTTAGTGCACGCCTTGATACTATTATTCAATATCCTTTACCTCGTGCACTTGATGTACGATCTGGCGCAGTTGTTCAATGTTCTATGAGGCGTGCACTTGTGCACACCTCTATATATTTATCCCCTTTCCTATGAGTTGCGCACTAATGCACGCCTCGATAAAAAAATTGTTGTTCTATTACGACTCGTGCACTTAATGCACGTTTTGCTTTAATTGTTCAATGTTATATCTTAGTGTTCAACACAAACTACGACTTCTACTTATCCAAACCACGCATATGAAAATCCATGACATTTCAAGCATACAATGGTACATTTTATTAAGGCATGATGGAGTAGAAAAGAATGGTCAGAGTCCTCCCACCTATGTCGATTCACCTATTATTTTGTCGAGTCGTTGCAACTCGATTCCTTATAGCTTCGTTGCACAATCATCTCATCTGACTTAACCATACGAGCACTTTGTGCTCCTTCGAACTAACCAACTGATTTGACCTATCGTGTCCATGCCTCAGCCTGTTGCGAGACGATACTTTATTTTTGGTGGACTCTGTTGTAAATAAGGCAAAATATTGACCTAAAAAATTTACCGTAAATGCCTACATATGAAACCAACTCAATTAATACTTCTTCAAATTGATATGAAACATTTGTTAGAATCGGACTTAATATTCCTTCGGGTCAAATTAACTTCTTCGAATCAACGACTCAGTGTAATGCACAGTATGGTACGGGGCATTTCAGTGTACAGTTACTGGAAGCTGGTAGCAAAGAGGTTTACTTCTAGGAGGATTCAAAAAAAAGACCGCAGATAGACCTCGAATAATCTCTTAAGAGAGTGTTTCGTACACAACTTCCCTGTAGCCCGATAATTCTAACGTTTTCTTATATTGTGTTATTTTGATTACAGTAAAATAATATCTTCTACCATTATGGGATGGAGAAATTTAGACAATAGCTAAAAGTGGCCTAGCTAGAATTTTAATCCAGGGGGTGCAATATTTACTATTATAATAATAAAAAATTATAATAACAAATTTATAACTCTAAAATTACCATATATTAATATTAAATGCCATAAACTATTACAATTATTAAATATATATTTTCTTTTGCAATAAAATCCTCGATAAACCATATTCTGAAAATACTATTTTTTTTCTGACAATTTTGAAATATTAGTCAGTTGCCTTTTAATAGCTAGCCTAAAATTTAATGTAGCATTTAGGTTTTAGGCTATAAATAAGTTGCTTCCATTGAGTTAAAAGTAATTATAGGCTACAAAAAAATTAATCAAAGATTTCTAAAAGCAACATAAACATTTAACAGTTGAAAGTTAACCTAAGTATGAGTTTACATAAGCAATGGTTACCTCTTGGCTGCTGCTGGAATCGGATGCGAGGGGTAGTTATTCTTCTGTCTTGCTATGCAACTGAGATGATGCTTCTACAAGAGAGAACTTTCCTGCTGCTGCACCTGTAGGCTATTTTTATGCTGCTGGAGTCGACGATTTTTTCTTTTACACTGCTTCTGTGCCCACGCCCCTACCTGTAGCTACTCCTGTAGCTACTCTTATAGACTGCTTTTGTGGCAGCTCATGTATAGGTGTAAGTTGTACTGTGCCCACACCCCTGCCTGTAGCTCTTGTGCCAAAAAAAATTAAAATTTTCAAATTCCAAGGGGCACAGATGTGCCCCCTTTGCACCACGTGCTTACGTCGCTGATAGCTAACCAGCAAAAAAACCCTATATATGTGTCTTTCCTTTCCTTTTCCCCTTATTTTGGTTACTGAGCTTATACTTCGTCATGTCAAGGAATTTATTTGATCTAGGATTTTTCTAAGGGCACTACCAAAATTGCTTGGGGGTATCACTTACTTGGGGGCAGCCCAAGAAGGTGGAGAATTTGCTAGGGGGCAGCCCAACCCCCCAAATCCTTTATTTCATTTCATTTGTCATTCTACACTCTCTTTACTCAAGAAGAAAAAAAGTGCACTCTCCCTCTCCTTCTCCTAAAACCCTAATTTCTTCTTCTCTACCACTCCACTCCCAATTCCTCCACCAAGATTTCTTCCACAACCTTCGTAGATTCGAAGAGATGACACGCAAGTCAAAGCAACCGGAATCTAGGTACGTTCTTCCCTAATTTTTTCGAGAATTTTGTACATTCTATTCAAAACCCTAGAATATTTTTAATTCTTGAAAAAGTTTTAATAAAATAGGTTTAGAATCTCTTTATGGTTCTCTTCCCTAATTTTCGAACACAAGTAACCCACATTTTATGTTGAAACCCTAACCCTAGAACACGACAAACTAGCATCTCATTTTGGTAGTTCGGGTCTCATAACAGTAGGACTGACAGGCATGTGGCAGTCCTACTATAATGACATATGGGGGTGGGTAACTACATGATGCTCATATGCGGAGGGTAACTACATGTCCTATTTCTGTTTCTATTATTTAATAACTGTATGTTGTCATATAGCCCACCGGCCGCTAACAAAAGAATACGACCCACCGCGTCAAAGCAGAAGGAACGTGCGGGACGTCCTCTCGAGCGTCCGATAACAATTTTCGAACCGGCGCCCGAAGCTCGGAGTGGTTGCCAAAGTGACACTGGTGTCGCGGTCGCCAACAAGCTTGATCGCATCGACGACGTGGTCGACTTCCCCTTCATGAATAATAGGGAGTCTCGTTCAAAGGCCCGACATGATATATAGTTGGATCTGGATATTTTTCTTGTTTCAAACTTAAGTTGGATGTGGAATGGTTATGTACTTGTTTGAAACTTAATTTGGATGTGGAATTTTTGAAACTTAAGTAGTTGTGATGAATTATTGTAGTTGTGATGAATTATTGGGATGAATTATTGTAGTTGGATTATTGTGATGAATTATTGTGATGAATCTTAAGTTGGATGTAGAATATTTATGTAGTTGTGATGAATTATTGTTGTTTATGTACTTGTGATGAATTGTTGTTTTTTATGTACAGAGTATTAGTATCAGGACTGCCACCCACTTGGCAGTCCTACAATAAAGTAGGACTGCCAGGGTGCTGGCAGTCATGACTGAAACTTGCTGCAACAGCAAGTTTGAGTTAGGACTGCCAGCACCCTGGCAGTCCTACTTCAGTATAAGATTGCTAGGGGGGTCGCAGTCCTACTTATCAAACTATGTGAGGAGCTCCTCAACTGAAAACTCTTAAATTAGCACAAAAAATGGCCATTCTTCGTGCTAAATTACACGGAGAATGGCCATTCTCCGTGTAATTTGGCACGGAGAATGGCTATCTGATCCAATATCAGGACTGCCACCCCCCTAGCAGTCCTATATTGAATTAGGACTGCCAGCACCCTGGCAGTCCTAATTCAATATAGAACTGCCAGGGGGGTGGCAGTCCTACTTATCAAACTCTGTGAGGAGCTCCTCAACTGAAAACTCTTAATTTAGCACGTAGAATGGCCATTCTCCGTGTAATTTAGCACGGAGAATGGCCATTCTCCGTATAATTTAGCACGGAGAATGGCTATCTGATCCAGTATCAGGACTGCCACCCCCCTAGCAGTCCTACATTGAATTAGGACTGCCAGCACCCTGGCAGTCCTAATTCAATGTAGAACTGCCAGGGGGGTGGCAGTCCTACTTATCAAACTCTGTGAGGAGCTCCTCAACTGAAAACTCTTAATTTAGCACGGAGAATGGCTATTCTCCGTGAAATTTAGTACGGAGAATAGCCATTCTCCGTGTAATTTAGCACGGAGAATGGCCATTCTCCGTGTAATTTAGCACGGAGAATGGCTATCTGATCCAGTATCAGGACTGCCACCCCCTAGCAGTCCTACATTGAATTAGGACTGCCAGCACCCTGGTAGTCCTAATTTAATGTAGGACTGCCAGGGGTATGGCAGTCCTATTTGTAAGTCTCTGTAATTTAGCACGGAGCACGGAGAATGGTCATTCTTTCCATATAAATTAACACGAAGAATGGCCATTCACCTACATTTTAACACTGGGAATAGCCATTCTTCGTGTAAATTAAGACGGAGAATGGTCATTCCGGTGCATTTTATGGTCAGTTGACACTTTGGAGGGCCATAACCTTTGACTGGGAGGTCGAAACGAGGTCCCGTTTGTCCCAAAACGAGCGTATCTTCGAGGAGGCTGAAAGTAACAGCTTCATCGTTAGACGGCCTTCCCAAATTTTAGAATCGCAAAAAAATGATGTTTGGACCTCCGTTTTAGTACTTTTTGTCGAAATTTTAGAATCGTAAAAAAATATATATAGGACTGTCAGGTCCCTGGCAGTCCTACATATGTGAAGGACTGCCAGCTCTCTGGCAGTCCTAATCTATGATCGGGACTGCCAGACAGGTGACAGTCCTCTGTGTCACAACCCGATTTTTTCGATGCATCAAAGTGTTCTTCGGACGTGGCGGGAAGAGAGTATACAACATTTGATGATCCCGGTTATTCCATGTTCAATATTTTTCTACATTAAATAGATAATTCAACTTTTTATATGTGAAATTCATGTTTAAAACATTAAATATATATTAATTCGATGACTTACTAATAAATGAGAGAAGTCAATCACCTAGAGTTGAGAGAAAAATTTGGGATAAAAATCAATGACCTAGAGTTGAGAGAAATTTTTTAAAAAAATGTAGGTTGGGGAAAAATTTTGGGGTTAAATTCTTTGACCAAGAGTTGAGGGAGAGAAGAAAAGAGTTGAGGGAGAAAAGAAAAGAGTAGAGGGAGGAAGAAAAAGAAAACAAAAGTTGGTATTTATACCTTTGCTTGGGCTAGCCCCAAGTAAAAAAAATTGATGGCAAACTTGTAATATTTTGAAACATTTTTGGGCTAGACCCTAGCAAAAAGGGTAGTGCCCTTAGAAAAAGCCTTGATCTATCATATATGTACTCCAAAAGTTCTCTCAATATCAATGAATTTGTCAAACAACCATATATAATTGCTGATAAACTTCCACCATTTAATTACAAGCTCAAAAAAAAAGAAAAAAGAAAATAACTTGGCGGCCACATAAAGGCTTCTTACTTACCAAGCTGACCTGGCAAGCTTTTGTTATTGACTCGACTTATTAAGAAGACAATGTTGACCCTTAAGTATAATGTTGATTATGTGGTATGACGCATGCATTACATAAGAGCGGGAGGGAAGTATGACCCTTATAAATTACGAAAATGCTATTTTGTCTGCGGATTGTGGCCTCAGGCGACTGCCCCTTACTAGCTTGGATCCACCATCGGACGCTTGACCAATAGGAGGCACCATATGCCATGCGGGCCAATTTGCGGTCACTACTTGCGGACCAAATACTGTCGTCAAATAAATTAAGGTGGTCACAAACCTAATGTGTTAGTGGAACCAAAAAAAGAAAAGAAAAAATGGGCAAAGGAATTCCCTTGGTGAATCTCAGCTCCAGCCGAGCCATGCATGTGGTCGGCATGGGGACCGCAGGCACCGGCAACCCGTCCAATCACGCCTCGACTTTGATAGATGCAGCTGAAGCTGGATACATGCACTTCGACACTGCCTCAGTTAACGGGACCGAGCAGGCTCTCGGCCGTGCCATAGCAGAAGCGAACTAACGTAGCCTCATTACGTCTCGCGACGAGCTCTTTGTCACCTTGAAAGCTTTGGTACATGGATGCCTATCCCCAGGGGTGGATCTAAAAATATAAAGTAGGGTAAGCTAGAGTAGTTTCGGGTGGGTGGACTATATGTGGGCTAACTCTTACAAAAAAACCATATAGAAATTTTTTTGGGGGGGTAGGCTAGACTATCTGTATCCGCCCCTGCCGATCCCAAACTTGTCCTTCCTGCTCTACAGAAATCTCTCAAGTAATTAACAATACTAACAAATTAACACAAATGCATTCTTAATATTTATCACTCTTTGTATTAAGGAAAAGTATATTTTGATATGTAGGGGGTAACCGCGGCTGTGCTTGTGCCTGCGCCGACGTATCACCCCTATTAGCCCTCACTGTATGCTTCGAACCCACATCCTAAAATTTGGGTGTTATACCCCAGTTCCAATATATACATGAATTTGAGACGCGAGTATGCCAGCTAATACGATTTAGGATAAGTTTCCAATTTAATAGACTTATCCCTAGACGTACTACGTTGTCAAGGGCACTAAAAGTAACTAATCATCTATATCTCAATCCACAGTAATAAAGCGAATATCAAGAATGAACATAATATATTAAAGTTGCCCGCCCAGTAATATACATGTTCGAGCAAACTCGAGAAAGGAATAAGCTTGCAAATAATAGGCTACATAGCAGCATGAATCAAATAAAGATGAAATATATAGATGGAAGAATAAATGAAATATCAGAGAATACATATGTATATACATGAAACCTCGGTGCATCACACAGCACCTGTCCAGCTACTATGTACTAACTGCTCAGCAAATACCTGGAGAGATCACCAGGTCCTCAGCGGGACGTAGAAAGATACAAAAATACATGCCAAAATATGAACTGAATAAAATGAACAACCCGAATCATAACATGGTCCAATATCTAGTCATCAATCAGTAAATCATATCTCTGACCTATCATGATCAATGAATTGCATACCAACCCATGATAAGTCATTGTCTCATGATACGGTCCGACATAGGTACACGGGATACATACTACTAGTGTCACCAACTAATAATACAAGAATAAATATAGATAATGTAAACAGAACAAGTATGGCAAGGTATCTTGCTTGGGGTGAAGCAGTGAGCCGACGATGTCCTGCAGGCAAATCGTCAAGTCCAAGAAAGGTAGCAACATAGAAGTCTCCATGAATGTCTCCGGATGGTGAAACAAACATCACCAATGTTCCCAAAATAAGGAAAATAGCTAAAATATACTATCCACAAGTCCAATTATGTATACAGCAGCAAAATGATAATTTTGGGTCAAAATAGGGTCTGCCGTTGGACCCACTTGTACTGAAATTTGTGCTAGGATCAAAGTCATCAAAATTTAGCAAAATATATGTCTAAGAGTTTAGAATAATGGTACGAATCCAATGGTATATCCAAAATTGGATTCCGATGAGCCAATCTCAAAATGATCCGTTGACTCGGACTATGAGACCCGATTGCACCGAAGTGCGTATCGGGGCTAAAGTCCACTAAATATATCAAACTATATCTAAACGAGTCCAGAATGATGATAAGAATCCAACAGTATATCCAGAATTGGATTCCAATGAGCCGATCTCAAAATGACCCGTTGACCCGGACTGTGGGACTAGGGATGGCAATGGGGCGGGTAGGGGTCGGGGACCATATCCTCCATCCCCATTCCCGAGTAGTGTTTGAATCCCCATCCCCGTCCCCATTTCCCGTCGGGTTTTATTTTTTACCCCCATCTCCATCCCCGTTAAACAATGCATTCTCCGTCCCCGTCCCCGCCCCGTTAGCACTTTCGGGGCCAAATGTTCTCATCTCCGTCTCTCGTTCGATTAACAAATTTTCATGTACATTATATAAGTTTAAAAATTATTTTCATTCAAAAAAACTACATAGCATGTTAATAATGGTTTTCATAAAATAAATATATATATTACTAGTTAGATCAAGAGAACATACCATTTCCAAAGGGTTGCACATATGGATATGGATATAAGTAATCGGGGTCGGAGATTTATCGGGACGGGGAGTACTATATCCATACCCGTCCCCGAATTCGATTGGAGATTTTTTTAATCCCCATCCCCGTCCCCATCCCCATTTTTAAATCCCCAAATCCGTCCCCATCGGGTAAAAAAATCGGGTCCCCGTCGGATTCGGGGGGATATTGCCATCCCTATGTGGGACCCGATTTGCACCTAAATGCGTGCTGGGACCTATGTCCTCCAAATATAGCAAACTATATATGAATTCAGGGTAGAACGACGTCACGAGTCCACTATTAGTGTCAAAATTGGAATCATTGGGATCGATTCCAAATTGATGGAATTATCGACGATGATCGCCGGGAATGCGGGGCTGTGCCGGGGCCATGCTTGGTTGTATGCAGGGAATGCGGGGTTGTGCCGTAGCACGGCGGCCGGAGGTGGGCCGTGCGAGGTGGTGTTGTTCGCGGGTCGACGGAGCATTGTCACGCTCGGCGTACGGGGGGCACGCACAGTGCTGCTACGGCATGGGGACCGCATGGGGGTGCATAGCCGGCAGGGTAGCATGGCGTCGGCCATACGGCAGCTAGCGGCTGTCGTGGTGAAGGCGATAACAGCTGCAGTAGTAGCAGCTGCTTAAGCGCGTGCGTGTGGAAAGCATATCGGGCTGCACGCGAGCTTACTGGGGGCTAAACAGGTGTGGGGGTGCTATGGTGGCTGGCCTGGGGTGGCACTGTAGCTGCCAGGGAGGCCACAGCAGCAATATGAAGATGAAGAAGAATATGAAGGAGGAGAAGTTGGGGAGGAGTTGGGAAGAAGTTGGAAAAGAGGAGGAGATTGTAGAGAATTAGGATTAGTGGTTCTAGGTTTAGGTATAATGAAGATAGGGGGAAGAAGGAGAAGCAACAGTATAAGGAGGGGGGTTGTCGGCCTGGGATGTTGTGTGTGTGTATTTAGGTAGAGAGGAGAGTGTGTGTGAGGGTATAGTAGTTTTTTTGAGAAGATGGTTGAGTGTGGAGGTGGTCTTAGGTTGACTTGTGAGTGACACATGAGTGGGTGAGAGAGATGGGTGAGAGGGTGGCAGCCACCAAATGGTTGGATCAAAAATGGTTATCATTAGTTTTGAGAAGGTGGAGTGTCATAAGGTAATCCTCATTAGTCTTCATGAACAATGGGTTTTGTCCATTAGGTTTTAAGAGATGCCTTCATTGATGTTTGGGGTTTTGTAGGGGAATGGATGGTATTGTGTGTTTGGTTGGTCATGAGGGAGTTACATGTAGTTTGGGTTGGGTTCATTTGGGTTAGGTTGGGTTAAGATTGGGCTAGGTGTGGTCATGACTACAAATTAAGTCATTTGTAATCATTGATAAAATAATAGCATACAGGAGATCAATTGAATGGCACATAAGTGACATGTGTGTAGTAGGCTTAAAGTAGGTCAAAACTATATATTGGATCTATTAGGTTGGATCGATGTCAAGTCCTGAAATTAAATTAGAAGTTAGGTCAAGTTTTTCGGTAGATGGTCAAATGGCCTAAATTTACCCGAAAGTTGTGCGATGTAAATAGAATACAAACGGACAAGGTTGGGTGGGACATGATATATCAAAACAAAGACAAACTTGTCTAGATCAAAATTCATGAAGGACGTTTCGAGAGATTGACATCCCTGGCGCTCCAAAAATCAAAGTCACGGAAAAGTATATTTAATGATAAAAAATAATTATAATAAAATATTTATTGAAAATAATTCACTTAATATTTTTTAAAGGAAATTCTAAAATCCAGGGGGCTTACCCACCTTAGAGAATTTCGTACTCGAAATTACACTATGACATAGTATAAAAGGATAGAAGATTAATTTCTTAAAGAAGTCAAGTACGACTAGTCGTAACATGGTTCATGTGGGATGCTGATGCCACTAATATCTAGAGTGCATATCCTATTGAATTCTAAATGCACCTCAACTTTATAAATGCAACAACAAGGCCATGGTCGTGATTATACTAGTAAGGTTTTGGAAAGGAATACGAGGATTTAGGTATTACAATATGCAATAACTAAGGAGACCTAGGTACTATCATGGTACTGTTGGTCAATTACTCTTTAAGGGAATTATCAATTCAATGCTACTCGTATATGGGTCAGGGTTTCAATATGTTAGAAGGATTGACTCGGTTGGACATAACTAGTGCGAGGTAGCATAAAGGGATTTATAATTCCATAACGGGGAGATAAGTTCGAGAGGATTACGAACAGGAAAGTTGCAGATCATGGTAAGGAAGATTTGATAAGTTCTAGGAGTAATATTTACAAGAGTAAGACATGACTACCTAGTCAAAAAAATTAGAAACAAATTGGTGCCTATGGTAATACAAATATTAGGAATAATGAGGCATAGAAATCAAGGATCGGTTTAAAATCAAGGCATTGCTAGGGAAGAATATGGTCTTCTTAATCGTATTTTTAGAATAATAAAATAGCTAAATCACGCGACCATGATTTACGAGCTTAGGAATAGGAAGTGAAAGAATATGGATACGTCTAAAACAATAACTTTCAGTTACTTAGAATAATCTGAAAATCAAGCGGGCTGAGGTAATTGTATACCAATTCATACTATAGTTTAGCCTATCTATCAGGTTCCTAGGACAACATATGGTCCCCCAAATACCGCTAGCCAATCTTGATCCAGAATCAAACTCATAGTATTCGGAAGTCCTCGATATCATCCATTTTCCATTAGTACACTCTATTCCTTCTCAATTGAAATTTTTGCCAACTCAATATCAAGCTGCTCATAATATCCTCTATCCTTGAAAGTTACGACATTTAATGTATCATCCACTATGCACAACTCTACTCTAGATCCCATTTATCAATCTATTTAGGGTTACTCTACTTCTCTATCTTGAAATCTTTTCTTCTCATCTTATGCCATAATCTTGGTCAGGTGCTTATAATACTTCATGGTAGGATTTTCATATCAACTTCTTTCCTTGTTTCTTTCTGTCATAAATTTTGTATCATCTATCTCCTCGGGATAGTCTTCTCATTCTTTATTGGATCTCAATTTCAAGATCTTGCTTAAGGTATGGTTCTCTCTGTAATCATTTTTATGTCATCATAGATAATCATGGTCATAATCCTTGTCTCGATAACTTTTTCTGAAATTTCAATCTTATTCATCTTCATTTATTCAGACTAAACATATTGTTCCTTATAATTCACTTTTCTTGTATACCCAACACATAGTTTCAGTTGTCATTCCTCTAGGGTCTCTAACTATCTTGCATCAACAAAGAGTTTATTAGTCTACCTCTTGAGGTACGGTTCTAATTCTATTCCTAGATCCTCGGCTACGATTAATCATCTAAGATCATGATCAATTCTTAAACTTGATCAATCCTTAAGTCATACCAAATAACAACATAACCAATGATCTACCTTATACGTTTCTCACCAGCACGCCTAACTATCTGCTAGGAAAAATTTGAGGCTTGGTCAAATAAGTACTCATCTAATACCTCTTGTAGAAGCTAAAAATATATCAAGACAGTACATAGTGCCATACACAAATGGTTCTAGAATTCATTCATCAGATGGCGTCCAGTGCCTAATAGCGCTTAGCACCAATTTGTGTCACTTTCAGATCGTGCGGGCTGCCACATGGCAATCTTCCTCAAAAAAGCTAAGTTGTCAGTCATGATGACTGACAATTCGATAAAAATATCTTCGAATCCCGAGTGCGCAACGCTCGAGCAGATTTTATTAGACTCGTCACCATTTGTTTCTCCCCGCCATTCATCAATGGTGCAAAGTGATTAAGCTCTTCACACTCAGTGCTTTCCACAATTGGTGCCAACCAACAGTTGTGCCAATCAATGTTTCGTGCCATTCATGTACTGGCACTAATCAGTCAATTATCATCCGGAAGCAGTTAGATGACGTGGCGTGTATGCCACTAATCTCGAAGAACATACACGCAATACTGCCCACGACCAAGCATACTTCTCTCACAGAATGCCATGTGTCATTTGTAGTTAAGCTAACCGTCTGTGCCACTGGGTCACTATGCGCCAACCAGTGCATAATCAGCCCTATTTTGACTGTGCCAATCATTGCAACTACTTGACAGTTATCACAAAACTCTATAAATAAAGTTTAAAATCACTCTTCAAGGCATCCCTAATGATCATAATCACCTGAGAAGTTGCAGCAGTACGTTCAAGAGCTTTTTTTCTCCGATATTGCATAGTTTAAGGGATAAAGTGATCATCTTATGATCAGATTCCTATAGTTGTACTTTTCAAGAAATCAATTGCACTTTTTTTTTCTTAGTTTGTATTTAAACTTTTGTATTTGCAAATAAAATGATGACTCTGCTGGGGATGACTTTCTCCTCCGATGAGAAGTTGATAACATATTGCGATGCTGCATCGTTGGCACGACGTAAGAGACCTTGGTCATTGAATTCGACCAAACTGCTTATGAACATATCATTGGCGCTGGTGGTGCCAAGCGTACTTCTGCCAAGCGTACCACCACTGCTACTGCCTGTCACGACCCACACCCTAAGAGTAAGGGCACGAGACGTAGGTACGTCCAGCCTACGCCACAGTGTCGGCGGTAGAACGCTGTCCTAGGTCAAACATCTAACAATATAAAGGTACCTGTACAGTATATACTCTCCGAATGGAGGTGACATAGCAGATACAGTCTCAATCACAACTAAGGTAGAGCAAGATAAAAGATAGGTAAAACATGAAATCCAAAAGAGATACAGCAGATAGAAGTCTAAGTGTCTAAGATACACAAACCCAAAAAATATCTCAAAGCTCAATACAGTAATCCATAGAATAAATTCAACTCAATACAACTGAAATAACTAACTATACAACCTCTACTGTGTCTCCTCTAGGCTAGCAGGCAACCTCCAGGCTATCTGTAAAATTTATCAACAGGTCCAGTCAGGACAGGAACGAGCACAATCTCATCTAGAAAACCCAAGTAAATGACAGAGAACTATAAAGCAGTTATAGACAGTTGTATTGATGAACATGGCAGTTTATGTTCAGGTGATGGTAAGAAAGACAGATATAGTGCAAGGAAAGTAAGTAACTAAACAAGAGGAGAATCATAGCAATAAAGACTGTAAATAGAAACTAGCTGAACCAGGGTAACATGATATAAGTCCAGACAATAAATGTAAACAAGTGTAAGACCAACGTAAATTCAGACAACATGAATCTGATACCAGGTGATTCCAGTACAAGATGAGTCCGGTATGAGATGATTCCAGTCAGTGATCAAAGATTCCAGGGTGAGTCCAGACTATACTCTAACAGTGTGTTTTAAAATACCGAGATCGACATGTAAATGGCTATAGGTAATCCGGCACATCACACACTCGGCCAGGTGTGAGATGGCTATCATTCCAGTAGATTCCAGCATGTGGGGTGATTCCAGAATTGGGGTATGTCTACATGTCTTACTCATGTCTTTCCCCTCCCAGCAAGTACAAGTGAATCCAGAATACGACATGAGAATCGAGATGAGTCCAGCCAAACGTGATGATACCAGCAAGTGATTCCAGGGTGATTCCAGTAGGTGATTCCAGTAATAGAAGCCAAACATGGTGATACCAGTAATAGAGGCCAGACAATATGGTTTGTAACAGAGAATCACATACAACTAACTAGAACTGAAGTACAGTAATTGACAAATAAATGAGAAAACTATCAGAGAATGTACTCGCCTGATGTCTGAATGTCCAAAGTAAATATACTGTCCGATGAGAGGTGTCTGGCTCCTAATCAGAACAGCACAAGTCACAACAAGTCCAAAATGACAATATGAAGTTCTACTATGCATTCTACATGATTCTAGGTCAATCTAGACTAAAGTCAACTCTTGGTCAAGTTGGTCAACCCTAAAAGTCAAACCTAGGTTAACTATGGTCAAACTAGGTCTAACAAGTCTAAATTAGGTCAAACAAGTTATTCTAGGTCTAAACAAACTAAGTATATGCAAATCAAGTATCCAAGGTAGCTACTAACTCATACCCTAAGTCACTTGCTAAACCAAGCACAAAACTAAACCATAAGCTAACAAGGCACACAAACTTAGTCATATAATGAATATATATTATTCACATTCACATATTCATATACATAGATATATATATAGGAAAGCTATATATATAGGCACATATATATATATATATATATATATATATATATATAAATATATATATATATATATATATATATATATTTTTTTTTTTTAAAAAAAAATATATATATATATATAGAGAGAGAGAAAGAGAGGTAAAATAGTAAGTGAGTATGTGTGTGTTTAGCATGTGTGTGAAAGGATATGTGTTAATATTCTAAAATTTAGTGATAGGTAGGTGTATGTGACATGGAATACATGATGTCAAAGGGTGTATGAATGCATGTGTGTAAAAGGTTATAGGTTAACTCAGTTTATAGAAATACATACATACATACTTATCTTGTATACATGCATACATACATATCATGTATATTATATTTACATGATACATACATGTATACTTGTATTATATTAATATATTGCAAACATTTATTTCATTCATGCATCTATGCATTACCTACATGTTTTATACATATGCATACATTGTATATTCATATCATTTCATACATTAACATAGAGACATACAAACATACACACATCATATATTTCATACCTTGCATTACCTTACATATCATGTTATATATTATCATTCATTCCTTTCATATATTACATTCTATATTACCTATATACATGTATTTCCTCCATTCATTCATGCTTGCATCATATACTCTACATTACCATACATGTTATCATTATATATTGCATTACAATATTTATACATTATGCATTCATATCTATCATTACATATATATCTTGCATTCATATCTAGCATTCATTATATACTTTCATGCATACATTGTATATCATTCTTTCATTCATGTATTGCTTATATGCATTATATTAATAGCTTTCCTACATGCTTGCATTCAACCATATATATATACATTAATGTAAAGAGAATATATATCAAATATATATCATTTTATTCATCTAACATATCATGCATTACATACTCTATATTCATTTAATATCCATACTACATAGGCTCATAGGTTACACAAAATGCGTATATTGTATAGTCACTCTTCTACTTAAAACCAATACTGTACCAATTGGGCATTCATTAAATTCTAGGATTAAAGTATGTTGTAGCTCTTCGTGTTAGCTTTCCGAATTAAACGGATCACATTTTCGTGTCCGGAAGCTCCCGGAATCGCGAAAATACCGAAACACGTTCGTCTTTCGTACAGCTGACACTCAAATAATTCTACAGAAAGTTACATAAAGAATTTGGCTTATTAAAATATATATTTGAAAAGCTAACTTCGATACGGTTCTTTTAAAAAAAAGGGAGATAAATCAGAGTTCTAAGCTAAAAGTTATGACATTTCTAAGTTGCTTTGGTTAATAAAAACGTGGATGAAAATTATGACGGATTAGACAAAAGAACACATATATGCCAAGATACTTGGATACAAACATAGGTATCCAAATGAAACTCATTCTAACCATCCTAACTAAGATCAATCCACTCTCTAGCCATCTGACCACACACACAAATATATATATATATATATATATATATATATATATATATATATATATATATATATATATATATATATATATATATATATGCACAAAAGTGTCCAAAATAGGGGTTTTTTCTACTAGGACACAATCACAACACAAAGGACACTCCTATGACCTCCAAATGGACACGAAATAGAGATACAACCATGGGGGTCATTCCTATGGGTTCAAAATAGACCTATATGCATGAGGAAATAAAAAGGAGAAGGGATTTATACCTCCCGGTAGATCGAATCGAAGAAAAGACTTCCCAGAGCGACACCGACACGTAGAGATTCCAAAAGGACACGAACGAGCTCTGAATCCTCCAAAACTTGGGTAGCTTCCTCCATAGCTAGAATGGAGAAGGAAAGAAGAATATTTGATGGCGAAATGGAAGGATTTGGTGGAGAAATTGCTAGGGATTGCTCTCTAGAAATTTGGGAAAGAACAAGAGAGAGAGTGTGGATGAGAATAATGAAATGAACTTGAGCCTATCCTCTCCCAAAGTGGCTGGCCATATGGGGCTATTTGTCCTATTATGGTAAGGTCTAAAATGCCCCCACTAACCTATTCTATTAGTATTAGGAAAGGGCTAATTGGTTGGGGCTAAATTAGTCATTCTAAAGTCTCTAATCACACTAACCTTATCCATAATAATTAGTCTAACCTCTAACTAAAATATTTCTATCATGTGGGCCATGGCTAACTAATATGTGGGTCCACTAAAGTCAACACTATCCCGGGTCCCCGTTTCAAGTCGGATTGAGCTGAAATTCGAACCCGCCTCAAATAATCCCAAAACAATATCATAAATAATAAAATAAATTTCAAAAATATTTCAAAAATACAAAATGACAAAAATATCCCTGTTCCTGAAAACTGGGGGTGACAAATTCATTAAAATTAGAACCAAACAATAGTAAAATGTCAAAATCACAAGTCATAATTTTAAATAGTTTAAAAATGATTAAAAATCACCAAAAATCATAATATGAAATAATAATCAATAAATAATAATTATAATTACAAAATTTTAAAAGTACCCTCATCTGAAAAACTGGGTGTTACAATCCTACCCACCTTATAAAAATTTTATCCTCGAAATTAAGATGATCGCACCCCCTTCTATGTCAAACATAGTCAAGGGTCAATCACTAGTCAATTTCTCAACATCCAAGTACTTGGTCATCAACTGGTCAACTTCTTAGGATTTTACCTATGCTAGCTATCTAGGTGTTGGCAACTAGAATTTAGCAAAAGAGAAACTCTATAATAGACTAGCTCTTAACTTCCCAATCCTATCAAGTCACCTATACTAAATACCTACAAGCTAAGCACATGAATACCAAATACCACATATATATATATGTTCAAGAACAACAACCCATCACATATATCCTAAGTATATCATCTATATTTATATATATACATGACTGATAAACCAAGGGTTAAGGCAGACTAAACGTATAAGGGTCTGAAACAATACTTAGAACTAGGCTAAGGATGAATGGTCTGAATCAAGGGGATATGGTATCTAGTGAAGGGTCTGCACACTGCCTATAAAGGTGATCAACACAAAGGAACTCAACACGAAGAGAACATAACTAAAATGGAAAACTGAACCAAGTATAGGCTAAACAACATGTTTATAACCCTATACAACAATGGCCTATAGATACCAACTAACCTATATCCCATACACCAATATCATCTGCAATCTATCTATGCAAATAGACCTCTCGGTCTTAGGTAAAACTGCAACTATACTCAAAGGCAGGCTCTGGTCATGGGTGCCTCACTGGAAAAGGTAAGGAAAAGTAGTAATAATCATCAAGGCTGTAAGGCATACTAATATCCTATGTGTAACTGGTTGGTATTATAGATAACAGGAGAATTATCTGCAATGGGTTACTATTCTAACACCAATACTAACTATCACCTCTAGGGTACAGATACTCTATAAGTCATCATACCATTATACTATGAAGGAACTACCTATGAATAAGCTCTACAAAACTAAATATCCCTACTCCTAAGTCATTTATAACAATCAAAAGGGTATGATGTTTAAACCTTCTCAAGATACAATCTGTTAATCATATGCATCTATCCAAAATCATGTTGTCCAGAGTCTTCATCATGCTAGTGAGCAAGGCTATGATAATCACAGAGTCCTTGACTAAGGTACGTACCTCTAGGTTCATGGTATTTAAAATTTTCGCACTGCCGCATACGACGGCGAAAATCTTAAATTCCCATACGCGAGAATACATCCAAAATCTGACTACATGTCCTCACTATGCCAACTAACACGACTATCGAGGATTCTAGATCCTATGATTTAGGCGACCTAGCCCATATGATTTTTTTAAAAAAAACAAACACAACAAAAGAGTAACATGACAAAATTAATCAATCAATAAGGAACAGATGGAATCGGATTTCAATGTAATTATAAAAGTTAATTGCGGGAATGGAATTGAGAAGAACGGAACTTGCAGCAAGATCTCCAACGGTCTGTGCATCCTCGACTGTCCTGACGATAGCTCCCCCTGCTGGTTTCCTCCAACCTGATGCTGATACTGCACAAATCTCTGCTGCTAATGCTGCATGAATCGCTGCTGCTGAGAGAAACCGGAAACGAAGGGAAAAGTCTCTGTACAGACGGAGGTGCACCTCCAGTATAGCAAAAATGCCAACCTGAGTCGACACAACAGAAGCTGCGGTCTCGAGGCCCTGATGAACAGGACGAGAGGTGGCCAGTCTCTCGATAGTATCTCCCGAACCGAAGCGATGAGATCGTGTCTTCATAACCATCATGAAGACAGATCAAAACAAGAAGCAATTTCTAAGAATAAAGCAAAAATTCAAAGAATAACAGTTTATATTCAAGGGAAGTCAATAAGCAACAATTTTAGACAAAAGGAATCGGATTAAGAGTTTTTCCTAATGTGATTGAGTACCTCCAAAAATATCCTAATCCTACTGCAGGCTGTAGTGATACTCTAGTTCGAATACCACTACATAAACTCGACCTGTATGGGCCACCACTAAAAATGTGTCACGATCCGCACCCTAGAGTAAGGGCACGAGATGTGGGTACGTCCAGCCTACGCCGCAGTGTCGGCGGTAGAACGCTATCCTAGGTCAAACATCTAACAATATAAATGTACCTGTACAGTATATACTCTCCGAATGGAGGTGACATAGCAGATACAATCTCAATCACAACTAAGGTAGAGCAAGATAAAAGATAGGTAAAATATGAAATCCAAAAGAGATACAGCAGATAGAAGTCTAAGTGTCTAAGATACACAAACCCAAAAAATATCTCAAAGCTCAATACAGTAATCCATAGAATAAATTCAACTCAATACAACTGAAATAACTAACTATATAACCTCTACTGTGTCTCCTCTAAGCTAGCAGGCAACCTCCAGGCTATCTGTAAAATTTATCAACAGGTCCAGTCAGGACAGGAACGAGCACAATCTCATCTAGAAAACCCAAGTAAATGACAGAGAACTATAAAGCAGTTATAGACAGTTGTATTGATGAACATGGCAGTTTATGTTCAGGTGATGGTAAGAAAGACAGATATAGTGCAAGGAAAGTAAGTAACTAAACAAGAGGAGAATCATGGCAATAAAGACTGTAAATAGAAACTAGCTGAACCAGGGTAACATGATATAAGTCCAGACAGTAAATGTAAACAAGTGTAAGACCAACGTAAATTCAGACAACATAAATCTGATACCAGGTAATTCCAGTACAAGATGAGTCCGGTATGAGATGATTCCAGTCAGTGATTAAAGATTCCAGGGTGAGTCCAGACTATACTCTAACAGTGTGTTTTAAAATACCGAGATCGACATGTAAACGGCTATAGGTAATCCAGCACATCACACACTCGGCCGGGTGTAAGATGGCTATCATTCCAGTAGATTCCAGCATATAGGGTGATTCCAGAACTGGGGTATGTCTACATGTCTTACTCAAGTCTTTTCCCTCCCAGTAAGTACAAGTAAATCCAGAATACGACACGAGAATCGAGATGAGTCCAGCCAAACGTGATGATACCAGCAAGTGATTCCAGGATAATTCCAGTAGGTGATTCTAGTAATAGAAGCCAAACATGATGATACCAGTAATAGAGGCCAGACAATATGGTATGTGTGTCGCATACATGAATCCTGAAATATCCATACGTGTTGTAACAGAGAATCACATACAACTAACTAGAACTGAAGTACAGTAATTGACAAATAAATGAGAGAACTATCAGAGAATGTACTCGCCTGATGTCTGAATGTCCAAAGTAAATATACTGTCCGATGAGAGGTGTCTGGCTCCTAATAAGAACAACACAAGTCACAACAAGTCTAAAATGACAATATGAAGTTCTACTATGCATTCTACATGATTCTAGGTCAATCTAGACCAAAGTCAACTCTTGGTCAACTTGGTCAACCCTGAAAGTCAAACCTAGGTTAACTATGGTCAAACTAGGTCTAACAAGTCTAAATTAGGTCAAACAAGTTATTCTAGGTCTAAACAAACTAAGTATATACAAATCAAGTATCCAAGATAGCTACTAACTCATACCCTAAGTCACTTGCTAAACCAAGCACAAAACTAAACAATAAACTAACAAGGCACACAAACTTAGTCATATAATGTATATATATTATTCACATTCACATATTCATATACATAGATATATATAGGAAAGCTATATGTAGGAAAGCTATATATAGGCACATACATATATATATAGAAAGAAAGAGAGGTAAAAGAGTAAGTGAGTATGTGTGTGTTTGGCATGTGTGTGAAAGGATATGTGTTATTATTCTAAAATTTAGTGATAGGTAGGTGTATGTGACATGGGATACATGATGTCAAAGGGTGTGTGAATGCATGTGTATAAAAGGTTATAGGTTAACTCAGTTTATAGAAATACATACATACATACATACTTACCTTGTATACATGCATACATACATATCATGTATATTACATTTACATGATACATACATGTATACTTGTATTATATTAACATATTGTAAACATTCATTTCATTCATGCATCTATGCATTATCTACATGTTTTATACATATGCATACATTGTATATTCATATCATTTCATACATTAACATAGAGACATACAAACATACACACATCATATATTTTATACCTTGCATTACCTTACATATCATGTTATATATTATCATTCATTCCTTTCATATATTACATTCTATATTACCTATATACATGTATTTCCTCTATTCATTCATGCTTGCATCATATACTCTACATTACCATACATGTTATCATTATATATTGCATTACAATATTTATATATTATGCATTCATATCTATCATTACATATATATCTTGCAATCATATCTAGCATTCATTATATATTTTCATGCATACATTGTATATCATTCTTTCATTCATGCATTGCTTATATGCATTATATTAATAGCATTCCTACATGCTTGCATTCAACCATATATATATATATATATATATATATATATATATATATATATATATATATATTAATGTAAAGAGAATATATATCATATATATATCATTTTATTCATCTAACATATTATACATTACATACTCTATATTCATTTAATATCCATACTACATAGGCTCATAGGTTACACAAAATGCATATATCGTATAGTCACTCTTCTACTTAAAACTAATACTGTACCAATTGGGCATTCATTAAATTCTAGAATTAAAGTATGTTGTAGCTCTTCGTGTTAGCTTTCCGAAACTTTAAACAGATCGCATTTTCTTATCCGAAAGCTCTCGGAATCGCAAAAATACCGAAACACGTTCGTCTTTCGTACAGCTGACACTCAAATAATTCTATAGAAAGTTACATAAAGAATTTGGCTTATTAAAATATATATTTAGAAATCTAACTTCGATACGGTTCTTTTAAAAAAAACGAAAGATAAATCAGAGTTCTAAGCTAAAAGTTATGACATTTCTAAGTTGCTTTGGTTAATAAAAACGTGGATGAAAATTATGACGGATTTGACAAAAGAACACATATATGCCAAGATACTTGGATACAAACATAGGTATCCAAATGAAACTCATTCTAACCATCCTAACTAAGATCAATCCACTCTCTAACCATCTAACCACACACACAAATAATATATATATATATATGCACACAAGTGTCCAAAATATGGTTTTTTTCTACTAGGACACAATCACAACACAAAGGACACTCCTATGACCTCCAAATGGACACGAAATGGACACAAAATGGAGATACAACCATGGGGGTCATTCCTATGGGTTCAAAATAGACCTATATGCATGAGAAAATGAAAAGGAGAAGGGATTTATACCTCCCGGTAGATCGAATCGAAGAAAAGACTTTCCAAAGCGACACCGACACGTAGAGATTCCAAAAGGACACGAACGAGCTCCGAATCCTCCAAAACTTGGGTAGCTTCCTCCTTGGCTAGAATGGAGAAGGAAAGAAGAAGATTTGGTGACAAAATGGAAGGATTTGGTGAAGAAATTGCTAGGAATTGCTTTCTAGAAATTTGGAGAAGAACAAGAGAGAGAGTGTGGATGAGAATAATAAAATGAACTTGAGCCTATCCTCTCCCAAAGTGGCTGGCCATATGGGGCTATTTGTCCTATTATGGTAAGGTCTAAAATGCCCCCACTAACCTATTCTATTAGTATTAGGAAAGGGCTAATTGGTTGGGGCTAAATTAGTCATTCTAAAGTCTCTAATCACACTAACCTTATCCATAATAATTAGTCTAACCTCTAACTAAAATATTTCTATCATGTGGGCCATGGCTAACTAATATGTGGGTCCACTAAAGTCAACACTGCCCCGGGTCCCCGTTTCAAGTCGGATTGAGCTGAAATTCGAACCCGACTCAAGTAATCCCAAAACAATATCATAAATAATAAAATAAATTTTAAAAATATTTCAAAAATACAAAATGACAAAAATACCCATGTTCCTGAAAACTGGGGGTGACAAATTCCTCGAAATTAGAACCAAACAATAGTAAAATATCAAAATCACAAGTCATAATTTTAAATAGTTTAAAAATGATTAAAAATCACCAAAAATCATAATATGAAATAATAATCAATAAATAATAATTATAATTACAAAATTTCAAAAGTACCTTCATCTGGAAAACTGGGTGTTACACTGCCGAAAATAAGGTGCACTCCATTTGGACTCCAAAGTCCAATGCCACGCCAATTTCTTCTGCAGTCCTGAACTTGGCAAAAACCCACTTAATTGCGCCTCTGCGACAATCAGTGCCAAAGCTGCATCTCTGAACAAGAACTCTACTTCCCAGAAAGTAGGTTCTGTCATGCCCCGCTCCCGTAGGAGCGATCGTCCTCGCTAAGGCGTGATGCCGCACGAGCCTAGATTGCGCTCATGCAAGGCGGGTTCCATAACGGTCGATTTCAGCGGCTGCGACGAGGTCGTCGCACAGAAGTCCCAAGCAGAGACATTGAATACTAGCAGCGAAAATTAAGAACAAGACACAAGTCATTTCAAAACACTCTTTTATTGATATTAAAACAAAGGTTACAAAGGGCGCAAGGCCAAGATTACAAGTCTTTCAAGCTCACTCAAGCTCACATTACAAGTTACTAAGCTCTCTCTCATCTCTCAATACAATGCTTGAACCAGCAGAAGCTTCGGAAGGCGACGTCCATACATTATATCCCATATAAGTCTTGACTTCATGCGGCCGTACGCTTCGAATCGCCAAGGAACTCCGTGCCTCGATGCATCCAAGCGAGCTCCGCGCCACGAGCTTCTACCTGTGCCTGCACATAAAAACTATGTGGGTGTCAGTACTCAACTGTACTGGTGGAATGAACTCCTCGCCCACCCATATAAAACCAACACGTTTGATTTACTTTTGTGCAACATAGTCCCCTTCTTATCAATTGTCTTTCTAGTCTTGCCTTAGGATTATTTTTATGACCGACGCCTTGCCTATTTTGTGTCTTTAGACCATCTCGTGCTTGCAACGACAACGTTAACTCATACCTTGCCTCAAGACCCTTCTCGTGCCAACAACGTTAACCTATCGAGTCGTGTTTGTCTTAAGGCTTAAAATCAGAGTCGCAACTACGCGATAAGGCTCCATTTTCCTGTGACCGTGCTACAAAACCCTTGTTGAGGCCGTGCCTCGCAATTCAGTGAGACTTAACCATATTGCCGCCTTGCGGCGAGCTCAATTTAGGCTCGTGCGGCATCACGCCTTAGCGAGGACGATCGCTCCTATGGGAGCGGGGCATGACAGGTTCTATTTAGAGTTCAAGTCCCTCTGCCCATAGGCACCACGCCAAATGTGTTATGCCAATGTCCACAGAGCACCAAGGCATCTTGCCTACTCCACAATAATCTAATTGGCACCACGCCACTCCGTACCAATCAAACCAGTGCCATAACTTCCCTACTCTGTACATATCAAGGACGGAATATAAATGATTACAAGTGTCATAGACCAACAACCAAGTGGGGCCAGATGCTGACATGTACGCCTATCTCAATAGGTGTCAAACAAAAAAGAATTAGATGGCACGCCAGAAGACTCCAGTACAGTCGACGCCAATAACTAATTCGCGCACAGTGAAGGCTTCTAAGAGCCAGAACCCACTCACTTATGCTAATGAACTTAATACTGCTTTGTACACGTAGGGAACACAAAAGCTTAGGAATAGCCATCATATTCCTAATGTAATAAGACAAAGTCTACCTTCTTCTTCTTCTTATCCCTATAATGCAATGAGGTAGAGTCTGCCACCTCCTTCTCCTTCTTCTTATCATATACCTGATCTTCGTGAACTTATTGTACAAAAGTGGAAGATGACGAGTGCATCTCATGCAGCGATGACTCCACAGACTGAACATTACTGTAACCAGTATCATGAAATTGTAATCAAGTCTGCTGTAAGATAGCCAAACGATCTGTATTTGACCGGTTGAATTACCCTGGCTTTACTAGAATGATCTTGATAGTTGACGATGATATGTTCACACATGACAAATGTCACTATCATTCACATGAAGTCGACGTCAAGTGCTGCTGCAAACTAGCAAAATGGGTGGTGTTCAACCATATGAATTATTCTCGATTTCCTAATCACTCCTGATATCCCAATGTGATCTTGGTGGATGAAGATAAACTGCTATTCGCTTCAGTTAACATGGCATCTCATAGCACTGGAGGTAGAAGACGCCCGAGACATAATTTGCCACGATCTTCAGGGTGACAAATCTGCAGTCAGATCCCAGACTCTACTGAAGGGTCTACCAAAATACAAGATCAAGAAACCAAGATTTTCTCGGTCAAAGGAATCTTCCTAATTCTAACCGAAACTTCCTTGTTCAAAGAAATATTCCCGATTCCTATCCTGGGGGTAGCAGTCTGCTAGACTTTGACGTTAATAGTGAAGAATCTGATCACACCATCTTATCTACTAGCTCATCCTCTGTATCGAGAGAAGTATCAGCTTACGTGACGAATGAAGAGCAAGATGCTTCCAGTTCTGCTAGTCAAGAGCAAAGAATCGTTACTCTGGAGTCCAACCTAAAAGCCTTGGCTGACATGGTTACAAGTATGCACATAGTGATCATGACACAACATGTTGTTCCGCCAATTGTGAACCAATTCCAACCCAAGAACACGTAGCAGGCTCCATACCTATCAACACTGGTCTTGGAGCACAGCCTCTTCCAAACACTACCATTCCAGACGTCATACACCTTCAAGCATAGGCTACTCCAAGTCATTCTGGTGCTTGGGGTGGTGCTTATATCGCAGTTCCACCTCCAAATCCTTCGAATCAATCTGTTGCTCCTCAAGCATCAGGAGATCCCCTTTAGGCAGTCAAGCTTCTATGAAATTAGTTTGAAGCTTTGAAAAAGAAGGAGGGACTACAAAAGTTAGGGATCAAGCAACCCTATCCTGCAAAATAGAAGGAAGTTCCATTCCCGCCCAAATACAAGCCACCGACCATAATACTATTCGACGACAACACCTTACCGAGTCAATATATCAATCACTTTAAGATGATGACTGATCATCTCCAACAAAACAATGCTCTACTTTCCAGATTCTTCGTCGGATGCTTAGCGGGTGTTGCCTATGACTGGTACTGAAGTCTATAAGATGGTTGCATAACATCCTTCTCAGCATTGAAACAGATGTTCCTAGAACAATTTTATGAAGGGACTCACAACATGACCATGTTCGTCCTTACGAAAATCAAATAGAAGCCAAATGAAATAGCTGAACGTTTCATCGAAAGCTTTCGACGGAAGGCACTCAAAATGCCTCTAGGTACTCCGGACGTATTGACGATGGATACATCCAAATCAAACTTGTTACCTATCGTTAGCATGTGGACATGACTATCATAATTTTAAGATTGGGGTTCCTTTATAGTAAGTGCCAGAGCAACCGAAGATAGTGCTGAGAAGTTCAAGCAACTAGGCATTCTGATGTCTAATCTGGATAAAGATAAGCACCTTGCTACTAGCAGTGGTAGTCACCAAAACAATCGTAAAGGCAAAGAAGCCTTAGCCATTAATATAGGTCAGTTAGCACCTACAGCAATAGTACCTCCATGGAGGGCAGCACCATGACCTAAGCAAGAGTATTCCTTCAATGACGATGACATCATGTCATCTTCGATTGCTTCATCAAAAGTAATAAACTTCAATTACCGAAAATCAAACGGCCAGATGAAGTAGGTGAAACTGAAAATCCTAAATATTGCGTGTATCACAGGTTTCTGGGACATCCAACGGGGCTTGCTATGTGCTCAAAGGAAAAATTCAAGAGTTAATCAACGTTAAAGCAATTACCCTCCGAAAGGATGAGAAGACAATGACAGTTAATGTCGTCTCTTTATAATTCGGAGACTTCGCTCCTCAGTTAGTTCCCAACAGTATTGTCCCAATTTCGAAGGTAACTATGGAGATTGTCAACCTCTTGTCGGCATGAAATGACGGTTTGGTGCCACTATCAATAGCTAAAGGTGAGATCATGTGGGTCCATCCAGACCTTGTTGGCAAATTTGAACAGAAGACGTATGTTCCTTCTGTCAAAGCAAAGAAGTCAGCCAAGTACAAATCATGCAACATGGTTTCAAGTGAGCACTCCTCGCTTGATGGCCATGTTCCCTCTTTAAAGGCTACTTTCATTCCGACAGGATCTATATCTTCTTCTTCTTCAGAGACTGCTCCGTCAATATCAGAAGTCAACTACTGGCCCAAATTCCGTCGATATGTCAGCAATCTCGTAAATTGATGATAAGATGGGATATGACTTTCAGAAAGTCCCAGGCTTGAACAATGGAAATGGGTCTCCGATACCCTTATCTTTACGACTCCAAGACAACAAGTCTCGTGTTGGATTGGGATTCAGAATAGATCACACAATTCTACATCAAAAAAAGAAATTCTCCAAGAGCAAAGCACGAGTGAGAACTTGTAACATGATTTCTCTCTCACCCGTTCCTAAAGAAGAAGTCTTGACCAGTACTAAATCTGGTAAACTATACCTTAGAGATTACCTAGATGGTCAAGAGAATAAAGTTGTTACACCCCCTTCATGTTTCTGATGCTCCTCCTACATCAACTCCACCAGCTGACTCGGGTCCTTCTAAGCCGACAGCTGTTGATAAAGGCAAGCAACATGTTCGCTTTGACAAGAACTTGAAGAAGACCCCACAGCAGGGCCTTCAGAAACCATATAACATTGACATATTGGCTAAACTAGCCAAGATTCCAGTAAGACTATCTATCTTCGAGGTCCTTTGTTTCTCGAAGGAAACTCGAGAAACATTAAGCGAAGTCCTGATGCAAGCCGATGCTTGTCTTGCACATCTCAAGAAGTTTGATAAAGAGCCAACAACTTGCCCTCATTGTCATACTGTGATAGAGATCATGCCAAATATCACCTTTACCTAGGATGACATGTTGTTGGAGGATAATCGGCACGATCGTCCTCTTTACTTCACTGGGTACGTCAACACGATGAGGGTGGATCGCATCCTTGTCGATCCCGGGTCCTCACTCAATATAATCCCAAAGACTTTGCTGGATCCTCTAAAGATTCCAGTCCACAATCTCTCAGTAATGGTTACAACTATTCTCAGATTCAATTCTGGGAAGAGTAAACCACTCGAAAAGATCCGCCTGAGAGTCCAAATTGGCGATCTCCGTACAAAAGTCTCTTGCTACGTGATTGACAACTATATATCCTATAATATATTACTAGAAAGGTCGTGGTTGCGTGAATATAACATTGTGCCATCCACTCTTCATCAATGCTTCTAGTACATGGATGATAATGGAGAGATCAAGAAGGAAATTGCTGACCTCAATCTTTTTTGAGGTATCAAAGCCTACTATATAGACTCTAGAATGTACAAAGAAAAGTACATAAAGTTAGTGCTGGCCATGGACATTGAGGAAGACCAAAACGATGACTCGAACGACGTCTTAGTGATTCCAGTCAAAGGACGCATCTCTTGTCCTTTCTTCTCTCAGATGCTAACCATCACTCTGGATCCTCCTACTAAAAAAGTGGAGCAAAGGAAGCTCACCTCTTTCGAGCCTTTTGTTATCGACCTTCGTCAGAACAAGCCTACTCATTCTCTTTCTCCTTCTCTTGTTATCGACCTGACAGTGTCTCTAGCCAAGGTCACAAATGTTGTTGTAACTATTGATACTGAAAAATATCAATAAAGCAGTGTCTCCTTCGCAGTATACTGATGTCAACTATTATGCACAACATTACTTAGAAGTTCTGGACAAGTTCCAACCTCTCACCTTAGGAGCAATTCAACCTTTTTAAGATGAGATAGAGTATGAACCAATGCAGAATTCATTCTTTGTAGTTCCTCTTCGGAATAATGATGAGCATCAAATCCTTTTAAGCAGAGAACGTAATCAAAGAATTATACTTGACAGCGATTCTGAAAATGACGATCATGGAAGAATACAACTGCATCGTTATAGTCAGCAGTCCAAAAACATAATTCAAAAAATGGATTAAAATTTTGAGTCTGGATTGAATGGAGGTAAAGGAAGACATAATCCTATTCGAATACCTACTCCTAAAGGAAAGTCATCACAATACTACAACAAGACCAGACATGGGTTAGGCTACATTAGTCGAACACAACCCCAGATAGATTTGAATCAGACGAAGAAATACGATCTCATTCTTTCGATTCTGCTTTATGGGACTCAAACACCAATATAGGAGAAGTTCATCAACTGACTCTATCTATCAATATGGTGACAACTGAATTCCCAGAAGATGATGACAATGATGACTTTATCGAGGCTTATGAAGAAGTGCCTTGGGCACAAAGGATGGATACTCAATAGGAGCTTCGCTTCGAACAGTGTGAACCACCCATGAGGTTGAGCTAATCCATATCGACGTCGGAGAGAAATCTTCTCCAAGGCCAATCTTTATCAGCAAAAGTCTTCCTGAAGCAGACAAACAAGATTTGATCCAGCTCATTAGAGAATACATTGACGTATTCGCCTGGAGCTATGAAGATATGTCGAGACTAGATCTTTAAATTGCTACCTATAAGCTTAACATTTTGCTAAATGCCAGGCCGGTCAAACAGCAGCAGCGACGGTTTCGTCCTAATATGATGTACGCTATAGAAGCTGAAGTCAAGAAGCTCATCGCCTGCGACTTTGTCAGGGAGGAACAACATCCTGATTGGATAGCTAATATCGTCCCAGTCATGAAGAAAACTAGGAAGGTCTGAGTCTGCATCGACTTTAGAGATCTCAATGCATCTTGTCTCAAGGACGAGTTTCCTCTTCCAATTACTGATGTCATAATTTAAAACACCTGCGGGTTCGAACGAATGTCTTTCTTGGATGGATTCTATGGTTATAATCAGATCAGGATGAATTTCGAAGACGAAAAGCATACATCTTTCCGCACTCATATTCTACACAGTCATGCCATTCGGCCTCAATAGTCATCTAAAGGAAGATCACATTCAAGACTTAAGAACTATGAGTACTATTTTCCAGGAACATTTACAAATAACAGTCGAATGTTATGTCGACAATATTGCTATCAAGAGTCGTTTAAAGGAAGATCACATTTAAGACTTAAGAAGTATTTTTGACTAATGCACCAGCATCAACTCAAAATGAATTCCACCAAGTCATTTATAGGTGTCTCTAGTGACAAATTTCTCGGATTCGTTTTACCTTTAAGGGTATACACGTTGACCCCGAGAAAGTCAAAATTATTCAAGAGATGCGTCCTCCACGCAACATAAACGAGCTACAAGGGTTCCAGGGACGACTTAGGTATATCAGGAGATTCATCTCAAATCTCTCTGGATGAGGTAGACCGTTCACTCAACTAATGAAGAAAGGTGTGTCTTTCATTTGGATTGACGAATACCAGCAAGCATTCGAGGACATTAAGCGATACTTGACGAATCCTCCAGTCCTAGTTCCTCCAATCACAGGAATACCCTTCATGATATATATTCGAATAATGGATCACTCTCTTGGTGCCCTCGTAGCCTAGAAGAATAATGAAGGCCATGAGCAAGTAATTTTTTATCTCAGCCGCACAATGATCGATGCTGAACATCGATACAGTCTGGTGGAAAAAGAATATTTAGCCTTGATGTTCGTCGTCCATAAGACGCGTCATTACATCACGGGCTAGACTATTCATGTCATCTCCAGAGTCAATCCTCTATGGGTTCTGATGAAGAAGCCTAGCACACTCAATTCTAGACTTGCTACATGGGCGATAGTACTAGCATAGTATGATATGGTCTATGTCCCGCATAAGTTTGTTAAGGGTCAAGCCCTATATGACTTCTTGGCTGCTCATCCAATTCCTGAAACATCAAAACTCTACGACAAAATTCCTGATGAAACTCTAGAGTCCAGCATGACTTCAGAAGGAATACTGGCTTGGCGTCTATTCTTTGATTGTGCATCTAGAATTGGACCCAACGGTATCATCATCGCTGGAGTAGGAATTATCCTTGTATCCCTAGAAGGGCTAGCCATTCAAAGAGCCTACTCTCTGGATTAGCCATGCTCTAACAATGTTGCTGAGTACAACTCTTTACTCATCGGTCTCCAATTAGCTAAACTATTGGATATTGACTATCTTGAAATATACGGAGACTCTAAACTGATTATCAACAGGTTAGAGGTACGTACGAGGTCCGATATTAAGATATCATCCCTTATCAAGAAGCAGCAGTTAAAATGGCTATGTCATTCAAAGGTTTCTTTATTAAGCATGTACGATGAGCATGCAATACAAAAGATGATGTGCTTGCGAATCTAGCAGCCATGTTAGCTGTCCTTGTGAAAAGGCAACAGTTGATCGTCATCGCTAATCGAAAATTATTCTATGTCGAGAATAATCTGAATATTAAATTGTAAAGCCCCTAAATTTCTACTGATTTTATTTTATTTTTGGTACTGATTTAAAATTTTTGTATTGTACGTCGCATAATCGTATTGTACGTCACGCGCGACATTTTGAATTTTTCGAAATTGCTCGACGAGTGCGAATATGTGCGAGCATACATATTTATAGGAAAAACATTTTTCTTATATAATAAGTATTTTAGTTGTCATCCCAAAATTCTAATTTGTTATTTTATTTATAAAATCTTTATTTACATAGTTATAATAATAAATAATTTCTTTCCATAAAATGGTATATTAGGAAAGTAGATTTATGTAATATCATTTGGACGTTTGTAAATATTTATTGTATTTTCGAAATTATTTTATTTGTATTTTTGGAAAATATATTTCAGAATTATTATTGTGATTTAAATCTTGATTTAAATTCTTGAATTTATTTAAATCATTAAATATTGGAAATTTGATTTATCTCATTGATTTTACACTAGAAATTTAAATTGATTAAATTTGGATTGTATTTGGATTGTATCGGATTTAGTTTAAATTTATTTAAAAGAGGATTTAAATTAATCCTAATATTTATCTAATTGGGAATTCCCACATCCTATAAATAGGCAGGTACTCCTCCAACTTCTCCACGACAACCCAATGTGCATCGTGTCTGTGCCTCATCTCCTCCACTAAATTTTCCATACAAATACAATAATCTCCGTGTCCGACAGCTCCGGACACCGACTCGTCCCGTGTCTCGCAGGACACGTTTGCCGACTCCCCATGCCGACGAACCTCCAACACCACAAAAATTGTGTCCCCGTGTCTGTGTCCCCGCTCAGCATCCCCGCCACCCGTCTCCGTCACCGTCATCATCCTCACCACGCCAGTCACCATCTTCGACACCACCACCATCATCACGGTTACCAAAAAGCCCCACCACCGTGACCTCGTCGTCACCTCCGACCACCGCAAACACCACAAACAGATGAAAATAAAAGAAGAGGCGGCAGAAACCCTCACCTCCGCCGCAGTCCTCGCGAGCACGCCGATCTCTTCCGCAGTCGACGGCGGCCGCTGGTGCGTCCCTCTCCCGCTTCCTCAGTGTCGACCTCGTCGAGACTCGCCAGGCCGGACCGCCCCGCGCCGAACCCGCCGCCATCACCACTGTTCTGCGACCATCTACCACCTCCGGCTTCCTCCAACCGCGTGCTCCGCCGCTGCAGTGGCCGACCACGGCGACCGCCTCCTCCCGACATTTTGTCGCGCCCCCCCCCCCGGCCTCGAAGACCTCGCAGCCGTCGTCCACGCTGGGGCGTGCGCGCCGCCCGCGCGCAGAAGCCGCCTCAGCGCCGACCTTCGCCGCCTGCACCTCCGACTATCCAGATCTGCCGCCCCCGACTTGCTCCGCCGCGCTGAGAGCGCCGGCCGTTGAGGCCCGTCCACCGTCGTGCGTGCATCTCCTCCCGCCGACGTCCAGGGCCGCCGCTCCGCCCGTACCCGGCCTCCTTTCCCAGCGCCGCCACCGCGCTGGTCATCCGCCGCCCGCCGGCACACACGCCGGAGACTTCGTCAAAATTTTTTCTCGGTAACCCCCCTCTCAATTCCTCTCTCTCTCACTTCCTGTAGGAAATTTGGAAAAGGGATGAGCTGTGCTGTTTTTTTTTGTTATTAATATATTATAATTATTATTATTATTCTATCATTATTATCACCATTATCATTAGTTATCTAATCATGATTATTATTAGTATTGTAATTATTACTAGGGTGAGTTGCATAGTTTTGGTAGGATTCATTATTATTATTAATATTGTTATTACTATTAAAATTATTATTGTTTTCTTAAACATTGTTTTATCATTACTACTTAATAAAATAAATCTATAATATTTACCAATATATATATATTTTGGAAAAAAAAATAATAATATATATTTTTGTAACGAAGTTACATTAAGCTTGGGATCTAGCTGTATTATATTATGATGTGGAATTTTAAAAAAATCTTTATGTATAATTTGATATCTAAACTTAATATTAATTTTTACCTAAATAGTATATTTTAATACCACTAAGTTTACAGGTGATTTCCTAGATTTCCAAATGATCATTATTTTTTTTACAAATAAATTTTAGTTTCCAAATTAGAAATAATTTTCTAAAAATAAGTTATAGTTATTATGCAAATTTCTTTTTGATCATTATCGTTGATCTTGAATAATCGTGTGTTCCTATTTCCTCAACACTTTGGACCTCTGTACGTTGATCATAGCCATTGGACAATCAGGACATGTCAGAAAATATCGCACCACACCAGGCGACACACCAGACAAGATACCTTGCCATTATACTGTTTATATTCAGTCTGCATTTTTATTACGTATCACTGTTCATTTATTTTTAGTTCTTGATTATTGCCTGCTCAGTGATATTAGTAGTATCTTGTTATTTACCTTTGATTGCACATGGACCTAGAGTTAAAGGACTACCATTAGCTTAGTGCATTGCATAAAACTTTGACACAGTTATACCACGAGGATGTGTGAGATGAGTATCATGTAGAGTTTCTTGTGTGTGGGCTGATCCCCCATGCGCATGCGATAGGGCTAACTGCTAATAGAGGCATGTTAGGAGACTTAGCAGTTAGTAGAGGTACATGGTCGTGGATGCGACTTGACAGGTACATTGGGTGGGGAGAACATTACCTGACGTATGGGCTTCTATGCACTTCCCTTATTACCTGTGCGCTCCGCCGGAGACGCAGGCTCCAGGTGCCCTCTGACGTTATCCAGAGCGTTATGGACGTAGTCCCTTGCATGGTGCCCTCTGACGCTTCCCGGGCATTATGGACGTAGGCTCCTGTTGCCCTATATGGGAACTATGTCGATCCTATTTACAGCCAGGGCTCATGCGTCGAAGGATTGTTTCTCAAACTGCATGTTCACTTTAGTTCGGTTAGTTTACCTTATTTGTGTCGTGTCACTTTCTTTGATTGTGGCATGTTTTATATTCAGTATTTATATGGCATGTTGATGTATCTTGTTACGTCCCTCTGAGGACCTGGTTATCTCGCCAGGTGTGTGTTCCGTGTTTTCTTGCAGGTGCTCTAGCTAAGGCTATTCCTTCCTTCGTGATGATTGCTCTTGGACTCGCCATTGCTCTCACTTGCTAAATTCTTTCATTGTATATTTTTTCATATTTAATTTGGTTGGTAGTGGACTTTGTCTCCGCCCAACTATTGTGTACATGATCAAATTTAAAGTTGATTTTATATCATTTTCTATCTTGTGGATGAGATTTAGTACCTTGGTTACTGCATTTTACAGCTTATGTATATATACGAGGGTCCATATACTTTGTATGTATACAGCTGGCATGATTGCGTTCTAGTCCTACGTATTTTGGGACTGGGGCGTCACATGTTTTTGTGGTGGCCCATGCAGGTCGAGTTTGCCGTTTCTGTTACATGATTGTACCGAACGGACCTGCAATATAGGATTAGAATTTAGAATCTCATCCACCCATTTGACTTCCTTTCTTGACTTCAACTTCCGAACTCTCGTTCGACCCCCTTGATTTGCATCTTGTTTGACTCCTTCCACCGTAATTTCTTAGTTTCGTGTTTAGTAAGGTGACTACTCTAGTATATGCCCATAGGTTAAACACATGGCTAGATGGATTGCCATTGGCAATTAATATGCAACGGAGTTTTATTTGAGTTATAAAGGAATTTATTTTTCTAGAAGGTATGATTTTAAGGATTAGCAAATTTTAAGTTGGGTAGTAGCATATTACCGCCTTTAAAGGATAGATTGAAATTTTGTTTGCTATTACAATACGGTATACACAAGAGGATAGCTAGATGGAGAACACAATTATGATTTATGATCTTTTGGAAGTTGCAAATTAGTTTATGATTTATTTAACCGATTTGAGAAGCATCTTGAAATTGTGACACACGATTTACGATTTGGTTCAAATTGGGATATGTTAAAGTTTATCTCGAATTTATTAAAAGTGTTTTAAAATTTTAAAGATATGATTTTGTGGAGGGTTTATGATTTTACGATTTATTAGAGAGCTTGAGGTTTCAAACTTGTAAGCTTTACGATTTATAAATTATAAGTTGCTAGATTTTGATATTTAAAAAGTAAAGGTTTGGTTTAATATATTTTGAAGGTTATGAAAGTCTTATGATTACGAACTAGAAATTCACCTTGATCTAGAAGTTTCAAATATGAATAATAAAAAGTCTTGGTAAAAGGAATAAAATGAGTATGTAGATTGAATTGGGGTATACTAAAAGGTATCTCAAGGTCTTGAAGATTTTTGGTTATGATATTGTTATGACTAGGGAATGTGGTACATTTGATAAGATAAAGGCTATTTGAAATTGATTAAAATTTTTTGATTATGTCATAAAATTATTTAGATTTTTATGACTACAAGTTTTGATTGTGAGGGTTCTTAGAAAATATGTTGACATATTGGAATAGGAATTCAATTTGATACAATTAGTACGGTTTTACTTGTGACAGGAGATTTGGAGTTGATTAAAATATTGAGCTTAAGTTTCGGATTGCTTTGTAGATATGATAAGAGTTATCTCAAGGGTTATTAGAAATAATCTAAAGTTTTAATAGTTATGATCATTTTGGTAAACAATTTTGAGGAAAACATCAAGGAACTCCCATGTCATAGAAATTGACCCTATAGGCATTAATTTCCTATGAATTGCCATCTTCTCTGTGGCTATGAGTGATATGCTCAAGTGTAGTTAATCATCTAACCAACCATATAACTATATCTCAATCTTGACTTATCCAACCTTTCTTCGTGACCCTCTAACCATTGCAACTTTGAAATATGAGTCGAACGTTTCTTGATTGTATTCATCTAGGAGACCATCTTCTCTCAAGAAGCTGCGTCCATAAACTGTTTTACTAGATTCCTTAATTAGTTTTACCTTATGCTTCCGCATGATCTCCTTAAAATGTATGCATTAATATTCACTTCATCAACTCCCACTTTCTATTTTATAACTTTTTGTCGCCCCTTACCATGACTTGGATATTTGGAGCACAACACTAGACTTTTTATCTCAACAACTTTCACATGCAAGACCTAGACGAGCCCACCTTCATGTAGGTATATCACGTGCCACTAAAACACGTCTCCTTGTACCCTAATTTCATGTTACGACTTTCAGATCGGAAAGACTGGACGATAACCCCTACCGTGAAACCATATACTTGTTAACTATAGACTCGACCTCGATATATGATTTGGCTCTATTTCCCTTACATGCTTAGCCTTGTGGTATTTTGATTGCTTGACTCATTGTTCCATCACCCTACTAGTTTTAACTCTTGTAAATTGTATAGAATACCTCACGACCTAGCTAACCTTTTCCTTGTGGACCATATTGATAGCCTCACTTAGACTATAGAATTTAGTGGACCCTAACTCATCACATCAACCAAACCGACTGTATAGCCCGAACTTCGAACAAGACTCAATTTTGAGGGATCTTGGACTATCTAATGTCCATCATCATTTATTGCTTATATTTTGACCATCTTACGTGGCTATTATAATCTAGTTTTGCAAGCTTACTCTTATCGAGCTTGTTCATGACATATGTTTATTGTGGGCGCCCACTAATACATTGTCTAATCAGAACCGACGTATTATGGTCTGATCAACCATAGTGCACGTGGTTTGCTTTTGTATATTGTTCAACGTGGATAGAGACATAGTTAAACTTGGCCTTAGAGTCTCATCCACGACTGCCGTGGCAATTCTTTTGGAACTTATTCAATCGTCTTTGAACCACTCATTTGAATTCGATAACGCCTTCTTCAAATTCTTTATGTTTGCCTTTCGCCTCTTAGAGAAAGACAAACACCCGTACTTGATATTATCTTAGTTGTCCACTGTCTATTGCTAAGATGGTTAGTCAGTTACCAACCGATTTGACTGAAACCCTATCTTGGATTAATCACCCCCTCGTGACACCAGAATTATTATCACGATTCAAATCATTCTTGAGACTTAAGAATGATTCAAATCAGCTCCTTAATCAAACCTAAAACCCAAAACCATATTTTATCAAGGAACAATACCTCCCAAGTTCCTAAGTTACTCTTCTTGATCCACCAAAAGCCTTAATATTCCTCGAATTGTGTTATCATTACTATCTTGGCTAGCGAACCTCGCCCATTACCATATTCGAGATTTTTCCTACCTAACGAATTCATGACTTTCTAGTAGCACATTATGTTAAACACTGTTTCCTTGCCACGCCAAATAAATTGTTCATACTTTCCGATTCATTTAAACTCTTGTACACCACCTATTCCTAAATTTCGAGGACGAAATTCTTTTAAGTTGGGTAGGATGTAAAGCCCCTAAATTTCTACTGATTTTATTTTATTTTTGGTACTGATTTAAAATTTTTGTATTGTACGTCGCATAATCGTATTGTACGTCATGCGCGACATTTTGAATTTTTCGAAATTGCTCGACGAGTGCGAATATGTGCGAGCATACATATTTATAGGAAAAACATTTTTCTTATATAATAAGTATTTTAGTTGTCATCCCAAAATTCTAATTTGTTATTTTATTTATAAAATCTTTATTTACATAGTTATAATAATAAATAATTTCTTTCCATAAAATGGTATATTAGGAAAGTAGATTTATGTAATATCATTTGGACGTTTGTAAATATTTATTGTATTTTCGAAATTATTTTATTTGTATTTTTGGAAAATATATTTCGGAATTATTATTGCGATTTAAATCTTGATTTAAATTCTTGAATTTATTTAAATCATTAAATATTGGAAATTTGATTTATCTCATTGATTTTACACTAGAAATTTAAATTGATTAAATTTTGATTGTATTTGGATTGTATCGGATTTAGTTTAAATTTATTTAAAAGAGGATTTAAATTAATCCTAATATTTATCTAATTGGGAATTCCCACATCCTATAAATAGGCAGGTACTCCTCCAACTTCTCCACAACAACCCAATGTGCATCGTGTCTGTGCCTCATCTCCTCCACTAAATTTTCCATACAAATACAATAATCTCCGTGTCCGACAGCTCCAGACACCGACTCGTCCCGTGTCTCGCAGGACACGTTTGCCGACTCCCCATGCCGACGAACCTCCAACACCACAAAAATCGTATCCCCGTGTCTGTGTCCCCGCTCAGCATCCCCGCCACCCGTCTCTGTCACCGTCATCATCCTCACCACGCCAGTCACCATCTTCGACACCACCACCATCATCACGGTTACCAAAAAGCCCCACCACCGTGACCTCGTCGTCACCTACGACCACCGCAAACACCACAAACAGATGAAAATAAAAGAAGAGGCGGCAGAAACCCTCACCTCCGCCGCAGTCCCCGCGAGCACGCCGATCTCTTCCGCAGTCGACGGCAGCCGCTGGTGCGTCCCTCTCCCGCTTCCTCAGTGTCGACCTCGTCGAGACTCGCCAGGCCGGACCGCCCCGCGCCGAACCCGCCGCCATCACCACTGTTCTGCGACCATCCACCACCTCCGGCTTCCCCCAACCGCGTGCTCCGCCGCTGCAGTGGCCGACCACGACGACCGCCTCCTTCCGACATTTCCTCGCGCCCCCCCGGCCTCGAAGACCTCGCAGCCGCCGTCCACGCTGGGGCGTGCGCGCCGCCCGCGCGCAGAAGCCGCCTCAGCGCCGACCTTCGCCGCCTGCACCTCCGACTATCCAGATCCGCCGCCCCCGACTTACTCCGCCGCGCTGAGAGCGCCGGCCGTTGAGGCCCGTCCACCGTCGTGCGTGCATCTCCTCCCGCCGACGTCCAGGGCCGCCGCTCCGCCCGTACCCGGCCTCCTTTCCCAGCGCCGCCACCGCGCTGGTCATCCGCCGCCCGCCGGCACACACGCCGGAGCCTTCGTCAAAAATTTTTCTCGGTAACCCCCCTCTCAATTCCTCTCTCTCTCACTTCCTGTAGGAAATTTGGGAAAGGGATGAGCTGTGCTGTTTTTTTTTGTTATTAATATATTATAATTATTATTATTATTATTCTATCATTATTATCACCATTATTATTAGTTATCTTATCATGATTATTATTAGTATTGTAATTATTACTAGGGTGAGTTGCATAGTTTTGGTAGGATTCATTATTATTATTAATATTGTTATTATCATTAAAATTAATATTGTTTTCTTAAACATTGTTTTATCATTACTACTTAATAAAATAAATCTATAATATTTACCAATATATATATATTTTGGAAAAAAAAAATAATATATATTTTTGTAACGAAGTTACATTAAGCTTGGGATCTAGCTGTATTATATTACGATGTGGAATTTTAAAAAAATCTTTATGTATAATTTGATATCTAAACTTAATATTAATTTTTACCTAAATAGTATATTTTAATACCACTAAGTTTACAGGTGATTTCCTAGATTTCCAAATGATCATTATTTTTTTTTATAAATAAATTTTAGTTTCCAAATTAGAAATAATTTTCTAAAAATAAGTTATAGTTATTATGCAAATTTCTTTTTGATCATTATCATTGATCTTGAATAATCGTGTGTTCCTATTTCCTCAACACTTTGGACCTCTGTACGTTGATCATAGCCATTGGACAATTAGGACATGTCAGAAAATATCGTACCACACCAGACGACACACCAGGCAAGATACCTTGCCATTATACTGTTTATATTCAGTCTGCATTTTTATTACGTATCACTGTTCATTTATTTTTAGTTCTTGATTATTGCCTGCTCAGTGATATTAGTAGTATCTTGTTATTTACCTTTGATTGCACATGGACCTAGAGTTAAAGGACTACCATTAGCTTAGTGCATTGCATAAAACTTTGACACAGTTATACCACGAGGATGTGTGAGATGAGTATCATGTAGAGGTTCTTGTGTGTGGGCTGATCCCCCATGCGCATGCGATAGGGCTAACTGCTAATAGAGGCATGTTAGGAGACTTAGCAATTAGTAGAGGTACATGGTCGTGGATGCGACTTGACAGGTACATTGGGTGGGGAGAACATTACCTGACGTATGGGCTTTTATGCACTTCCCTTATTACCTGTGCGCTCCGCCGGAGACGCAGGCTCCAGGTGCCCTCTGACGTTATCCAGAGCGTTATGGACGTAGCCCCTTGCATGGTGCGCTCTGACGCTTCCCGGGCGTTATGGACGTAGGCCCCTGGTGCCCTATATGGGAACTATGCCGATCCTATTTACAGCCAGGGCTCATGCGTCGAAGGATTGTTTCTCAAACTGCATGTTCACTTTAGTTCGGTTAGTTTACCTTATTTGTGTCGTGTCACTTTCTTTGATTGTGGCATGTTTTATATTCAGTATTTATATGGCATGTTGATGTATCTTGTTACGTCCCTCTAAGGACCTGGTTATCTCGCCAGGTGTGTGTTCCGTGATTTCTTGCAGGTGCTCTAGCTAAGGCCATTCCTTCCTTCGTGATGATTGCTCTTGGACTCGCCATTGCTCTCACTTGCTAAATTCTTTCATTGTATATTTTTCCATATTTAATTTGGTTGGTAGTGGACTTTGTCTCCGCCCAACTATTGTGTACATGATCAAATTTAAAGTTGATTTTATATCATTATCTATCTTGTGGATGAGATTTAGTACCTTGGTTACTGCATTTTACAGCTTATGTATATATACGAGGGTCCATATACTTCGTATGTATACAGCTGGCATGATTGCGTTCTAGTCCTACGTATTTTGGGACTAGGGCGTCACATAAATTCAGTAATGCAGTGGAGGTTTTGCACTAGTACCAAGGACTGAAGAACTCACTTCATCGACTTCGCAGTACATGAAATTCTGCCAGAGGACCCCAAAGAAGCTACGACAATCCATCATCGATCACTCTGATTCTATTACAATCACCTGTCTGGGACTTTTTACCAGCGATCCTTTGAGGTATGCTCCTACGCTATCTTGCGGGAGATGAAGCAAAATAGATATTACATGAAGCTTACGACGGTGTTTGTGGTATACATCACCCGACCCTAAGCTACAGGACCGTATCAGACGTATAGGATACTATTGGCCCACTATGGTGGCATAAGCAATTGAATATGCAAAAAAATGTAGAGCATGTCAGATCCATGCAGATTTCTCTACCAACCGCCTAAATTCTTACATCCTACTACAGTACCTTGGCCCTTTGAAGCCTGGGATACGGATGTCATCAATCCTATCAACCCACCATCATCTCGAGGACATCGGTTCATCTTTTCTATAACCGACTATTTCTCAAAATGGGCGGAAGCTATTCCCCTAGCTAAAGTCAAGACACACTGTGTCATCAAATTTATCAAGCATCATGTCATCTATCGATTTGGAGTTTCTCGGAGAATCATCCATGACAACGGACCTCAGTTCATAAGTCAAGCATTTACTCGATTCTTTAATGACACTCGAATCAACAATATTGCTTCTATAACTTATAATCCCACAACCAACGGTTTAGCAGAAGCATTCAACAAAACAATCATCAAGCTACTTAAGAAGTTTGTCTCTGCCAATAAATGCAACTGTAGCAAAAAGATTAGAGAATGCCTATGGGCGTACCATACCACTGTACGTACCCCAACTGGCTGTACACCCTTCTTTTTGGTGTACGGATGCGAAGTCGTTTTACCGTTGGAGATTCAATTCCATCCTTGAGGATAGCTATCGCCAATGAACTCACAGTGGAAAAATAATGATCGTCTTTGACTTCAAGAGCTTGAAGCATTCGACAAGAAGAGGTTGCTGGCTCAACAGCACATTGATCTATATCAAGCCCGAATCTCAAAAGCTTTCGACCGCAAAGTCAATGTATGAACCTTTCAAAAAGGCAAGCTACTTCTTACTTTCAGACGTCCTATGACTATGATATACATTAGCAAGGACAAGTTTGAGCCAAAATAGGAAGGTCCTTACATCATAAGCAAAGTTTTCTCTAATGGAGCTTATCAGTTGACCGGATGGACGGTCTATTAGTTATAATGCCTACCAACGGCAAATTCCTAAAGAAATATCATGTTTGAAAGTATGTATTGTATTTTCTGACAAATATTATACATACGCAAATCAGAGAATTATTATCTTTTATTCACTCTTTCATGAATAAACCCTATAGATAATAAGTCATCAAAAATCCCCAGTTGAGTCTAACTAGATCTTATAGTACATCCTCAAAATATTAACCCATAGTATCCACCACAACATATCATCACAAATGTAGTACTTGTCTTGATAGACAACAAACGATATAACATGCTTGCGGCGAGTCGGACTCGATCGGGAACTTAAATGGCTTGTCTGACTCGATCGCTGAGCTTGGCTTACGATAACACTTTGTAGCATCAAATAAGTCGATTTGGACGAATGTTATGAGAATCGATCCAACTAATGAAACGACTTCTGTTGGAATAAGTCCTAGATGCAGTAGGTTGCGTCTCGGCGAGTGAGCTCTGTATAAGAGTCCCTTCGATGGGACCGGACTGTTGTATGATTTTCTTGAGTTTTTGCTGCTTGGTTTTGATGAATGTTTTTTCGCATCGATTTATGCATTCATTCTACGCATTTCGAAACGAAGGATTAAAGAAGGGATTCTGATAAAATTTTGGTGCCATTGCAAGAGCTTGCGTAACTGAAGCTTGAACGTTGCAAAGCGCTTCGACTCTCGACACGATTAAATACTTGGTGGGTGGTTCGGCCCTTTCTTTTCTACTCCCTGCAAATGAAATTGAGTTTGCCTCGAACTTATTCAAATCGATGATGCCATATTAAATGCATGCCGAATCACTAAGATTAAGAACTCGGGATAACTTTATCAATTTAGAGTGAACTACTCTGAAAATATAAGTTTCACATCAAAAAGCGAAAAGATAAGGTTCTAGAAAATAGATAGATTATTTCATGATCTGCAAAATAAAATGAAACGTTCGTTGCGACATTTGATGCCTCGGGGAAATTGGTGCCTACGGGATGCCTAATCAGAAGTATGGCTTTAAGAAAAATGATTTGTTGCATGAGTTGGAAAAAATGATAATGTTGTTTAATACTGTCCACGCTATGCAAATTTGTTTCATATGTTAAAGCTGTTCTCGCATTTTTATGGTCATGGACAACTTGTGTACAAGGATTTCCTCAAAACGGTATTCGGGACATCGAAACCGAATCGACCTAGGGAAATTTGTGATTTCATGCTTGGTGTGAGTCCCATAAATTTTAGGGTCTATTTTAAAATTTTCTAAATATATAATTTTCAATAAATATTTTTATTTAATTATTTTGATCATTAAATGTTCTTTCCCATGGCTTTGATTTCTGGAGCGTCAGAGATGTTAATCTCTGGAAACTTCCTTCACGAGTTTGTAGTAGACAAGATTATCTTCATTTTGATATATCATGTCCACTTGTTCTCTTGTATTATTTTTGCATCACACAACTTTCGGATCAATTTAGGCCATTTGACCATTCCCACTTTTATTTATGATTTTTATATGCACATTGCCATGACTTTTAATTTATGAGCACAAGACTAGTTATTTTCTCAAAATCTATTTCATATACTTGATCTAGTCAAGACACCCATGACCTTCGTATCCCACTCAGACACACCATCTTATGCTTCATTTTTATCGCACAACTTTTTTGACATAAGACCTAATCTTGATTCACCCCACGAAGTCACATTTATTTCCGACTCGAATTGGGGACACCATTTCGACCCAAACTTGTTAACCCAAAATATGGACACGACCCACATTAAGCCTACTACCCACATGACACCGATGCCCCATTCAATTGAGCCCATACGTGCTACTTATTTAACCGTGATCATAAGTGGCTAAATTTAAGCCATTTGTCACGCTAAGCCCGATTTTGAACCGACCCGACTCATTTGAACCAAACCCAAGCTTCTTGTTATCCACGCATGAATACCCACAAACTCATCCCCATACAAAACACCAAACACCTAGTGTACCCACTCAAAAATATTCTAGGACAACTCTATTGGTCAATTCCTAAAATATGACCTAATCCCTACACCCAATCCTTTCCATTGATTCAAAATCCTATTTATTCTCAACCACCCATTTCTATATGGCACACACACCCCCCTTTGGATTGGCCGGCCCTAATCCCCAAACTTTACTCTCTTTCTCTCTCTCTCCTTATTTTACTCACAGCCAACCCCCCCTTTCTAATTACCACACATCTCGCTCTCTCTCCCAACTTTTCTTCTAACAGCAGCATCTCCCTTATCCTTCCATCGGCTGACCATAGCCTCCCTCTATTTTGGCCGACACACCCCTTCCTCTAACTCTCCACCTCACTTCACTCTCTCTCTTCTCTCTTCCAAACTCCCTACAGCCGACACCATCATCTTCAACATTACTCCATCACCATTTTCTTCCCATCACCATTACCATCATCCTCCTCCTCCTCTTTTATTCTCTTCGGATAACCCGGCGTCTCCGTCACCGTCGCCCTGACCACGATGCACCACAGTGCGTGGCCCTGAACGCAGCAGCTATGAGTAGCAGCAAGCACTGCAGCAATGCAGCGTGGCTGCACACCATCGCCCGCGACCACCACGGAGCCGGAGACCACCCCCTGGCCATCGACGACGACCCACGACCACCCCCATAACTCCGGCGACCACCAGCGTTCCATCTCGGTGTGCGAGAATTCTCCCCGATGCATATTACGGACGATTTGTGCATTTCGCACGGGATTCCGTCGTGACGTGCGTGTTGGAGATTTTGGGTTGACACGCGTAATAGTTGTGTGAATCGTGCACGAAATACGGGTTTGTTGAGATTTTGGGTGCGCTAATCGCGCGAGAACGCTTCTTATTCAAAGTATTTCAAATTTTAAAATTTTTAAAATTTGAAAACTTTGAAGGGGGTCTTGTATAAGCTAAAAATATATCAAGACAGTGTATAGCGCCATTCACAAATGGCGCTGGAATTCATTCATCAGATGGTGCCCAGTGTCTAATAGCGCCCAGCACCAATTTATGCCACTTACAGATTGTGCGGGCTGCCACATGACAAATTTTCTCTAAAAAGCTAAGTTGTCAGTCATGATGACTGAAAACATGTCAGTCGATGATAATCTCTTCGAATCTCGAGCAGGCAACGCTCGACGAGATTTTGTCAGACTCGTCATAATGACTGTCGTTTGTTTTCCCGTGCCATTCATCAATGGTGCAAAATGATTAAGCTCTTCACACTTAGTGCTTTGAACAGTTGGTTCCAACCAACAGTTGGCGCCAATCAATGGTTCACGCCATTCATGTACTGGCACCAATCAGTCAATTATCATCCAGAAGTAGTTAGATGATGTAGCGTGCATGCCACTAATCTCGAAGAACGTATACGCAACACTGCCCATGACCAAATGCACTTCTCTTACAGAATACCACACTTCATATGCAATTAAGCTAACCGTTCGTACGACTGGATCACTGTGTGCCAACCAGTGCATAATCAGCCTTGTTTTTACTACGCGCCAATCACTGCAACTACTTGACAGTTATCACAAAACTCTGTAAATAGACTTCAAAATCACTCTTCAAGGCATCAATAATGATCATAATCGCCTGAGAAGTTGCTGCAGCACGTTCAAGAGCTTTTTCTCTCCGACATCGCATAGTCCAAGGAATAAAGTGATCGTCTTTCGATTAGATTCCTATAGTTATACTTCTCCAGAAATCAATTGTACTTTCTTCTTTTCTAGGTTTGTATTTAAACTTTTGTTTTTGCAAACACCTCTATCATAGTCTAACTCTATTGGTCATTCTTCTAGTCTCTGTCTCCAATAGCTCACTCAAGGTTTGACTCATCCAACATAGAGCTTGTTGACTAGTCTAACTTAGTCTTACCTATTCCTATATCATATTTTTTCGATATTATTAGTTAATAATCCTCCTCCTAGGACCGTTTTCTTATCCTCCAAGAAAACTTTCTGTTTCCAATATCTCATATTCTGATTTCGGTATCCTCCAAGTGAAAATCTCTTCAAATTTTTGTACAACTCCCAAAATTTATATATAGTCATGATCATCATGCTTCATCAATTTGTTTCACCCTGACCGATCCTCGAACTTTAATTTCTATTATCCTTTGAAACTTCCAAGTTGTCTCGCTTCAAGTTCAATCCTTATGATCAAAGAATTTTTTCGTACTTTTACTAGTCAACCTGTATGGGTTTATGATAATTCCCTCCAGAACTCTATTTAACTCAAGAAGAGGGTGGTATTGTTTGGCCTAATGGTTCTCATGTCTCCTGTTATGGTTAAAGCTTGCACAATTCTTTATACCACATCCTACCTTGCTGGAGTGTCTATACAAGCCTACCTACCTTAGCTAGTCACCCAGTCCTGTCAAGCATGTGTTACTATATCCTTTTAGTAAAACTTTCTAGCTCAATGTTATAATTTACATGCTGTCGTCGAATCACCAATTTGTTATTTAAATGAATCATTCGACTAGACGAATTTTCTATAGAAATTAAACCTCGATAGAATTGCCATTCATATCATATCGGTCCATCTAGTAGTGATGTCTATCCAAACCTCTACATATTCTAAATAATTATCTATAAAATATTATATCTATCTTAGTCACAATCAATAATAATGATGAATTGATTGTCACACAAATGTTCGTCCTTCCATTGGAGGAATGCCGAGAATTCATAAATAGGAATTCAAGAATGGTATGATTGAGCACAAATACAAATTTTCAAGGGCGGTAGTAGAAGTCAAGAAATTTCCAATAACAGTAGTGGATTGAGATTCTAATATATTATCCTAATACAAGTAACCGAAATGATTTATCTCGACCTGTATGGGCCACCACAAAAACATGTCACGCCCGAGTTTTAAAATATACAGGAACTTGAGATGCGAGCATGCCAGCTAATACGATCTAGGATAAGTTCCCAATTTAATAGACTTATTCCTAGACGTACTACGCTGTCACGGGTACTAAAAGTAACTAATCATTTATATCTCGATCCACAGTAATGAAGCGAATATCAAGAATGAACATAATATATTAAAGTTGGCCACCCAGTAATATCCATGTTCGAGCAAGCTCGAAAAAGGAATAAGCTTGCAAATAATAGGCGGTATAGCAGCATGAATCAAATAAAGGTGAAATGTATATAGGAAAAAATAAATGAAATACCAGAGAACACATATGTATATACCTGAAACCTCGGTGTATCACGCAGCACCTACCCAGCTACTCTATACTAAATGCTCAGCAAATACCTGGAGAGATCACTAGGTCCTCAGCGGGACGTAGCAAGATACAGAAATACATGCCATAACATGAACTGAATAAAATGAACAACCTGAATCTGTAACGCCCCAAAACCAGAATACTGGAGAGCGGGGGCATACATAGCCAGTTACGTATAATGAAATGGAATCCACCTAACTATACGGTCACGGCTGTCTAGATATATGAGGGTTTAACTACAATCCATCAATCTCCTATGGTCAATAACAAGCCTAAATATCTCAATCTCAAGCAAGCAAGTAAAGTTACAAGATGTAAGATCACCAAATAAATAATAGTAAGGCGTCCCAAACATTACATATTCAGCTGATCATGAAGCTAGTCGTTACAAAATGTGAGGACTAGCAAAAGTTTAGTCATACATGATCAACCCGAGGATCTGTCAATCATGTTACAGCCCGTAGGCAGACAGTAAATAAGGTATGCAATACGAGCTAACAGGTGCTCTCCGGCTAAACGCCTCAAAATAGAAATTTTACAATAGAGTAGGAGAGCCAAAAATAAACACACTCGTTGTCCTGGTTACGCCTGGTGGTCACCATCGGGCTGGAAAGTCGGTAGATCCTCTGGAGCTGCTCCGAAATCTGGCCATACAAAACCAGCTGGGTCAGATCCCAGAAAGAGCAAGTGCCACAAAGGAGGATTCACTTAATAACTAAAACCAGTATATCAGAAATAAATCTTAAAAGTAGTTACAAAAGATCTTGATAATAAAAGAATAACAACAGCCATAATAGAGTACGGGGAACCATTCAAGTAGCCAGGTCACAACCCTTAAACCAAACAAGGACCGGGGTTGTAACCCTTCACTTGAATAGAACTCCGTCTCCAAATCTTGTTGGTAAGGTAAAACATAACGAGCATAACGTGGGGTTCAATAAGACAATAAACAAAGAGAGGACTCAGAACTGCTCCAGGAGCCAGGTTACAACCCTTAAACCAAACAAGGACCGGGGTTGTAACCCTTCACCTGAACAGAACTTAGCCTCTGATCTTTATTGTTAAAAGTGACAATCATGCGATCAAGCCTACAATAATCGAGCACTGAAATTATACCATACAATCGCTCCCGGCCAATCAGTGACTACGGCTTTCTACATTAGCTAACTAGGGTTATCACAGGCCTTAGTTACTAGCAATATGCAGTGAGATGTTCCTCCAGCCACAAGTCCTACAGCTAATCCAGGTTATCTAGGCGACTTGGATTCATTAAGCAGTGCCTGATTCATTTTCATATATCAGTGAATCTAGACTTGTGCCTTACTCGTCGGCAGGCTGCAAGTCCAACAATGGTGGCCGGGATAACGGGATCGTCTGTAACTGGGGAAATCTCTCATGACTACTGAATTATTCTAGTTATTAGCCTTAACCATTTACAGTAGGTACCCCTTACCGTGGTACTCAGGGATCCCCGTCCTAGACATGATACAAATATTATCGGTTCAATTGTACAAACACAATCATCCACGGTGTCCAGACCATTCAATCTTGTCATTACATGCTAGCCGTCGCAACAGGCTTCAAGATATATATCATGTCATGTTCACTGTCAGGAGTGCGCCACGACGGGCCACTATCAAGTCATGTCATTTGTCAAAAGTGCACCACAGCGGGTCACCATCGTGTCAGGGAACATATTTAAAATTAATATGGCACAAGCATACATGTAGTATTTAAATATTAGCAAGGACAAGGGATGTGGAGGAATCATGCGGCTCAGGAGACAGGGGCATGCGGCAGAAGAAATCAGGGCTCATGCAGCTCCGGAAAAACTTGCCGCATGAAATTGCTATGCGGCCAGCCAATAAATATTGTCACTATATAATATGTGGCCAGCACACATTTGCTGCATGCAGCCAAGAATGATAAATAGGCCATGTGGCCAAGAGTGGATAAGGTGGGGGCCATAAGGCCAATGATTAATATATAAGCCATGCGGTTAGAAATTAAATATTGCATGCGGCCTAGAGTAATACATAGGCCATGCGGCCAAAATTATTACATAGGCCATGCGGCCACAAAGTGCATGCAAGCAAATGCATGCAAACCAATGCATGCGGCCAGTACAATGCTTTAGGCCATGCGGCCAGGGATGTTTCATGCGGCCATGAATTATTTCATACGGCCAGCATATATATAAAATGTCATACGACCAAGCATTATTCCGTATGCGGCCAACATATAAAATATTCAAGCGGCCAAGAATGGATGCTTGCATGCAAGCCAAGCTTTAACTTAGGCCATGCAAATTAAAGCATACAAGTAAGCATGCAACTGTATGCAAGCAAGCCAATGCTAACTAATAAAATTGCCAAAGCAATTTGCATGCGGCAGCTAAAGAAATAAGGCCATACAATTTAATAATGCATTCAAAGCTAAGCTAACTATTCATGCATGCATGCAAGCATAACCGTGCATGCTAAATACACTATGCGGCCAAGCTAAATTAGCAAGGCATATGCGGCAGCTAATTATTATACATACGGCCCAACTTAATTATTAATGCCATCATTCAACTTTAAGTTGCTAACAGCTCATGCAAACAAATTCTATGCGGCCAAACAATGAATTAACGGCTATGCAGCCAGAAATATTTTGCTAAGCAACAACTAACAAAATGCAACTGCGGCTAAGCAACTCAATGTTGCATGCGGCCAAAAGTACAACTAATGGCTTCCACAGAGAACATGTCCATAGAAAATACCATGGCCTCTATGCTCCACCAAACAACAATAGGAACCCAAATCCAGACTCCCGTAGGTCAATTTGGGTAAAATGGAATTTTTTACAACATGGAACCATCAAATAACAAAAATATACAGGTTTGATAGATCAAAACTCATGAAAACCGAAAATACCACAATGCAAGATCTACAAGAAATTAATCACGGAAATAAAAAATGCTAAGTATTTAAGTGGGTTAGAAACACATGAGAAAGACAATAGAACAATAAAAATGGAATTCTTCCATGAAGCAAGATGCACTTGCCTAAACCTTCCTGGTAGGTGGAGAGTAATGGTGAGGAAGAAGAAGAGTGAATGAGGAAAGAGAAAGAGCGTTGGGTTAATAAATGATGATGGTGGTGGTAGGTAGGGGTTTGGTTCACAAACCGAACCAAGCCAAACAAGCCGAACCAAATCAAGCAATAAAATGCCAAATAAATCATGCGAGGAGACATGCAATACGAGTCAAAATACGTACACGTATACCAAAATATATAATACGAACCATGGTCATTACAACTCTACCCACCTTAAAAGAATTTCGTTCTCGAAATTTAATCAAGAGGCTAGAGATGCAAGGACAAGCTATACTAATCATAGGCAAGCTATACTAGTCAAGCAATCAAGCAATTATTCATACAAGCAAGGAATCGAAGGCATGAGGCATAAGAAAGATATTATACCTCACGAGTCAAATAGGTCAGGATATCGCGATCGGATATCATCCTCACGCTCCCACGTTGACTCACCCAAGGAGTGATGACCCCAAGCAATACGGACTAACTTGATAGTCTTGTTCTTGAGTATCTTCTCTCTTTGGTCCAATATGGATACGGGCCTCTCCTCATACGAAAGGTTGGTACCAACAACCAATTTTGAATAATCCAGGATATGACTCGGGTCTGGGATATACCGTCATAGTTGGGATACATGGAACACGTCATGCACCTCACTCAGAGACGGCAGAAGAGCGAGATGATAGGACACATCTCCTACTCGCTCCAGAATATCGAACGGTCCTATATACCTAGGATTAAGCTTTTTCCATACTCCGAAATGAATGACGCCACGGTTAGGTGAGATCCTCAGGAATACATGGTCGTCGACAAAAAATTCAAGGGCATGCCGATGAGAATCGGCCCAATGGTGCTGACGATCTTGTGCAATGCAAAGATGATCTCTGACTCTCCTGACCACCTCAACTGTCTGAGTGATCATCTCTGGACCAAGCATCTGCCTCTCTCCAACATCGTCCCATGCTAGTGGAGATCTGCACTTCCTACCATACAGTGCCTCGAACGGTGCCATCTGGATACTAGCTTGGAAACTGTTGTTGTACGAAAACTCCACCAGGTATAGGTGATCTTTCCATGAACCACCGAAGTCGAGTGTACAAGATCTCAACATATCCTCAAGAGTTTGGATCGTGCGTTTCGACTGACCATCTGTCCGCGGGTGATAAGCTGAGCTGAACTGGAGGTGAGTTCCCAAACTCTCTTGCAGACTACGCCAAAAGTACGACGTGAATCTCGAATCTCTGTCCGAGGTGATACTGACTGGTACTCCATGAAGTCTGACTATCTTCCTGAGGTACATCTCTGCTAGCTGAGCCGTTGACTGACCAACTCTGAATGGGAGAAAGTGAGCCACCTTCGTGAGCCTGTCAACTATAACCCAAATAGCATCTCTACTGGTCGGGGATCGAGGTAATCCAGTCACGAAATCCATGGTTATATGCTCCCACTTCTATTCTAGAATCGGCAAGGGCTAAAGAAGTCCAGTTGGCCTCTGATGTTCAGGCTTGACTTGTTGACAAACCAAACATCGAGAGACAAATCGAGCTATCTTCCTCTTCATGCCATTCCACCAAAAGTGCTGACGGATATCACGGTACATCTTCGTGCCACCGGAATGAATCGAATACTAAGAACTGTGAGCTTCCGCCATGACCTCATGTCTGATATCTCCACTGGGTACATAAAGACGCTTACCATGTCGAAGTATACCATCTTCATGAATGCATAATTCTGGTCGTCGTCCTGCTTCACATTCTGCTCTAAGCCGCTGAAGCTTAGAATCGAAGGACTGAGCTATCTTGATCCTCTCAACTATACTGGACTAAACTTGCATGCTGGCCATCAATGCCACACTGATAGGAAGAACAACTTCTATACCTATCTTCTGAAGATCTGCTAACAACTCTGGTTGCACTGTCAGAAAAATAAACTCCGGCTCTCCTGCTCAATGCATCTGCAACAACGTTGGCCTTCCCATGATGATACTGCAGGTTGACATCATAATCCACAAGCAGCCATCTTTTCTGACGCATGTTAAGATCCTTCTGAGTGAACACATACTTCAGGTTCTTGTGGTCGGTGAAAATCTCTACCCTATCTCCATACACGTAGTGTCTCCAAAGCTTGAGTGCAAACACTACTGCTGCCAGTTCCAAGTCGTGGGTCGGGTAATTCTTCTCGTGATCACGAAGTTGTCGTGAACGCATAAGCTCTTACCTTCCCATGCTACATCAAAACACATCCTAAACCTCTGTCTGAAGCATCACAGTACACTGAAAATCCTCCGATCCCATCTGGAAGTGTGAGAATGGGTGCCATCATCAAGCCTCGCTTCAGCTTCTCAAAAGAATCCTGACATTCTGCTGTCCAAGCAAAGTGTACCTCCTTGCGGGTTTACTGTGTCAATGGCACTGAAATCCAAGCACAGTTCGAAATAAATCTTCGGTAGTAGCCGGCCAATCTAAGAAAACTGCGAACTTCTGTAACTGTGCTGGACACTGGCTATGTTTCGATAGCCACGATCTTCTGGGGATCCACTTCTACTCCCCCTCTAGTGATGATATGACCCAAGTATGAAATATGATTGAGCCAAAAGTCGTATTTACTGAACTTGGCATACAACTGGTACTCTCGGAGAATCTGGAGGACAACTCTGAGATGCTGCTCATGCTCCGCTTCACTCTTGCTGTAGACCAGGATATCGTCTATGAATACGATCATGAACTGATCCAAATAAGGCATGAAGATACGATTCATGAGGTCCATGAATACAGCCGGCGCATTGGTCGCTCCAAAAGGCATAACAAGGAACTCCCAATGCCCATATGTAGATCTGAAAGATGTCTTTGGGATGTCCTGCTCTCTGACTCTGATCTGGTGGTATCCTGACCGCAAATCAGTCTTTAAGAATACTATTGCTCCTCTGAGTTGATCAAATAAGTCATCTATCCTTGGGAGAGGATATCTGTTCTTGATTGTTACTGAGTTCAAGATAGGATAGTCAACACATATTCTAGACGTACCATCCTTCTTTTTCACAAGAAGCATCGGGGCTCCCCAAGGCGATCCACTAGCACGAATGAATCCCTTGGCTCTGAGTTCTTCAATCATCTTGTACAATATCTCTAACTTTGACGGCGCTATCCTGTAGACTCTCTCTGACACTGGTGCTGTCCCGGAGATCAAGTCGATAGTAAATTCGATCTCTCGCTCTGGCAGCATTCCTGGAAGCTCTTCCGGGAAAACATCTGGAAATTCCTCGATTATTCGGGGTAACTGTACTGCTGCTACGGCTATCTGCAATATTGGAGGAGAAGGTTCAACTTTGCCTCGAGAAAAGGAAAACTCCGGCTCGTCTTGAATGTTAAAAACAACTCTGCCAATATGGCAGTCTATCCTAGCATACTGGTCCCTCAGCCAATCCATCCCTAAGACCATATCATAATCGGCCATCAAAAATTCTATCAGCCTAGCGGGAAACTCTCTACCGCTAACTACGATCTGACACGAGGAAAACACTCTATCTACTCCCATAAGACCGTTACCAGTAAGTATATTGAGCCTTACTGATAATGACTCGGGCTCCAGTCCTATCCGTGTCACGAATCGTGCAGACATAAATGAATGCGATGCACCAGAGTCAAATAATACTGAAGCCGGAAAGGTGTTGACGAGAATAGTACCTGCCACTACCTCACCTGACGCCACTCCTTCTTCTCCCATGGTTAAAGCCAACACTTGCCCTTGTCCTCTGGGTGCTGGCCCTCTCTGCTGGAATCCTCTCTGCCTATTCTGAACTTTCGCCTGGGCATACTGCTGAGGTCTTTGCTGCTGAAAAGCTTGGGTATGCGTCGGTAACGGCCTCGGGAATGGAAACTACTGCTGGACTGGTACTGGGGCTGGTCCCCTAACTGATGAACTGGTCATAGCTGGTGATGAGTCAGTCCTGAACGGAAAGGAACCTACCTTGTGGTCCGGCGCTCCATAAAGCAAACACAATCCTCGAGCCTTACGACATTCTGAAACAACATGTCCAGGCTTCCCACAATAAGAGCAGCCCACATGGGAAGACTGCTTCTGCTTCTGCTGTTGAGGATACGTCGAGGTTGAATGTTGAACCGACGTAACTGAAGTTGTCCTTCTCGGAGCTCCAATGATTAAAGCCCTAACTGCCGGGGCTGAGGCTGATGACTGATTCATCTGGCCGTGAGATCGCTTTCGACCTCCGGTCCTGTCCACAATCCTCTGGGAGGTATACTCATGCCTCCTAGCTGCCCTCAATACCGCATCAAAAGTCTGATGCCGAAACTGCTCCACCCCCAGCAAAATCTCTAGGTGGAGTCCCTGCTGAAACTGCTGGGCTCTATCGAACTCGGTCGCCACCAAGGTGGAAGCAAACCGACTAAGCATGGAAAACTCGGCCACATATCCATCAACCGTCCTGCCCATCTGCTTCAAATTGGTGAACCTGGTCTGTAGATCGTACCGAGCTACAGCTGTCACGCCCCGATCCAGGAAATCGCTCGTCCAAGCTGGATTTTACCCGAATCAGGGGCGTGATGTCGTACGAGCCTGGAGTTGTGCTCGTATAAGACAAGATAATGGTTCACATAGTGATTATCTCAAATTCGTAACATAAACAACGGGAGGAAACAAAGTATAACACAAGAATCTCTTTTATTCATAATAAACTGAAGATTACAAAGGCTCTGAATAGCCCAACATATATGCCAATTGGCTACAACGCTCATGATCTCTCTAGCTCACAAATGATTACATTGTTCCATACATTATGCCACTTTATAGCCACCAAGTAGTCTTCGACCGAACATATGCATGTCGCAAGTCCGAACGCATATGCGGTACCTCCTCTTGAACGCCAAGGACTCCATGCCTCGGCACGTCCAAGCCAAGCTCCGCCCCGAGCCGATCATAACCTGAGCCTGCACATAAACTAGTGGGAGATTAGTGCTTTTGTCCTCGCTTTGCACTGATCAAGACCCGTTCGCACCCAAACCAAACACTTAATCATTTTAGTAAAACATGCATCTTAATTTGTGCTCTTTCTATTTAGCTTTAGGATCAGTTTCATGGCAATGTTCCTACAGCAGATACAGTTAAGCATAATATGAACGTAAATATAGTGTTCGTGCTCATCTCCGTCCCATTTTCCTTAGCCTGCACTGGTTAGAACTTACGTAAGAAACCATATAATTCTTGCAATATTCCGACCATAAACTTAGACAATGCATAAGGGTCACAGGCCCTGCGCCTGCACCCAACTCTCATCTCAGCCCATCGGCCCTATCTATATGAAGGTCACGGTGTTTTGCACCATAATGGACTTGGCATCTCTTATGTGTGAGCCTACGATCACTTCGATACGGGTTGCTAGCCCAGTATCCGAAGGATCCCAAACTTACGAATATCATAGCTTATCACAGCACTGGACGGTCACAATCCGTCCGAATGATGTGCACCATAAATACCACACATAATTCCCTCCTAGGCCGAACGGTCCCGGTGCCCCGGTCGTAACCGTCCGAGGGAAGCCGTACCCGTGCACGGGCCATCCGAGTCTATTGACCATGCAATACGCGCCATAGCAAACACAGATAACATTCCAACCAAATCCTCCGTTGCATAAACATAGTCTCGTTCCATAAACGGTTTCCCATGCCATAAACATATTCGCGTCTCATAACATAATCCACCATCCATATGGGGAGCTTCATCGGTGTTGTGCCCCAACACATCTATATTGATGTACGACGCCCAACGGCTTAGTTGTCTCGTACTCATATTCAGCGCGTACCATTCGAAAGTTATTCTCATAGCCTAATTCCGTAGTTACTCAGTCATTTCATAGCTTCCGTGTACGAAGGCACGCTCAGCGCCGTAATCAATATTCTATGTCTAGTGTTCAATGTTCTCGGAGCCGTGCACATGATGCACATCTCATATTGTCTTTCAATGTTCTAGCATCACCGCCCTACCGCGATTCGTACACTTGATGCACGTCGCTTCAATTGTTCGATTGTTCAATATTCTACCTTAATGTTTAACACATACTTAGACCTTTCGTCGCCGAGCCACGCTCGCTAACTCGATAACATCTTACGCATACAATGACATCTTTTATTAGACGTGAAGGAATAGGGAGAGAGAGTCAAGAACCCGCCCACCTTACGCCGATATGCCTTGCCGTCTCGCCGATTGAAGCATCTCGCTTCCATAACTCGTTCGTATAGCTAGCTTCCGGACTTAGCTATTCCTTTGAACTACTCAGTTGATTTGGCCTATCGTACCCATGCCACAATCCGTTGCAAGGCCACGATTTGGTTTCGGGGACACTTCATTGCATAAGGCAAAATGCCGACCTCTTATCGTCCAGCATAAAAGCATAGCCTGCACACCAGATCAACTAAAGTCGGCACTTGCTCAACGGGACTTATCTTTTGCATCGATTCGATTCATAGACAATCGACTCAAAGCTTTCCTTTGGCCAATGTAACTCTTGCATCGATTCGCATCGATACCTCATCGGGTCAACGCAACTCTTCGAGTCCACGACTCATCGTAATGCACCGTGCGGAGCGGGACATTACATAATATACTACTCAAAATCAGGTTCATCCTCGAACCGAAACCAACACTTAATACAAGTGCCTCGCTAGATCATTTCATGATCTCATGCTACTATCGTTGGAATCATACAACTTAGTTTGGATCATACACATATTTTAGGCGTCCCACCAATATATGCATTTCAGCCAAGTTCAGTTGTAGGATATCGGGACAACTAACAAGCTCGCTTAAATCTTCAAGCACCGATCATTCCGTATTTGACTTGGTCATATCTTAGCACCTATTTCCAAAATACTCCTCGTATGTTTATTCCATAACATGTGATCATCTTCCAACATCTTGCACATAACTTAACTCAAAACTATTAGTTCGATCTTATAAGTTTCTCGCTGGCCACCTAACACTTGCATTGCATCAAGTCATTGCGCATCCGATCGCAATAAGTCTCTGCAGCACCTATTCGCCCAACCGTTTTCTATCTTTCATATAATTCAAGTCTTTCACCTAATCATTCATAACATTTGGCCTTAACGATATGGACTAAGTCCAACATGTCTCAAATTCCCTTGCCTACCATTTGTACCAAGTTTCGCACACACCTATTCCAATACGATCTACGTTCTCGAACTACCTACGCATCCGGTCTGGGGCTACCCCCGCTAGGTAACTTATCCAGACATCGTGCACAATCTCTCCCGACACAAGAGGTCAACTTGAGTCTACGATGCCTAAAGGCAACAATCTTTCCGACCCAAGGTCTCTTACGATACGCTGGTCCCCGATTCTCGACCGAGTATGAATTCTTTACTCAATCTTCGAATCAATCCCGACTAGTTCGTTTCGTAACATAGATAGCGCGCTCAACATACATAGCCTAACCGTTACTCAAACCGATCTACGATATAACTCTTACGGTCGTTCTACTATCCATCACTCTCGCACATTGCAGAATTCTTGCAATCGCCTTACCGTGTCACTACGCTAAGCACGTTCCTCAACATTTATTCGACCATCGACCAATCAAGTCTACTTACGCACTCATTCGATCGATCGTAAATTTTTTAACCATATCGATCTCGTTGAAGACTACTGGTTAACTTTCGAAACACGATACTCGCTTGCTTAGACTGATCCTCAACATGCACTACATCATTCCTCCTCCTCGATAAAATTTCTTACGCGACTTCTTCAGGGTCATCCTATGGGACTTCAATATTCATTTGATTTGACGATCAAGTCTTCTAGGGTCATCTGTCCTGAAACTATGCTCGATAATTGAAGATCATCAACGAGGGACAGTTACAACGAACCATGCTATGTCCTATCGCGGAGCCAAATCAATTTCCGACAATTCCTACGAGACTTTATCCAATCCGACGAAATCTACCAATCCATAATTTATCTACTCACTCGCGCAACTGATGCGCCGTTACTACTCGAATTACTCATGCATTACCGTCGACTATCTTTGCTAGTCATACGACATCTACTCGCCTCAGGTCCGAGTTCACCTATCCGTAATCACAGTCCGACACATTCCATACTCCTCGAAACCATCCTCGAACAACTTTCGCATCAAACCACAAGTCTAATCCAATTTTGCCACGCCTTGCAAGTTTGATCATCCCCACTGTATGAATCACCATAACAGCGCTCACGCAGAATAATCGCCCTAATTTGGCGTGACGTATGTGCGATGCTGGAGTTGGACTCGCATAAGACAAGAATGTCAATATTGTGGTTATCCTCGAAACAGTCAAGCCCTTTCAATTCATCTAAGTAACGTACATCCCCTCTCGAATTTTTTGAAGCACTCCTACCGTTATCATCCGAATTGCCATAACTTAACTTGCATCCTATTCATCCAACAATAATGCTCAACATAATTTTCGTTCATTCGATCAGAGTATTCCGAGTTATTGCATATCGTCTTTGATACGCCTCAATACCATCGTCGACATGCATAACTTGAACATCTTCCTCTCTCATAAGCTCAAACTCGTTGCAATCATTGCCATTATCCGAAATCGAATACGAATCAAGTCTTGTACTCATAAAGATTTATTCCGTTATAACTAACTACCATAATCGCGACACAATTTCCAATTCACATATCCATTCTCATGTCCCTAACTCGCACTTCCAATCGTGCTACTGACTCATCGCACTAACTCGAATTCGTTCGAACGATTACTTCGTACTTACTCAACACGTTCCGAACAAGCTTCCATACTGACTTAACGTAAATTCGACCAAGTCAATTATTTCCTCGACGTAATATTCCTCTGCTATACTCAGCTTATCGTTTGACTTACACTTAACGAATTCTCGTTCGACGTATCCTCCGTGGATATGACTTCGTACATAATCGTTCGACTCACTCCATCGAGGCATACTCGCATCGACTTCCATCAAGTTATTCCCACTCAAGTCTCGGTACTACTTCGTCCGTTGAGGACAAACATACCGTAACAACATAATCGTCTCGACGAAATCTATCGCAAGTCACCAAGCGGCTTAACATAGCTATCGCTAAGTGGTATTCCATATACCACTCAGGAATCGAGCCTATCATTATCGATACAATGTCTCACTGCATCGATCACACCATTGGTATTGCATAGACCACTCAAAATCGAGTCATTACTCGACATCACATTCCGCATAGGTCCGACATCTCTTTCTCAATCAACTATCCCGTATGGCGATCTTTCCGATCCCAGCTCTAGCGTTTGCTTACTCGAGTTGGCACAACAACTAGACCAACATGCCCTATCGTTCATTCAAGTTCGACATTCGTTCAAGTCTCACCGTGCCTTAGCGATCATATCGATCACACACCCAACATTCGCTTATTTAAAGCTCAACGCGACATTCGGCCAATATACATGTTCGCCTACTCAACTCAACTTAGCGACCAACTCGACTCATACTATCGCATCCGCGATCTTCCAGTCTCACTCATTACAACTCGTGCAATAACTCATTCTCAATACTTAAGGTCTTTACTCAATCTCGTACAACATATCGCTATCCATCCGCATAGCCATACAACACGCATCATACCATATCGATTCGTTGCACCGATACAACGAATGATTCACCACTTACTGCACTCTGTGCAGCCGACAACACATAACTGTTCGCATAGCCATGTAACATGCATCGTCTCATATCTCGATTCGTTGCACTTCGTGCAACCAAGAACACATATCTTCCCGCACTTCGTGCGACCAACAACACATAACTCCTCGTACTTCGTGCGACCATCAATACGTATATCCTTGCACTTCGTGCAACCAACATCACTATATTTGTTGCACTTCATGCGACCAACGTTCCACAACTCATTGTACTTCGTGTAACCAACATTCTCCGATGGCACTCGGAGATAGCGTGATAGTCACGACATACTTGTGGCAGACGTACTCACTTAATATAGACTTATTGTATGGAACATCCAATATAGCATCGAGCAGATCCATGAGCCATACGGTTGCAGAAATAACTTAGAGTCAACTGAATTCGATAGCGAAGCAATTGAGGTCAAGGAGATTCATGCACGGTCCAAAGGATGGAACTGCTCTGATACCAACTTGTCACGCCCCGATCCAGAAAATTGCTCGTCCTTGCTGGATTTTACCCGAATCATCGTCCTCGCTGGGGCGTGATGCCGTACGAGCCTGGAGTTGCGCTCGTGTAAGGCAAGATAACGGTTCACATAGTGATTATCTTAAATTCATAACATAAGCAGCGGAAGGAAACAAAGTACAATACAAGAATCTCTTTTATTCATAATAAACTGAAGATTACAAAGGCTCTGAATAGCCCAACATATATGCCAATTGGCTACAACGCTCATGATCTCTCTAGCTCCCAAAGGATTACATTGTTTCATACATTATGCCTCTTTATAGCCACCAAGTAGTCTTCGACCGGACATCACCATGTCGCAAGTCCGAACGCATATGCGGTAGCTCCTCTTGAACGCCAAGGACTCCATGCCTCGGCACGTCCAAGCCAAGCTCCGCTCCGAGCCGATTATAACCTGAGCTTGCACATAAACTAGTGGGGGATTAGTGCTTTCATCCTCACTTCGCACTGATCAAGACCCGCTCGCACCCAAACCAAACACTTAATCATTTTAGTGAAACATGCATCTTAATTTGTGCTCTTTCTATTTAGCCTTAGGATCAGTTTCATGGAAATTTTTATGCATAACAACTTTATCATAACGTGTCCACTACCGTGTTCCTGCAGCAGATACAGTTAAGCATAGTATTAACGTAAACATAGTGTTCGTGCTCATCTCCGTCCCATTTTTCTTAGCCTGCACTGGTTAGAACTTATGCAAGAAACCATATAATTCATGCAACATTCCGACCATAAACTTAGACAAAGCATAAGGGTCGCAGGCCCTGCGCCTGCACCCAACTCTCATCTCAGCCCACCGGCCCTATCTATATGAAGGTCACGGTGTTTCGCACCGTAATGGACTTGGCATCTCTTATGTGTAAGCCTACGATCACTTCGATACGGGTTGCTAGCCCAGTATCTGAAGGATCCCAAACTTACAGATATCATAGCATATCACAGTAATGGACGGTCACAATCCGTCCGAATGATGTGCACCATAAATACCACACATAATTCTCTCCTATGCCGAACGGTCCCGGTGCTCCGGTCGTAACCGTCCGAGGGAAGCCGTACCCGTGCACGGGCCATCCGAGTCCATTGACCATGCAATACGCGCCATAGCAAACACAGATAATGTCACGACCCGATCCTAAATAATTGGGTCGAACCGGATCATGCCCAGCCTGCACCGTTGTTGAGACGGCGGTAGTAAGCTGTTCCATTAGCAGGTAACCACAACAATATCTATTTTGTCACAACTCAATATTCGAAAATTGAAAACTTTATTAAACATTAAAATAAATACAACTGGAATTAAAAGTACTGAAATAATTACTGAATTCAAATGACAGAATTTCCAAAGAAACGACAAAACTGGAAAAGAAAATCTATCTAAGCATTCGGCTCATCGGCCTCAGTCCCTGCGTCCTCCAAAGGGGACTCTGGCAGCACCACGGGGTACAAAACCGGGTCGTAATAGTTGTTGATTAACAGCTCAGCATCCTCAATATCCCCTAAAAATGTTATCTCCAGTCAGGAGGGAGCAAAGTACAATTCATGCTAATTTGACAGTTAAAATAATAATAGAATCATGCACTTTTAAACGATTTGAAATAAACAGTTTTATAGCAGTTAAACAGTTTGATTTGAATAGGCAATGAATATGACCGGCTTGGGTTGTACAGTTGTATCCTATTGATACGATATGGCTTATCCCCGTGTGTAAGAGGGGTAAGCTAATACAGTTCTAAGTTATCAGTTGGATGTGGTCATAAACATTACACTATTTCCTCAGTCCCCAACAGTCAATCAGTCAGTGCTCTCAGAGAGAGTTTCGTGTTGCATCGTGGTTTAAACTTGCAGTAAAGCGATTATTAAATAACTGTAAACTAACACAAAATGTACTTGCCTCAAATTGGACTGGACTTGAAGGGATGAAGACTTCGAGATGGGATTTAGACTCGTCCTCGAAATCCTACATTCAAGAAGTTGACTCAGAATCCAGGGTTATCAAGCTAACTATGCTAGTTGAAATCTCTAATTGTGTCCTAATCAATTTTAATCTTTATTTATGCAATCACAAACAAAAATGCGATTATCGGTGCGTTGTAATTAATAACGAAGGAAAGATCAATTTAACTTGTATTTTGGAAAAATTCGTAGTTACCAATTTAATTGATTAAAACTTTGTATTTTCGTAGTTATACGTATAAAACTATATTTCTTGTTTTAATGAGAAAACGTGATCGTTGTTAAAATATTAAAAGCTTGTAAATTTTAATGTGGGAAACTCCATTAATTTTCCATTCAAAATAATATTTATTCTTGATTTACGCGTACGCTAAAAATCAGCAAAAACCAGAAAATGACAGAAAACCAACGCTACAAAATTACAGGCCACAGAGAGAAATAGAAAAACTAGGCTTATGCCCATAAAATTTATTTTACATAAATTGAAATAAGAAGAAACAGTTGTTAGTTCTAACATGATCCTACAATTTAATTATGAATAAATTAAATAATAAAAATAAATTAAATTATTAATGAATCTCAGATATTGGTCCAATCGTCATGTAGGCCAATGCCTCAACGTCCGGGCGAAACTGGTTTCGTTTGCACTTAGCCAGGGCCCATTGACCAATACGGTCGTCGCCCAAAATCCAAAATATTTTCCGAAAACCATTTTAAAATTATTTTAAAATTATAATTAAATTTTTAGAAAAAATTCGGCAGCATTTCCTCTATTTTCGGTCAACCCAAAAACTGGGAAAGTGTGCCAATATTTTCCTGCAAGTATCCCAAACCAGAGAAATCCAAAATATATATATAAATAACCATAATCATCCCCAATATTAATTCGGAACAACCCGAAACGAATTCGGGAATCCGAAACCAACCCAAAAAACATCACAGCACAAATTGGAAAAGATCCGAAAACCAAATATTCCCAGAATTCCTTTCCGAAAGTTTAGGAAAATCAAAACCAATCTAACAGAGGCTTTCCCGAAGGTTTCTCGGAAAATCTCGGAAACAAAACGTAACCCAAAAATCGAATTCCCGAAGGAAATTCATGGACCAATCTCATCACAGACACGGGAGGGACGAACTACTATGATTAACCATAAATTACCCAAATCGATGGAATCCGAAGGGTTGCCTCGGACTCGGGACACGCGAATCCACAGAAACGAACTCAAAATCCCGTGGACAGCACTGGATAGATCAGCGGGCACGGGCTCGAGGCGAGGCTAGGGCACGCAGCCGAGGAAGGCTCTGGACGGGGCTGGGCACGCCGAAGGGGACGCTGGCCGGGCACGGGGGCGGTCGGCGGGAACAGCGCGCGCGCTAGGGCACAGGGAGGCGGGACGCGGCCGGGTCGGCGGCGCTGGGGCGGCCGGGAGGTCGCGGGCGGCCGAGAAACACACGCGGGGGCCGAGGGCGTGGGCGGACGTCCGTGCGGGTCGGGGAGCCGGCTGGAGGCGCGGATGGGGGCGTGCTCGGGTCGGCCGAGAGCTCGACAGGGGGAGGGTTTGTGAGTGAAACTTGGAAGAGGGAAGAGTTTGATTAATGGTGGAGAATGATTAATGGTGGTGGTGGGGTTTGCTTAAAAAATAGAAGAGGAGAAATGTGAGCTGTGCTCTCGTGAGAGGGAGGGGAGAGTGGGGTTAAGTGAGGAGTTGGTGGTGGCTTGTGGTGATATAAGGAAAAGTGGGTTGCAACGTGTGGAGGAGAGGGATCATGCTGGAGAAAAGGAGGAAAAAGCCTGGTCGTAGAGACCAGGCCAAAAAGTTATATTATTATTTTTTTAAAAAGAAAACCAAGATTTTCAAATAAAAAGAATGGGTTTAAAAATCGGGTCTGGGTTTCGGGAATCAGGTCCGGGCTCGGGTCAGGTCAGCAATCAAAGGCCAGAAATTAATTTTGAAATTAATTTTAAACTCATAAATAATACTAATAATAATAGTAATAATTTTATAATATTAATAATATTTCACATTACAAAAATTGGGTTTCACAATCTTCCCTCCTTAGAAAATTTTGTCCTCGAAATTAAAGGCAGGGTTAGGGGTTACCTCAAGTCTTAAACAAGTACGGGTACTGCTCTCGTATCTGGTCTTCTTGCTCCTAGGTCAACTCTCTGGTGAGTTGTGCCGCCACATGACTCTGACTATCGGCGTCACAGAGTTCCTGGTTCTCTTCTCGCCTCTGTCCAATATTGCCACTGGCTTCTCTGGCACTGTGAGGCTGGGTCTAATTTCCAGCTCCGAATGGTCCAAGATGTGGCTCGGGTCCGGGATATAGCGTCTCAGCTACGAAATATGGAAGTCGTTGTGAACGCCTTCGAGACTTGGGGTAGAGCCACCCGATGAGCCACTTCTCCAATCCTGCTGAGTACTTCAAAAGGACCAATATACCTGGGGCTTAACTTTCCTGCTCTGCCGAAATGGATGGTTCCTCTGGTAGAAGAGATCTTCACAAACACACTGTCGCCTTCTTCAAACTCCAAAGGCCGTCAGCTATTATCGGCCCAATGCTTCTGTCTGTCTTGGGCAATCCTGAGCTTGTCTCTGATCATTCTTACCTTCTCTGCTACTTCGGTCACCATCTTAGGTCCAAGCAACACTCGTTCTCCGACGTTGTCCCAAGCAAGTGGAGTGCGGCAACGACGTCCATAGAGTGTCTCGAACGGTGTCATACCGATGCTAGCTTGGTAGCTGTTGTTGTAAGAGAACTCTACCAAGTGCAAATGGTCTTCCCAAGACCCTCCAAATTCTAAGATGCAGGATCTCAGCATGTCTTCTAGCGTCTGGATTGTCCTCTCTGATTGTCCGTCAGTCTGAGGATGGTAGGCGGTGCTGAACTTCAGTTGTGTTCCCAAACTGTCATATAAACTCTTCCAAAAGTGAGAGGTAAATCTAGTATCTCTGTCGGATACGATACTTACCGGAACTCCATGAATTCGGTAGATGTGCTGCATGTACAGTGCTGCCAACTTCTCGGTGGATAAACCAACCTTGAAGGGGATGAAGTGAGCTGACTTCATCAGTCGGTCCACGATTACCCAAATGGCATCCTTCCCTCTTTGGGATCGAGTCAGTCCCGACACGAAATCTATTGTTATGTGCTCTCATTTCTACTCCGGAATGTCAAGCGGCTGCAATAGTCCTACTGGTCTCTGTCTGCTAGCTTTTACTTGCTGACAAATTAAACATCTAGCCACATACCTGGATACGTCCTTCTTCATTCTGTACCACCACACTATTGTACGCATATTCCTGTACATTTTGTTGGCTCCAGGATGTATAGAATACTGCGACTGGTGCGCTTCTTGCATCAGCTCGTTCCTCAGTTCGCCAGTTGGTACGCAAAGCTTCGTACCATTCTTCAGTGCTCCGTCACCGACGATTGAGAATCCTTCAAGTGTTTCTGCCAGCACTTGATCTCTGAGTTTGCAAAGCGTCTCGTCTTGGAATTGTGCCTCCTTGACTCTGTCCATCAAACTTGAACGCACTTGCAACTGCATCATTGATGATTCAGCTTCTGGTACGATGGCTTCTCTTCCCAGTTTCCTCATTTTTTCTTCAGACAGTACAATCTCCAATCCAAGCTTCTCCATGTCCTCCAGCAAATGACGCTCCTTGGTCAAGAACATTGCCATCGGGTATCGACTAAGTGCATCTGCAACAACATTAGCCTTACCCGGATGATACTGCAGGTTGATGTCGAAATCCTTCATCAGCTCCAGCCATCGCCTCTGTCGCATGTTCAGCTCCTTCTGAGTGAAAACATATTTCAGACTTTTGTGGTCTGTAAATATTTCCACTCTCTCTCCATAAAGGTAGTGCTTCCATAGCTTCAATACAAATGTCACCGCTGCAAGCTCCAAATCATGAGTGGGATAGTTCTTCTCATGAGTCCGTAATTGCCTAGATGCATAAGTAATTACTTTCCTGTGTTGTTGAAGAACGTAGTCCAATCCCTTACCGGAAGCATCACTATAAATTGAGAAACCGTCGGTACCTGCGGGTAGCGCAAGTATCGGCGCAGTTGTAAGCCTCTTCTTCAGTTCCTCAAAAGCTGACTGGCAAGCTTCAGACCAAATAAATTCCTCGTTCTTCCTGGTAAGCTTCGTCATTGGTTCAGCAATCTTGGAGAAATCCTTCACGAACTTTCGGTAGTAGCCAGCTAAACCCAAAAAGCTTCTGATCTCTGCAACCGAGCTTGGTGCAGTCCACTTCTCAATAGCAGCTATCTTCTTTGGATCTACCGAAATTCCTTTTTCTGTGACAACATGGCCCAAAAATTCCACTTTGTCTAAAAAGAATTCGTATTTGGATAGCTTACCATAGAGCTTCTCCTTCCTCAAGGTGCTCAGCACTTTTCTCAGGTGCTCTTCATGCTCTTCCTCAGTCTTCGAGTAGATCAGTATGTCATCGATGAAGACAACAACAAACTGATCCAGGAATTCATGGAAAACCTTGTTCATGAGGTTCATGAATACCGCAGGAGCATTCGTCAGTCCAAACGACATGACCAAGAATTCGAATTGCCCATACTTGGTGTTAAATGCCGTTTTGGGAATATCCTCCTTCCTGACCTTGATTTGATGGTAGCCTGATCTGAGATCTATCTTCGAAAATACCTTGGCTCCACTCAGTTGATCAAACAGGTCATCGATCCGGGACAGAGGGTACTTGTTCTTGATGGTGATGTTGTTCAGCGCCCGGTAGTCAATGCACATCCGCACGGTTCCATCCTTCTTGGGTACGAACAAAACTGGTGCTCCCCAGGATGAAGTCCCGTCTCTGATAAATCCTTGTGCCTTCAGTTCGTCAATCTGTTCCTTCACCTCCTTTGCCTTCTTGGGGTTGACTCTGTAGCATCTCCGAGAAATAGGGAAAGAGCCGGGTACTAGATCAATGGTGAATTCCACACCTCGATCTGGCGGCAATCCTGGAAGACTATCTGGAAAGACGTCCATAAATTCCACTATGATAGGGTGAGGAGGCCCAGGTTCTTCGGTGATGGAGGAGTAGGTAACACTCTTCATGTCTTCCGGAGCTCGAGAGATTTCAAACTCCGGTTCTCCTGGTGGGCTGAAGATTACATACCCTCTATGACAATCTATCAGCGCATGCTTCTCACTTAACCAGTCCATCCCTAGGACTACATCATAGTTGGGCAGGGGCATCACAAGTAAGGGTGTTAAGAATTGGTGGCCTGAGATAGTGATGGGACAGTTACAAGCCTCGGTGATGGGTATAGGACCACTACCAGTCATAACTTTACTGATCACCTTGCTAAGTCCCGTATCTAGGTGGTGTGCAGAAATAAATTCTGATGATATGAAACTATGTGATGCACCCGAATCAAATAATGCTAGAGCAGGATGTGAAAACACATAAATAGAACCTGTGATGACTTCAGCGGTAGGTTCCTGCTCTGGTTCCTGTTCATCAGCTGCTAGGGCATAGGCTCGCCCGGTCTTCTGCTGGTGTTGTCCGAACCGTTGTTGCTGAGTGGGTAGGGGAGCTCTTGGCTGAGTTGCTCCAGTCCGGTAGACTGACGAGGAGCAGTCCTTCACTTGGTGGATGGCAGACCCACAGACTAGGCAGTATCCTAGCCTCTTTCTGCATATGTTCGACTGATGTCCTGGCCTCTTGCAATAATCACAGACAAGAATCTGCCTCTGAGGCGCTTTGTCATTGGTCCTTTCCTGATGGTGCTGCTGTTGGTGGTGTAAAGGCCTGTTGTTGTTGTTGGGCCTCTTCTGGTTACCCTGGAAGTTGCTAGTTCCAGGATACTCCCTCTTTGAACGAGAAGGCTGGCACTTCTCCACATCCTGAGGTCGTATCAGAATCCTCACATATGTCTTGGCGCCACCTGCGATCACAGGGGTGCGAATCTCTTCCCTTAGTCCATACATGAATCTTTCAGCACGGTCCTTGGGGTCAGCAACCAAGTTTTGGGCAAAGCGGCTAAGTCGGCCGAACTCTGCCGCATACTCTCCGACCGTCATGTTCCCTTGCTTCAGGTCCTGGAATTGTCTTTCCGTCTCCCGCATCTCCGATGTTGGGAAGAACTTCCTGCGGAACAACCTCTTGAAGGTATCCCAGTCGAGCTGCTTGTCCTGGAGTCGGGGTTCATTCCGATACCAGGTGCTTGCCACATCTTGCAGCTGGAGTCCTACTACTTCGGTCTTGAGGTCCTCTGGGAGTCGAGCGACGCTCAAAAGACGCTCCATGCTGTCTAGCCATTCATCGGCGTAGATGATACCCTCGGTCCCTTTGAAAGGTCGAGGGCCATGCTTCTTGAAACTCTCTATATCTCCGACCTTCATGTAATAATTCGACTCTAAACAAAAGAATGGCCTTAAAGATATAAAACTTAACTCCTGAATTATGTTTACCTTGGCAGGTCGTGGCTACAATGAAGTGGTTCCTCCTCTCTCGAGTGCAGCCATAGCCACATTGTGGGCATTCTCCATGCCTTCTCTCATAATCGCGGTCTGTTCGTGATGGTCTTCAGCTTGGGCTGCAGTCTGTTCTCGGTGAGCTTCTGCTTGGGCTCTCTGTGCTTCAAGCACTCCTCGTAGCATGCCCACTAGATCAGTGGGATCCACGGGCACTGGTGGGGCAGCTGGTGCAGACACTACCGCAGGGGTCTGCGGCTCAGCTCGGGGAAGCGTAGGGTTCGCCGCTTGAGATGTAGTGGCGTAAGCACCGCAGAGTGCTGGAGATTGATGGGGACGGTCGGTCAGCTGCAACGGTGAAGGTTCTGGACGTGCTGAGGGAGATGGGGTGTGTTCGGGTGATGACACCTCATCGCCAGCAGGGGTTGTCTTTTCCTTGGTCATATTCTGGATGGTTTAGGATGAAAACATAAGCAAGGTATCCTACCAGTCTATAATCAAACAAAAATATTTATTTATATATAATTCGGACCTATGTTGTGACAAATCAATGTTCTAATGTTCTAATTGTTTCTAGGTATGTTTTCCTAAGTTGTTGTGCGACCTGCATGGGCTACCACTAAAAATATGTCACGACCCGATCCCAAATAATTGGGTCGAACCGGATCATGCCCAGCCTGTACCGTTGTTGAGACGGCGGCAGTAAGCTCTTCCATTAGCAGGTAACCACAACAACATCTATTTTGTCACAACTCAATATTCGAAAATTGAAAACTTTATTAAATATTGAAATAAATACAACTGGAATTAAAAGTACTGAAATAATTACTAAATTCAAATGACAAAATTTCCAAAGAAACAACAAAACTGGAAAAGAAAATCTATCTAAGCATTCGGCTCATCGGCCTCGGTCCCTGCGTCCTCCAAAGGGGACTCTGGCAGCACCACGGGGTACAAAATCGGGTCGTAATAGCTGTTGATTAACAGCTCAGCATCCTCAATATCCCCTAAAAATATTATCTCCAGTCAGGAGGAAACAAAGTACAATTCATGCTAATTTGACAGTTAAAATAATAATAGAATCATGCACTTTTAAACGATTTGAAATAAACAGTTTTATAGCAGTTAAACAGTGTGATTTGAATAGGCAATGAATATGACCGGCTTGGGTTGTACAGTTGTATCCTATTGATACGATATGGCTTATCCCCGTGTGTAAGAGGGGTAAGCTAATACAGTTCTAAGTTATCAGTTGGATGTGGTCATAAACATTACACTATTTCTCCAGTCCCCAACAGTCAATCAGTCAGTGCTCTCAGAGAGAGTTTTGTGTTGCATCGTGGTTTAAACTTGCAGTAAAGTGATTATTAAATAACTGTAAACTAACACAAAATGTACTTGCCTCAAATTGGACTGGACTTGAAGGGATGAAGACTTCGAGATGGGATTTAGACTCGTCCTCGAAATCCTACATTCGAGAAGTTGATTCAAAATCCAGGGTTACCAAGCTAACTATGCTAGTTGAAATCTCTAATTGTGTCCTAATCAATTTTAATCTTTATTTATGCAATCACAAACAAAAACGCGATTATCGGTGCGTTGTAATTAATAACGAAGGAAAGATCAATTTAACTTGTATTTTGGAAAAAATCGTAGTTACCAATTTAATTGATTAAAACTTTGTATTTTCGTAATTATATGTATAAAACTATATTTCTTGTTTTAATGAGAAAACGTGATCGTTGTTAAAATATTAAAAGCTTATAAATTTTAATGTGGGAAACTCCATTAATTTTCTATTCAAAATAATATTTATTCTTGATTTACACGTACGCTAAAAATCAGCAAAAAACAGAAAATGACAGAAAACCTACGCTACAAAATTACAGGCCACAGAGAGAAATAGAAAAACTGGGCTTATGCCCATACAATTTATTTTACATAAATTGAAATAAGAAGAAATAGTTGTTAGTTCTAACATGATCCTACAATTTAATTATAATAAATTAAATAATAAAAATAAATTAAATTTTTAATGAGTCTCAGGTATTGGTCCAATCGTCATATAGGCTAATGCCTCAACGTCCGGGCGAAATCGGTTTCGTTTGCACTTAGCCAGGGTCCATTGACCAATACGGTTATCGCCCAAAATCCAAAATATTTTCCGAAAACCATTTTAAAATCATTTTAAAATTATAATTAAATTTTTAGAAAAAAATCCGGCAGCATTTCCTCTATTTTCGGTCAACCCAAAAACTGGGAAAGTGTGCCAATATTTTTCTACAAGTATCCCAAACCAGGGAAATCCAAAATATATATATATATAACCATAATCATCCCCAATATTAATTCGGAACAACCCGAAACGAATTCGGGAATCCGAAACCAACCCAGAAAACATCACAGCACAAATTGGAAAAGATCCGAAAACCAAATATTCCCAGAATTCCTTTCCGAAAGTTTCGGAAAATCAAAACCAATCTAACAGAGGCTTTCCCGAAGGTTTCTCGGAAAATCCCGGAAACAAAACGTAACCCAAAAATTGAATTCCCGAAGGAAATTTATGGACCAATCTCATCACAGACACGGGAGGGACAAACTACTATGATTAACCAGAAATTACCCAAATCGACGGAATCCGAAGGGTTGCCTCGGACTCGGGACACGCGAATCCACAGAAACGAACTCGAAATCCCGTGGACAGCGCTGGATAGATCAGCGGGCACGGGCTCGGGGCAATGCTAGGGCACGCAGCCGAGGAAGGCTCTGGACGGGGCTGGGCACGCCGAAGGGGACGCTGGCCGGGCACGGGGGTGGCCGGCGGGAACAGCGCGCGCTAGGGCACCGGGAGACGGGGCGCGGCCGGGTCGGCAGCGCTGGGGCGGCCGGGAGGTCGCGGGCGGCCGAAAAACGTGCACGGGGGCCGAGGTCGCGGGCGGACGTCCGCGCGGATCGGGGCGCCGGCTGGAGGCACGGATGGGGGTGTGCTCGGGTCAGCCGAGAGCTCCCCAAGGGGAGGGTTTGTGAGTGAAACTTGGGAGAGGGAAGAGTTTGATTAATGGTGGAGAATGATTAATGGTGGTGGTGGGGTTTGCTTAAAAAATGGAAGAGGAGAAATGTGAGCTGTGCTCTCGTGAGAGGGACGGGAGAGTGGGGTTAAGTGAGGAGTTGGTGGTGGCTTGTGGTGATATAAGGAAAAGTGGGTGGCAACGTGTGGTGGAGAGGGATCATGCTGGAGAAACGGAGGAAAAAGCCTGGTCGTGGAGACCAGGCCAAAAAGTTATATTTTTATTATTATTATTATTTTAAAGAAAACCAGGATTTTTAAATAAAAAGAATGGGTTTAAAAATCGGGTCTGGGTTTCGGGAATCAGGTCCGGGCTCAGGTCAGGTCAGCAATCAAAAGCCAGAAATTAATTTTGAAATTAATTTTAAACTCATAAATAATACTAATAATAATAGTAATAATTTTATAATATTAATTATATTTCACATTACAAAAACTGGGTTTTACAGATAACATTCCAACCAAATCCTCTGTTGCATAAACATAGTCTCGTTCCATAAACGGTTTCCCGTGCCATAAACATATTCGCGTCTCATAACATAATCCACCATCCATATGGGGAGCTCCGTCGGTGTTATGCACCAACACATCCATATTGATGCACAACACCCAACGGCTTAGTCATTTTGTACTCATATTCAGTGCGTGCCATTCGTAAGTTATTCTCATAGCCTAATTCCGTAGTTACTCAGTCATTTCATAGCTTCCATGCACGAAGGCACGCTCAGCGCCGTAATCAATATTCTATGCCTAGTGTTCAATGTTCTCGGAGCCGTGCACATGATGCACATCTCATATTGTCTTTCAATGTTCTAACATCACCGCCCTACCGCGACTCGTACACTTGATGCACGTTGCTTCAATAGTTCGATTGTTCAATGTTCTACCTTAATGTTCAACACATACTTAGACCTTTCGTCGTCGAGCTACGCTCACTAACTCGATAACATCTTACGCATACAATGACATCTTTTATTAGACGTGAAGGAATAGGGAGAGAGAGTCGAGAACCCGCCCACCTTAAGCCGATACGCCTTGCCGTCTCGCCGATTGAAGCGTCTCGCTTCCATAACTCGATCGCATAGCTAGCTCCCGGACTTAGCTATTCCTTTGAACTACTCGGTTGATTTAGCCTATCGCGCCCATGCCACAATCCATTGTAAGGCCACGATTTGGTTTTGCGGACACTTTATTTCATAAGGCAAAATGCTGACCTCTTATCGTCCAGCGTAAAAGCATAGCCTGTACACCATATCAACTAAAGTCAGCACTTGCTCAACGGGACTTATCTTTTGTATCGATTCGATTCATAGACAATCGACTCAAAGCTTACCTTTGGCCAACGTAACTCTTGCATCGATTCGCATCGATACCTCATCGGGTCAACGCAACTCTTCGAGTCCATAACTCATCGTAATGTACCGTACGGAGCGGGGCATTACAACAGCATCGAAGTACTTGGTCCGAAACCTCTCACAGAATACTGTCCAGGCAATAGGTGCCACTAGTCCAACGGCCTGTACCGGCCACCAGCTGCAGGCTAGATCCAATAACTGTATGTGCACTACGACCACCTTCTCATCTTTGGGGGTCTTCACTGCCTCCAATATCACCTCTGTGTCATGAAGCCACGCATCAGCAGCGATAGCATCTTTGCTGCCATCGAAGAATAGAGGATTCAGGCGCTTGAAATTGTTCATTGTACTATTCCCATGATGTCCACCTCTGCCCAGAGCATCTGCCACAGCCTGATGCAAGACATCTCCTCGACGATCTTGCGATGCAAGCAACTCCCTGATAAGTCCAACCAAGGCTCCATTATCCTGTCTTACGGGTTGGGCTGGCTGTACCGGGGGTTCTGGATCTCCGGGAGGCATGACTCGGGAGGCTGCTCCTGAGTGCTGGGCCTGATCTTCTTGTTTCTGCTGGTCCACGGAAGGTGCTCCGCTTTGCCGATCGGTAGGACCAGGAACAATGCTGCTGAAGAAAATGACATAGGAAACAATAAGGAAGGACTAAGACAGATCAACGATACAAGAATGTGATCAGGTCGAGAATCTCAGGAATTTGAAGATACGGGCAGAGATCAAGGGCGAGTGCTGATTGAGACATCTATTCGGTAAACTCTCACATATCTTAATTTACAAGATCCTATATGGACCACCACTTAAACCATGTAACGCCCCAAAACTAGAATACTGGAGAGCGAGGGCATACATAGCCAGCTACGTATAATGAAATGGAATCCACCTCACTATACGGTCACGACTGTCTAGATATATGAGGATTTAACTACAATCCATCAGTCTCCTATGGTCAATAACAAGCCTAAATGTCTCAATCTCAAGCAAGCAAGTAAAGTTACAAGATGTAAGATCACCAAATATACAATAGTAAGGCATCCCAAACATTACATATTCAGCTGATCATGAAGCTAGTCATTACAAAATGTGAGGACTAGCAAGAGTTTAGTCATACATGATCAACCCTAGGATCTGTCAATCATGTTACAGTCCGTAGACAGACAGTAAATAAGGTATGCAATACGAGCTAACAGATGCTCGCCGGCTAAACGCCTAAAAATAGAAATTTTATAATAGAGTAGGAGAGCCAAAAATAAACCCACTCGTTGCCCTGGTTACGCCTGGTGGTCACCATCGGACTGGAAAGTAGGTAGATCCTCTGGAGCTGCTCCAAAATTTGGCCATACAAAACCAACTGGGTCAGATCCCAGAAAGAGCAAGTACCACAAAGGAGGCTTCACTTAAGAACTAAAACCAGCATATCAAAAATAAATATTAAAAGTAGTTACAAAAGAGCTTGATAATAAAAGAATAACAACAGTCATAATAGAGTACGAGGGAACCATTCAAGTAGCCAGGTTACAACCCTTAAACCAAACAAGGATCGGGGTTGTAACCCTTCACCTGAATAGAACTTCGTCTCCAAATCTTGTTGGTAAGGTAAAATATAACGAGCATGACGTGGGGTGCAATAAGACAATAAACGAAGAGAGGACTCAGAACTGCTCCGGGAGCCAGGTTACAACCCTTAAACCAAACAAGGACCGGGGTTGTAACCCTTCACCTGAACAGAACTTAGCCTCTGATCTTTATTGTTAAAAGTGACAATCATGCGATCAAGCCTGCAATAATCGAGCACTGAAACTACACCATACAATCGCTCTCGGCCAATCAGTGATACGGCTTTCTACATTAGCTAACTAGGGCTATCACAAGCCTTAGTTACTAGCAATATGCAGTGAGATGTTCCTCCAGCCACAAGCCCTGCAGCTAATCCAGGTTATCCAGGCGACTTGGATTCATTAAGCAGTGCCTTGTTCTTTTTCATATATCAGTGAATCTAGACTTGTGCCCTACTCGTCGGCAGGCTGCAAGTCCAACAATGGTGGCCGGGATAACGGGATCGCCTGTAACTGGAAAAATCTCTCATGACTACTGAATTATTTTAGTTATTAGCCTTAGCCATTTACAGTAGGTACCCCTGACCGGGTTACTCAGGGATCCCTGTCCTAGACATGATGCAAACATTATCGGTTCAATTGTACAAACACAATCATCCACGATGTCCAGGCCATTCAATCTTGTCATGACATGCTAGCCGTTGTAACAACCTTCGAGATATATATCATATCATGTTCACTGTCAGGAGTACGCCATGACGGACAACTATCATGTCATATCATTTGTCAAAAGTGCACCACAACGGATCACCATCGTGTCAGGAAACATATTTAAAATTAATATGGCACAAGCATACATGTAGTATTTAAATATTAGCAGGGGTAAGGGCTGTGGAGGAATCATGCGGCTCAGGAGACAGAGGCAAGCGGCAGAAAAAATCAGGGCTCATGCGGCTCAGGAAAAACTTGCCGCATGAAATTGCCATACGGCCAACCAATAAATGTTGTCACTATACAATATGCGGCCATCACACATTTGCTGCATGCGGCCAAGAATGATAAATAGGCCATGTGGCCAAGAGTGGATGAGGTAGGGGCCATAAGGCCAATGCTTAATATATAAGCCATGCGGTTAGAAATTAAATATTGCATGCGGCCTAGAGTAATACATAGGCCATGCGGCCAAAATTATTACATAGGCCATGCGGCCACAAAGTGCATGCAAGCAAATGCATGTAAACCAATGCATGCGGCCAGTGCAATGCTTTAGGCCATGTGGCCAGGGATGTTTAATGCGGCCAGCATATATATAAAATGTCATGCGGCCAAGAATTATTCCGTATGCGACCAACATATGAAATATTCAATCGGCCAAGAATGGATGCTTGAATGCAAGCCAAGCTTTAACTTAGGCCGCGCAAATTAAAGCATACAAGTAAGCATGCAACTGCATGCAAGCAAGCCAATGCTAACTAATAAAATTGCCAAAGCAACTTGCATGCGGCAGCTAAAGAAATAAGGCCATGCAATTTAATAATGCATGCAAAGCTAAGCTAACTATTAATGCATGCATGCAAGCATAACCGTGCATGCTAAATACACTATGCGGCCAAGCTAAATTAGCAAGGCATATGCGGCAGCTAATTATTATGCATACGGCCCAACTTAATTATTAATGCCATCATGCAACTTTAAGTTGCTAACAGCTCATGCAAACAAATTCTATGCGGCTAAATAATGAATTATCGGCCATACGGCCAGAAATATTTTGCTAAGCAACAACTTGCAAAATGCAACTGCGGCTAAGCAACTCAATATTGCATGCGGCCAAAAGTACAATTAATGGCTTCCACAGAGAACATGTCCATAGAAAATACCATGGCCTCCATGCTCCACCAAACAACAATAGGAACCCAAATCCAGACTCCCGTAGGTCAATTTGGTTAAAATGGAATTCTCTACAACATGGAACCATCAAATAACAAAAATATGCAGGTTTGATAGATCAAAACTCATAAAAACCGAAAATACCACAAAGCTAGATCTACAAGAAATTAATCACGGAAATAAAAAATGCTAAGTACTAAAGTGGGTTAGAAACACATGAGGAAGACAATGGAACAATAAAAATGGAATTCCTCCATGAAGCAAGATGCACTTGCCTAAACCTTCCTGGTAGGTGGAGAGTAATGGTAAGGAAGAAGAAGAGTGAATGAAGAAAGAGAAAGAGTGTTGGGTTAATAAATGATGATGGTGGTGGTAGGTAGGGGTTTGGTTCACAAACCGAACCAAGCCAAACAAGCTGAACCGAATCAAGCAATAAAATGCCAAATAAATTATGCGATGATACATGCAATACGAGTCAAAATACGTACACGTATACCAAAATACGTAATATGAACCATGGTCATTATAGAATCATAACACGGTCCAATATCCAGTCATCAATCAGTAAATCATATCTCTGACTAGTTATGATCAATGAATAGCACACCAACCCATGATAAACCACTGTTGTTGGCCCATTAAGCCATGGTCAAACCGATTTCGATAATTGACTTAAAACTTCGAACTTGATATGAAAAAAAATCGAAGATCGCAGATTTCATCTCTACTGAATGTTACACATTTATTCTGTATTTTTTATTTATTGATTCTAGATTATTTTGCGAGTCGGGATCACTGGCATTTAGAATTTCTATCCTAAAAACCAATCCTTGATCCATTTTCTGACCCAAACAAACCCACATCCAAAAGCTTAAACCAAATCAAGTTGACCAGAAACCAAGGCAACTGAACTCGGACGAACTCGGTCCCCTGGGATTTCTCCTGGTCAGCAGCTTTTTCTATTCTTTTAGATCACCAACGTTCAAAATTGTGAATATTAGCCTACCAAGTTCTGCGCGAACTTTGTCTCAAAAATTCCTATAAAAAGAGAAAAAATTCCTATTTCTATTCACTCATTCAATCTTCATCTTCTTTATCTATTCCTAAGCTTTCTATTATATTTACAAAGCTTTAATCTTCAAATTTCGAAGACAACTCTGATCCTTCTAGTGCTGGTGGTTTCCGATTAGGAGTATTTGAGTTGTAAAAATCTTGGCGTAAAAAGCTTTTCTCAGAAAGGTGTTGTTGAAGTTTGATCGTGGGCTTCGAATAAAAATACGATGGTGTTGAAGTTGGCATGTTCTTCAGAGTAAAGCATGCGGTGTAATCTCTATTCAAAATAGTGGATTATATCATGCAAGAGTTCTCGCGAACTGGACTAGTCCTCTCAGAGAGAAACCAGTATAAACCTGACGTGTCTTCGTATTGCTTTCTTGCCTCCACTATTTACTGCTTACTTGTATTTAAGTTTGTTTAATCATTTGCTTTACCTGCTTAGAATTTTTAATTGGTAATTATTTTTCGCTGTACTCTATTCACTCCCCTCTAGAGGTGCCATCGATCCTACAATTGGTATCAGAGCACAGTTTATCTCTGGTCAGACTAAAAATCCTTGAGAAATGGTATCCCTATATCCAAGCAATGGTGAAGGTCAATCAACAAATAGGTCACCCCTATTTGATTGCACAAACTACACGTATTGTAAGGCAAGTATGAGCTTTTTTCTTAAGTCACTTGATTTCGATTTATGGTCGATTGTCATGAATGGATATAAGAAACCACTACCTATTACGGTAGAGGGTGTTCTAATGGAAAAACCATTCGACAGATATATCGAACAAAAAGAAACAAGCTAGTCTTGATGCAAAATCCATCAATAATTTATTTTGTGCTATGAATAAAACTGAGTTCAATAGAGTTTCTACATGTGTCATGTCTCACGAGGTTTGGAAACTTCTTGAGGTTACTCATGAAGGTATTTCACAAGTGAAGGAATCCAAAATCTCATGACTAATACAAGAGTATGAGACCTTCAAAATGAAGCCTAATGAGACTATCATAAATATGTTTAATCGGTTCCTAGACATTGTTAATCCTCTATCTTCCCTTGGAAAAAAATACAACAATCATGAGAAGATTCGGAAGGTGCTTCACGGGCTAACCAAGAACTGGAATCCTAAAGTGACGACCATCATTGAAGGAAATGATCTCATGATCATGACTCTTGAAACCCCTATGGGAAAGCTTATGACGCATGAGGTGGACCTTAAAAATTTTGAAAAGTCAGCTCCAAAAGAGAAGGCGATAGCATTCATATCTAACCACAAGACAGCCTTCGACGATGAAAGTGCGACAGACTACTCAGACAATGAACAGATGGCCCCTGTGACAAGAAACTTCAGAAGATTTCTCAGATATGAGAAGTCAATCAAGAAGAAGAAAGATTCCAGAGGCATATGAAGAACCTATCTGCTTTAGCTGTAAAAGAACATATCATATCAAGAAAGACTGTCCTGTCATAAGGAAGGGAGCAGGCATGATCAGACAAGTAAGAGAAGGTCTTCTACTAGAAACTATGTCAACACTAACATCTAGTGTGAAAGCGAAGCTAGTGATTCTGAAGAAGAAGAAAAGCATCGCAACACAGGAAACCTGTGCTTCATGGCTACTGATGCTAAGGTAATATCGAACCCTTTCTATGAAGAATTTACTTTTGATGAATTGTCTTATGCTTTTACTGATCTATTAGAAGACCAGAGAAAAATTATAGACAAAAGTGCTAAGAAAGAGCTAAAATTTGTACAATCTGACTTTTTAAAGCAATATAGAATGGTAGAAGATATTAAAGATTCTTCTAGTGACACCAATGAGATTACTTCTTTGAAGTTAAGCTTACATGAAGCTCTTGAAAAGCTTGAGAAAGCGAATCAAGAAAATATAAAACTTAACGATCTCTATGAACTAGAGAAAAGAAAGTAAATCATTGCTGCTCATAGAGTAGACACACTCACAGCAAAGTATAATGAAGCCTGTGACATCTCTAAAAAGTTAGAGATCAAATTGGAAAAATAGGTAGTTAAACCTATAGCTCAAGTGAACACAAGTCACATGGCTGTTTATAAAAATAAAAGTTTGATTACAAACTAAAAAGAATACAAGAGTATAATTAATTTCTGGGAAAGTACAACTATAGGAATCTGATCAGAAGACGATCACTTTATCCCTTGAACGATGCGATATCGAAGAACAAATCCTTTGAAGAGTGCTACAGCAAGTGTTTGCAAAAACAAAAAAGTTTTGAAGTACAATAAATTCTGGGGAAGTACAATTGTAGAAATCTGATCAAAAGACGATCACTTTATCCCTTGGACTATGTGAACTTGAAGAACTAGAGCCTCTGGAAAAGCGACAGTATTTTTTGCAAGAGTTCTTGGTATCTGTGCGTATGTATCTGATCCTTCAAAAATGATTGGAAACTATATTTATAGAGTTCAGGAAATAATTGTTTTAGCAGCTATTCTGATGCGCACGAGGCTGGATTGCACCATATTGGGTTGCGCCAACCTCCTATTGCGCTAACTTTTATTCAGTTATAAGTCGTGTACTAACTGTATTTAGGCGCATGCTATCATATGATTGAGATATGTGTGGTCGTGTACAGGATAGTAGACACGTCTTGAGAGATTAGTGGCATGTGCGCCACGTCATCCTGCTTTAGAGATGAAAATTGTCTCAACTTTATCAGATTGTGCGAACTTCAGTCAGTGAGTAAAACTGCACTTGATTGAGCTGTGCCTAGACACGTGACAGCTTTTGAGCAGAAGTCATTCAGATTGTGCCTAGGCGCAACTAAGAATTTTGTCTGGATTGCGCCTAGTTGCAACTTACAAAGCATACTGGACAGCTGTCAACCAACTCTCCTCGAGTGGCACAATTCGCAAGATTTGAAGAGATTTTCCTCGTTCATGTGGTGTCAGTTGTCAGTGCTGTCAGGTAATGATGGCCATTAAGTGTCAGACGCCACGTAGATTTTGGCGCAATAAGACTGGGCACAGTCTGATATATGGCGCAACCTGTTCAGCGGTGCAGTTTGTTCTCTGAGCTTCATATCAGTAGCGCAAACTGATTGTTAGGGCGCAAACTGATCACTGGTTCGTAGGTTTATTGTGCAACTTGATTTTTAGGCCCTACAAGACCCCCTTCAAAGTTTTCAAAACTTAAAACATTTTAAAGTTTTTGAAATACTTTGAACTTTATAAAAGTTTTGACAGAGTCAAGTTGTGCCAGTCAATGCCCGGTCATAACAATTAAATTTCTTTCTCGAAAACACTCAATCTCCTCTTCGTCTTTCCGAGTTTCATTGTTGATTTTTTCAGTTTCCCATGAGGAATATAAAGAGTCAATTTAGTGATATATATAGGGGATGATTTTTATACTTCATTCGTCACCTCTGTAATTCCGATGGCGTCTAAAAAGGAGATGTAGGCCAATGTTGTCACCAACATCAAGTCTTCTGAAGCAAAATCCGACGTCATGCCTTCGACTTATTTGTTTGAGGCTGACTCGACACTGAGGGCGACGAACTTTCTAGACTGTTTCGGGTTAAACCCATCCGTTTTTAATCGCTCGAGTGGTGGGCCATCCTCTAAAGAGCACGGCGATTCGGAAGGATTCCTTAACCTGATGCGTCGCTCGGGAATCTGCAATATGCAAGAATTGGACGCCGCCCTTCGTCAGATCAATGAAGACCAAAAAAGGAATGATGTTTTAGCACGATGACTTTTTATTCTCTTTTCTTGCGTCTTTGTCTGTAGGGGTCCACCCATCTCTATAATAAAATTTATAATTTTTGACATCATTATTGTGTGGTTGAGATTCTAAGTAGCATATGTAGATACACTCCTTAGACGAATTCAATGTTTACTATTTCTCTGAGAGACACATGGCAACCATCACAAGGTTTTAGGCACCTATTGTTTAGTTTTTTTTTTTCCTGAAATAGGCTCCTAGAATGATGCGCCCATTTTCATTCTTCAGCACTTTAAAAAGGATAGCCAAAACGAAAGAGACATTCATGTTTTCTCAAAATAAATGGCTTCTCACAAGGTCTTACTATTTATAAGTTCACTTGTGCCACTTCGTCCCGATGCTATTTGTTTGCATGTTGTGCCTTCAAAAATTGGAAGTCTCAATAAAGGACCAATGGTATGAGCATTCTTCTTTTGCGCCATTTTGTTGTAGACACCGTTGATATGTGTTAACTATTTTTTAGAATAGACGCGCACTGTGGTCCAATGCTTAGCTTTGATCATAGGTGCGCACTACTGATATGCGCCTGTTGATCGACATACAATGTTGATATGCGCCCGTTTGATCAGCGCACTATTTTGATATGCGCCAGTTGATTAACGCATACTGTTGAAATACACATGTGCTTCTGAGAATAGGTGCACATTGCTGATAGACGTCTGTTGATCAGTGTACTGTCGATATGCGCATGTGCTTCTGAGAATAGGCACATATTACTGATATGTGCCTATTGATTTGATGCACGCACAGTTTTGATAGATTTTGCTGACTTTTCTTTTCTTTGTTCCTATTTGCAGAAGTTTGGTTGGCAAGCTTCTTCAAAACTGGCATCGGTGATCTGGATGCTATAGAGAGCATTCTTCTGACACCCACATCAGACAGCTCACGTGATTCTGACACTCAGATCAGACAGCTCAGGACTCTCTGTGTTCCAGAAGGATCTTCCTCAGATGGTAGGAAGAGCCTTTATACATGAGAGTTGGATGGTGGAGAGACAGAATTAGGAAACATATCACAAAGGTGATCTCATTCCTAGTTTCCCTAGCGGGCCGTCTTCTCTCCACCAGTTGTATTAACAGCAGCTTATCTTTGAGCTAATGTACTCTGTGGTTCTCCTCTCGTCTTTCTGAAAGAGAAGACCAGAGTTGATTCCATTGTCTGGCTCGTTACTTCAGGTCGAGACGACAAGGAACTGGCACCAACAAATAGAAGATCCAAAAGATTTAATAGACCTTCATATTATATTTAGAATAAAAATCCAAGATGTAATAGATTTCCATTAACATGTATCTATGTTTTTAAAGAAGGAATAAAGAATGATTTTCTCTTCTTTTATGATTTGATTTTGATGTGGTGATAATAAAAATAGAATTAAGAAGAAATGTGGAGATGACAAGTTGCTAATATAAATAAACCGAATTCAGAAGCAGGGAGAATATGAACTCTCGTTTATGAAAAGTGAACAGTCACTTCGATTTTCGAGAAAGAATACTAAATGAATGAACAATTACTGCAACTTTCGAGGAAAAGAATAAATGAATGAACCATCATGTCGGTTTTTAAGAAAGGAAAATGAACGAACAGTTATAAATGAATGAACGATTATAAATGAACGAACAGTTATAAGTGAACGAACAGTTGGGTTTCTTTCAAAAAGTCACATCGGTTCTCGATGTTGACTGTTTAATTGTTCTGTCTATAAATAAAACAAAACTTTCGTAGATATCGTCACTTTCTTTCCTTTTGTACAAAATATCTTCCAAAGATTTGCTCACTCCGAAGATTGAAGGAGAGACCGAGATGCCCTCTGCTGAGCCTCCAGTACCTTCTCAGAAAGAAAGAGGTGAAGGCTCAACTACTCCTGTTCCAAGACGGGACTTGATTGCTGAGCTAGTGGAACCTAGGAAAACTACCGAAGAAGAAGCATTGAGGATGGCTGCTTGCGAGTCTTTTGTGAGTTCCGGCAATGAGATTTTTGAACAATTAGCGAACTATGTATTTAATCATGAAGGATCGGGGCCTCCTCCCTATCCTTAATATTATGAAACTCCATTCTGCTTTTGAATAAAAAATGAACTTTTATTTACATCATGTCTCTGAAAATAAAGAACATTTTATCTTTATACATAATATTTCTTGAGAAATTTGCCATTGATAGGCATCATAGCGACTCTGTCGTCCATATCTGTTAATTGATAGGCTCTATTTGAAAAGACTTTATTTACCACATATGGCCCTTCCCATTTTGCCTCGAACTTACTTTTGCTCATATGTGTCATAGTCATAGGACGTCTGACTGTAAGAACTAACTCGTCCTCCTGAAATGTTCGTACTCTGACTTTACGATTGAAGGCTTTTGAAATCTGGGCCTGATAAAGTTCGATGTGCTATTGAGCTAAAAGCCTTTTTTTGTCGAGCGCCTCCAATTCTTGAAGCTGAAGACGATCATTATTTTTTGTAGTAAGCTCGTTCGCAATAGCAATTCTTAATAAAGAAATTTGAATTTCCAGAGGTAGGACAGCTTCACATCCATATACTAGGGAAAATGGTGTGCAACCTGTGGGGTTACGGACAGTAGTACGATATGCCCATAGACATTCTTCAAGTTTATCACTCCAATTACGTTTGTTAATAGAGACAAACTTTTTAAGGAGTTTAATAATGGTCTTGTTGAATGCTTCAGCCAACCCGTTAGCCGCAGGATTATAGGCTGTAGAGGCAACATTATTGATTATGTTGTCATCACAGAACCTATTAAACTTCTGGATGATGAATTATGGCCCATTATCATGGATGATTCGGCGAGGGACACCAAATCTATATATCACAAAATGTTTGATGAAGTTGATGACACTACTCATTTTAACTTCAGCCAAAGGTATAGCTTCTGCCCACTTGGAGAAATAATCGGTTATAGCCAAGATGAACCGATGTCCTTTAGATGAAGGAGGATTGATAGGGCCAATTATATCCATGCTCCATGCTTCAAAAGGCCATAAGGCAACAGTCGGATGAAGAAATTTCGATGGTTGATGAATAAAATCTGCATGAATTTGACACGCACGGTATTTTTTTGCATAATCAATAGCATCTGATACCATAGAGGGACAATAATAGCCCATACGTTGAATACGATCCTGTAGTTTAGGACCAGGCTGATGTGCTCCACAAACACCATCATGAGCTTCGCGTAATATTTGCTTTGCTTCATCACCAGCAAGACACCTCAAGAGTAATCCATTAAAAGTTCTTTGATAGAGAGTTTTAGTAGTATGATTATAATAGAATCGAAGTGATCGACGATGGATACTTGTAGCTTCCTTAGGATCTTCTGGCAATATGTCATGTACTACAAAATCAATGAAAGGTGTTCTCCAGTCCTCGCTAATGACATTGACTTCAGTTAGATTGTTGATTTTAATGCTATGGTTATTTTCAACACAAAATAGTTCTCTATTAGAGATAACAACCATTTGTTGTCTTTTGGCTGGAACTGCCAATACCACAGCTAGGTTAGCTAAGACATCAGCTTATATATTACATGTGCGACGTACATGTTCAATGAAGAACCCTTTGAACGAAGAAGCTATTCTGATTGCTGCTTCATGGTATGGTACCAGATCTTGATGTCGAACTTCATATATGCCTCTAACTTGATTAACAATTAGCTTAGAGTCACCATATACTTCAAGATATTCAATATCCAATTGTTTGGCTAATTGGAGCCCAATGAGCAAGGCATTGTATTCTGCCATATTGTAAGAGCACGACTCGTCTAAAGAATAAGCCCTTTGAATAGCTAATCTATCGGGTAAAACAAGAACAATTCCCACTCTAGCAACAAGGGTACCTCCAGGTCTAATTCTAGAAGCTCCATCAAAGAACAACCTCCAGGTAGAAAATTCTTCTGAGATCATATTTGATTATAATATTTCGTCCGAAATCTTATCATAGAGTTTAGATGTTTCAGGGACATAATGTGCTGCTAAGAAGTCAGCAAGTGCTTGGCCTTTCACAGACTTTTGAGGAACATAAACCATATCATATTGCGCTAATAATATGGCCCATGTGGCAAGCCTAGAATTGAGCGTACTTGGCTTCTTCATTAAGACTCGAAGAGGATTGACTCGGGATATGACATGAATAGTTTGGCCTATGATGTAATGTCTTATCTTCTGAACAGTAAACTTTAAGGCTAAACATTCCTTCTCCACCGGACTATAACGATGTTCAGCTCCAATCATCGTTCGGCTAAGATAGTAGATGGCTTGTTCATGACCTTCCTTGTTCTTTTAAGCTAGCAAAGCTCCCAATGAATGATCCATTACCCGGACATATATTAAGAAAGGTATCCCTGAGATTGGCGGTACAAGAATCGGTGGACTCATTAAATACTGTTTTATGTCATCAAATGCTCGTTGACATTCTTCCGTCCAAACAAAAGATACACCTTTCTTCATTAATTGAGTAAATTGTCTGCAACGTCCAGATAAATTTGAAATAAATCGCCTGATGTACCCAAGTCGAACTTGGAATCCTCGTAACTCTTTTAGGTTGCGTGGAGGACGCATCTCTTGAATGGCTTTGATCTTCTCGGGATCAACGTGTATACCCTTAGAGGTAATGACGAAGCCGAGAAATTTACCACTAGAGACACCCAAAAAAGACTTGGTGGGGTTCATTTTGAGTTGATGCTGGCGTATTAGATTGAAGATAGTTCTTAAATCTTGAATGTGATCTTCCTTGAGATGACTTTTGACAGCAATATCGTCAACATAGGATTCGACAGTCTTTCGCAGATGATCGCAAAAGATAGTACTCATAACGTGCTAGTAAGTTGCACCTGCGTTCTTTAGACCAAACGGCATAACTGTATAACAGTACACTCCACGAGGAGTACGAAACGAAGTATGTTTCTCATCTTCAGGATTCATCTGGATTTGATTATATCCAGAAAACCCATCCATGAAAGAAATTTGTTCGAATCCACATGTATTTTCGATCATGACATCAGTAATTGGGGAGGGCAAGCATTATTGATATCCCGAAAGTCTATGCAAACTCGAACCTTTTCGATTTTCTTCAAGACTGGAACAACGTTGGCTACCCAGTCAGGATGCTGCTCTTCTCTAATAAAACCGCAAGCTATAAGCTTTTTAACTTCATCATCAATTGCATCCATCATTTCAGGCTTGAATTGCCGTTGTTGTTGTTTGACCAGCTTGGCATTCGGCAGGATATTAAGCTTGTGAGTTACAATTTGAGGATCTAATCCCGGCATATCTTCATAACTCTAGGCAAAGACATCAATATATTCATGAATAAGGTGTATTAACTCTTGTTTATCATCCTCTGAGAGATTTTTGCTAATGAAGATTGGTCGTGATACGCCCTTCTCTCCAATATCGATTTGGACTAATTGATCCTCAGTAGGTGGTTCTCATTATTCAAAACAAAGTTCCTACTGATTGTCCATCCTTTGTGCCCAAGGGTCCACTTCAGGAGCTTCTTCAATGTCATCTTCGTCATCTTTCGAAAATTTGGCAGACACCATGTTAGAAGATACCATCACCCTATAAACATGACCAATGCTGGTGTCAGAATTCCATAAAATAGAATTAGAAGAGTTAGATCGTTCTTCTTCATCAGATTCAAAAAGTTCTAGAGTTGGAAGTGGTGAAGCATAACCTAGTCCCCATTTCGTTTTACTGTGGTATTGTTGTGATTTTCTTTTTAGAACAGTAATACGAAGAGGAGTTCGCCTTCCTTTACCGTTGTTGAGGCCAGTTTTGAAATCATAGCCCATTTTGTGGATGATTGCTTTGGATTGTGGACTATAGCGGCGTAATTGTAGCCTTCATGTATTATCTCTATTATCGTTATAGAGCATAATTTTTGGTTCCTCTCTTTTATTGAAGGATATAGACTTTTTATCTTTCTTTCGAGACGGTACTAAGAAGTACAACTCTTGTATTGAATCCAGTGATACTATATTTCGAAGAGATGAAACGACTTATATTGTAAGTGGTTTAAAGCTATCTAGCATATCCAAATAATACTGAGTATAGTAAGAGACATCAGTATACTAAAAAGGAGATACTTTATTGATTTTTACACCATCATTTACAACAGGAACTTTAGCCTTAGCAGGCTTAGTCAGATTGATGACAAGAGGGGGAGAAGAAGAACGAGAAGGTGGAGGGGGCTTCTTGCGACGAAGATCGATTACAAGCGGCTCAGAAGAGGTGAGCTCCCTTTGTTCCTGACTATCACCCTTGGGCTGCTTCTCATGGGAAGGAAGATAGATAGTCAGCGGTTTGGAAGACTGAGGACAAGAGGTACGTCCTTTGACTGGGATCACCAATGTATCATTTGGCATATTTTTCTATTCTTCATCTGTGTCCATTTCTAGTACCACCTTCATGAACTCCTTCTTTTACATACGAGAATCATTGCAGTATGCTTCAACTCCTTTGAAAGGATTTAGATCTGCAACCTCTTTTTGGACTTCTCCATTACAATCCACGTATTTAAAACATTGGTGGAGAGTAGAAGGTACAATATTGTATTCATGGAGGAATGGCCTTCCTAACAAAGCATTATATGAGCCATGATTGTCAATAACATAGAAAGTTACCTTTGTACGAAGATTGCCAATTTGAAGTTTTAGGCGTATCTTCTCCAAAGGTTCACTTCTTCCTTGATTGAACCCCAAGATGGTAAGTGCAGACCCAGGGTCAATCAGAATACGATCGACTTTCATGGTATCTACATATCCCGTGAAATAGAGAGGACGATCATGATGATTGTCTTCTAACAACATGTCATCTTGTGAAAAAGTGATGTTGGACATTAATTCAAATACACTATGATAATGTACGCAGCTGACTGGCTCCTTTTTAGGCTTCTTAAGAAGAGTAAGACAAGCGTCAGCCTAAATCAAGGCTTCACTTAACGTCTCTCGAGTTTCTTTTGAGAGACGTAAAAGTTCAAAGATTGAAAATATTTCTGGAGTATTGGCCAATTGAGCCAATATATCAAAGTTATATAACTTTTCGAGTCCAAGAGATGAGGACTTCTTTAATGCTTTGTCAAATCGAACGGGTTATTTTCCCTTGTCTGCTATTGTTGGTTTAGGAGGAGATGGTTCAACCACTGGCAGGGATGTAGATGGTATATTCTCAGTAGAAGAAGATGATGTAGGAGGAACATCAAAGGATGGAGCAGGATTCTCTTAATTTTTGGGATATTCTCGAAGATAGGGTTTCCCAGATCTAGTGTCCATTAGAATTTCTTCTTCTGTTACTGGTTCAAAGGATACCATATTGCAGTTCTTGGCTTTATATTTGGAGTACTATTTTTGCTTAGAAGAGGAAGGCATTTCAAACTCTGCTACCAGATCTGGATGAATCCACATAATCTCTCCTCTGTCAGTCGATAATGGAATAAGACCTTCATTTTGAGGAGGTAGAAGATTCACGATCTCAAGAGTAGTCCTTGGAATGGGGACAACACTATCTTGTACAAGTTGTAGTGGAAAGTCACCAAATTGTACAGAAACGAAATTAGCAATCATCGTCTTCTCGTCCTGCTGAAGAGTAATTACTCCAGAGTTGACAAACTCTTGGATTTTACCCTTGAGCACATAACATGCTCTGGTTGGATGCCCTATAAATCTGTGATAAACACAATATTTAGGGTGATTGATTTTATCCACTTCTTCTGGCTATTTTGCGTCTGGAAGTTGAAGATTATTACTTTTGATCAAGCAATCGAAGATGCTCAAAGTATCATCTTCATCGAAAGAATACTCTTCCTTTGGACGAGTCGTCTTCTGCGGTGGTGATAATGGAGTGGGTGCTGTCTGAGTGACGTTGACAGCCAAAGACTCCTTGCCCTTGATATTGATGGCCAGTGTTTCTTTACCCTTACGATTATTCTAGCGATTATTACCCCCTGGTGTAGAATGTTCATCTTGGTTACGATGAGTCATTTGAACTCCTAACTGTTTGAACTTTTCAGCGCTGACCTCAGCTGCCTTGGCATTCACAATAAAAGAAGGCCAATCCTGGAATTATGTAGATCCCATCCACATACTGATAATAGGCAACAAGTTTGATTTGCAAGTGTCTATTGTTACAGCAGATGGAGTTCCTAAAGGCATTTTGAGTGCCTTTCGGTAGAATCTTACAATAAAACTCTTCGTGGATTCATTGTGCCTCTGTTTAATCTTAATGAGGGCAAACATTGTCATGTCATTGACTTCCTCATAAAATCGTTCTAAGAATATTTGCTTGAACCAGCAAAAGAAGTGTTGCAACCATCAGGCAAGCTATAATACCAGTCGTATGCTGCGCCAGCTAAACAACCGACAAACACTCTGGTAAGGAGAGCATCATTTGGCTGTAATTGATCAATCATCACCTCAAAGTGATTGATGTACTGACTTGGAGAGGTGCTGCCATCAAATAACATAATGGTTGGAAGCTTGTATTTATGAGGGAATGGAACTTCCTTCCACTCTGTAGGATATGGTTGCTTTATGCCCAGTCTTTGTAGGCCATCCTTCTACTTGAAGGCCTCAAACTGAGTGCGTAAGAGTTTCACAGCCTCATTCGCATCTCTCAATGTTTGGGAATTGGTAGACTGATTAGAAGTGTTAGGAGGAGGAACATCGTAATAATTACCACCCCCAGCACCAGACTGACTGGGATCAGCTCGAATTAGTACAGAAGTAACCTGAGGAGTTGGTACCCCTAAATTAACCGGTATAGAAGATGCTATAAGCTCAGGATTTGTAGCAGGGTTTACAATCGGTGGCACTGTATGTTGAGCCACAATTATAGTGTGCATGCTTGCAACCATTTTTGCCATGGTCTTCAATTTGTCTTCTAATACAATAATTTGTTGCTCTTGACTGGTTGAAGTAGAGGCATCTTGATCTTCCGTAATGGTATATGCCATCACTTCTCTTCCTGCTATTGATGAGATAGTTTGTTCAGAACTTTTACTGTCTGTATCAAATACTGAGAAAGAGTCCTCTCCTATATGGGCGATGGGAAGATCTTCTTGATTAAAGACACCTTGGTTCAAATATCGATTTTTTGGTCTAGTGTATTGAAAGACACCTTCACTAGATGCATGAATCCGATCCAAGTATTGCTGACTGGGATTGCGGGATGTATTATGTCTTGGACGTTTTCCACCCCCAGTGCCTTGAGAAGTCATGTTAACAGAAGCATATAATAGCTCGTCTTTATCTTCTATTATATGTTCGGGAGTTGAAGCATAGTTCAGACGATCGAAGACAGATCGTCGAGCTGATTGGCAACAACAATTGATGACGACTTCATGAAGGCAGTGGCGATCTAAAGCATGATTTGGAGGTGAGGGAGACATCCATGTAATCTTCCGTCTTTGTGTAAGACGTTGCCAAAGATCAGTTACAACTACAGGATGAGAAGAAGTCGGAGGAACATATTCCTTAATGATGTTAGAAACATGTCTCCTATTCTTCATATGTTTTGTTCCCTGAGTGTACAAAGATGTACTCAACTCATTAGCGTAAATGGTTGGGTCCTTCTTTTCAAACCTTGGCTTCTGATATAGGTTGGCCTTTGGCATAGGGTTCTTACGTTTCACCAAAGTTGATATTGGTTGACGTCTATTGAGATAAGCGCGTAAATCTGAAAATTCTGCTCCAGGTGTCTCTGTTTGTGATACCCTCAATTTTTCTTGCTTAGATCTTGAAATTTGTAAGATAGGAAGGTCTTGACCAGACCCCATAAGGGTAGGTAAGATACCTCTTTGATCAGTATTCTTTCCGATATCAGAGATCCGAAGACTTTTGCTTAAAGGAATAGAATCTGATGTGTCTTCCTCTGAGTCATAGACCAGGGAAATTTGAGAAAAGACCAAAGGATGTTTTCCTTTATTTTGTAGAGGGTTAGCTAAGAAGCGTTCCCCTTTGTTCTGTTATGAGACCATTTTAGGCACAGATTGCGCCAATTGAAAAAGTGTCAAAGGACTCTTCCCTTTGTTATGTCTAGTGGCAGCACTAGAACATTATTTCTCCCAGTTCAAAACTGGAGAATTGGAAGAGGAAATAGCCAAAAGACTAGTTCCCTTGTGTTGTGCCAGAGCAGTAGACTGTGCCTGAGTTGCTGATTGCTTGGATTGTGCCATAGCACTATGGGCTACTGGTGGTGCCTTGACATCAACATGGGTAGACTGCACCTCAGCAACGGCCTGAACAGACTATGCCTTGGCAGTCAAGAGAGTAGTAGACTGCGCACGGGCAGCAGAAAGAGTGGATTGCATACCCGGGTAATATAGACAGGATGTGCCTGAGCCACTGAGGCGGATTGTGCCTTGGCCACTGAGCACTCAAGTTGCGCCTGGACAACAGCAACTGTAGGAGATTTAGGAGTCCACACAGTCCTGATCTTGGCGATAGCCACAGTGTGCTTGTTGCTCTTGGTATTGATTATATTCTCGTAGGCTGTCTGGTTGACTTGAACAACCAGAGTCTTCTGCATCTTGCCGATCGACGCAGTATCATATTGAGTTGTCACCTTCTCGTCGGAGGAGAAAGTCGTCCCTAGCAGAGTCGCCATTTTGTTCGCAAAAACAAAAAAGTTTTGAAGTACAATAAATTTTAGGGAAGTACAACTGTAGGAATCTGATCAGAAGATGATCACTTTATCCCTTGGACTATGTGAACTTGAAGACTAGAGCCTCTGGAGAATGCAGCAGTAATTTTTGCAAGAGTTTTTGATCTCTGTGCGTATGTATCTGATCCTTCAACAATGATTGGAAACTCTATTTATAGAGTTCAGGAAATAACTATTTTAGCAGTTATTCTGATATGCGCGAGGCTGGATTGCGCCACATTGGGTTGCGCCAACCTCCTATTGTGCCAACTTTTATTCAGTTATAAGTCATGTACTAACTGTATTTAGACGCGTGGCATCATGTGATTGAGATGCACGTGGTCATGTACAGGATAGTAGACACGTCTTGAGAGATTAGTGGCATGTGCGCGACGTCATCCTACTTTAGAGATAAAAATTGTCTCAACTTTATCAGATTGTGCGAACTTCAGTCAGTGACTAAAACTGCGCTTGATTGAGGTACGGCTAGACACGTGGCAGCTTTTGAGCAGAAGTCATTCAGATTGTGCCTAGGCACAACTAAGGATTTTGTCTGGATTGTGCCTAGGTGCAACTTACAAAGCATACTGGACAGCTGTCAACCAACTCTCCTCGAGTGGCACAATTCGCGGGATTTGAAGAGATTTTCCGCGTTTATGTGGTGTCAGTTGTCAGTGCTGTCAGGTAATGATGGCCATTAAGTATCAGACGCCACGTAGATTTTGGTACAATAATACTGGACGCAGTCTGATATATGACTCAACCTGTTCAGCGGCGTAGTTTGTTCTCTGAGCTTCATATCAGTGGCACAACCTGATTGTTGGGGTGCAACTTGATCACTGGTTAGTAGGTTCATGGCGCAACTTGATTTTTAGGCCCTACAGCAAGTACTCAGGAGATTATGATCGTTAGTGATTCTTTGTAAGTGATTTGAAACTCTATTTATAGAGTCCTAGAGATAGCTGTTAAGTAGTTATCCTGATTAGCGTACAATGTAAGTGGCGTGCCATACATCCTTTGGTGCGAATAGTTGGTTTAACTGCTTGACGCATGGCATGTTGTGATTGTTTGTGCTTGGTCAGAGCAGTATCATAACTGACCCAACTTTCAGGTGCAGATTGCACGACTGTTACAGCTAGGCCTCGGCTATAAATAGTTTCGAAGAGAGAGAAATACTTTTACTTTGCAATTTTCCTCTCTCAAGCCCTTCCTCTTCCCTAACTCGAAACTTTCGAAGCTCCATTACAATCGCAATAGCCCCGAAAAATCTACAGCCGCCAAAAAGGAAAAGAAAGTGGCCGGAGCCACTTTGTATGTTCCCCTACTGAGAGTGCCACCGTACATCATGCCGTCGGCGAGAGACAAAAAAGCAAACCCAGCTTTGAAAGGTAAGGGACTTGAACGGAGAAGACGATAGTAGGACTGTTTGTGCCATTCATGTGAAGTGCGACTAAGGCCAACATTGATCGCCTCTTTCAGAGTGTTAGTTAATGCTTTGCGCCATCTACACATTGTGCCACCTCTTTCAGAGTGTTGGGCTAAAAAAATTATAACCAATGACGCCATGCACCATCTGTCATATTCTCAGCATGTTGTGCCATCTGTCATAATGTGCAGACCATGCGCTATTTGATATGATGTACCATCTGGCTTGAGAATTGCATACGCTGGCTGAGGACTGGTTTTTCCTTTCCTGTGCCATCTATGATTAGCACATGGTATTATTCAGAAAAAATCTTTCAGAAGTTTTAACTCTGAATTTTTTCTTTTGAAGTTGAGTTGAGGGGAGACCCTTACGCTGCGGAGCTGGCATCTGCATTCTGCATCTGCATTCTGAGTGTCTGAATACCAAGAGGACCTGTATCATGTACCCTTTCCTCAGTATGATCTTTCTGAGACCCGGAGAGCTATGTTAGGTAATCAAGATTATAGAACCCTGCTTTGCTTAATGAACGGTACTCCTTTTCTGTCTGATATGATAATAGTTGTGTCTTTTTATTACAGAGGGTCCCATCGGGACGATTGCTGTGGTTCCGTTGGCATCTACAGCATTCAGCTTCAGCTCAACTATGGCTCCTCCGGATATGGGGACTCAGGTTGCGGAAGGAAGCTCTTCGAGGATACCCGTACCAATATCTCTTTGTGCACAATTCGTGATTCCTCCACCTTCTGCAGAAGGAGGGATTCAGGCTGAAGTGGCGAATCTTGGTGTATCGGCAATGACAAATATCATTGTTGAGACTTATACCATTGCTTTCTTCACTTCCTTGAGAACCCTTGTTTAGATAGTCTTAGAGAATGGCCACCCTATTAGTCAGCAAGGATAACTACCTCTTTTATCATTGAAGTCATCTGCAATATTGGTAATCTAGACCGGGTTAGCTTCTTAAAACATATCTTGGATGCACTCGAAGAGCCAATCAGTTCCTACCAAGATTTGATAAAAGGCAATATCCAGCGACTCATAGATTCTGAGTGTGAGGCGATAGCTCGCGAGTCTGCAGCACGACAAGCAGCGTTAGAAGATTTTGTAGCTATTTTTTTGATGCGGTCCACAGAGTTGGAGTCTAGCATTATCGAGACTACTTCCTCTGTCGAGCGTTATAAGACCGAAGCCTCAGAGAAGGAGAAGGAAGCAGATGAATACCAAGCTCGTCTTCAGGAATTAAAAGCTGAGATGGCCCAACTTCGTGAGACAATTAGATCTTCCAAGAGACGTGAAGAGGAAGTACTTGAAATGCATCAAGTTGCCGCAAGCTGCCTAGGCGATCTGAAAAAGGCAACAAGAAGAATTCATCCAAACTCAGAGTGCAGAAATTGAACGCCGAGTCAAATCCCTACAACCTTTTGACCCTGAATCTGGGCGAGCCTTGCCAGGCAACGGGTTCTTAATTCTAGAACTGAGAGGGCTGATGCTCTGAAGAGAATGATAACTGAACTGAGCACTCAGCCGCCCAAATAAAGCTATCAAATTATGACAACTTTTTATTTTATTTAGCTGAATGTACAATTTTGATGTTTTGCACGTCTTATGAATAAAAAGTTGGTCTTTTTGTGGCTCTATTACTTATTGCATATCTGTTTGAGACACAAGTAATAGATAGAAATGAAAAATATGTTCAGAGGTGCCGGACATGACATATCTCTTGAAAATAATAATACTTATTATATCTGTTCAGAGGTAATATGGACATAACAGAATATAATTTGTAATATTATTATTTTGAAGATGACATCGTCAGAGGTAATGTGGACGTGATGAGTCATTGATGTAGGTAGTTGAATTCAGAGGTAAATGCGGATGTGAATTCGTACATCTATTGATTATCCTTGAGCCAACTGGGACTCAAGAATAAGTTATCTTATAAAACAGCAGGGTTTCAAAAGATGATATTTGCAATGATAGAGTAGATGATGTTGTCACTCTGTGTCAACCCCTCAACCAATTTTATCCTCGTATATTTTTTTCCATACATTTTACCTTATTATTCTGTCATATACAATTGTTATGTTTATATGGGTTTTTATTTGAAATGCTAAGGAAGGGTTCAAGGAGTAATAATAGTATAACAGGGGCCTTGGTGCATATGTCACTTATTCAACCTTTTTTTAAAACCGAGTCCTTTCTCCTACTATTTTGAATTCAATTTGAATTCAAATTATACACAGATAGGATATAAACCAGATTTCCTCTTATCTCCTCAAACCCTTGTTCGATCATAGTGTATATGTATGAGAGGGTTGTGGCCAACCTCTCGGAAAACCATAGAAACCAGATTTTCTCCCCTGTCGTAAAATCAACAAGAGAGGAAGAAGAGCAGTCGATACTTGTACTCGACCAGAGGAATCGAAGAGGGAAGAACACTGAAAGGTTGAGGAAGGAAGCAGGTATCAACTCAAGAGGTACGGCCTGGAAATTCAATTCCTGCTATGTAGTTCTAGTATTCATGAGGTGTTAAATTCCTGTCACCAGTAATAGAAATCCCTGTGTAAATTCTCCTTACAATCTAGAGAAGTTGCAACATTTAATGGTATGTAAGTTTTAGCGGATAGTGGTAAAGGTATCCGAGTTGGGTTTTACTTTGTATCCAATGAATAAGTCCATGTGAACTTTCCCTTTGAAATCAAATCGGCACCAACAGAAACTTTCCTTGTTGTCCCTTAGATAGGATATGTGACTTGTTCAATCTTTAAGGTTCAGTCCTAGTGTGAGGCTTTGATAATCTTATACATACAACATTCGACTGATACGTTTGAGTATTAGTCTCGAACACCATGTGTTCTGTCCATTCCCTACTGAGTAATGTTCTATATGCATTGGCTGTTGTCCACAGTTATAGATATAAATAGGTGTTCTGCCATTGTAAACTGTGACTTTGGATATGTATTTGCGGATAGGGAATTGGTATAAATTGTACTAGAGACTTAGGGACTGATTTCTGTGATGTTTGATATGCTGAAACCAAATTCCTAAAAACAGATGTGGAACCAACCCCTGCAAACAGATCAATCCATACCCTGTCAACTCTTATAAACCTTTGTTCTCAAGCCATCGATTGTTGTATTTCACCAGTTTATTATTGCAACTTCATAAAGACATATATCATTACTTGATGGTACTCGTTATGTACACACAAATAGTGTTTTCTTTTATGCCACAGATGAAGACTCGATTTGGCTATATACCTCATGTTCTAGTTCTCTTTCCGGTTACCTGTGCTGTCCTCCCACGAATGCAATTAGAAACGTATACCTTCATTAAGGATTTTTGATGTGTTATATCTTGGTATACTTGAAATCAGCAGAGCAAGGGTCTCCTTGTGCTCACGTTTGGTAAGGTACTGGCCTGAGAAGGGGTATCCATGTGTATGGAGTAACACCGGACATGGCCGATATCTAGGATTGTTGTCAGACAATGTATACTGATTAATGTATCTTGTGCAAATAACAGGGGATTCGTTTGCACACAAAGGGTAACCATGAGCATTGGTGTGTCACGCATCCTTTATGAATTAATAAGAAAAAAAAATAGGTGTGAGTGCAGACCTGTGCCTGCACTGGATAGGGTGCATAACAGCAGTCGTAGGACAGGAAAGGGAGGGGAAGGTCAGTTAGAATGGGTGATCTGGTGTTAGTTTAGAAGGAAGAATGAGAATTATGTCAACTAAGGGTGTATTAGTTTAGTATAGGATGAATCGAGCCATATGGATATGTGTGTGCAGGTTTGCAGGTATACCTTGATGTAGCTACTGAAGAATCAAGATGGGTTTTGGCAGCCATTGGCAAGCAGTACTGATTAGGAGCCAATGTATGTTTGAAGTTAAATTGTACAGGTGTGGTCAATAGGTATAGCAAGTTGCATGCAAGGCAGCAGCCTACATACCAGGTACCAGTTTAGAGGTTGTTTGAGGGTATGGGTAACATTAGTAGGATCAATGGTATAGGCAATGTGAGGTCTTAGTGTTGGGTTGACAGGTGTAGACTAAGGGATCGAAGATATCTATAGTTCAGAGGGGGTTCAAGGCATTACAAAGGGCTTGATTTTGTAATTTATGATAGAGTATCAATTGCCTAATGGAAGCATTGACCTATAGATCAAACCCAGGAATTAAGTGCCAGAATTGGTTATATTTCTGTAGCTTGGTTCGAGAGAAAACTCTCTTGTCCAGAAGCAAGTGTATCCATAAGATAGTAGGTATACCCCTATAGCAGGTCCTGTAGTTAGGAACTCCACCAGGAAACCTTAGAATATCCAAGGGCAGGTAATACCAATAATAGGGATGGGTGGCAATGCAATGTGCCAACATTCCTGTACCTTAGGAGTATCAGTAAAGGATTGAAAGTAGGTCAGGGTGGCAATAGATTCGATAGAGGATATGTAGATATACACATTACTAATGTAATACCCTATGGTTGTTACCCATGCCATAAGGTTGTGTCCAACACTAGAGGCTAGGGGCTGTACTCATATGGGTTTAGTTAAGGAGACAGAAAACACATGTAACAAGTATAGAAAGACCATGTAGAAATCTTAGATTAGAGACCATCCGAGCCACTAAAGGCCACTTGGTAATATAAGTAGTACTTAGCAATGATTCAAACAGCTTTATCTTGTTTAGTTCATATGTTGATTTAGACTTAATTCATAAACAGGCTACTTGGATCTTGATACGGATTCTGACCCGTGCCAGCAGCTAAGGACCACAGGCAAGTATACCTTGCCTTCCTCTACAGGTTTACTTACATGCAGTTCTTTTCATTTTACTGTCTTGGATCATATATGGACATGTGCTTTCATGTTATTTTATGTGTAGTTGTTTTATTGTTTATAGCCATGTTCATGTTTTGGCCTTGTGTTTCACATTTGGAGTTTCTTGCCCGTACCTTGGTTGAGTCGTGTCATAGAACGAGTGCGTGTAGTAAACTGCCATAGCCTTGATTATCGTTTTGCACAACCAGAGAGTCCACACTCGGGATGAGGGTTGTTTGGTGCATCAGAGAGTCCACACTCGGCACAAGGGTGTTTGTCGTGATCAAATGGCACCAGAGAGTCCACACACGGGACGAGGGTTGACCATTTACACCAGAGAGTCCACACACGGGACGAGGGTGTCTTGCCGTGAGCTAACCAGAGAGTCCACACTCGGGACGAGGGTTAGTGCTTAGTTCAAACCCGTGAGTGCACACTCGAGATGAGGATTTGGTTCCTCCATTGATCTCGTGTATCGTTCATCCGGCAGTTCATTTATACGTAGTTGTTCGTGTGTTCGTGTGTTCGTGTTTGTAGTCTTTTGTATTGTTCTTGTTCTTTCTTGTTTATTTCTTGTGCATGATAAAACTGTTAGATAGGCATGTATATTATGTATCTTGCTATGTCCTCTAAGGACCTGATGATCTCCTCAGGTTAGCCGAGTTTGAGTCAGGAGCAGACGAGTGGATTGAGTTAGCTTCAGATCACGCGCTTGCAGTTGAGGTTACTTGGTTAGCAGGTTGTACTCAGTTGGTTCATTTCTTGTATTTCTCTATTTTTTCGTCTACTGGTAGTGGATTTGTGTCCACCGAACGTGACATTGATTTTGGATACATTCAGTTTATATTCATTATTGCTTAGTTACATGGATATTCACTGATCTCGTTTGTGTCTTGATTATTCCGTGGATGAGATATAGATTTCCCGTGATTCTAGTTTGCCGTAACTTGTGAGTATAGACAGCATTCTACCGCCGACACTGCGGCGTAGGCTGGACTTGGACACGCTTCGTATCCGAAAAGCGGGTGCGGGTCGTGACACTCTGGATAGACTCTACTGGGGATTCAAAGATTTGAAGTATGCACAATATTTGTTAGAAAATATAGTACACACTTTCAAACATGGTATTTCTTCAGAAATTTGCCGTTAATAGGCATCATAGCAATTCGGCCATCCATTTCTGACAGTTGATAAGCTCCATTTGAAAAAACTTCGCTTATAACGTAGGAACCTTCCCACTTTGGTTCGAACTTTCCCTTGCTCATGTGTATCATAGTCACAGGACGTCTGACAGTAAGGACTAGTTTACCTTTTTGAAATGCACGTACTTTGTCCTTACGGTTGAAGGCTTTTAAGATACGGGCTTGATATAGCTTGATGTGTTGTTGAGCTAGTAGCTGTCTTTTGTCAAGTGCTTCAAGTTGTTGAAGTCGAAGACGATCATTGTTTTCTGTTGTGAGTTCATTGGCAATGGCTATTCTCAATAACGAGATCTGAACCTCTAACGGAAGAATAACTATGCATCTATACACTAAAGAAAAAGGTATACAGTCGGTCGAAGTGCATACAGTAGTACGATAGGCCTATAGACCCTCTCCCAGCTTTTTGCTCTAATTTTGTTTATTGGTAGAAATAAACTTTTTAAGAAGCTTGATGATTGTTTTATTGAATGCTTCTGCTAAACTGTTAGCTGCGGGATTGTAGGCTGTAGAAGCGACATTGTTGATTCGGTTGTCATTACAGAATCGAGTGAATTTCTGACTGACGAACTGAGGTCTATTGTCATGAATGATTCGTCGAGGAATAACGAATCTTTAGATCACATGATATTTGATGAAGTTGATGACACTGCTTGTCTTGACTTCAGCTAAGGGAATGGCTTCAGCCCATTTGGAGGAGTAATCGGTTATAGCTAAGATAAACCGATGTCCTCGAGATGAAGGCAGATTAATAGGACCAATGACATCCATGCCCTAAGCTTCAAAGTGCCATGGTATTGTAGTAGGATAAAGGAATTCTGATAGTTGATGAATAAAATCTGCATGGATTTGACATGTTCAACATTTCCTTAAATATTCGATAGCGTCTGACACCATGGTTGGCCAATAATATCCCATACGTCGAATTCGATCTTGTAGCTTAGGCTCAGGCTGATGTGCACCACAGACACCATCGTGAGCTTCATGTAATATCTACTTTGCTTCATCTTCGGCAAGACAACGTAGAAGCATACCATCATAGGATCATCGGTAGATTGTTTTAGAGGCATGGTTATAGTAGAATCGAGGTGATTGCCGACAAATTATTGGCTTCTTTAGGATCTTCAAGTAGGATATCATATACCACAAAGTCGATGAAGGGAGTTCTCCAGTCTTCACTTGTAGTGCAGACCTCGACTGAATTATTGGATTCCAGATGCAAATTATTCTCAATGCAGAATAATTCTCTGTTAGTGATGACGATCATCTGTTGTCTTTTTACAGGGATTGCTAGTACAGCTACTAGATTGGCAAGCGCATCAGCTTCTGTATTGTAAGCTCTATGTACATGTTCAATAAAGAAACCTTTGAACGATGTAGCAAACTTGACTGCAACTTCATGATATGGAACGAGATCTTGATGTCGTACTTCATACATACCTTTAACCTGATTGACGATCAGTTTAGAATCTTTGTATACTTTATGGTATTCGATATCCAAATATTTAGCTAATTGAAGACCGATCAGTAGAGCATTGTATTCAGCAACGTTGTTAGAGCATGGTTCGTTTAAAGAAAAAGCTCTCTGAATTGCCAGTCCTTCAGGAGATATTAGAACGATTATAACTCTCGACAATAATGCCTTTAGGTCCGATTCTGGAAGCACCATCAAAGAATAGGCGCCAAACGAGGATTCCTTCTGAAGTCATGTTGGATTCCAAAGTTTTATCAGGAATTTTGTCATAGACTTTAGATGTCTTAGGGATTCGATGAGCAGCCAAGAAGTCAGTTAGGGCTTGACCCTTAACAGACTTTTATGGGACATAGATCATATCATACTGTGCTAGTAATATGGCCCATGTAGCGAGTCTGGAATTGAGTGTACTAAGCTTCTTCATCAAGACTCATAGAGGATTGACTCTGGAGATGACATGAATGATTTGGCCCGTGATGTAATATCGTGTTTTCTGAACAACGAACATCAAAGCTAAACATTCTTTTTCCACTGGAATGTATTGATGTTCAGCACCGATCATTATACGACTAAGATAATAGATGCCTTGCTCATGACCTTTTTTTTTTCTTTTGGGCTAGTAAAGCACCCAGGGAATGATCCATTGCTCGGACATACATCAGGATGGGTATTCCTGTGACTGGAGGCACCAGGAATAGAGGATTCATCAAGTACTGCTTTATGTCTTCAAATGCTTGTTGGCTTCTTCAGTCCAAACGAAAGATACACCTTTCTTCATTAGTTGAGTAAACGGTCTGCAGGTCCAGAGAGATTTGAAATGAATCTTCTGATGTATGTAAGCCATCCCTAGAATCTTCGTAGATCTTTTAGGATGCGTGGAGGACGCATATCTTGAATGGCTTTGACTTTTTTGTGGTTAACATGTGTCACTCTCATTTTTTGTTATACGTATTTCCAGTATACGTATGCAGATTTTGACCCGTATTTTATTTACTATATTTTTGTATTTCTTTATTGCTTGTCTTGATGTATCTTGACTAGGGTTGACCTTGGGTTGGGTTGGTCCAACTTGACTTGCTTTGGATGACTTGGTTTGATTTATTTTGATGGTTGGTTCAACATGTTGAGCCACCCCCTCTCTTTATAAAACCCAACCACCCCTTTCTCTTTCTTCATTACTTTCATTTATTTCTTCTCCTTCTCCATTACTCTCCCACCAACCTAGAAAGATTAGGTAAGTGCAACTTGCTTCATGATGGATCCTCCATTTTGTTGTTCTATCTTCTTTTCTACATGATTCTAAGCATCTTTGAAACTTGGAGTTTTCGGTTTGGACAGATGGATTCTTATAGATCTAAGTTCCATTTTCGGTTTTCTTGGGTTTTGATCTATCAAACTTACTTGTTTTTGAAAACTAATTGTTCCCTGTGGTAGAAAATTTGATTCTACACAATTTTAACTTTTGAAAAGTTAGATTTTGACTTATTTTGAGGAAGTTATGGCCAAGTAAGATTTGGACATCTTCTATGTTTATCTGTCCTGGTTCTGGCAGGGATGATGAATAGTGCCTGGCCGCATAGCTGCATATTACCTGGCCGTATAGCTGTATAGTGCCTGGCAGCATAGTTGTATAGTGCCTGGTCGTATAGTTCCTTACCGCATAGCTGCATAGCGCCTGGCCGTATAGTGTCTGGCCGTATAGCTGCATAATGTCTGGCCGCATAGTTGCCTAGTGCCTTGTCGTATAGTGCCTGGCCGTATAGCTGTATAGTACATGGTCGCATAGCTGCTTAGTGCCTGGCCGTATAGTGCCTGGCCGTATAGTGCCTGGCCGTACAGTGCCTGGCCGCATAGCTTCATAGTGCCTAGCCGTATAGTGCCACAGACCGTATATTTGGCTGTTTTATGTCATATTTGGCTGGATTATGGCCAGAATTTCTCCTAACTCCCAACATGAAAGTTGTAAATCTTTTCCTTGGCTTCAAGAATATGTTACTAGCTATTTTATGCAAGTTTCTCTCATTCATGATAATGTAGGGATAGAACACGATAGTGGCCCGTCGTGGCGCACTCTTGACAAGCAACCTTGGCATGATAATGACATGATAGTGGCCCGTCGTGGCGCATTCTTGAAAAGTAAACGTGACATGTAATCTTGAATGCCATGCGGCGGCCATCTCGACCTGCTAAGTAATAACTCGTCTTGACACCGTGGGTGATTGTTCTTGAATGTGCCCGTACAAACTATATGTCTCATCTTGTATCATGTCTAGGACATGAATACCTAATTTTCCATGGTCAGGGATTCCTACTGAATCTGACTAGGATAATGACTAGATTGATCAATAGTTCATGAAGAGATTTTCCAGCTACAGGCAGTCCCGTTATCTGGGTGCTTTAATTGGACTTGTAGCCTGCCGTCGAGTAGGGCATATTTCCAGCACGCTGTCATGTGTTGTACCCCTAAGTCACCTAATACAACTCTCTCAACTTGTAACTGGATAACCTGGATTAAGACTGCAGGGCTTGTGGCTGTTGGAACATCTCAATGCATCTTTTAGTAACTAGGCTGGTGATAACCCTAGTTAGTTAAAGTATCAAGCCGTACTCCTTGCTTGGTCATGATTGATGAATGGAGTCTAGTCTAGTCTTGTCTAGATGAGGCCAGTACATGGTTACTTCAGCATGTTACTTTTTATGCTTCGCTTTATCGATAATTGGTTAGAGAAAAAGTTCTGTTCAGGTGAAGGGTTACAACCCCGATCCTTCTTTGGTTTATGAGTTGTAACTTGGTTACCGGAATAATCCTTTAGTTATCTTATCGTTTTATCATCCCGTTTTCTCTAACTCATGTCTTTCGTTTTCATTTATATTTTTATGTGCTAATATGCTGGTTTTAGTTCTTAAGTGAAGCCTCCCTTGTGCTACTTGCTCTTTTGGGGTCTAACACAGCTGGTTTTGTATGGCCAGATTTTAGAGTAGCTCCCGAGGATCTTCCAGCCTTTCTGCCAGATGGTGAACACTAGAAGAAATTCTGGCAACGAGTGGGTTTATTTTGCTCTTCCGCTCTAATTGTAAAATTATTCTTTTGAGACGTTTAGCCGCCGAGCAAGTGTTAGCTCGTGTTGAATACTTTACTTACTATCTACCTACTGGCTGTAACATGATTAACAAATCATAAGGTTGATCATGTATGACTGAAACTCTTGCTAGTCCTCACATTTTGTATGACTATTTCATGATCATCTGAATATGAATTGTTTGGGACGCCTTACTTTGTATGTCTGATGATCTACTATCTTATGACATGTACTTACTTTTTTGAGATTGAGACACTAGGCTTGTTCTTGACCATAAGAGATTGATAGTTTGTAAATAAACCCTGATGCATCTAGACAGTCGTGACCGTATGTCGAGGTGGATTACACTTCTATATACGTAGCTGGCTATGTCTGTCCCCCGCTCTCCAATATTCTGGTTGTAGGCATGACACGGTCTAAGTGGTGGCTCATGCAGGTCTTGTAAATCAAGATGTGTGGGGATTTTACCGAATAGATGTCTCAATCAGCACTCGTCCTTGATCTCTACTCGTGTCTCTTAATCTTTCTGAAATCTTGACCTGATCATATGCTTATATCATCGATCTATCTTGGTCCTTCCTTATTGTTTTCTATGTCATTTCTTCGGTGGCATTGTTCCTGGTCCTGTTGATCAGCCCAGCGGAGAACCTCCAGTGAACCAGCAACAACCTGGGGACCAAGCCCAGCACTCAGGGTAGCCTCCAGAGTTATGCCTTCCGGGGGTCAAGAGCTACCGGTTCAGCCAGTCCAGCCTGCAGAGCCTGACAATGGAGTCCTGGTAGGGCTCATCCGAGAATTTTTTGCGTCACAAGATCGTCGGGGTGATGCCCTGCACCAGACAGTACAAGATGCTATGGGCAGAGTTGGTTATCATGGAAACAATACAGCCAACAACTTCAAGCGCCTGAACCTTCCTTTCTTTAACGGAACTAAAGATGCTATTGTTGCTGATGCATGGCTTCAGGACACAGAGGTTATCCTGGAAGCAGCTAGGATTCCTGAGGATGAGAAGGTGGCCATTGTGCGCCTGTAATTATTGGACTTAGCCCTCACCTGGTGGGCGATGCTAGTAGTGGGTTTGGCGACGCCTGTCTTATGGGCGGTATTCAGCGACAAGTTCCAGACGCAGTAGCTTGCTATGATCTGCAGACGAGATTCACCAATCTTAAGCAGATGAGAAGAACGGTCGATGGATATACGGCCGAGTTTTCTAGGCTTAGTCGGTATGCTCCCACCTTGGTGGCTACCGAATTGGACCAAGCCCAGCGATTCCAGCAGGGATTCCACCTAGAGATCATTATATCAGTAGAGCAGTTTGAGCACGAGACATTTGATGCCGTCTTGTGAGCAGCAAAAAGGTATGAATATACTTCGCAGAGGATTGTAGATAGAAGCAGAGGACAGATGAGGTCCCATGGATAGATGTCCCAGTCATCAGCACCAGTCCCAGCAGCTAGGGCTTTGACTATTGGAGCTCCTAGGAGGGCGACCACAGTTTCGTCGATTCAGCACTCGACGCCGACATATCCTCAGCAACAGAAGCAAAAGCAGTCTTCCGCAATGGGCTGCACTCATTATGGGAAGCCAAGACATGTAATATCAGAGTGTCGCAGAGCACAGGAATTGTGCTTGGCTTATGGGGCATCGGACCACAAGATAGGGTCATATCCGAATAGAGACAGTTCATCATCATCAAACCTAACCAGTCTATCGGTTAGGGGTCCAGCACCAGTGCAACAGCAGTACCAGCCTCCGAGGCTATTGTCGCCTCAGGCTCAGCTGTATGCCCAAGCTCAGATTCAGAACAGGCAGAGAGGTCACCAGCAGAGGGGACCAACACCAAGAGGACAGGGTCAGGCTATGGCTCTGATGGTATAATAAGAATTAGCATCAGGTGAGGGGGTGGCAGGTACCATTCTCGTCAACTCTTTTCCAACATCAGTATTATTTGATTTAGGGGCATCGCATTCATTTATGTTTGTACGATTCGCAACACGGATAGGATTGGAGCCTGAGTCATTATCAGTAAGGCTCAGTATACTTACTGGTAACGGTCTTGTGGGAGTAGATAGAGTCTATTCCTCGTATCGAATCGTAGTTAGCGGTAGAGAGTTTTTTGCTAGATTGATAGAATTTTCGATGACCGACTATGATGTGGTCCTAGGAATGGATTGGTTGAAGAATCAATACGCAAGAATAGACTGCCATATTGGCAGGATTATTTTTGGTATTCCCGACAAACCAGAGTTTTCATTTCCAGAGGCAAAGTAGAACCTTCTCTACCAGTCTTGCGGATGGCAGTAGCAGTAGCAGTTCAGTTTTCCAGAGTAGTAGAAGAGTTTCCTGATGTATTTTCCAAAGAGCTTCCAGGCATGCCCCCAGAGAGAGAGATAGAGTTCACCATTGGTTTGCTTCCAGGAACGGCACCAGTGTCAGAGAGAGTCTACAGAATGGCATCTTCAGAGTTAGAGATCTTGTACAAGATGATTGAAGAACTCAGAACCAAGGGATTCATTCGTGCTAGTAGATCACCTTGGGGAGCCCCGATACTTCTTGTGAAAAAGAAGGATGGTACGTCAAGATTATGTGTTGATTATCGTACCTTGAACTCTGTAACAATCAAGAACAGATATCCTCTACCAAGGATAGATGACTTATTTGATCAGCTCAAGGGAGCGGCAGTATTCTCGAAGATTGACTTGCGATCAGGGTACCATCAGATCAGAGTTAGAGAGCAAGACGTCCAGAAGACAGCATTCAGATCAAGATATGGGCATTGGGAGTTCCTTATTATGCCATTTGGAGCGACCAATGCACCAGCCGTATTCATGGACCTCATGAATTGTATCATCATACCTTATTTGGATCAGTTTGTGATAGTACTGCAAGAATATTGTCACGACCCGCACCCTAGAGTTAGGGCACGAGACGTGGGTACGTCCAGCCTATGCCGCAGTGTCGGCGGTAGAACGCTGTCTAGGTCTCATGCATCTAACAGTATAAGGCTAAGCAGTTTACACTCCCCGAATGGGGGTGACATAGCAGAATATAAACTCAATCACATCTAAGGTAGAGCATAATGGAAGATTGATAAAATATGAAATCCAAAAGATATACAGCAGATAGAAGTCTAAGTGCCTAAGATACACAAACCCAGAAATACATCTCAAAGCTCAAATACAGTAAATACAACTCAAGACAACTGAAAATAAACTATGAGCAAAACTCTAGCTACCTACACAACCTCTATTGTGTCTCCTCTAGGCTAGCAGGCAACCTCCAGGCTATCTGTAAAATTTATCAACAGGTCCAGTCAGGACAGGAGCGAGTACAGTATATCTCAACAATATCATAACAGGTTAGAAAATATAAACATGCTAGAGAGTAAGATACAGGATCTGAAGAAATAACATGATGAAAAAGGAAGACTGTAAATAAATAGATACAACATATAGAGAACTAATAGTGACTAGTGATTCAGAGCACAAGATGGTTATGTAAACGGCACGATATTGTACACGAGTAATCTACAGAGGTTTGTACACGAGTAATCTACTGGATTGATTACATAACCACTTCTACTCCCCCGCCCCAATCAATACACAAGGATCTAGCTAAGTTATGTTATTGTACACGAAGGTCATGTGAAAACATGATTATACACGATTTCACACGTTTCGTACACGAATGTAACGAATACAAAGAATACACGATGCTCACAATAAAGTACACGAACACGAATACCCGATGTATCCGCTAAGGGGATAACATCGCACAACAAGATCCATATAGTACTAATCCGTGTTTCCGACGTGTCAGCATCATGTAAAGTAATCTAAAGCAGGAAATATAATCCTAAACAAGATATGAAATGATCAGAGAATGTACTCGCCTGCTATCTGAATGTCCAAAGGAAATGTACTGTCCGAAGAGAGGTGTCTGGCTCCTATTTAGAACAGCACAAGTCACAACAAGTCCAAAATGGTAAAATAAAGCTCTACTAAGCATTCTACATGATTCTAGGTCATTCTAGGTCAAAGTCAACTCTTGGTCAACTCTGGTCAACCGTACTAGTCAAACTAGGTTAACTAGGCAGTACTAGGTCTAAACCTAGACTAACAAGCCTCATTAGGCCTAACCAAGCCTAGACTATCACTCACACAAAATCACAAAGCTACACAAGTTATCAAACACCCATTACATATATATTCATATATATTTTTATTACAAGCAAAGTGCATAAAGACAAGGAGTGAGTGATACATGAATATGGATATGGCAATGTATACATAGTAGTACAATGTGTTCAAGTGTGAAGGGGGTTATGTTAGAAGGATAACATTTAGCAAGGGTTCATTGTGTCACATAGAAGAAATAACATGTAAAGCATAGGTTTAGCATGTGTGTGTGAGTGTTAATCATAACAAAAGAGTTTATTTATACATCAAAGGGTTTACTCATAACAGTAAGTAGGTTTTATGTGTATTCATGATTGGGGTTACTGTCAAAATGTAGAAGGGGGTTTTAACATATGAACATGGTGCTAAGTGCTAATATGGTATCATACATTCCTATCATGTTGGCATTCATATATAGCATACATTCATACTTGATTATGTTACTTACTTACATATGGATACTTGCATACATGTTTCAATACCTTGCATTACCCACATGCTTTCATTTCATCCATTTATTCATGCATCGCATTCATTCATTCATTCATTTATGCACCTATACATACATATTTGAATACATTATATACTTTCATACATTATATCATTTATGCATACTCTATATTATATTACATTATCTTAACACACACACACACACACATATATATATATATATATATATATATATATATATATATATATATACACATGCATACATACATATTTGTACATACAAGGATACACAAAATGCATATGTCGTATAGTAATCTTCTACTTAAAATCAATATTGTACAAATTAAGCATTCATTAAATTCTAGGATTAAAGTATGTTATAGATCTTTGTGTTAGCTTTCCGAAACTTTAAACAGATCGCATTTTCGTGTCCGGAAGCTCCCGGAATCGCAAAAACACCGAAACGCGTTCGTCTTTCGTACAGCTGACACTCAAATACTTTTACAGAAAGTTTCAGAACGAATTTGGCTTATTAAAATATATATTTGGAAAACTAACTTCGATATGGTTCTTTTAAAAAAACGGAAGAAAAATCGGAGTTTTAAGCTAAAAGTTATGACATTTCTAAGTTGCTATTGCTACTAAAAACGTGGATAAATATTATGACGAATTTAGGTAGTTTGAGACAAAAGAAACACAAGTATATAACATAATATATCAAGAACTCACTCTCTACACTAATATATATATGAGACACTATAGAATACATCTCCAATACAAAAATTTGAGATTAAACATGTAATAATTTATTCATACATAACAACAACACATAGTGTGTCCAAATTTGGAGTTTTTCCACATGGACACAACCACAACACAAAGGACACTCCTATGACCTCCAAATGGACACGAAATAGACACAAATGGAGATACAACCATGGGAGTCATCCTATGGGTTCAAAATATTTCTATATGCATGTAGGGATGGATTAGAGGAGAGATTATACCTTCCGGGAGGGAGATTCAAAGGAAAATCCTTCCGAGAGATTCTAAAAGGACACGAACGAGCTCCGAATCCTCCCAAACTTGGCTAGCACCCTCTAACCATGGAGTAGAGGAGAAATGAAGAAGATTTGGTGGAAGAAGGGGTTGATTTGGAGATAAAATCAATGGAGGTTCATCTCTAATTAATTTGGGGAAGAACAAGAGAGAGAAAGTGGATGAAAACAAATGAATGAAGGAGTGACTCACTCCTTATCCCCCCCATAGGTGCCTGCCCAAAAATGGTGAGGTGTCCCCTATTTGAATGTCCAAAATGCCCTCCACTAATCTATTTGATTTAAATTAGGAATGGGTTAAAGGTTGAGGTCAATTTAGTCTAGTTTTAAGTCTCTAATTAAACTAAACCTATCCATAGATAATTAGTCTAACTACTAACTAAAATTAATATCATGTGGACTAAAATTAATATCATGTGGGCCATGCCTAACTAGTGTGTGGATCCCACTAGAGTCAACTACCCCCCGGGTCCCCGTTTCAAGTCGGATTGAGTTAAAATTCGAACCCGACTCAAATAACCCCAAAACAATATCATAAATAATAAAATAAATTTCAACCCCAAAATAATATCATAAATAATAAAATAAATTTTAAAAATATTCAAAAATATAAAATGATAAAAATATTCCTGTTTCTGAAAACTGGGGGTGACAAATCTATACACCTTAAAAAAAATTCGTCCTCGAAATTAAAACAAAGCAATCACAGGAAACACATGCAAAAAACAATCTCATTCAAATACTTTTCAAAAAAAAAATCAGCAATAAAAAAAATCTCTTTGAGGCACATCAAACATTTGTAAATAAAAACTGATACGTGTCCGATACGGACACAAAACCATCACAAAATCACACCTATCAAAGGTCAAAATCAACAATCACCAACGCAATAAATATCAAAATAATTCAAAGAGGTCAAATGCAGAATATCCTTAGGCCAGAAATGACATTAAAACATCCTAATCACATGGTTAGGCTCTAGGTCAAACAGTCTCTAGGGTTTCATGTCACGACCCGCTCCCAATTTTGGGATACGAGTACGTGGCCAAGTCCAGCCTACGCCGCAGCATCGGCGGTAGTACGCTGTCTATGATAACAATGGTCCACAACAAGCACAACACGCATATATATATCATCCACAACTAAGCCAGCAAAAATTACTAAAATATCCAATAGTCTCAATATTATAAATATGAAAAATCCACTCCAACTTAGAAAGTCTCGGGAACAAACCCGGATAGCAGAAAATAAAATAGACAACTAAACTCCATAACTATAACTACTAACTAATGCGAATCCATAAGGAAGAAATTATGCTAATTCGCATCAGTGCTGGAACCGGGTACGCCAGTGACGTCAGAGTCGCCAACATACTCACCGTAGACCTCGGGGCAAATCTCTTCGTCTAAAGCTGAAAAATAGTTATCCAGTCAGGATTGGAGCAAGATCACCATAACACTACATTACACAATATAGTATACAAGCATGAAGGAAAGATAAAAAGAATTTAACTGAAGATAAGTATAGGCATGACATTGTATGATAAGAAAGTACCTTTGAGACATGATAACAATATGAAGGTAGACTTTGACATACCACTAAGACATGATGACAATAAGAAGGTAGACTTGACGAAAGAAGAACAGTAGACAATAGAGCAACAATGATTAAGTCACGTGTACTGTGTGTTTTAGAATACCAACTTTCAGCATGTAGACGACTTGGGATATCCGTCAGTCATACGTGTGGTGCATGACTGATATTATGCAATCAATGTATAGGGGGTCTGTATTCAATTCGTTGACCACATGCTTACTTGTTGTATTCCTTCGCCCGACTCACTCACAATACATGTCCACTACGATAAACATTTGCAATACGATAAACTGTAAACAATAGAAAACAATGAGTAAAAGATGAACATGTATATATATCCTAACGATTCTAACTCTCGTGCACAATAGTAATCATGAGCAATGACAACCATGAACCATAAGGGAGTAATAGTGAAAAGACGACACGAAGATACATGCAGCATAAAATAAAGGAAACATAGGTCATAGTGATACTTGCCTGCTCCGATAGATGAATAAGTCACAAGTCAAGACGTCGTAGCCCGATCTACCCCGACACAAAAATAATCACAAGTTAGATCAACGATTCCCACTCTAAAAATCCTAGAAAGTGGCTAATGGGTTAAATCAATTAATACTATTCTAATCCTGGAATAAATTATCTAAAATCCTATTTTAACCTATTTAATTCTGAAATAACAATCTACACACAAATATTTGGCCAAAGAAATTTACGGTTTCAAATTCGGGACTCGTGGCACGCAAACCGAGACATACTGTTGACTAACTAGTCAAACATTATGAATTAAAAGTTTGAGTGTGCAACATGATAGATTTCAGTGTCATGAGGGCACTGGAATCGACCTGCCGCAAAATCACGATTTGGTCAAAAGTTATCGCCATTATGGCTAACCATGACCAAATCGATGAACTGTTGACCAAATCTGACCTCTAGAATAAAATAAAATACTAGATGAAACTCTAAATTTCTAGAAAAATTATATGTTTTAGATCTTGGTGTCAGCTTTCCAAAACTTCAAACGGATCGCAAAACGGAGTTCGGGATCGCTCAAAATCTCGAAAACCGTACGACGTGTAAATTTTTGGACAACCGACACTCAAATAATTATTCAGAAACCTAACCTCAATATGCTTCTAACAAAAAAAGTGGCACGCAAAATGGATGTCTAGATCAACGGCAATCGCTCCGCGAAGTCGAAGAACTCTCCCGAACTCTCCCACAAAAAGCTGCTGAATAAAATAGGGTTTCGGATAAACTAATAACTAATATATATATATAGGGCTAGGTCGGTGGCTTGAGGCGGCTAAGGGACACGTGTCAACCATCTAAACACTCCCATCATGATCCTACGGTCCAAACCAAGCTGAGCTTGGCTCGGACTAGGACTAAGTGGGTGGCTCGGAGACCGAGCCGCACCCGCCCCCTCTCACTGACACGTGGGGCCGCCCTCCCGCTTTCAGTGGCTGACGGGTGGGCCCCCCGCGGCTGGCTGGGTATTATATAATAGAAAATAGGATTTTTAATTACAGAAAAAAATAAATAAAAATCAGGAAAAATCCTAAAAATTCCAAATAAATCCCAGAAAATTCCTAAAAATTCCTAGAAAATATAGAAAATATTTTAAGGGTTCTAGAGCCCCAATAAATTATTTGACCTCAAAAATACCCTCGGGTGCTCTCACAGTAAATCCTAGAAGCTTAGAAAATTAATAAAATCATATATAAAATTCTCTAAAAATCTCCATAAAATCCTGAAAATTCTAAAATGGTGAGATAATATACTAGGGACTATCTAGGGGCCCCAGAGACTATATACAACCTAATTTCCTTATATCTAACCTATAGGCTTAGGCAAAAATCTTACGATCCCAAATCAACATCCTAGTAAATAATTAATTTTAACTAAAATAAAAATAAAAAAATCTCCAAAATAGAAAATAAATTCTAGGAACCCAAATGCTACAAACTATCCCCCTTAAAAGATTTTTGTCCTCAAAAATCAAAACATCACAAATAGCATAGTATAATACCTAACTCTTACAAGCACTAATTTCTTAATCTAAGTCACGGAGAGATAATGGCTAGGAACATAAGGGAACTAACAACTAACTAAGCATGCATAACAACTAAAACTAAAGAAGGCTCTACGAACTCGATACTCTCTGCTGTCGATCCCTCAGGTTCGGGAGTATCAAAAAGGTTAGCTACCCTTTTCCCCTTACGGATCGCACTGCGCCTTGTCTCAACCATTGCAAACTAAAAGGAAAGAAAGGATATGGTTAGAACGGTAGATGCAAACATATCGAAGAAATCATGGACGGAATCAAGCAAGATGCAAATTAGGAGACAATAAGATCCTAAGATAAAATAGACTCATAAGGTTGGAAGTCCTATTTGTGGATGATACAACCTCCTAAATTCAAATCTATTCGCAGGCTCGTAGTAGTACAGCTAACTTAAGCACTACCACGAGTTCGCAGTCTTTTGCGAAATTGGACCTGCATGGGCCACCATAAAAACTTGTCACGACCCGCTCCCAATTTTGGGATACGAGTACGTGGCCAAGTCCAGCCTACGCCGCAGCATCGACGGTAGTACGCTGTCTATGATAACAATGGTCCACAACAAGCACAACACGCATATATATATCATCCACAACTAAGCCAGCAAAAATTACTAAAATATCCAATAGTCTCAATATTATAAATATAAAAAATCCACTACAACTTAGAAAGTCTCGGGAACAAACCCGGATAGCAGAAAATAAAATAGACAACTAAACTCCATAACTATAACTACTAACTAATGCGAATCCATAAGGAAGAAATTATGCTAATTCGCATCAGTGCTGGAACCGGGTACGCCAGTGACATCAGGGTCGCCAACATACTCACCGTAGACCTCGGGGCAAATCTCTTCGTCTAAAGCTGAAAAATAGTTATCCAGTCAGGATTGGAGCAAGATCACCATAACACTACATTACACAATATAGTATACAAGCATGAAGGAAAGATAAAAGGAATTTAACTGAAGATAAGTATAGGCATGACATTGTATGATAAAAAAGTACCTTTGAGACATGATAACAATATGAAGGTAGACTTTGACATACCACTAAGACATGATGACAATAAGAAGGTAGACTTGACGAAAGAAGAACAGTAGACAATAGAGCAACAATGATTAAGTCATGTGTACTGTGTGTTTTAGAATACCAACTTCCAGCATGTAGACGGCTTGGAATATCCATCAGTCATACGTGTGGTGCATGACTGATATTATGCAATCAATGTATAGGGGGTCTGTATTCAATTCGTTGACCACATGCTTACTTGTTGTATTCCTCCGCCCGACTCACTCACAATATATGTCCACTACGATAAACATTAGCAATACGATAAACTGTAAACAATAGAAAACAGTGAGTAAAAGATGAACATGTATATATATCCTAACGATTCTAACTCTCGTGCACAATAGTAATCATGAGCAATGACAACCATGAACCATAAGGGAGTAATAGTGAAAAGACGACACGAAGATACATGCAGCATAAAATAAAAGAAATATAGGACATAGTGATACTTGCCTGCTCTGATAGATGAATAAGTCACAAGTCAAGATGTCGTAGCCTGATCTACCCCGACACAAAAATAATCACAAGTTAGATCAACGATTCCCACTCTAAAACTCCTAGAAAGTGGCTAATGGGTTAAATCAATTAATACTATTCTAATCCTGGAATAAATCATCTAAAATCCTATTTTAACCTATTTAATTCTGAAATAAAAATCTACACACAAATATTTGGCCAAAGAAATTCACGATTCCAAATTCGGGACTCGTGGCACGCAAACCAAGACATACAGTTGACTAACTAGTCAAACATTATGAATTCAAAGTTTGAGTGTGCAACATGATATATTTCAGCATCATGAGTGCACTGGAATCGACCGTGCCACAAAATCACGATTTGGTCAAAAGTTATCGCCATTATGGCTAACCATGACCAAATCGATGAACTGTTGACAAAATCTGACCTCTAGGAATAAAATAAAATACTAGATGAAACTCTAAATTTCTGGAAAAATTATATGTTTTAGATCTTGGTGTCAGCTTTCCAAAACTTCAAACGGATCGCAAAACGGAGTTCGGGATCGCTCGAAATCTCGAAAACCGTGCGACGTATAAATTTTTGGACAACCGACACTCAAATAATTATTAAGAAATTCGAGATCAAAATTACAGAAATTAAAATGTATATTCAGAAACCTAACCTCAATACGCTTCTAACAAAAAAAATGGCGCACAAAAAGGACGTCTAGATCAACGGCAATCGCTCCGCGAAGTCGAAGAACTCTCCCGAACTCTCCCACAAAAAGCTGCTGAATAAAATAGGGTTTCGGATAAACTAATAACTAATATATATATATAGGGCTAGGTCGGTGGCTTGAGGCGGCTAAGGGACACGTGTCAACCATCTAAACACTCCCGCCATGATCCTACGGTCCAAACCAAGCTGAGCTTGGCTCGGCTCCGAGCTTGGCTCGGACTAGGACTAAGTGGGTGGCTCGGAGACCGAGCCGCACCCGCCCCCTCTCACTGACACGTGGAGCCGCCCTCCCGCTTTCAGTGGCTGACGGGTGGGCCCCCCGCGGCTGACTGGTATTATATAATAGAAAATAGGATTTTTAATTACAGAAAAAAATAAATAAAAATCAGAAAAAATCCTAAAAATTCTAAATAAATCCCAGAAAATTCCTAAAAATTCCTAGAAAAATATAGAAAATATTTTAAGGGTTCTAGAGCCCCAATAAATTATTTGACCTCAAAAATACCCTCGGGTGCTCTCACAGTAAATCCTAGAAGCTTAGAAAATTAATAAAATCATATATAAAAGTCTCTAAAAATCTCCATAAAATCCTGAAAATTCTAAAATGGTGAGATAATATACTAGGGACTATCTAGGGGCCCCAGAGACTATATACAACCTAATTTCCTTATATCTAACCTATAGACTTTGGCAAAAATCTTACGATCCCAAATCAACATCCTAGTAAATAATTGATTTTAACTAAAATAAAAATTAAAAAAAAATCTCCAAAATAGAAAATAAATTCTAGGAACCCAAATGCTACATTTCACTAGCAAAATATCAAAATCACAAGTCATGATTTTAAATAGTTTTAAAATGATTTAAAAAAATTACCAAAAATTATATCATGATTTAAATGTCAAATCAATAAATGATTAAAATTATAAATTTCAAAATTATCCTTATTTTAGAAAACTAGGTGTTACAAGTCTACCTACCTTAGAAAAATTTCATCCTCGAAATTAAAATGTTCATACTCCTTCTAGGTCAAACCCCCACAATCAAAGTCCCAGAACTTAAACAAATCATATGATTTAAAAGGACGACATACATGGTCATGGCATATGGTGGTAGCGAAAGTCTCATCTAGGTATACTAGTCATGCTAAACCAAAACGGTCATAGGGTATCAAAACACACAAGCAATCTAGGGTGCTAAACTAGAAAAGTTACAGAAATAACAAATCATCAAAACTGTAAGGCAGTCTACCGCCCTATATAAAAACTGGTACTTATCAAAAATAAAATAAAGATAACTACCAATTATCTTTAAAGGGGTACTATTCAAAGAAAAATCAAAATCAAAATTTTTAAAAGCACAAATGTCGAGCATTGAAATCCAATCACATTATATATAGAGAGAGTGTGTTAGAGAGGGAAAGCTAGCATTATGTACAGGTTATGTAGTTCGTGTGTGTATGGGTGTATGTGGACATGTTCATATGGTTAGATAATAGGCGTGTGTGTATGTAAAATATACATGAAAGTGCATAGGAGGATTTGGGTTTCAAACAATAACTATCAAGTTTCACTAATCATGGCATATTGGTTAAACAATCTACAATACACAACTCATTTGCTCATAACATGCATGGCTAACCATGTATATATGTATATATAAAGAGGTAGAGATTTAGTTATGTATCTATATACATTATAACATGTATGCATAAACTCTATATATATCTATATAGATATATGAACATAACTAGAGAGGAAGGGTTAGGTTACATGGCAGTGTATACTATGTTAGAGTATGTGTGTCCTTGTACAGGGTTATAGCTTTAGTATTGAAAGGTTAAACCCAGTTTTAGTTCAGCATTTACATACAAAATCCGAAAATAAGCTAACATTTTAACCAATGTAATATTAACATAATACAGTTTCAGATTTTAGGGGTTTGAAACATCACAACTAACTCAATACTTCCAATACATCCTAACATGATAGAGAAGAAACCCTAACATACTATCCACACATTTAGCTATGTATACAGTTCAATATTACATATTAAATCTGAAATTGAACTAAACATTGGAAATCAATGTGAAAATGTTAACATGTATTCAGGTTTAGGATTTGGAGAAATTTGAACATCAACCAACCCAATATTTATCACCACCTAACATGTAAGAATATGAAACCTAAATTTATATTCCTACATACCACAATGTATATAGCTCAAAATATTACATTTTTAAAAAAAATAAAACAGCAAATTGAACTAACATTTAAGATCCAGTATTAAGGGTTAATATGTACACAGTCTTATATTTGACAATTTCAAACACAAAACTCAACTAATTTTTTTTTGAATTGAAACCATATGTATAACATACATGTGCAGTGATGTAAACATAACTAATAACATGAAATTTATATTTAAATTACGAGTTTAAGCTGGAAAAAGCAGAGAACCAGAAATATTGAGGTTTTAAAAATTTAAACATCAACGACATATTAATATGTATTTAGATAGGTGGGAATCAAAGTGTAGCATGCATACGTGTATATATTTCATGTCCCATTATAAAAATCAAATTCTACGTCAAGACCAACATTTAGATTCCTACCAAGATTGTAAAATAGGTGATTGATATAATCAAGACAGTTTAATTATTATTATTTAATACAAGAATAGTAGCAAGAAGAAAATAACAATAAAATTTGTTCTGCTTATTTGTTTAAAAGAAGGAACCATTTTGAAACCAAGAGTAAAAATATCAAATGCAAGATAAGGTCTAGCAAAATTATCGATTCATTGTATTATGAAGAAATTCATAGCAAGAAGTTACACAAAGGTTTATAAAAATAGCTAAACCTACTCCTAAGTTAAACAATGAGAAGCGAAATAAAACAAAACAACAATAATTCTTTTTTTTTTGAATGACTGAAACAAAAGTAGAGAAAACATGTTCAAAAATATTTAAGGTACAATCTGATAATCATATGCGTCTATCCAAAATCATGGTACTCTAAATCCTCGTCATACTAGTAAGCAAGGCTACGATAATCACAAAGTCCTTGACTTAGGCACATACCTCTAGAATCGTGGTATTTAACATTTTCGCGATGCCGCTAGCTTGGCTGCGAAAATCTTAAATTCCCACACCCGAGAAATATATCCAAAATTAGACTATATGTCCTCACCATGCTGGCTAATGTGACTGTAGAAGACTAGATTCCATAACTTAGATGACCTAGCCCATATGATGTCATCTTGACAAAAATTAAATTAAATCAATAATAGATACCCAAAAATCAAATTTATCAACGAACATCAAGATTCAAAACTGAACAATAATCCATCAAATCATATAAATACAAACTCGGATGCAACAGCTAACATCAAGATTCAAAACTCCACAATCATCATCAAAATCAAGTTCAACAACAGAAAGTAAAGATAAATCAAATCAAGGGAAGAAGAGTTTTTCAAATTGAAGTTAAAATAAGATTCTCAAGGGTCGTCCCAGGAATCTCTCGAGGGATCCTAACTGTGATTGAGTACCTTCAAAAATATATCATAATCCTACTGCAGGCTGTAGTGGTACTCTAGTTCGAATACCACTACACAAACTCGACCTGCATGGGCTACCACTAAAAACGTGTCATGACCCGCACCCTAGAGTTAGGGTACGAGACGTGGGTACGTCCAGCCTACGTCGCAGTGTCGGCGGTAGAACGATGTCCTAGGTCTCATGCATCTAACAGTATAAGGCTAAGCAGTTTATACTCCCCGAATGGGGGTGACATAGCAGAATGTAAACTCAATCACATCTAAGGTAGAGCATAATGGAAGATAGATAAAACATGAAATCCAAAAGATATACAGCAGATAGAAGTCTAAGTGTCTAAGATACACAAACCTAGAAATACATCTCAAAGCTCAAATACAGTAATCCATAAATACAACTCAAGACAACTGAAAATAAACTATGAGCAAAACCCTAGCTACCTACACAACCTCTATTGTGTCTCCTCTAGGCTAGCAGGCAACCTCCAGGCTATCTATAAAATTTATCAACAGGTCCAGTCAGGACAAGAGCGAGTACAGTACATCTCAACAATATCATAACAGGTTAGGAAATATAAACATGCTAGAGAGTAAGATACAGGATCTGAAGAAATAACATGATAAAAAAGGAAGACTGTAAATAAATAGATACAACATATAGAGAACTAATAGTGACTAGTGATTCAGAGCACAAGATGGTTATGTAAACGGCACGATGTTGTACATGAATAATCTACAGAGGTTTGTACACGAGTAATCTACTGGATTGATTACATAACCACTTCTACTCTCCCGCCCCAATCAATACACAAGGATCTAGCTAAGTTATGTTATTATACACAAAGGTCATGTGAAAACATGATTATACACGATTTTACATGTTTCGTACACGAATGTAACGAATACAAAGAGTACACGATGCCCACGATAAAGTAAACGAACACGAATACCCGATGTATCCGCTAAGGGGATAACATCGCACAACAAGATCCATATAGTACTAATCCGTGTTTCCAATATGTCAGCATCATGTAAAGTAATCTAAAGCAGAAAATATAATCCTAAACAAGATATGAAATGATCAGAGAATGTACTCGCCTGCTATCTGAATGTCCAAAGGAAATGTACTGTCCGAGGAGAGATGTTTGGCTCCTATTTAGAACAGCACAAGTCACAACAAGTCCAAAATGGTAAAATAAAGCTCTACTATGCATTCTACATGATTCTAGGTCATTCTAGGTCAAAGTCAACTCTTGGTCAACTCTGGTCAACCATACTAGTCAAACTAGGTTAACTAGGAAGTACTAGGTCTAAACCTAGACTAACAAGTCTCATTAGGCCTAACCAAGCCTAGACTATCACTCACACAAAATCACAAAGCTACACAAGTTATCAAACACCCATTACATATATATTTATATATATTTTTATTACAAGCAAAGTGCATAAAGACAAGGAGTGAGTGATACATGAATGTGGATATGGCAATGTGTACATAGCTGTACAATGTGTTCAAGTGTGAAGGGGGTTATGTTAGAAGGATAACATTTAGCAAGGGTTCATTGTGTCACATAGAAGAAATAACATGTAAACCATAGGTTTAGCATGTGTGTGTGTGGGTTTTAATCATAATAAAAGGGTTTATTTATACATCAAAGGGTTTACTCATAACAGTAAGTAGGTTTTATGTGTATTCATGCTTGGGGTTACTGTCAACATGTAGAAGGGATTTTTAACATATGAACATGGTGCTAAGTGCTAATATGGCATCATACATTTCTATCATGTTGGCATTCATATATAGCATACATTCATACTTGATTACGTTACTTACTTACATATGGATACTTGCATACATGTTTCAATACCTTGCATTACCCACATGCTTTCATTTCATCCATTTATTCATGCATCGTATTCATTCATTCATTCATTCATTCATTCATGCACCTATACATACATATTTGAATACATTATATACTTTCATACATTATATCATTTATGCATACTCTATATTATATTATATTCTCTTAACACACACACACATATATATATACACATGCTTACATACATATTTGTACATACAAGGATACACAAAATGCATATGTCTTATAGTAATCTTCTACTTAAAATCAATACTATACAAATTAAGCATTCATTAAATTCTAGGATTAAAGTATGTTATATATCTTTATGTTAGCTTTCCGAAACTTTAAACAGATCGCATTTTCGTGTCCGGAAGCTCCCGGAATCGCAAAAACACCAAAACGCGTTCGTCTTTCGTACAGCTGACACTCAAATAATTTTACAGAAAGTTTCAGAACAAATTTGGCTTATTAAAATATATATTTGGAAAGCTAACTTCGATACAGTTCTTTTAAAAAAATGGGAGATAAATCTGAGTTTTAAGCTAAAAGTTATGACATTTCTAAGTTGCTATTGCTACTAAAAATGTGGATAAATATTATGACGAATTTAGGTAGTTTGAGACAAAAGAAACACAAGTATATAACATAATATATCAAGAACTCACTCTCTACACTAATATATATATAAGACACTATAGAATAAATCTCCAATACAAAAATATGAGATTAAATATGTAATAATTTATTCATACATAACAACAATACATAGTGTGTCCAAATTTGGGTTTTCCCACATGGACACAACCACAACACAAAGGACACTCCTATGACCTCCAAATGGACACAAATGGAGATACAACCATGGGGTCATCCTATGGGTTCAAAATATTTCTATATACATGTAGGGATGGATTAGAGGAGAGATTATACCTTCCGGGAGAGAGATTTAAAGGAAAATCCTTCCGACACGACACCGACACGTAGAGATTCTAAAAGGACACGAACGAGCTCCGAATCCTTCCAAACTTGGCTAGCACCCTCTAACCATGGAGTAGAGGAGAAATAAAGAAGATTTGGTGGAAGAAGGGGTTAATTTGGAGATAAAATCAATGGAGGTTCATCTCTAATTAATTTGGGGAAGAACAAGAGAGAGAAAGTGGATGAAAACAAATAAATGAAGGAGTGACTCACTCATTATCCCCCCCATAGGTGCCTGCCCAAAAATGGTGATGTGTCCCCTATTTGAATGTCCAAAATGTCCTCCACTAATCTATTTGATTTAAATTAGGAATGGGTTAAAGGTTGAGGTCAATTTAGTCTAGTTTTAAGTCTCTAATTAAACTAAACATATCCATAGATAATTAGTCTAACTACTAACTAAAATTAATATCAGGTGGACTAAAATTAATATCATGTGGGCCATGCCTAACTAGTGTGTGGGTCCCACTAGAGTCAACTACCCCCCGGGTCTCCGTTTCAAGTCGGATTGAGTTGAAATTCGAACCCGACTCAAATAACCTCAAAACAATAACATAAATAATAAAATAAATTTCAACTCCAAAATAATATTATAAATAATAAAATAAATTTTTAATATATTCAAAAATATAAAATGACAAAAATATCCCTATTTCTGAAAACTGGGGGTGACAAATATGCTCCCTATCATCAAACTGTGGTACAGTGCTCCCTGTATCGAGTGGACGCCCTTCATTACTAAAGCAGACATAGCTCAGAAGAAGGCACATGACGCACAACTCCTGGGTCTGAACTTCCCCTCTATTGAAGATAAAGAGAAGCGAGTAAGAGACGGTAAAGGCAAGCAAGCTATGGCCGTCAATATTATAAAGGGTCCAACGCTCGTGAGATCCAAGCCGGCCGAAGCGCAGAAGCCAAAGGAAACCTACTCCTTCAATGATGAAGACACGCTCGAATTATTCGAGATGCTGACCAAGGGCAACAGGCTGCAACTTCTACCTCCCAAGCATCCTGATGAAGTAGAAAAGGTGGATAATCCTAAGTACTGCCATTACCACCAGTACATCCACCACTCAACACGTGACTGTTACGTATTGAAAAGACAGATTCAACATCTTATTGATGCCAAATTCATCTTCTTCGATTGTCAGCCCCATTTCCCGTATTTCGTATTTATGCTCGTATTTGGATTTTGGCACGTATTTTATTTTCTCGACTTGCGGATTTTGGTTTCTCGTAAATGGGTTTGGACCATGGCTTGGTTTTATTTTTTTTGAAGTAGGATTGGTTTGGTTTGGTTTATTATAAATGGAACACCTTAACCTACACTCCTCCCTCAACACACCACAACCCACTCTCATTAAAACTCTACCTACCATTCTCTCTCCTCATTACTTCTCCATTAATTTCTAACTTCTTCTTCTTCTTCCTTCTTCCACACAACTCCCCAACCCATAGGCAAGTGCACCTTGCCATCAAATAAGCACCACTTTTTATTTGTCCATTAACTAGATTAGGCCATGGAGAACAACTTTAGAACTTGACATTTTGTGATTTGGAGCTTTCATTTTTCTAGATCTAGGTTTTAACCATTTTCGAAAATTCTAAGTTTTGATCCATTAAACTTCAATTTTTGCATGCTTTGATGCTTCCATGTGGAAGAGAATTCGATTTTACTCAAGTTAGAACTTTGAAAATCTAGATTTGGTTTTGATTTGGCTAAGTTATGAAGATTTGAAGTTTTGGTGTTCTTGAGGAGTTCATCTCAGCCTTGGTGAAGGCTCTCGGCCAGTGCTCTTTAGCACTTGACCGTTTGTGCACCCCGACCTGTGCTCTTTAGCGCATGGCCGATTGCGCATAGGCTCAGCCAGTGCTTTGCGCTGCGCTGGATTGCGCTGGCGCAAGCTAGCCATGCGCAAGCTAGCCATGCGCAAGCCAGCCATGCGCAAAGTAACCCCTGCGCACTTGACCATTGCGCAGTCCATACTCTGCACAGTCTACCCTTGCGCAATCCTCCCTTACACAATCCAATTGATGCGCAAGGCATCCCCTGTGCCCCTTTAACCCTGTGCCCCTTGACCCCCTGCGCAGTCTACCCTTGCGCAAGGTAACCCTTGCGCAAGGCAACTCTTGCGCAGCTCTTCCATGCGCAGTACATACCCTGCGCAGCCCAACCCCTGACCCCCCTTGCACAACCTACTTGTCTATGATGAAATATTTATTTCCTTAAGCTTGGCTCTTCTATATTCCTATATATATTGGTATTTATTTAGATATTTTACGCCCATTTTATATCCTTACGCCTTTTGTCATGAACTGATTTTACTTAATATGTTTGGAATGACTATTGTACATGGCTTGGTATGGCAAAGAACTAGTATAACACGACAGTGACCCGTAGTGGTGCACTCCTGACATGACCAACCTGACATGATAGTGGCCCGTCGTGGTGCGCTCCTGACAAGTACCCTGACATGATTTATCTTGATAACTTGATAGTGGCCCGTGGCGGTGCACTCCTGACTTGACTTGTAACTTGTAACTTGACTCGTATAATCAACTTGACACCGTGGGTGTTTTTGCTTGCTTGCTTGTACAATCCACTTGTCTTGTCTTGCATCATGTCTAGGACGTGACTTCCTGGGTACCACGGCCAGGGACTCGCGCTAAATTGGATTAGGCTAATGATTAGATCAAACTAGAACATGGAGAATTCCCAGTCACAGGCAATCTCGTTATCTGGGCGCTTTAATGGACTTGTAGCTTGCCGACGAGTAGAGCACATTTCCAGCACACTGTCAAGTATTGCACCCTCTAAGTCACCTAAGGGTACATTTGTCTCCCGGGCAATGTACCCACCTATAACTCTCAACCCGTGGAAGGATAACTGGATAGTCTGCAGGGCTTGGGACTGGGAGTTTCTCACTTGCATCTTGTTAGTAATTAAGGTTTGTGATAACCCTAGTTAGTTAAAGTAGTAAGCCGTAGTAATTGCTTGGCCGCTTGTGAATGCATGAGGTCCAGCCTTGTCTAAGTCTTGTCTAGCTCCAGTACCTGCTATCTCCTGAGCATGTTTGTTTTCCTTATCTTGACGATAAATGAGTAGAGACAGTGAGCTATTCAGGCGAAGGGTTACAATCCCGGTCCTTGTTTGGTTTAAGGATTGTAACCTGGCTCCCGGAATGGTTCCACGTCCCTAGTCGTTTATCGCTCTGTGTACTTTTATTACTTGTACTTTCCTTTTATTCTTTATGTTCTGATATGCTGGCTTTTGTTCTTATTTGTGGCCTCCTTGTGGCACTTGCTCTTTCTGGGGTTTGACCCAGCTGGTTTTGTGTAGCCAGATTTCGGAGCAGCTCCCGAGGATCTACCAAGCTTCCATCCCAATGGTGAATACTAGACGAAACCCGGGCTACGAGTGGGTTTTCCCTTTTTGTTTCACCCACTTATATGTAAATTTATTCTTTTGAGGCGTTTAGCCGACGAGCACCTGTTAGCTCGATGCACATTTACTTACTGTCTGCCTACGGGCTGTAAACATGATTAACAAATCCTAGGGTTGATCATGTATGACTGAACTCTTGCTAGTCCTATCATTTTGTACGACTAGCTTCATGATCATCCAATATGTAATATTTGGAACGCCTTATATATATATTTGATGCTCTAATATCTTGTAACTCTGTTAATTGCTTGAGATTGAGATAATAGGCTTGACCTTAAGAGACTGCTGGCTTGTAGTAAACCCTCATATCTAGACAGCCGTGACCGTATAATTGAAATGTATTATATTTCAATATACGTAGCTGGCTATGTCTGCCCCCGCTCACCAGTATTCTGGTTTTGGGGCATGACATGGTTTAAGTGGTGGCCCATACAGGTCTTGGCATTCAAGAAATGTGAGGGTTTACCGAATAGATATCTCAATCAATATTCGTCCTTGATCTCTGCCCGTATCTTCAAATCCCCGAGAATCTCGACCTGATCACATTGTTTGTATCATTGATCCGTCCTGGTCCTTTCCTTATTGTTTCCTATGTCGTCTTCTTCAGCGGCATTGCTCCCGGACCTGCCAACCAGCCAGAGGAAGCTCGGCAAGCACTCCAGCGCCAGGAAGATCAAGCTCAGCACTCTGGAGTAGCCTCCCGAGTTATGCTTCCCGGAGGCTCGGAACCTCCAGTTCAGGCAGCTCCGCCCGTTCAACCAGCTAGACAGGATGAGAGACCTTTGGTAGGGCTTATCAGAGAACTGTTTGCATCCCAAGATCGTCGAGGCGACGCCTTACACCAGGAAGTTCATGATGCACTAAACAGAGGAGGTCCCCAAGGGAATCAGGCGGCCAACAGTTTCAAGCGCTTGAACCCTCCCTTCTTTGACGGCAGTGAAGATACGATTGCCGCGGACGCTTGGCTTCAGGATACCGAGGTGCTCCTGGAAGCAGCTAGGACACCTGAGAATAAGAAGGTGGCGGTGGTACGGCTACAGTTACTAGACTTGGCTCGCGATTGGTGGGCAGCTCAGGCCATGGGATTAGCGGCACCAGTTACTTGGGCGACGTTCAGAGAGAGATTCCAGACAAAGTACTTTGATGCGGTGGCACGGTACGACTTGTAGACAAGATTCACTAACTTGAAGCAAGGAGGCAGGACGGTCGATGGCTATGCGACCGAGTTTTCTAGGCTAAGTAGGTTCGCCCCCACCTTGGTGGCAATCGAGTTCGATAGGGCTCAGCGGTTCCAGCAAGGGCTGCATTTAGAGATATTATTGGCTGTCGAGCAGTTCGAGCACCAGACGTTCGATGCAGTGCTGAAGGCAGCAAGGAGGCATGAGTATACCTCCCGGAGAATTATGGACAGGACCGGAGGCAGAAAGCGGTCCCACAGTCAGATGCACCAATCATCAGCTCCAGCGCCGGCAGCTAGGGGATTGACCATTGGAACTCCGAGGCGGGCGGCCTCAGTGACGTCGGTTTAGCATTCAACCCCGACGTACCCGCAGCAGCAGAAGCAGAAGCAGTCTTCCGCGGTGGAATGTTCGTATTGTGGGAAGCCGGGCCATGTAGTGGCAGAGTGTCGTAGGGCGCAAGGATTGTGCCTGGCTTGTGGAGGAGCAGACCACCAGATAGGGACCTGCCCGAGTAGGGGAGGTCCATCATCATCCAACCTTTTTAGTTCTTCGGTGAGAGGACCAGCCCCAGTTCCAGTCCAGCAGCAGCAGCAACAGCAGTACCCGAGGCCATTGGCGCCCCAGGCCCAGGCCTTCCATCAGCAGTTCACCCAGGCTCCAGTACAGAGTCGGCAGAGGGGTTTCCAGCAGAGGGGACCCGCAGCTAGAGGTCAGGCTATGATGATGACCATAGAAGAAGAAGTTGCACCGAGTGAGGTAGTGGCAGGTACTATTCTCGTCAACACCTTTTCAGCATCTGTATTATTTGATTCTGGTACATCGCATTCATTCATGTCTGCACGATTCGCGACACGGATAGGATTGGAGCCCGAGTCATTATCAGTGAGGCTCAATATACTTACTGGTAATGGTCTTGTGGGAGTAGATCGAGTGTTTTTCTCGTATCGGATCGTAGTTAGCGGTAGAGAGTTCCCCGCTAGTCTCATAGAGTTCCTTATGGCAGACTATGATGTAGTCCTAGGCATGGATTGGTTGAGGAACCATTATGCTAGGATAGACTGCCATGTTGGCAGAGTTGTCTTTAGTATTCTCGAAGAGTCAGAGTTTTCATTTTCCAGAGGCACAGTAGAGCCATCTCCTCCAGTATTGCGGATGGCAGTAGCAGCAGTGCAGTTGCCCCGGATAGTTGAAGAGTTTTCAGATGTCTTTCCAGAGGAACTTCCAGGGATGCCACCAGAGCGGGAGATCGAGTTCACCATTGACTTGATTCCCGGGACAGCACCAGTATCAGAGCGAGTCTATAGAATGGCGCCTTCAGAGTGGAGATATTTACTGATCATAAGAGCCTGAAGTATGTTTTCACCCAGAAGGATCTTAATATGCGGCAGAGAAGATGGCTCGAGCTACTTGTGGACTATGATGTGGACTTGCAGTATCACCCAGGGAAGGCCAACGTGGTAGCAGATGCGTTGAGCCGGAGAGCCGGAGTTTATTTCCTGACGGCGCAACCAGAGTTATTGTCGGATCTTCAGAAGATGGGAATTGAAGTGGTTCTTCCTTCCAATGTGGCCTTGATGGCCAGCCTACAGATTCAGTCCAGCATAGTTGAGAGGATCCGGACCGCACAGTTAACAGATTCCAAGATTCAGCGGCTCAGAGCAGAGTGCGAGGCAGGGAGAAGGCCAGAGTTATATATTCATGAGGATGGTACGCTTCGACATGGCACGCGTCTTTGTGTACCCAGTGGAGATATCAGACAGGAAGTCATGGCAGAGGCTCACAGTTTGCAGTATTCCATCCACCCAGGCAGCACGAAGATGTACCGAGATATTCGTCAACACTTTTGGTGGAATGGTATGAAGAGGGAGATAGCCCGGTATGTCTCTCGATATTTGGTTTGCCAACAGGTCAAGGCTGAACATCAGAGAACAGCTGGACTTCTTCAACCCTTGCCGATCCCAGAATGGAAATGGGACACATAACCATGGATTTCGTGACTGGATTACCCAGATCTCCGGCCGACAGAGATGCTATTTGGGTCATTGTGGACAGGCTTACCAATGTGGCACACTTTCTTCCATTCAGAGTTGGACAGTCGACGGCGCAGCTAGCAGAAATATATCTCAGGCAGATCGTCCGACTTCACGAAGTGCCAGTCAGCATAGTATCAGACAGGGATACAAGATTCACATCGCACTTCTGGCGCAGTCTTCATCAAAGTTTGGGGACTCGTCTCAAGTTCAGCTCAGCGTATCATCCGCAGACAGATGGGCAGTCAGAGCGTACTATACAAACTCTCGAAGATATGTTACGGTCGTGTACCCTTGACTTCGGTGGTTCGTGGGAGGATCACCTGCACCTGGTGGAATTCTCGTATAATAATAGTTTTCAGGCCAGTATCCAGATGGCACCCTTCGAGGCTCTGTATGGTAGGAAGTGCAGATCCCCGTTAGCATGGGACGATGTCGGAGAGAGGCAGATGCTCGGTCCAGAACTGATTTCTCAGACGGTTGAAGTGGTCAGGAAAGTCAGAGATCACCTCCGAGTTGCTCAGGATCGCCAGCGCCATTGGGCCGATGCTCATCGACGTCCCTTAAAATTTGCTGTCGGCGACCATGTATTCCTTAGGATCTCGCCTACCCGTGGCGTCATTCGTTTTGGCGTACGGGGAAAGCTTAGTCCTAGGTATATAGGGCCGTTCGATATTCTAGAGCTAGTAGGTGATGTGTCCTATCGTCTCGCTCTTCTGTCGTCGCTAAGTGAGGTACATGATGTATTCCATATATCCCAATTAAGACGGTACATCTCAGACCCGAGCCATATCCTAGATCATTCGAAATTTGTTGTTGGTACCAACCTTTCGTATGAGGAGAGGCCCGTGTCTATATTGGACCGGAGAGAAAAGACGCTCAAGAACAAGACTATTAACTTAGTCCGTGTTGCTTGGGGTCATCACTCTCTAGGTGAGTCAACGTGGGAGCGTGAGGACGACATCCGATCGCGATATCCCTACCTGTTTGACTCGTGAGATATAATGTCTTTCTTATGCCTTACGCTTTCCCTTCCTTGCTTGCATTGTATGATTGTATGATTGAACTGCTTAGTGTAGCTTGCCTGTGCTTAGTATAGCTTGTCGTGGCAATCTCTAGCTCATTGATTAAATTCCGAGGACGGAATTCTTTGAAGGTGGGTAGAGTTGTCACCCTCATTTCCCGTATTTCGTATTTATGCTCGTATTTGGATTTTGGCACGTATTTTATTTTCTCGACTTGCGGATTTTGGTTTCTCGTAAATGGGTTTGGACCATGGCTTGGTTTTATTTTTTTTGAAGTAGGATTGGTTTGGTTTGATTTATTATAAATGGAACACCTTAACCTACACTCCTCCCTCAACACACCACAACCCACTCTCATTAAAACTCCACCTACCATTCTCTCTCCTCATTACTTCTCTATTAATTTCTAACTTCTTCTTCTTCTTCCTTCTTCCACACAACTCCCCAACCCATAGGCAAGTGCACCTTGCCATCAAATAAGTACCACTTTTTATTTGTCCATTAACTAGATTAGGCCATGGAGAACAACTTTAGAACTTGACATTTTGTGATTTGGAGCTTTCATTTTTCTAGATCTAGGTTTTAACTATTTTCGAAAATCCTTGGTTTTGATCCATTAAACTTCGATTTTTGCATGCTTTGATGCTTCCATGTGGAAGAGAATTCGATTTTACTCAAGTTAGAACTTTGAAAATCTAGATTTGGTTTTGATTTGGCTAAGTTATGAAGATTTGAAGTTTGGTGTTCTTGAGGAGTTCATCTCAGCCTTGGTGAAGGCTCTCGGCCAGTGCTCTTTAGCACTTGACCGTTTGCGCACCCCGGCCTGTGCTCTTTAGCGCATGGCCGATTGCACATAGGCTCAGCCAGTGCTTTGCGCTGCGCTGGATTGCGCTGGCGCAAGCTAGCCATGCACAAGCTAGCCATGCGCAAGCCAGCCATGCACAAAGTAACCCCTGCGCACTCGACCATTGCGCAGTCCATACTCTGCGCAGTCTACCCTTGCGTAATCCTCCCTTGCGCAATCCAATTGATGCGCAAGGCATCCACTGTGCCCCTTTAACCCGGTGTCCCTTGACCCCCTGCGCAGTCTACCCTTGCGCAAGGTAACCCTTGCGCAAGGCAACTCTTGCGCAGCTCTTCCATGCGCAGTACATACCCTGCGCAGCCCAACCCCTGACCCCCCTTGCACAACCTACTTGTCTATGATGAAATGTTTATTTCCTTAAGCTTGGCTCTTCTATAATCCTATATATATTGGTATTTATTTAGATATTTTACGCCCATTTTATATCCTTACGCCTTTTGTCATGAACTGATTTTACTTAATATGTTTGGAATGACTATTGTACATGGCTTGGTATGGCAAGGAACTAGCATAACACGACAGTGACCCGTAGTGGTGCACTCCTGACATGACCAACCTGACATGATAGTGGCCCGTCGTGGTGCGCTCCTGACAAGTACCCTGATATGATTTATCTTGATAACTTGATAGTGGCCCGTGGCGGTGCACTCTTGACTTAACTTGTAACTTGTAACTTGACTCGTATAATCAACTTGACACCGTGGGTGTTTCTGCTTGCTTGCTTGTACAATCCACTTGTCTTGTCTTGCATCATGTCTAGGACGTGACTTCCTGGGTACCACGGCCAGGGACTCGCGCTAAATTGGATTAGGCTAATGATTAGATCAAACTAGAACATGGAGAATTCCCAGTCACAGGCAATCTCGTTATCTGGGCACTTTAATGGACTTGTAGCTTGCCGACGAGTAGAGCACATTTCCAGCACACTGTCATGTGTTGCACCCTCTAAGTCACCTAAGGGTACATTTGTCTCCCGGGCAATGTACCCACCTATAACTCTCAACCCGCGGAAGGATAACTGGATAGTCTGTAGGGCTTGGGACTGAGAGTTTCTCACTTGCATCTTGTTAGTAATTAAGACTTATGATAACCCTAGTTAGTTAAAGTAGTAAGCCGTAGTAATTGCTTGGCCGCTTGTGAATGCATGATATCCAGCCTTGTCTAAGACTTGTCTAGCTCCAGTACCTGCTATCTTCTGAGCATGTTTGTTTTTCTTATCTTGACGATAAATGAGTAGAGACAGTGAGCTATTCAGGCGAAGGGTTACAATCCCGGTCCTTGTTTGGTTTAAGGATTGTAACCTGGCTCCCGGAATGGTTCCACGTCCCTAGTCGTTTATCGCTCTGTGTACTTTTATTACTTGTACTTTCCTTTTATTCTTTATGTTCTGATATGCTGGCTTTTGTTCTTATTTGTGGCCTCCTTGTGGCACTTGCTCTTTCTGGAGTTTGACCCAGCTGGTTTTGTGTGGCCAGATTTCGGAGCAGCTCCCGAGGATCTACCAAGCTTCCAGCCCAATGGTGAACACTAGTCGGAACCCGGGCTACGAGTGGGTTTTCCCTTTTTGTTTCACCCACTTATATGTAAATTTATTCTTTTGAGGCGTTTAGCCGACGAGCACCTGTTAGCTCGATGCACATTTACTTACTGTCTGCCTACGGGCTGTAAACATGATTAACAAATCCTAGGATTGATCATGTATGACTGAACTCTTGCTAGTCCTATCATTTTGTACGACTAGCTTCATGATCATCCAATATGTAATATTTGGGACGCCTTATATATATATTTGATGCTCTAATATCTTGTAACTCTGTTAATTGCTTGAGATTGAGACAATAGGCTTGACCTTAAGAGACTGCTGGCTTGTAGTAAACCCTCATATCTAGACAGCCGTGACCGTATAGTTGAAATGTATTCTATTTCAATATACGTAGCTGGCTATGTCTGCCCCCGCTCTCCAGTATTCTGGTTCTGGGGCGTGACATCGATTATGAGGAAAAGCCAACATGGTCGATACAGTTCGGGAGCTTCCCGATAGCCGAAACTCAAGACGGCATCGTCCCTATCCCAAAGGCAATGATGGAAGTCGTCAACCTTCCGCCCGCTAGGGATAATGCTCAGGGCCTCATCCCCTTCACAACACCGCAAGGTGAAGTGATGTAGATTCATCCAGATCTCACTATCCTGACATGATCGTGCCAGCAGCGCATCCAGCTAAAGGAAAGAAGGTCAGAACATGTCGCATGGTCTCCTCCTCGACAGAAAACACCAGGGTGACCACTCGTTCGGCTTTCCAGCAAGAGGAAAACCAGGCTCATGAAGAAGAGACGCCCCTACCGGCGACCCATTCTACTCCCGATACAGCACAAGCCGGTCCTTCTCAACCTCCTGCCGCAGATAAGCGACAGAAGGAGGTCTGCTTCGATAATCCTCTACGAAAGGACTCGGTAGTAGGTCCGATCAAGCCCTATAACTTCGATATACTGGCACAGTTGGCTAACACTCCGGCTTGGTTATCACTCTTCGAGCTTCTCCGGCTCTCCAAAGCAACTCGGAACGCCCTCAGCGAGGTGCTACAGAATGCAGAGGCTTACCTCGCACAGGTGAAGCAGCCCAAGAAAGACCCTGCGGCATGTCCATATTGCCATAGCGTGGTTGAGGTGATTCCTAATATCACCTTCATACAGCACGATATGCTGCTAAAGAACAACCGGCACAACCGACCCCGGTACTACAGAGGATACTTAGGTGCCATTAAGGTCAATCGCATTCATATTGACCCGGGCTCATCGCTCAGCATCATCCCTCGAAGTCTTCTCCAAACTCTAGGGATCTTGATGTACCGTCTCACTTCATCGACACCATCAGCGGCTTCAACGCGGGAAAGAGTGAGCCTATGAGCAAGATTCGATTGAAGTACCAAATAGGTGATCTTCATATTAAGGTTACATGTTAAGTCATCGATACGGACATAAACTACAACATGTTGCTTGGACGGCCATGGATCTATGAGTACATGAACGTCCCCTCCATCCATCACCAGTGCATGAAGTACGTGGCCAGTGACGCAATCGTCAAGACGGAGTTTGCTGACATCAATCCATTTTTAGGTCTCGAAGCATACTGTATGGATGCCGATCTATACAAGCCACTCCCCTGGGACAATGAGTCCAACGATGTCGATGACGAAGAAGAAGCTGCAGTTGTCACGGAAGGACCCATGAGGGTTCGACTGAAAGGGAAGCCACCTAAGACTCCAACCCCTGGTCATCAAACTCTGGGGAAAGGCTCCAGCACGGTCGCCTCCGATGGCATCAAGCCAGGAGCCCCTGCAAATAAAGCTCTCCCGAAAGGCCCGACACCCGCTTCAAAGCCGCAGGATACCATGGCTACGTCTCTCGCGGTATTCAAGATGAAGCAAAAATATCCTCCACCTCCTTCTGCAACAGCTCTTGTCCACGAGGAATTACAAGATAATGTCTGCACCAATACCGAGGCACAGTCTTTAGATGATGTAATCCTTCGGGATAAAATTTTGCATTTTATTAATAGAAAGCTGTCTTCGAATTACTCATGTGCGCATTGGAACACTAAGTACTTCTTAAAAACACTCTATGTACTCTACAAACGCAAGTGACAACCGCCAACCTTGTAAACCGAATTGTCCCCTCCAAAGGCTCCTACTTCCTAGTCCCGCCAAGAAACCCAGAGGAGCAACCTATCATTTTCGGTCGACTGGAACATCCGCAGCGGCCAGCCCCAGGAGAACCGGATCCCGACGACGGTAAGATGCTGCTCTACCACTATGCTGCTCAAGCCAAATATCTCATCCAGAAGATGGGATACGACCTGAACAGCAACAAAGTGCTGAACTATGGCAAATATCGACAGCTTCCCTTACGAGTTCGTACTCCTAAGGGGAAGCCTCAGAACTACTACCAACGTACTCGTCGGGGGTTGAGGTATATTACTCCCACAACCACTTCAGAGAGTTCAGAACCAGAGGCTCCACTACACTTGCATTCTTTCGACTCTTCAACCTGGGATTCTGATACCAGTATAGGTCGGGACCTCCAGAAGGTACTATCCATCAATATGGTTTCCACAGACAATCTCGCAAAGGAAGAAGGCTAGGCACTCGATTTCTTCGAAGAGGAGCCCTGGACTCAACGCTTTAGCTCTCAGTAGGAACGGTATTTTGAATAGCGAGAGCCACCCGCCGAAGACGAGGTCGTCCAGATCGACTTAGGGGATGAAACTTCCCCTAAACCCATCTTTATCAGCAAAAGCCTGACAGGTGACGACAAAGATTCTCTGGTACAGCTGGTTCGGGAGTATATAGACGTCTTTGTCTGGAGCTATGAAAATGTATATGTCGGGTTTGGACCCACAAGTCACCATGCACTGGCTCAACATTCTACCTGACGCCAAACCTGTCAAACAGCAGCAGCGTCGCTTCCGTCCCAATATTATGGACGCCATCAAAGAAGAAGACGATAAACTCCTTAAGAGTGGCTTCATCCGCGAAGAATAGAACCCGGACTGGGTGGCCAATATCGTGCTGGTTACCAAAAAGAACGAGAAGATTATAGTCTGCATAGACTTTCGGGATCTTAACTCGACCTGTCCAAAAGATGAATTTCTTCTCCCAATCACAGACGTGATGATCGACAACACTTGTGGCTTTGAGCGTATGTCCTTCATGGATGGCTGCTCAGGCTACAACCAAATCAAGATGTTCTCCGAGGATGAAAAGCATACTTTGTTTTAGACTCCGAAAAGGATATACTGTTATACAGTTATGTCCTTCGGATTGAAGAATGCGGGCGCAACCTACTAGCGGGCTATGAGTACCATATTCTGCAAACATCTTCGAAAGACGGTGGAGTGTTACGTCGATGATATTGCCTTCTAGAGCAAAGTCAAGTCCATCCACTTGGACGACTTACGAATAGTGTTCGACATAATGTGGGCGCACCAACTAAAGATGAATCCGACCAAGTCCTTCCTAGGCGTCTCAAGCGCCAAGTTCTTAGGCTTCATCGTCACGGCAAAGGGAATCCATATTGACCCAGAGAAGACGAAGGCAATCCGGTACATGGCTCCCCCAAAGAATCTTAGGTAACTTCGAGGCCTGCAAGGACGTCTGGCATACATCAGAAGATTCATAACAAACCTCTCTGGTCGATGCCATCCCTTCACCAAACTGATGAAGAAGGGGGTCTCCTTTTTATGGGCCGAAGAGTGCCAGCAAGCATTCAACGACATCAAAAAGTACCTCACCAGTCCCCCTGTTCTGGTAGCTCCAGTAATAGGAAGACCTTTTCTACTCTACGTCCGAGCCATGGATCACTCTCTCGGGGCATTACTGGCCCAGAAGGGCGATAAAGGACACGAGCAGGTCATCTATTACCTCAGTAGAACCATGATTGGAGCCGAGGGGTCAACCCCCTCAGGATCCTCATGACCAAGCCAGGGGCTTTGAACTCGAGGTTAGCCACCCGAGCCATACTCTTAACTCCGTATGACATGGTGTTCGTCGCCCAAAGGCAGTTAAAGGCCAAGCGTTGGCCAATTTTCTAGCAGCACACCCTGTGCCAGAAACATCAAAGCTCTACGACAACATCCCCGATGAAGTCTTAGAATCTAATGTTGTTTCATACAACTCGGTATGGCAACTATTCTTTGATGGTGCTTCAAGGACAGGACCCAAGGGTGAGATTGTAGCGGGAGTGTGTAGCTAGATTTTTTTCTATCATTTATTTTTCGAGAAACATGTGTTGGTACTACACCATTCTCTTGCTTTAGTTTTCCTTACCCAGCTAGATTTACATTTCATTATTTACTTTCGAGATATTGCATTGATACCATACGATTCTCCTACTATTTACTATGTTATGTTGTATGTGCTTTCTCGATATGTTTTGTGATTGTGTTTTAGTTTTTGGCTTACCCTTCAAGCTTCCTTTGTAATATTTTCTATTAGGGGTTGACCTCCTTAGTTTTGTATGACCAGATCTCCTAGAGGATCCAGAGGATTGACCGTTTATTCCGCTTAATAGCTTGCACTCGTAGGACTACAACACTAGAGCATGAGTGGGTCCCATTTCTCCTCCACTCCATGATGTATATACTCTTTTGTGGTGTTTAGCCAGGCAAGTGTTAGCCTTTGTACTCTGGAGGATGTTCCTTCGTCTTCGAACGATTATATGTACTAGATTATAACTAGTTTTATTACCATGTATGATTTGTATACTCTGTTATAGTTTTATTTTGAGATACTAATTTCATGATCATCTATTTTATAACTTTTGGGATTCTCTAATTTTCATATATGTGATATTCATTAATGCTTCTTGATTGTCTGGATTGATATATATAATTGCTAGTAGGCCATAAGACTGAACTAATGGATTGCTAAATAACCTCCCTTGTCTTTATACTGTCGTAACTGCAGTATGGGGTACCGAAGTACTTTATATTGTGTAGATGGCCTTTGGATGCTCCATTTCGTCGTATTTTCGTACTTTGGCATGACAATATCCAACCCTACTTGCATCATTTGAGGCTTTGTGTTGTATTACGTTTGTGTGGACTTTATCGGACTCAATAATGGCGGGCCTTAGTTTTACAATATTCATTAGTTTAGGTTGGATTGTAGTGATATGTTTGTGTAGGGTATGGTTTGTTTCACTTGATTAGTTTTTATCGACATTGGTTAATATATTTGTATCTCATTTTGTTGGGTTAATATAAATATGTATTATATTTGAAAAGCAGGTCCATTGTTGTTTAAATATTTCTTCTTTTGTATATATTTTAGAGACATCCAGTGATGACATGCGAAATAATATATGCGTCGCTAACTATAGTATCGGAACATCGCTAGTCGTCACTAAGAAGTATTCGTACGTCGCTAACATATTAATACCTAAAAGTTCAATTTACATGTAATGTTGTCACCCATCGTTGTTGAACGTCACTGATTCACTTGCCACATTAGATTAACGTCAACATATAGTGTCGCTAACTTGTAGTTGCAACATGTCACCAATTTGTGTGACACATCAACCAAAGATGGCAAAAAATTAGTCTCTCATATATTACGTTGCTATAGCGACGTTTTTGGCGATGCCATAATTGTCGCTGCAGCATTTAGCAACCTCATTTGCTTCAACGACTAGCTATAATTGGCAACCGGTTTAATAAGTCGCTAATTTCGCTGTTAAGATGATGCGCAACTAAGAAACGGGATAAGTGACGTATATATTCTGGGGTCGCTAATCATGCACATTTTTGTAGTTTTTTTATTATTTTCCCGTTCTTGCACACATGATATGTTCTTATATATTACTTAAAAGAAAACTAAAATAACGTAAAGTACATGCATTTTATTAATTCATTAGTTTACATACTATTCAATTAAAAAAATTAATTGGATAAGTTTTATCTGGTACATGAGAAAATGTATATTTAGTTCACTATATTTGTGCTTGTAGAAGGAACAAAGAGTTAGATGGCATATACAAAGTGCATTTAAACCCTCCTTAGATGTCACAAAAATGCAAATAAAGACTCGATGATTCGAAAAAGATAGTCCATTACGAAAATGCCCAAATCACCCCCCCCCCTTCCGCTGTTAAAATCCACTAAAAATCATCTTAAAAGACGATTTTGTCCCTCCCCCCTCTCTCCGGTGGTGGGGGCGGGTCGGGGGGGGGGGGTCGGCGATGGCCGAGAGGAGGGGGGAAGGGGGTCGGGGGGTGGGTCACCGGTGTAGGAGGGGGGGAGGGGGGAGGGGGGCGGGTCGCCGGCGGAGAGAGGAGGGGGGTCGGGGATGACCGCCGGAGGAAGGAGGGGGGGAGGGGGGAGGGGGCCGGTCGTCGGCGGAGGGAGGAGGGGGGGTGGTCGGGGATGACCGGCAGAGGGAGGAGGGGGGGTGAGGGGGTCGGGGGGCGGGTCGTCGGCGGAGGGAGGAGGGGGAGGGGAGGGGGTCGAGGGGCGAGTCGCCGGCGGAGGGAGGAGGGGCGGGGGGGTTGCCGAGGGGGGGAGGGGTTGCGGGCGGAGGGAGGAGGGGGGTCGGGGATGACCGACGGAGGGAGGAGGGGGGGAGGGGGGCGGGTCGTTGTCGGAGGGAGGAGGGGGGGTGGTCGGGGATGACCGGCAGAGGGAGGAGGGGGGTGAGAGGGTCGGGGGGCAGGTCGCCGGCGGAGAGAGGAAGGGAGGGGGTCGAGGGGCGGGTCGCCGACGGAGGGAGGAGATGTGGGGGGCGGGGGGGTCCGGGTCGGGTCGCCGGCGGAGGGGGGGTGGGTCGGGGTCGGGTCGCCGGCGGAGGGGGGTAGGGGGTAGGGAAGGGAGGGGCTGGGTAGGGAAGGGTGGGGGGTCATTCTAAATAGAACATATTTTTCGGGAGGTGCAAACTGCTTAAGTTTTCTAAAAGGTCTTATTTTGTAAACGTGGCAAATCTAGGGAGGGTTTAAATGCACTTTACCCTAAGAATTGTGAAACTAAACAAGATGAAAGATGGAAACAGGTATACCATGCATAATACTAGTACTACTATTGATGAGTTGACCTATCATATAACTATACTCATTATAAGGGATGAGTTGACCTATCATATAACTATGCTCATTATAAGGGACTAGTAACGTGCATATGCATTGCAAGCAGGTAAATTTAAAAAAATAAAAAAGATAATTAAAATTAGGATTTGTTAAAGATAACGGTCTTGTGGGATGGAACTCATCCAACTAAAAAGAATGTCTCCCACTTTAACCACATAAGTTAAAAGTGTTTGGCTATAGTTAAATAATATTAAGTAGTTAAACAATTAGTTTGAATTTATTTATTTTTAAATTTTTAATTATGTGAGATACGACTTAAACCGCTAACTATTTTCAAGCATCTTTATAAATGAGCCGTTTAAGACTCTTTTGTAGAGATGTATATGTAACAAACTTTTTATTAATTATAAGTAGGTAACACTCCAAGCGCACAATTCGTTTTAGAGGGGTTGAGAAAGAGAGAGAGAACAAACTTGAAACTAATGCTTGTTTACGTACGTGGAGAGAAAATTGGGGTCATGGTTTCCGAGAGCTGCTTCTTGGGTTTGCGTGTAAGCTCTCTTTTTCTCATGTCATAGTTTCAAATTTTTTCTACACATAGCCCTCTGTCGAGCATGAACTCAAATCACTTTGCATACGTTGAGTTCTTGTCAATCTTCTTGTAATTGATATATATACAAGTATGCGCAGTTTCCATTCCCTGTGCCAGCAATCCACTGGAGAGCAATGGTACTCGTCCTGAAATCATCCCGAGTGGCAATCCTTGCCCTTCAGTTGTTGCTATTCTCGGCATCAACCCGAGCAGCAGAGTATCTCAAGTACAAGGATCCAAACCAGCCATTGAACGTCAGGATCGACGACTTGATGAAACGTATGACACTCGCCGAAAAGATTGGTCAGATGTCTCAGATCGACCTATCTGTGGCAACTTCTCAAATAATGAAGGATTATTTCATAGGTAGAAAAGGAAAGGGGGAAATTACTTATTAGATCCCGTTTGGTTCGCTGTAATGTAATCGTAACCGCAATGTAATCAAATAAAAAAATTATTTTTTTCATTTGATTACATCGCAATTACGATTACATTACAATGTACCAAACGAGAGTCTACTGAATAACTCATCGAACGTGTATTATCAAGATCAAACATAGGCAAATAACGTACGTATATTGAACCATCTAATACGTTGTATAGGGAGTGTATTGAGCGGCGGCGGGATCGTGCCTGCTCCTCAGGCAAGCCCTGAGGTTTGGGTGAACAAGGTAAATGAATTCCAGATGGGGAGTCTGTCGACGCGTCTCGGGATTCCAATGATGTATGGAATTGATGCCGTTCATGGACACAACAACGTCTATAAGGCTACGATTTTCCCTCATAATATTGGTCTTGGAGCTACCAGGCAAGAAAGATTGCAATTGTCTTCCATCAGATTTCACTATTAGACTCTTACTCTAATTCATGCTTTGATATATATATTTCCCCTAATCCTTTCTTTAGATTACTTCTAACTTGGATTATTTTGTATAAGGGTACCAAGTTTATGACCTAATTAGACTCTGGGTACTGGATTTGTTCGAATTCTTTAGTGACACATTTTAGTGAGGAACGTTCGTCATTAAAGGACTCATGTCGTCACTGAACGTTCACTTCCGTCACTAACATGTGTCAGTATAAAATTTTGAGTAGCCAAAGTCTAAAAACGGACAAACCAGTACCCAAAATCTAATTAGATCCTAAACCTGGTACCCATATGCAAAATAATCGTTTTAACTTCGACATGATTCTCATCTGGCAGGGATCCTGCACTGGTGAAAAGGATTGGTGCTGCAACTGCAATTGAAGTTAGGGCAACAGGGATTCAATATACCTTTGCTCCGTGTATCGCTGTAAATTAACAAAATATATATATGCCAACACACAACTGTTCTACTTTTTATACTTACAACTTATACAAATCAACATGCCTGATTTACTTTTTATACTTGCAACTACAGCTCAACATATATGCTTGATTTAGAATCGAGGAAGGCACCTTGGTCACTTATTTTCTAGTTAAAGCTTTTTCTTGGATAAAAATTCAGGTGTGCAGAGATCCAAGATGGGGTCGATGTTATGAAAGCTACAGTGAAGACCACAGAATTGTTCAAGAAATGACTGAAATTATTCCTGGGTTACAAGGGGATATCCCTGCCAATTCTCTCAAGGGTGTACCATATGTTGCTGGGAAGTATGAACACATAACTATATTCTTGTTCTTGATTTAGTCATTACCAACATAATCGCGAATTGTTCAATTTCTGTTAACATCTATTAAAACTACATCACAACATTATTAGTTGGAATAAATGCAAGTCTTCCTCCATTCTAACGGGATTAGCTATGAAGCATAAGAAAGTTCCACTTGTGTCCATATATTAGATAGAACAAGATGGTTTCATTCTGCGGGTAAACTTCAATTAAGTGCCGGGCTGGTCAGGAACAAGATCGCGGCGTGCGCCAAGCATTACGTTGGCGATGGCGGGACGTACAATGGAATCAACGAGAACAACACCGTCATCGATGTCCATGGTCTTTACAGTATCCACATGCCGGCCTACTATAATGCCATCATTAAGGGTGTCTCCACTGTCATGGTGTCCTACTCGAGTTGGAATGGTGAAAAAATGCATGCTAACCGTGGTTTGATCACCGGATTCCTCAAGAACAAACTCCATTTCAGGGTAGGGGAAGATCAAGATGCAATTGTACACATGACCATATATATATATATATAGAGCTTCTATTTCTGCATTTATTTTTACTGATGACAGGGTAATAATTATCGAGGTTTCGTGATTTTTCAGGGATTTGTCATATCAGATTGGCTGGGACTTGATAGATTGACAACCCCTTTTGGTGCAAATTACACTTACTCTGTTGAGACCGCAGTTAATGCTGGTATCGATATGGTCTGTTCTACTTAAATCTGAAATCAGTAGTATAGTTCATTGTTGAACAAGTTCTAATTCGGTTGAATTTCTAATTATTCCCACACATTGGATCACTTTTTCACTTCTACTGTTAGAATTATAGGCAATCTTTACAATACAATACTTGACAATTAGCATCGTTTAACATTGTTACGGATATTGCTTCAACATGAAAAAGTAGAGGATTCGAAGTTCCCCCTTAGATCTACTCATCTCTCCTTCGCGGATCATCGCAGATTATGATTCCATACAACTTCACGGGGTTCATTGACGAGCTAACAGATCTGGTTAAGAAGAACTTTGTTCCTGTGAGCAGAATTGATGACGCGGTGAGAAGGATTCTGCGTGTCAAGTTCGTCATGGGCCTCTTCGAAAACCCTATAGCCGATATTAGCCTTGCAGATCAGCTAGGAAAGAAGGTTGGAATTATTGATTTATTTATTTTTCCAACTTGATCAATCGTCCATGTCAAATTTGAAGACTTATGATAAATTGTCTTTTAAGAAAGAGAGCAAAATCATCTTTATCACTTGATCTAGCAGGAACATAGGGAGTTGGCAAGAGAAGCTGTAAGGAAATCACTTGTTCTGTTGAAAAACGGAAAATCTATTGATCAACCTCTGTTGCCCCTTCCTAAGAAGGCTTCAAAGGTCCTAGTTGCTGGGAGTCATGCTGATAACTTGGGTTATCAGTGCGGTGGATGGACAGTAGGATTCGCAGGAACAAGTGGGAATAATAACACAATTGGTATGTGTGTGTGTGTATATATATATATATATATATATATATATATATATATATATATATATATATATATATATATATATATATATATATATATATATATATATATCCTCTTTTCTTTGGTTTTCCTTATTCATGTTATAGCATTTTTCTACTTCCATGGATTGATATCCTTTACTTTAATATAATATGTTGGAAAGTGAACGAATAAATTGACTTGAAAAAGATAGTCCCATATGGGATAGAACAAGGGAGTTTTCCTTGTATATGTAATAGGAAGTTTGACTTGGAATTGGACCCCAAGGGGCATCCAAATTTTTTGCGATTGGATAAGGACTTAACCAAATGTGCAACACACGCGCGCACCGTCCGACCAATGGCTGGCTGGTTGGTTGGGTCTAGACAAATATTTTATTTTAACTTCTGAAATATTCTTAATGGCTGTCTATTGGAAAGGTTGTATCACTTCTATACAATGTCTCTTAAACTTTTATGTGTCTTCATTATTCATAGAAGCACAGCCATGTCAGTGTTTGAGTCACTCATTCATACATTAAAGTACTCAGTTAGAGAGAGAGAGAGAGAGAGAGAGAGAGAGAGACTACATTGATTGTTTCGTACAGTTCATGCGATTTGAAGTACTGCTACCAGAGGTGTACTGTTGTATCCAGGAAGACTAAATCGACACTCAACCGTAAGCATCTGTGCAGGACGAATATGTTACTGCCGGGAACGCCGGGGCACAATTTTTCGATGGAAAACTGAGAAAATGAAACAGTTGTAAAGACAACGTTTCTAATGCAACTCCTTAAAGAAGGTTTTGCAACAGAGATCCAGAAGGATTCTGCAAATTACGAGATCTAAAAAGATATCGTAATACACGAATAATCTAAAGGGATTTTCGTGATCGTAGCAAACTGGCAGTAGTGCCTTCTAAAAAGAAGATACTGACAGAACTGCTAAAGGCAACAGAAGGATGACAGGCGAGAGATGGAATTGCTGGGGTGAATTATCACCGTTGCTCAAAGCTTTATTCGTCCTCTGCGAACAGCTTCCAGGAACCAGCAAGGTTGACGGAAAACTTTGGAACACTCCTGCTCTTCTGACTCCTCGGAAGACGACGAACTCCCCTGGCAATGGCTGTACTCTTCTCTCTCTGTTTGAAGTAACAGAACTCACGCGTACTAAAAAGTACTAGTGTTAGTGTTAAACAACACGCTCACTACTCTGTTGTGTTAAAGAACACTTAGAGTTTTCTCTCTGGAATTCTGATTACTTCTGCCAACAGAGAGAGAGGACAGAACCTGCATATATAGCCCACGGGGTGGTTGCCAAGCAGTTGTCTGAACTTCAGGGTAGTGGCAGAACCACTCCTGAACATGCATCAACTGCTGCAACCGTTTCCGCTCTAATATGCAGCCAGCCATACGCACATACGTACTCTACGCACACTGCGTACGCTGCGCACACTGTGCACTCTACGTACGCTGCGTACGCTGTGCACACTGCGCACTCTACGTACGCTGCGTACGCTGCGCACACTGCGCGTACTGCGCGTACTGGGCTGCGTACTGGGCTGCGTAACTGGGCCAGCGTAACTGGGCTCGCGTAACTGGCCGCACAACGTGGTCGCGCAAGTGGCTCGCGCAACGAGCGCAACTTAAGCGCACTATGCACCTAGCGACGATGCTGACGTGCTAAGTGCAAAGTGCGCCAACAAAACGCCATATTACGCCTCATGAGCCCTTGAGCCCGAGTCCGAGCCCGAGCCCGAGCCCGAGTCCGAGTCCGAGTCCGAGTCGCTAAGCCCCAACGGGGCTTAGCTCCTATGGAAATAAATTTTCCAAGAGCAAAAAGCTTACAGCTTATTAATTGTTGATTAAGCCTTTATACCATTAATAATTAATCCCACATGGCACACACCCATGTGCACTACATGTGCATCTCCATAAAGAGTAAAGACTCATATATATGGAGATACACATTCCTTTCTAGCCGATGTGGGACTAAAAACCAAAACAAAAGGCTATATACCCAACAATCCCCCACATATCTCTATATATATGAGTACGAGTGTTCCCCACAGTAACTGTCCATTATGCTTTTAGGATAGATGCCACTTAAGACTTGAATCTTCCCACGTGAGTCAAAAATCAAACTATAATACAAGAATGGACTAAGCCTTGAATTCTGCATCATAGCTGAAATTCTTTCCACTCACATAATGTAGTTACATGTGCTTCTGGCTGCACATTTAAGGCCGTGTGCCAGCCTGATTTCAGTGTATAATATTGGGTGTCTACAAGTTTACCCTCAAGAGACGGCCTGATATCTCTTTGTCCATACACTATAGGTGAGTTCTTTATTAAAGAGACATGGCATGAAACGTCCAACGCTTCCTTTGCGGTGCTACGCCGCTATGACATGGCTTTAAGCCGATGACCTTACCCCGAATCACCGGGAACCTCATCGTAGTGTCATACTACCCGTAGCATGAGGACTAGCCCCTTTGTAGTGCCAAACTACCTAGCATGAATCCTTATGCTTCTGTGCGGTGTTACGCCGCTATGACATGGCTTGCAAGGCCGAGGCTTTATCCCTAGCCGGGTTTACCTCATTGTGGTGTCGTGCCACCCGTAACATGAGGAACACCTCCTCTTTGTAGTGCTGACTACATCCCTCTTTAATTCAATATACAGCATTAGGCCAACTGCCTATGTGCTGTGCTACGCCGCTGTGACTTGGCTAACATAGCCGAGGTTTTACCTCCTTCGAGAACCTCATGGTGGAGTCACCGCCACACATAGCATGGAGTCACACTCCTTGTAGTGCTGTGCTACCATGCTTCCTGTAAAGCATATCAGGCATTCCAAATGCCTGAGAACTCATTAAGGCATTTAAGCCAACCTCCCACAGGACCTGTTTTCCGCAGAAAACAACAGTAGACAACAGTGGTTATAGGTCCGTAACCTCTCCATGCCCAATAGAACATGTACCCACCGTTCCTGATATTCTTCCGATTAGTGGTCCTCCCTTGAACCAAAAGCTAGATGCCTAGTAGATAAATCTTTGAACTAATAGCATAAAACTTTATGGTAGGAATACAATAATACAATATCAGAATGCCTTCAAGCCCATTTAACAAGCTGTGTCATCGACCAGCTGGCGCTTGAGGCCCTTGGTGAACGGATCCGCCAGGTTCTCCTGACTCCGAACATCAATCACTGCAATAACACCTCTCTTGATAAGATCGTGTACTGCCCTGTGCTTCAACCGCACAGTCCTCTTCTTCCCGTTGAAGAGATCATTTGATGCCACCGCCGCAGTCGTCTGGTTGTCGCAGTATATCGGTATCGCCGGTACTTGCGCCCCAACCACTGGAAGATCATACATGAGCTCCCGAAGCCATTCTGCTTCCTCGGCTGCGGTATCAAGTACAAAGAACTCAGATTCCATGGATGACCGCGAGAGCATAGTCTGCTTCTTCGACTTCCACGATATAGCAGCTCCACCCATTGTGAAAATGTATCCACCTGTGGACCTCTCGCTCTCCACCTCTGAGCACCAACTGGCATCACTGAAGCCTTCCACTACCTGCGGATCTCCGCTGTAGTACAGTGCATATGTCTGAGTCTTCTTGAGATATCTCATAACCCGTTCCACAGCTTTCCAGTGTTCAACACCTGGATTGCTCGTAAAACGACTCAGCATTCCCACGGCAAAAGCTATGTCATGCCTTGTGGCAGTAGTAGCATACATCAAACTCCCGATTACGCTTGCATACTCCAGCTGCCTGACGCTTTCCCCTGAATTAGGCTTCAGCTTCAGATCACACCTGTACGGCGTATCGATCCCTGGAAGATCCCGATACCCATAACGAGTGATCATTTTCTCAATATAATGAGACCGTGACAGCGCTAGTCCAGTGTCTGTCCGGATGATCTTGATCCCTAAAATCACATCAGCTTCCCCCAAGTCCTTCATACTGAACTTGCTTGAGATGAATTTCTTTGTCTCCGTGACACATCTAATATCCGTACCTAGGATAAGCATGTCGTCCACGTACAGACAAACGATCACACCTCTTCCATCAGCGAACTTCGTGTAAACACACTTGTCCGTATCGCTGACCATGTAGCCATTTGACCTTATAACTTTGTCAAATTTCTCATGCCACATCTTGGGAGCCTATTTAAGACCGTACAAGAATTTTACCAACTTGCAGACTTTGTCTTCAAGACCTCTGATGACAAATCCCTCTGGCTGTTGCATGTAAATCTCTTCGGTCAGCTCGCCATTTAGGAAAGCCGTATTCACATCCATCTGATGTATCACCATCTTATTTATTGCTGTGAGAGCAATCAACATTCTGATGGTGGTCATCCGGGCTACTGGAGCATATATGTCAAAGTAGTCAATCCCCTGCTTCTGAGAAAACCCCTTGGCTACCAACCTAGCCTTGAACTTGTCAATAGTTCCGTCTGCTTTCATCTTCTTCTTGAAGATCCATTTGCATCCGATGGGTTTCGCTCCTTCAGGAAGATCAACCAACATCCAAGTGTTATTTGAGGTGATGGAATCAATCTCATTGTCAATCGCCTCCTTCCAGAAAACCGCATCTCTGGTCTTCATCGCCTCATCATAGGTAAGTGGATCTGCTTCCACATGATAGGTGACAAAGTCACTTCCGAAGTCCTTCGGCCTCCTCACATGCTTAGCTGACGGCTCAGCTTGTTCTGGTTCAATCGTTGTATCAACAACAACATCTTCTTGGACCACATCTTCATTGAAGACTTCAGTCTCTTGTGCACCCTCATTATTCTCCGGAACATCCGGAAGAACAATATTCTTGTGCCTTGCAAACTTGTCTTCAAAATATTCTGCATCGCGAGATTCAATGATATGATTTGACTCAATATCAAGAAATCTCCGAGCATCACTCTTCTCGGCATACCCCAAGAAGATCGTCTTTGTAGTCCTTGTCCCAAGCTTCTGAATCTTCAGATCTGGAAGCTTGACATATGCCAGACACCCCCACACTCGAATAACATTCAAGTTAGGTCTGACTTTGAACCAGAGTTCATGAGGAGTAATATCAGAAGTTGCATGAGGCACTATATTTAGAATAAAAGTGGCCGTCAATGCAGCTTCTTCCTAGTAGCACTTAGGAAGGCCAGCAGTCAACAACATTGAATTTATCATTTCTGTCAACGTCCTGTTCTTCCTCTCAGCTACTCCGTTTGATTGAGGAGAGTACGGAGCCGTAGTCTCATTGATAATTCCATGTTCCTTACAGAACGATGTGAATTCATGAGACCTGTACTCCCCACCTCGATCACTTCTTATCCTTTTGAGTTGTTGTCCAGTCTGTCGCTCAGCTTCAGCTCTGAACTCCTTGAACTTCTCGAATGCTTCGTCTTTAGCCTTCAGCAAGTAGATGAACGCATACTTTGAGAAGTCATCGATGAAGGTTATGAAATACTTCATCCCGGCCTTTGTAGAGAACTGTTTGAAGTCACAGATATCGGAGTGAACCAACTCCAGAAGATCTGTACTTCGATTAACCCGAGGAAAGGGTTTCCTTGTGATCTTCGTTTGAGCACAAACTTCACATTTCTCTACCTTACCCCCACATTTGGAGATAAGTCCTAGACTAGACATTCTGTTTATTCTTTTACAATGAACATGTCCTAGCCTATTATGCCACAACTCAAGAGTATAAGCAGAATGAGTGACTTCATTAATAACATTAATTACATTGGACTGATTTACAAGCTGAATCTTGAACATTCCTTCGGTATAAAAAGCTTTTCCGAAATATGTTCCCTTGATAGACATCACCATCTGGCCAGCATTGATGTCCATCCTGAGGCCTGTATTGCAGAGTAGGCCTCCCGAGATCAGGTTCTTGGCGATAGCAGGAACGTGCTTCACGCCTTGAAGCGTCAGAGACTTGCCCGAAGTCAGCTTCAACACCACCGTCCCGATCCTGAGCACTTCAGCTTGTGCCTGGTTCGCCATCATAACCACTTCAGAAGTAGGTGTATAGGTGATGAACCACTCCTTACTGGAGCATACATGGCAGGAGGCTCCAGTGTCTACCCACCAGTCAGAGTCAGTCCTTACTGCATCAACCTGTGCAATCATAGCAACTATGTCAGTGATCATAGATACCTTACTAGGCTCTCCTTGCTCTGATTGCTTGGTCTTTTCTTTATACTCATTCTTAAAGTGGCCCTTCTTGCCACACTTGAAGCAAGACATTTCTGACTTTGGCTTCTTTTTCTTGATAGAAGTTCCTTTGACTTTTAAATTGTCAGGGTTCTTCTTCTTGCTGTGGAAAGCCGCCTGCTTTCCCTTTGGTCCCTTGGTCTGAACCAGATTGGCGTTAGCCAATTGCTTGGACAGTGTGTCCACCTTCAGTTGAGCCCGCATCTGGTCCTCAACATAGATTTCCTGTAGGAGATCTTCAAGGGTGATCTCCAACTTCTTCCTATGCATGTTTGTATAGAACTTGCTCCACCCAGCGGGGAGCTTTGAGACAATCCCTCCAACAACAAACTTGTCGGGGAGGGGCATCGCCTCGTCTTCCAACTTCTGTCGCAGTTTCAGGAACTCCTTCACCTGCGGCAGCATAGACTTTTCGTCCTCAAAGAACTACTTGTGATATTTTTCAACCACAAATATTTTACTGTGGTTCTTGTCTTCTTCGTAGAGTTTTTCTAGAGACTCCCATATGTCTCTAGCGATATTCTTCTTAGAATAGGATTCTGCAAGGGAATCCTCCATAGCATTCAGGATAAGGAGCCTGCAAATGCTATTTTCTCTTCTCCACTTGGCCTGAAGTTTAGTAGCCGTAGATATTGCAGCAGCAGACCCAGTATCTGGAACAGTAGGTTCCTCTTCAAGCAGCACGTGATCAACGTCTCTGAGTTGAAGAGTGAGATAAACCTTCCTCTTCCAGACTTGATAATGCTCTCCATTAAACTTTTCTAACTTACAGAAGTCAGTGTTGAGGAGTGAAGCATTAATGTTTTCCATCGTAGCAATAAAGCTTTGAGATTGTTACTGCCGGGAACGCCGGGGCACAATTTTTCGATGGAAAACTGAGAAAATGAAACAGTTGTAAAGACAACGTTTCTAATGCAACTCCTTAAAGAAGGTTTTGCAACAGAGATCCAGAAGGATTCTGCAAATTACGAGATCTAAAAAGATATCGTAATACACGAATAATCTAAAGAGATTTTCGTGATCGTAGCAAACTGGCAGTAGTGCCTTCTAAAAAGAAGATACTGACAGAACTGCTAAAGGCAACAGAAGGATGACAGGCGAGAGATGGAATTGCTGGGGTGAATTATCACCGTTGTTCAAAGCTTTATTCGCCCTCTGCGAACAGCTTCCAGGAACCAGCAAGGTTGACGGAAAACCTTGGAACACTCCTGCTCTTCTGACTCCTCGGAAGACGGCGAACTCCTCTGGCAATGGCTGTACTCTTCTCTCTCTGTTTGAAGTAACAGAACTCACGTGTACTAAAAAGTACTAGTGTTAGTGTTAAACAACACGCTCACTACTCTGTTGTGTTAAAGAACACTTAGAATTTTCTCTCTGGAATTCTGATTACTTCTGCCAACAGAGAGAGAGGAGAGAACCTGCATATATAGCCCACGGGATGGTTGCCAAGCAGTTGCCTGAACTTCAGGGTAGTGGCAGAACCACTCCTGAACATGCAGCAACTGCTGCAACCGTTCCCGCTCTAATATGCAGCCAGCCATATGCACATACGCACTCTACGCACACTGCGTACGCTGCGCACACTGCGCACAGTGGCAGAACCACTCCTGAACATGCAGCAACTGCTGCAACCGTTCCCGCTCTAATATGCAGCCAGCCATACTCACATACGCACTCTACGCACACTGCGTACGCTGCGCACACTGCGCACTCTACGTACGCTGCGTACGCTGCGCACACTGCGCGTACTGGGCTGCGTACTGGGCTGCGTAACTGGGCCAGCGTAACTGGGCTCGCGTAACTGGTCGCGCAAGTGGCTCGCGCAACGAGCGCAACTTAAGCGCACTATGCGCCTAGCGACGATGCTGACGTGCTAAGTGCGCCAACAAAACGCCACATGAGCCCTTGAGCCCGAGTCCGAGCCCGAGTCCGAGTCGCTAAGCCCCAACGGGGCTTAGCTCCTATGGAAATAAATTTCTCAAGAGCAAAAAGCTTACAGCTTATTAATTGTTGATTAAGCCTTTATACCATTAATAATTAATCCCACATGGCACACACCCATGTGCACTACATGTGCATCTCCATAAAGAGTAAAGACTCATATATATGGAGATACACATTCCTTTCTAGCCGATGTGGGACTAAAAACCAAAACAAAAGGCTATATACCCAACAGAATATTGTCTTAAGGATATTTTTTTTTTTTTGAAATCCCACTCACACACACAATTGGGGGGCTCGAACCTTGCCGGCCCCTCCGGGTGTCCGCTCTAATACCACTAGGCTAGAGAGCTCGGACTTGTCTTAAGGATATTGAACCAAGTTCAAACCTCAGTCTCGATCAAATTTTGTAATTTTCAGTTTCTAAAATATATTGAATAACATAATCTTCACTTAAATAGTTAGATACCTTCAACCATTGTACCAGGCTTATATCAAATTGTTCATCGTTCCTATTGTCATACACGTTAGAATTAATTTCCACAGTTATTATTGTACTAAATAGTTGGTTGACAGGAACAACCATCCTTGATGCAATTAAATCCACTGTCGACCCCAAAACTGATGTAGTCTACTCTGAGAAGCCGGATGCTAGCTTCGTTCAAGCCAACCACTTCTCCTACGCCGTCGTTGTGGTCGGAGAACACCCGTACGCGGAAAGCTTAGGCGACGATGAAGACCTTACGCTCCCCGATCCCGGTCCAAGCACGATAGGGGACGTCTGCGGCGCGGTCGAGTGCGCAGTGGTCATCGTCTCCGGCAGGCCTCTCGTGATCGAGCAATACGTTCCGTCGATGGACGCTCTCGTCGCCGCATGGCTTCCCGGGACGGAGGGCCAAGGCGTCGCTGATGTGCTGTACGGTGACTACGGATTCATCGGGAAGCTTTCTCGTACGTGGTTCAGGTCTGTGGATCAGCTCCCTATGAATGTCGGGGACGAGCACTACGATCCGTTGTTCCCGTTTGGATTTGGATTGACGACAAGAGGATCCATGTCAATGAAGACATGATTAGGAGAGGAGTAATGCTATTCATATCTCCAAATTGTCCCTCCAATATATTCCTTCTTATGTGGTAGTTGACGTGACATGTTAAATAATATTATATGTCATCTGACATAATCGATGACATGACAAATTTTAACACAAAAAGTTAATTATCCAATTTTGTCCATATTAATTTAATGTTAATATTAATTAATATTAATATTAATATTAATTTAATGTTAATTTAATGTTAATATTAATATTAATTAATGTTAATATTAATGTTAATGTTAATTACCCTCGTTAGATTTTCGTTTTTTTCACTAAAAGATCTTATGCTCTTAAAATTCATAAAAGTTGAAATCTGCTCATTTTGTTCCCTTTCCGTTAAATGCTGTTAAGTGGGATATGTAATGACCATTTTATCCCTCCCTCTCTCTCTCTCTGGTGGTGGTGTGGGGAGGAGGAGGAGGGGAACGCGGGGACCGGCGGGGAGGAGGAGGAGGGGGCTGGCCGGAGGGAGGAGGAGGGGCTGGCGAGAGGGAGGAGGAAGGAGGGGAGAGGTTAGGGAAGGGGGGGCTCGTAGGGAAGGTGAGAGGGTAGTTTAGATTTTTTTTTTTTTTTAATGCCATTAACGGCCATTTCTAACGGTCAACAGCCGGTAGGAAACTTTTCGAGCAAGTCATAGATTGCGGGGGTCTTTATTTGCTAAATTTGACTAAAATGTCTTTCTATGCAAAAGGTGCAAATTTAACGAGGAGTTTTTTGTACTTTACCCTAATTTTAATGTTAATGTTAACATTAATTTTAATGTTAATTTTAATTTTTGCCGCGTCAGCTGCCACATCAACATATCACGTCAACTGTCACGTAAGGAGGGACGGTTAAGAGGTACAATTTGGAGGTACAAATAGCATTATTCTTAGGAGAGAAACCTCTGTTGAAGCTATTTAAAACCAACTTATTGTTGGAAATAAATGCCAACTTTGTATTTTAGAAGCTCAGAATAAAATTTAAATAAATAATCTGACCTATATCGTGGCTTGAATTTGATTCAATTATTTTGAAGACAATATTCGTGCCGCACGGGTGCTTACGGTTTAATGACGACTCTGTCTCCCAGTATACAAGGGAACTCCTTCCGGCAGCAGCTCTTTACACCGCATGAACTGGAGGTAGTATCTTTCCCTTGGATTGAATACAAGGCAGCAGCTCTTTACACCGCAGGAATTAGAGGTATTATCTTTCCCTTGGACTGAATACTTGAATAAGTGAATGAGTTTGGATAATTCAATCATACACTCATAGGACTATCATTTATAAAGGATAGAGACAGGGGCGGATCTAGGTGGGGTCACGTGGGGTCAAGTGACCCCACTGAAAAATGCAATAACGTCAATATATATTTCTGTTGTAGTGGAAGTGTGCTTAAGGTTTTGGTATTATTATGTGGGTTTCTATAAGTGACATAGTGTGATGATGGCCTAGTGGTCTATGGCATCCAACTTAAGTTTCTCTCTTTGTGAGAGGGCGTGGGTTCAAATCCCATTTCTGACAATGTTTCTTTTTCTCAGGCAAAATTGTTTTTGTTTAAAAATTCATATACGAGGGAAAAAAAAAATTAGACTTTCCTTGCAAATCATTATTTTTCAAAAAAAAACTTTAAACTTATTATAAGAGAGAAAAAAGAATGAATGTGCGAGATGAATTGAACTTGTTATAAAAGAAAAACCATTATTTTTCACAACACTCTTATTGATTATTATTTTCTGAACATCGTCTTATCAAAAAAAAATCCTAAAAGAAAAATCCATCTTTGGGATAAAAAAAAATTAGTGAAAAAAAAGAACATAACATATTTTTTCAGGAATCTAAGCGAGTGTGACTTACACTACCTCGTCAAAATAGTTTTTTGTTAAAATTATTTCGATGAAAAAACATCATTGCAAGAAAAGAGTACAAAATGTAAAAACAATTTTCATGATGTCTCCATTTATATCTGCAATATGTTCCCTTTCATACTATACAATATTACAAATTACTATATTCATGTGTTTTATCCGCCAAATGAATGACTACTTGTCTCAAATTTAATAAATTAGAATATGGCATCCAGGTCAAAAAAATTTAGTCAATACATTTTTATGCATATATGATAAAATCTCCTTTTGCTAATCTAGTACACCAATTACTGAATATTTTTGGACTTCTTTACCTTTCATGTTGACCTCCCTCACTTAAATTCCTGCGTCCGTTCCTGGATAGAGAGACAAATTATAAAGAGAATATTTGGAAAGAATACATCCTTTCGATCAGACACAATATTTGAAAGAGACACACCCTTTCGAGTAGACATTAATTAAAAATTTACATAAATTAATTAAAATATTTTATAATTAACTTTTCAGGTCAATTTATTCATTTACTTTTCCAACAGCTATAAGCGGCTGCACTATGTCGATCGAATGGTAGATGTCATAACTTTCGAGCATGCTTCCACTTTCTTCTATGTAGTGCATACTTTTTTTTTTGGCATACTTTTGAGCTTAGATATGGCTGACAAATTCAAAGTGAATGTGAGCGACATGCATGATTGGAACCATAAATGTCGCGTTTGCTCGTGCAGGTAGCAGATGTGCTCCATTTCCGTTATTGTGTTTTGCACAACTTATTCATGCTTGGCTCAAGTTGGGCAAGTTCAACGGGCCGGGGAAAACTTTTGTGAAAGGTAGATGCACGCAAAAAGTGTTGGAATTTCTTCACACTTCATGTAAATATATGCAAACAAAATAAACAAATAAATTGTTACCAGCCTCCGAGAAAATCGTGCACGTAGCACTGTCCTAAGAGTTAGCTCAGGCCTATGTACAGACTGTATCCGAACGCTTCTAGTGGTAAAATTCTTGCTCTACCGGAATCTCCTTACCGTACACGACTTAGAGAGAGTGACCCTCGACTTAGTTCTGCCCAGAGCAACAAGTGTAACGCCCAGTTCCAATATACGTAGCACTAGGAAATACGTGCATGCCAGCTGTATGCATACGCAGACTACTCCAATATATGGAATCTACGTGTACACACATAAGCTGTAATAACAAAGCTCCAGCTCATAACAATATAACATGGTCACGGACAATATCTATATCTCATCCACAGTGATAAATAAGAGAAATAACAAACCAAGTGTCTCAACTTAAAATAAAGATAAATATCTGTCGGGCGGAAACAAATCCACTACCGAGCGACTGAAAAGAAATCAACTGAAATGAATATGAAAAAGAGTATCAACTACATAAGTCCATCAACTAAGAAAAGAATCAAATAGGCTCCGAAGGCGAGACCTCCTCAGCTGCAAATGGAGACTCTAGTCCAGAACCATACTCCTCAGGATACTGCTCGTCGTCTATACCTGGAGAGATCACCAGGTCCTCAGGGAGACGTAACAAGATACAGGAATAACATGCTAATATGAACTGTCAGAATAATAATATTAATATGCAAGACTCTCCTAGACACCAATATGTAAAGGGAATTCTAACCATCTATTGTGCAATTTAGAGGACAACTTTCATGCGCATGGGCGGAATTTTGGGCTATAAGTACGTAAGTGGCATCCAGTAATTCGTATCCGACCGTAACATCCAAAACGTCAGAGGGTATCTGCAAATATATATCGCCATAGTTCCTTTCGAAAACTATGGTTTACCTGTTTGGCTTCCCATACGCACTAGCGACTGTCCTCCCCCAACGTTTCCCACATTGACCAAGTCACGTCCATAACTCGTCCAGTTTTGTAACTGCTTGAGTCTCTATACCCTAGTCATAGCAGTTACGATCATCTATCCGTCACACGACTTCTTACATAAAAATGGCCAGTCAATATGCAAGCCGTGCCCCTAGCAACATGTCTCAAACTGTGTAGTGTAGGTGTCATGGCCAACGGAGATATAAGAATATCCCACAATAGAAGGGTAGTCCACTACAACTAAGTCGACATGCAACAAATAAAAATAAAACAAAGAAACGACTGATAAAGTCGTTTGCACCCAAGTGTGGCTTCGACGCACAGTTTATAAAAATATGAAATAAAATAAATAAATGCTGAAAATAAATAATATGATAGTAAATATAGCAAGGTATACTTGCCTGGTGGTTGGAAGGTGTTTTGACGACGCCCAGTAGATGAAATCGACAAGTGAGAAGAAGCTACAAGAGTGGAACCTCCGTAAATGTTTCCGGATGCTGAAACAAACATCAAAAATGTTCTCGGTGTAAAAGATATACCTAGGAAACACCTGTCCAAAAGTCCAATTCCGGAACAGGGACAAAATCGTAATTTCGGATCAAAACGATGTCTGCCGTTGGACCCGCTTTGTACCGAAACGCGTGCCAGAACCTACGATCTCTAAAGTCATCAAAGTACATGTCTATGGATTTAGTTTAAGGAGACGAACCCAACGGTATGTCCAATTTTGGATTCCGATGAGCTGTGCACAAAATCGTCCGATGAATTGGGTCGCGGGCCCGCCAATTTTGGCGTTCCGATCAACCTTCTCAGAATCGGACCAAACTTGGCATGCAGGACCAGAAAAATATTTCAAGTCCAATGGCGCAAGTTTCGTCACGGTTTGACGAGTGTGCACAAAGTAATTGAAAATTTTCGAAAATGGTCGATACGACGTTCTTCGACGGATACGGGTCAAATTCGCCGCGCACACGCGACCAATTCAAATTCCGTCAAAGCTCACACGTCCACAAAGTCGATACGCACCTTTCGATGCCTTTGATTTACGACGGGGTCGTCCGGTTTGTCGGGACGTACCTCGTACCGGGATTTTTAATGTTTCGAAAACTAGTTTTTTGACAAACTTCAACAACAGATTATTTCATGCACATAAATCAAAACATAGATCTACCAGGTACGTTTTGATCTTGGTTATATTGTCTATGACTTCTTTCAATTAGTTTCTATAAATTTTTAATGCGCAGCAAGAAAATTGGCCGACAAGTTGTCGTTTAGAATTAGTTTTTACAGTCCAAAGAAACCTAATTTTTTTCTAACTTCGATTTGATTTTTCGAGCAAGTTAGATGGTCTTGTCGAAATCCATCTGTAGGATCTCGAAGAGAGTCAAGTCTACTTTCCAGAACATCTGACGGATCGAAAATCGGAGTTATGAGCAAAAAGTTACGTAGGCGGGAAGTAGGGTACCTTGAGTGGAAAAACTGTTCCGTGGATGACGAGGGGCTGACTTCCGATACTCCGTTTTTCGCGCACACAACTCCGTCGCTGGTGAAACGAAATTCTAGCCGAAGAGGGTATGTTCAGCCGCAACTTTCGTTTTGGAAGTCTAGGATTTAGAGGTCTGTGGAGGAGGTTATATACATAACAAGTCGGGTCCACTCCTAATACTAATAGAATTTGGATTAATAAAGTTCTCACAGAGTTCTCGGGTGCTGGTGCATATACGCGCGCGCGCGGGTTTTTTTTTTTTTTGCTACAGTGGATTTTGGGGGGGGGGGGGGGCGCCCACTTAAGTGGGTGGCCTTATTTTTTTGTTCTTTTTTTACTTTTCTTTTTAACTATATATATATATATATATATATATATATATATATTAACAAAACAACATTTTATTGAATAATAAAGGTGGCTCTTAATGAGCAGTACAGGTGCCAGGATTGAAAACACAAAAAAATCCTGGAATGCAAAGTAGAAAATACATAAGAGGGAATTTCGAAATTCCTAAAAATTTTGAAATATGAGAACATAGTGGGCTCACAGCCCTAAGTTGGAAATTACGAACAATTGAAATTTCAAAAATTGAAATTTCAAAAGATTCATAACATCAAAAAAGTAGACAGGAGTGTGCGCGAGTCCCAATAGGCACACAGCCCGAGGGTAAGGTGCGCTGCGCCCAGCGAACGGACACGTGGAGGGGGGCGTGGTCAAGCGCGGGGCCCAAGACGCTTGGGGGGGCAAGCCAAGCGCTGGGCCCGAGACGCAGGGGGGGCGGTGCCACCGGGCGGCGGGAGAAGACGCGGGAGGCGCGGGCCGCAGCACGGACGGCGCCGCTGACGGAGCGGGGGGTGGGGGGAGGGAGTGAGGGTGGGAGAGGGGGGGGAGGACGGGGGCAGGGGAGGGAGGGGAGGGTGTAGGCGTCCTCCGGGAGGGCAAGGAAGGCCGTGAGGGCGGCACAAACGGGCGCGGCCACCTTCCTCGACCGGGGAGCGAGAGGGGAAGGGCGCGGAGGCGCGTCCTCCGGAGGAGTCAGCTCGAGGGGGGAAGCTGGCCGGATGGGCGCAACGCCGTTGGCCGCCAGGGTAGGCAACTAACGGAAGAAGGTGAGGAAACGAAGAGGGGGTGGGAACGGCGGAGAGACCTCCGGGGACCAGGGCGGGCGTCGCGGGACGGCAGCGACGCCACCGGCGTCGTGAGAACCGCCGGAGAGAAGGACGTCACGCGTTCCGAGGAGGGCTCCCGACCCAAGGGAGGAGGGGAAGAGGCCGCCGACACCCCAAAGGAGACAGGAGAGGACGTCGCCGGCTGGAGCGAGAGCGAGAAGCACCGGTCGGCCAGCGACGAGGAGGGGGGAGCCGAGGCCACTCGAGCCCAGGAGAGGGGTTCGACACCCGGGTGGGGGAGAACCGACGACTGCTGGGGAGGAGCACCGGGGGGGTGGACTGGACCTGACCGGAGGGGGAGGGGGCCTGGCAGCGGAGGGATCGGGTGGGCGCCCTCGATGGAGGGGGAGAGCGCCACCTCAAGGACAGGGAGCGCTGGAGCGGGGAGAGGCCACCGCTCCAGGATGAGAGCTAGGGCGTCGCACGGACCTGGCGGAGGGGGTGCCGGGGAAGGAAGGGGACCCGATGTGGCCAAGGGAAGAGGGGCCGCGGACGGGGGGAAAGCCAGCTCCGCGCCAGGGGCGGCGGGTGGAGCGCGTTGGACGGCGGACGAGCTAGGCAGGGGGCCGAGGATGGAGGGAGCCAGAGATGGCCTCAGGCGCCGAGCGCGGCGACGCCTCCGACGCCCGGGGCGGCGGATGCGGCGAGGACGAGCGGGAAAAGAGGCGAGGGAACCACACGTCGGGCATACGCCGATCTGGGGGAGCGGGAGGCCCGGCCAACCGAAGGGGGAGCGGAGGGGATAGGGAGGCTCGCGGCGGTGGGAGGATCGCCCGGCCGCGGCCGGCTGGGGGCACTCGAGGAGCGGAGCGGCTCCTCCAAGAGGAAGCCAGACCCAAGCATATATATATATATATATATATATATATATATATATATATATATATATATATATATATATATATATATATATATTTATATATCCAAATAAATCTAGGAAAAAAATTATAATATTATATATCCATATATTTAGTTTATATAAATATATGTACATATGCATATAAATTCAATTGGCCATAAAATTAAATAATGATAATATCTAATAATAATTATGATTATGAAATCACAAAAATCACTTTAATAATAATAAATTAATAAAAATTATCCAGTTTAGTGAACTTAAACTACACCCTTTATTCGTGTCCAGAAAATTGTACAATTATTGACAAACACCTATTTAATAAAAATACAAATATTTGTACAATAATAAAATAATTAAAAATATATATAAAACAAGTTCTAAAATAGTTTAAGAAATATTTGTACGTACATAAATACGCCTACATGGCCATCTTCGGTCAACTACATGCCTACATAAGCTTGGAATTGGTCTGGGTCCAGTTCGGGCTGATTTTGTCCAATCGGGTCTGTCACGCCCCAGTACCGAAATACGGGGACGGACTAGGCCAGCTACACCATATGAGGTACGTAACGTCATACGGCGATCGTGGCTGTCGAGAGACTAGGGGGTACATGCTACAATCAAGTCTCCTATGGTCCCACAGAGTTCTATGTCTCAATCAATCAAATCACATCAGCAAATAAATGAACATTAAAGATAAAGCAGTAAGGCGTCCCCGACGCTTCATCAAAATGATCATGAGAGACTAGCTTTATAATTTAGCTATCTCAGAGAGTCAGGAGTACAAAATTATACACAGCTGCAGTCTGTTTAATTACAATTATGTACTGACACAAAATATCAAGTAATCCGGCTAACAGGTGTCGGTGGCTAAACGCCGCAAAAGTATAAGCAGGAGTGGTGGAGAAGAAACCCACTCGAGTCCCCGAACTGCCATGCTCCTAGTATGCACCATGGATGTCAGGGAGGAAGATCGTGTCCTCAGGCTCTGCTACAAAATCTGGCCAAACAAAACCAGCGGGGTCAGCCCCGAATAGCAAGTACCGCCAAAGGGGCACAAGAGTTAAGACTAAAAACCCAGTTAATAGAATGTTTGATAATAGTAATACTTATGCTACCATTATAGGGTAACGCCACATCCTCGAACCCATATGGCACCCTTACAACCAAACAAGGACAAAAGGTGCCGCATGGAGTCGGGACGCGTCGTACTCTATAACTTTCGCGTAAGTTAAAGGGTATAAACAATAAAATCTCCTGATCGTGACTTCGGTTGATAGCCTATCGCAGCACAATAACCAACCCAACAATCAAACAAGAACATGGGTTGGATCATGTACCATGATAGACCATGTTCCTCAGTCATTCACAGAAGTAGCAGTCCATAATCAGAATAAGTCTTCCGTTCATAACTTCGGTCCACAGCCTGTCATAGTACGATAACCAATCCAACAATCAAACAAGAACATGGGTTGGATCACGTACCATGACAGTCCGCTTCCCTCAGTTACTCGCGGAAGGTAATAGGATACAAGCAAGTCATTTTCACGGCCAATCAAGTCTACGAGTTTCTAGTGGGACGAGGTTATCCTCGCATCATGTTATTAGGAAATCCTCAGATCGTATCTTTCCAGCAAGGCTAGCCAACCCAGGGGTTCGCGTAGACAGGTATGATTGAGCACAGGTCCCTCGCAAGGCCACCATGCTAAAACATATAATATGTAGCATGAATTAATCGGATACAGTCATCCACTCGTTGCAGATGACACAGTATCCGTGGAGACCAGCCGGCGCGTCAAGACAGTATCTCAAGGCGGCTTGTGTAACACGATCTCGGGATTTTGCCCTCCCCATGCATCTAGTATATTTAGTTGCCTAATTTAACCCTAGGTGAAATCTTAGATTTTCATGCTGTGGCCTGCATGATTATCCTCCTAAAGTCGTACTTTAGTACGAGTACCCCAAAGAGGATCCATGTCAATCAGTATGTCAACATGTTCTACCCTCCTTAGTGTAATGCATCATTGCAATTATGCCACGTGGAGTTACGAGTCTTTTGTCGAGCATGAACAAGAACTGGGACATTCAGGTACATGTATCAGGTAGGAACACTTTGTTCTCCGGGGTCACATTAGTGCTCATATCATGCTCGGGACAAAAGGCGTAAGGATATAAAATGGGCATATAATATATATATATAATAATAATAATAATAATAATAATAAGGTAACAATATAGGGCACAAAAGTCCATGCGGCTCAAGGGGAGTGAGTCCATGCGGCCGGGTCAATACTGGTTCATGCGGCTGGGACTACACGCTCATGCGGCTCAGGGAGCCCCAAGGCGCATGCGGCTGGAAAGGCGGGTTCATGCGGACGAAGGGGTGTCAGCGTATGCGGCTGTGATCAGACGAAGTCCTATGCGGCTGAGCATGGGCGATACATATACGGCTGGATGATGGATGGGCCTTATGCGGCCAAAAAACAGTAGCGCATATGCGGCTAGGTGCAGAAGAACTCATGCAGCTCGAAGGTTGGCCGCATGAAGTCCATGCGACCCAAGATAACAGGGGCTCATGCGGCTCAATTACTTGCCGCATGAAGATTCATGCGGTCAAGTACTCAAGCAAGTCTTATGCGGCTAGGAAGGACTTTCCATGCGGCTGAGCTCGAACGAGTCTCATGCGACTGGAAAGGCCATGCGGCCAGAGACTTGCCGCATGAAGATTCATGCGGTCAAGTACTGCTCTTCTTCTCCACTTGTCCGAGAAGAGGAGCCAAACAACCATGGCTTCCAAACTACACAAAACTTTCATCCGGAGCCCAAATCAAAACTTCCTTAGGTCAAAATGGGGTAGAACAAAATTCTCTACAACATGGAACCATCAAAACTTAAAAATAATAAAGTTTGCTAGATCAAAACCAAGAAAATCCGAAATGGTTAAAACCTAGATCTACAAAGATTAAAGCTTCAAAATGGAAAACTTCAAGTTCTAAACTAGTATAGAATAAGGAAAAGAACATATTTTGACAAATAATTTTGTAAGAAAACATCAACAACATTTATGGATCCATCTCTTGAGCAAGTTGGTACTTGCCTTGGTTGGTGGAGGAAGTAAATGAGAGGAAGTAAATGAGAGGAGAGAGAATGAGATGAGTATATATAAAGATCTTGGACCCATGGGTTCATGATGAACCATTGGTGAACCAAGAATGGGTTACCCAAATGAGCCAAAACTGTAGGCCCAAATGCAGAAAATAAATTAGGAAATAATATTTTGTCAAATATTTTTGGGAAATGCATGAAGAAATACAGCATAATAAATATAGTATAAATACAAGGTAAATACAATTTATCGATTTACGTATTAAAATACGTATTCCAGGATCGGGGAGTGACAGGGTCATTTAACAATCAATATATTAAATAATAACTAATTAAATGATTTAAATGAGTCATTACACAACTTGGCCTGGTTTTTCTAGTTTTGGACAGAACTATGACTAGACCTCCCCTAGTATAACTAATACACTAGTCAAGGCACACTGCTACCTCTTTTGTGCCACAAATCCTAGCCGTCTTGTGCTCCAAAACTCAACATTGGCTAAGGTCATATTTAAATAAAAAATTAATTTAAAACTACTCATAAATTCCATAAATCATATTTAAGGCAATTAAATAATAAAAAATTCAAAAAAATTCAAAAAAATTTAGGGGTTTTACATCCTACCCAACTTATAAGAATTTTGTCCTCGAAATAAAAATAACGCACGATCTGTGGAAACGAAGTGCAATACGGAGGAAGAATAGAGCGTGAAAATCGCGTCACGATTTTTGTGCAAAAGAGGTAAATGGTTGTGTATGTCGCCTTCGTGTCTCCGCATTTTAGCAGGGCACTACGTTGACATACGATCCGAGGGAGTGGAATAAATCATAGTACTTACAAGGATTGCGGTGGTGGTTTCTAACTAGATAGGATACCCTCGTGTTTCTATAACTATCAAGGTTTATACCATAAAAATTCTAAGTCATTCTATGATCATGGTCATGCAATGGTAATTTAACTAAGACGTCATACCTGTTTCTATGGCTCCTTGGGTTCGTAGCCCCGCGGTGATCATGCTGAAGGCTTGTTCCATGTTTTGGTTGCCCCTTGGATATGCATTAGCTGTTGGGGGTGTGGTGCTCCTCCTCTTGGTGCTGGTAATGCTACTCCCTGCATCTGCTGTCGTCCAGAAGGACAATCTCGAGCTTGGTGTTGATTTGATCCGCAAGCCATACACAATCCCAACTTGCGACGACAATCCCTCTGAAAATGTCCCTTCTTTTCGCAACAATAACAGGTGGGTAATTCCCTCACTGGTTGTGGGGAAGCCCTAGGCTGCTGCTGCGTCACTGGATGTCGGATAGGCCCTGCTGGTGTCGTCTTCGCTAATGCAACGGTCGAAACAGATCGTCGTTGCTGTGCCTTCTTATTTATGGCCTCTTGAGTCCTTGCTTCGGCCAATACTGCTACCTGTGAGACTCGGGACTCGAAACTAGTGTATCGTTGAAGCTCTATGCTCAATCCTCTATGGAATCTCTTGGCCTTCTCCAACTCTGTCGAAACTAACCCGGGAGCAAAACGACTCAACCGACTGAACTCGACGTCGTATTCATCAACTATCATGCTTCCTTGCTCTAGATGTAGGAACTGGTCATAAAGTGCATCCTTGGCAGTGTCAGAGAAAAAATTCTTATTAAACAACTCTTTAAATTCTTTCCATGTCTGATCAACTCCTAGCCGTCTCTCCTCTGCGGCCCACCAATCATAAGCATTTTCTTCCAACTGCACTTTAACTGCCGTCATCCATAGGTTCGCAGACAACTCGAAAGCCTTCAAAAGATTTTTCGTCTTCACCAGCCAATTGGTAATTCTGATGACGTCTTTAGTGCCTTTGAAGTGTGGAGGATTCATGTTGCAGAACCCTTCGATAGTACCCACAGAGGCTTAGGGTGCTCGGGTCAGTGATGTCACCAAACTCCTTCTGATAGCCTCGCTCTGCTGCATCTGAGCCTGTACTAAGCTCTGAAGGATATGGTCGGTAGTAGTCCCACCAGCCTGAGGCATGGGCTGCTGTGGGGGCATGTATGGCATCTGGGGCATGATCTGTGAGACACCCTGTGGCCTGTACTGTGGTAGATATGAGGGATATGGAAGGGGATACTGTGGTGGGTATGAGGGAGGATACTGAGATGGATACTGTGGAGGATACTGGGGTGGATATGGTGGTGGATACTGTGGAGGCTACGGGGTGGATATGATGGTGGATACTGTGGAGGCTGCTGGGGTGGATATGATGGTGGAGATTATGGAGGCTGCTGGGGTGGATATGATGGTGGATATTGTGGAGGCTACTGGGGTGGATATTGTGGAGGTTGGTGTGGTAGATATGATGGTGGATACTGTGGAGGCTGCTGGGGTGGATATGATGGTGGATACTGTGGAGGCTGATGGGGTGGATATGATGGTGGAGATTGTGGAGGCTGCTGGGGTGGATACTGTGGAGGCTGGTGTGGTGGATATGATGGTGGATATGGAGGTAGAATATGTGATGGAAACTGAGGTGGATAGGTTGGCGGGAGTGGCATGTACTCTTCTTGAGATGCATAGTTTTCGGGGTCTGTCTGCCCCACTTGAGGTGTCGGGACTTGCTGCTGAGTAATGGGTGGTGTCATCACAGGCTGCAGTCCGGATGGTGCTGGAGTGGTAGGACCCATGGGTGGCTGACTCACTGGTCCTTCTTGAGCATTGGTGTTCCCATCAGAAATGGCGAGAGGAGTAGAGCGAACACTACGAAGGTTCATCCTATTGGCACGAAAATAGAGATTACGTTAGGACAAAATCAAGCTAGATGCAAGACAAGCAGTCAAACGAGAATCTAAAAATTTTGAAATCAAGGAAGGTGATTAAGCATATGGATGAGATTCCTAAACTCTATTCCTATATGCAGGCTTGCTTGGTACGGTAAAGTAACCAAACAATTTATCTTGACCTGCATCACCGGTCTAAAATAGATACGGGTTGTTCCTCGTAGGTTAGGTCGGTACCAACGACTAACTCAGAATGATCGAGGACATGACTCGGATCCGGGACATACCCACGTAATTGGGACACATGAAACACTTCATGTATGCCAGTTAACGAAGGCGGAAGGGCAAGTCGATAAGCCACATCGCCTACCCGAGCGAGAATCTTAAAAGGACCAACATATCTTGGACTAAGCTTTCCTCGGGTTCCAAATCTGATGATACCCCGAGTAGGCGAAATCCGCAGAAACACTTGGTCGCCAACTCTGAACTCTAGAGGCCTACGATGCTGATCTGCCCAATGACGATGTCGGTCCTGTGCAACTCGAAGGCGCTCTCTGACCAACTTAACTATCTCCACAGTCTGCGTGATCATCTCTGGCCCCAACAACTTCCGTTCTTCGACATCGTCCCATGCCAAAGGGGACCTGCACTTCCTTCCGTATAATGCTTCGAACGGGACCATCTGAATGCTAGCCTGATAGCTGTTGTTATAGGAGAACTCCACTAGATGAAGGTGGTCCTCCCAAGATCCGCCAAAATCTAAGGTACATGCCCGTAGCATATCTTCTAACGTCTGAATGGTTCTTTCTGATTGCCCGTCGGTTTGTGGATGATAAGCAGTACTGAATCTTAACTTGGTTCCCAAACTTTGGTGTAAGCTCCGCCAAAAATGGAAAGTAAACCGTGTATCCCGATCTGATACTATACTAACTGGAATACCGTGCTGCCTTACTATCTGCTTCATGTACATTTTTGCTAACTGCTCAGTAGTCTGTCTAACTCGGAAGGGAAGGAAATGAGCGACCTTCGTGAGTCGATCTACTATTACCCAGACTGCATTCTTGCCAGCCGGGGATCTAGGTAGACCGGTCACGAAATCCATCGTGATGTGCTCCCATTTCCATTCTGGGATAGGAAGCGGCTGTAGCAACCCTGCTGGTCTCTGCTGCTCGGCTTTTACCTGCTGACATACCAGACACTTGGATACAAATCTCGCTATCTCTCTTTTCATGCCATTCCACCAAAAGTACTGCCTGATATCTCGATACATCTTCGTTCCTCCTGGATGAATGGAGTAAATAGAACTATGAGCTTCGGACATAACTTCTTGCCGAAGGTCTCCACTCGGTACACAGAGTCTGTTTCCAAACCTGAGCGTACCATCTTCATGAATCACTAACTCCTTCCTACGGTCTGATTCACACTCCGACTGCAACTTCTGAATCTGTGGGTCTCCTGCTTGTGCTGCCCTTATCCTCTCTACTAAGGTTGACTGAATTTGCATACTGGTCATTCTTCCTATATCCCTTGGCAAAACTACTTCGATTCCCATACTCTGAAGGTCTTCTAAAATATGCTTCTGCGAGGTCAAGATAACGGCACTGTCTCTCCTACTCAGTGCATCTGCAACTATATTCGCCTTGCCTGGATGATACTGAAGATCTAAATCAAAATCCTTCAGCAGTTCTAACCATCTTCTTTGCCTCATGTTCAAATCTCGCTGCGTGAACACGTATTTCAAACTCTTATGATCAGTATAGATCTCTACCCGATCCCCGTATAAATAATGCCTCCACAACTTGAGTGAAAACACTACAACTGCTAACTCCAAATCGTGAGTCGGGTAATTCTTCTCATGGTCTCGAAGCTGTCGAGATGCATATGCTATCACCTTTCCATGCTGTATCAATACACATCCAAGACCCTTCCCAGATGCGTCACAATATACTGTAAAGCCTCCCGCTCCTACCGGAAGCGTCAAGATCGGGGCTGAGATCAACCTCTTCTTCAATTCTTCAAATGATGCCTGACAGCTAGCTGACCAAACAAACTCCACGTCCTTGTGCGTCAAACGCGTTAAGGGCGCAGAGATCTTGGCAAAGTCCGCCACGAACCTTCTGTAGTAACCAGCTAATCCCAAGAAACTTCGTACTTCTGCAACCGTTCTCGGGACTGGCCAATGCTCTACGGCCTCAATCTTCTTCGGATCTACTGACACTCCTGCCCCAGAAATTACATGCCCCAGGAACGAAATGTGATCTAACCAGAATTCACACTTGTCGAGCTTCGCATAAAGTTGATGCTCCCTCAATGTCTGCAAGACAGTCCTAAGATGTTCCTCATGCTCCTCTTCACTGCTGGAATAGACAAGAATGTCATCTATGAACACCACCACAAATTTATCCAAGTACGGCAGAAAGATGCGGTTCATTAAATCCATGAATACTGCGGGGGCGTTGGTTAGTCCAAAGGGCATTACTAAAAACTCATAATGTCCGTATCTAGATCTGAATGCTGTCTTCGGTATGTCTTGCTCCCGGACTCTTACTTGATAGTATCCTGACCGAAGATCGATCTTGGAAAAGATACTGGCCTTGCTCAACTGGTCAAACAGGTCATCAATCCTTGGTAGCGGGTACTTATTCTTCACTGTTACTGCATTCAGCTTGCGGTAGTCGATGCACATCCTCGTCGACCCATCCTTCTTGGGAACTAGAATCACAAGCGCGGCCCAGGGCGATTTACTGTCTCGGATGAATCCCTTAGACTTCAACTCTTCTTCATGTTGATACAACTTATCCTGTTCTGACGGCGACATTCTGTAAACTCTGTCTGCAATAGACCACGTTCCAGGGTTCAACTCAATGCTAAATTCTACTTCTCTGACTGGGGGTATCCCTGGGAGCTCATCAGGGAAGACGTCGAGAAAATCTTCGACCACTCTCGGAATCTGTCCTGGCTCTGACACTGCTGCTGAGATGACGCCTCCGGCCTGATTCTTCAAGGTTCGAGTAAAGATGAACTGCTCCATCCCAGGAACGCTGAATATGACCCTACCTCCTCTACAATCAATTGTCGCATGACTGTCTCTCAACCAGTCCATGCCAAGAACGACATCAAAATTCCCCATAGGGAATTCAATCAATGACGCGGGCAGTAAATGCCCACACACCTCTACCAGACATGAAAAGCGTACTCTGCTAACTTCTACGAGCCCATTGCCGGTGAGTATATCCATCCTCTCCGGCAATGCCTCAAACTCTAGTCCAATTCGTGTAGCATATTGTGCAGAGATGAATGAATGAGTTGCGCCTGAATCAAATAATGCTACAGCGGAAAATAAGGTGACGAGAATTTTACCTGCCACCACGTCACTAGACGCTAGAGCCTCTCCCAAGGTCAATGTGAGAGCCTGGCCCCGCGGAGCCCCTTGTTGCGGCCTTCCTCGACCATGCTATTGCTGCCTCTGAAGGCCTTTGGCTTCCTGTGCCTGGCGAAACATCTGAGCCTGCGTTGGTAGACGCTGGGCTAAGGGCCTTACTGCTAATACTGGCCCTCCACTTGGGGTTGCCATCGGAGCTGGCAATGCTGGAAACTGCTGAGCTGGCCCTCCTGGCCTCTGCATCATAGGACAAGTGGAGATACGGTGGTTTGAACTACCACACCTCAAGCATAAGCCATTCGCTGACCGGCACACCTCCCTCGTGTGCCCTGCCTTCCCACAGAATGTACAGCCCTGGGGTGCTCCCTGACGTTGTTGCTGGTTCCTCGGCTGCTGATGCCGAACTGGCGCTGTATTAGTTTACACGGCCGTCCTCCGCGACGCTCCTGCATCATGAATACGTACACCGGGTGCTGGTGCCGATGTTCGCTGTATTGCTCCTCCTCCAACCTGGGAATGAGATCTCTTCTGACCTCCTGTCCTCGATGCCAACCTCTGCTGGGTAAGCTCGTGCCTCTGAGCGGCCGTCAAAACAGCGTCAAACGTCTGGTAGTCGTGTCCCTCCACAAGGTTTTAGTGGTGGCCCATGCAGGTTTTGATTGAGACTCCTAATAATTCGCAATACCCCACAAGTCTGAAAATTAATTAAAATATTTTATAATTAACTTTTCAGGTCAATTTATTCATTTACTTTTCCAACAGCTATAAGCGGCTGCACTATGTCGATCGAATGGTAGATGTCATAACTTTCGAGCATGCTTCCACTTTCTTCTATGTAGTGCATACTTTTTTTTGGCATACTTTTGAGCTTAGATATGGCTGACAAATTCAAAGTGAATGTGAGCGACATGCATGATTGGAACCATAAATGTCGCGTTTGCTCGTGCAGGTAGCAGATGTGCTCCATTTCCGTTATTGTGTTTTGCACAACTTATTCATGCTTGGCTCAAGTTGGGCAAGTTCAACGGGCCGGGGAAAACTTTTGTGAAAGGTAGATGCACGCAAAAAGTGTTGGAATTTTTTCACACTTCATGTAAATATATGCAAACAAAATAAACAAATAAATTGTTACCAGCCTCCGAGAAAATCGTGCACGTAGCACTGTCCTAAGAGTTAGCTCAGGCCTATGTACAGACTGTATCCGAACGCTTCTAGTGGTAAAATTCTCGCTCTACCGGAATCTCCTTACTGTACACGACTTAGAAAGAGTGACCCTCGACTTAGTTCTGCCCAGAGCAACAAGTGTAACGCCCCAGTTCTAATATACGTAGGACTAGGAAATACGTGCATGCCAGCTGTATGCATACACAGACTACTCCAATATATGGAATCTACGTGTACACACATAAGCTGTAATAACAAAGCTCCAGCTCATAACAATATAACATGGTCACGGACAGTATCTATATCTCATCCACAGTGATAAATAAGAGAAATAACAAACCAAGTGTCTCAACTTAAAATAAAGATAAATATCTGTCGGGCGGAAACAAATCCACTACCGAGCGACTGAAAAGAAATCAACTGAAATGAATATGAAAAAGAGTATCAACTACATAAGTCCATCAACTAAGAAAAGAATCAAATAGGCTCCGAAGGCGAGACCTCCTCAGCTGCAAATGGAGACTCTAGTCCAGAACCATACTCCTCAGGATACTGCTCGTCGTCTATACCTGGAGAGATCACCAGGTCCTCAGAGAGACGTAACAAGATACAGGAATAACATGCTAATATGAACTGTCAGAATAATAATATTAATATGCAAGACTCTCCTAGACACCAATATGTAAAGGGAATTCTAACCATCTATTGTGCAATTTAGAGGACAACTTTCATGCGCATGGGCAGAATTTTAGGCTATAAGTACGTAAGTGACATCCAGTAATCCGTATCCGGCCGTAACGTCCAAAACGTCAGAGGGTATCTGCAAATATATATCGCCATAGTTCCTTTCGAAAACTATGGTTTACCTGTTTGGCTTCCCATACGCACTAGCGACTGTCCTCCCCCAACGTTTCCCACATTGACCAAGTCACGTCCATAACTCGTCCAGTTTTGTAACTGCTTGAGTCTCTATACCCTAGTCATAGCAGTTACGATCATCTATCCGTCACACGACTTCTTACATAAAAATGGCCAGTCAATATGCAAGCCGTGCCCCTAGCAACATGTCTCAAACCGTGTAGTGTAGGTGTCATGGCCAACGGAGATATAAGAATATCCCATAATAGAAGGGTAGTCCACTACAACTAAGTCGACATGCAACAAATAAAAATAAAACAAAGAAACGACTGATAAAGTCGCTTGCACCCAAGTGTGGCTTGGAGGCACAGTTTATAAAAATATGAAATAAAGTAAATAAATGCTGAAAATAAATAATATGATAGTAAATATAGCAAGGTATACTTGCCTGGTGGTTGGAAGGTGTTTTGACGACGCCCAGTAGATGAAATCGACAAGTGAGAAGAAGCTACAAGAGTGGAACCTCCGTAAATGTTTCCGGATGCTGAAACAAACATCAAAAATGTTCTCGGTGTAAAAGATATACCTAGGAAACACCTGTCCAAAAGTCCAATTCCGGAACAGGGACAAAATCGTAATTTCGGATCAAAACGATGTCTGCCGTTGGACCCGCTTTGCACCGAAACGCGTGCCAGAACCTACGGTCTCTAAAGTCATCAAAGTACATGTCTACTGATTTAGTTTAAGGAGACGAACCCAATGGTATGTCCAATTTTGGATTTCGATGAGCTGTGCACAAAATCGTCCGATGAATTGGGTCGCGGGCCCGCCAATTTTGGCGTTCCGATCAACCTTCTCAGAATCGGACCAAACTTGGCATGCAGGACCAGAAAAATATTTCAAGTCCAATGGCGCAAGTTTCGTCACGGTTTGACGAGTGTGCACAAAGTAATTGAAAATTTTCGAAAATGGCCGATACGACGTTCTTCGACAGATACGGGTCAAATTCGCCGCGCACACGCGACCAATTCAAATTTCGTCAAAGCTCACACGTCCACAAAGTCGATACGCACCTTTCGACGCCTTCGGTACCCCACAAGTCTGAAAATTAATTAAAATATTTTATAATTAACTTTTCAGGTCAATTTATTCATTTACTTTTCCAACAGCTATAAGCGGCTGCACTATGTCGATCGAATGGTAGATGTCATAACTTTCGAGCATGCTTCCACTTTCTTCTATGTAGTGCATACTTTTTTTTGGCATACTTTTGAGCTTAGATATGGCTGACAAATTCAAAGTGAATGTGAGCGACATGCATGATTGGAACCATAAATGTCGCGTTTGCTCGTGCAGGTAGCAGATGTGCTCCATTTCCGTTATTGTGTTTTGCACAACTTATTCATGCTTGGCTCAAGTTGGGCAAGTTCAACGGGCCGGGGAAAACTTTTGTGAAAGGTAGATGCACGCAAAAAGTGTTGGAATTTCTTCATACTTCATGTAAATATATGCAAACAAAATAAACAAATAAATTGTTACCAGCCTCCGAGAAAATCGTGCACGTAGCACTGTCCTAAGAGTTAGCTCAGGCCTATGTACAGACTGTATCCGAACGCTTCTAGTGGTAAAATTCCCGCTCTACCGGAATCTCCTTACCGTACACGACTTAGAGAGAGTGACCCTCGACTTAGTTCTGCCCAGAGCAACAAGTGTAACGCTCCAGTCCCAATATCCGTAGGACTAGAAAATACGTACATGCCAGCTGTATGCATACGCAGACTACTCCAATATATGGAATCTACGTGTACACACATAAGCTGTAATAAAAGAGCTCCAGCTCATAACAATATAACATGGTCACCGGCAGTATCTATATCTCATCCACAGTGATAAATAAAAGAAATAACAAACCAAGTGACTCAACTTAAAATAAAGAGAAATATCTGTCGGGCGGAAACAAATCCACTACCGAGCGACTGAAAAGAAATCAACTGAAATGAATATGAAAAAGAGTATCAACTACATAAGTCCATCAACTAAGAATAGAATCAAATAGGCTCCGAAGGCGAGACCTCCTCAGTTGCAAATGGAGACTCTAGTCCAGAACCATACTCCTCAGGATACTGCTCGTCGTCTATACCTGGAGAGTTCACCAGGTCCTCAGAGGGACGTAACAAGATACAGGAAGAACATGATAATATGAAATGTCAGAATAATAATAATAATAATATGCAAGACTCTCCTAGACACCAATATGTAAAGGGAATTCTAACCATCTATTGTGCAATTTAGAGGACAACTTTCATGCGCATGGATGAGATTTTAGGCTATAAGTACGTAACTGGCATCCAGTAATCCGTATCCGGCCGTAACGTCCAAAACGGCAGAGGGTATCTGCAAATATATATCGCCATAGTTCCTTTCGAAAACTATGGTTTACCTGTTTGGCTTCCCATACGCACTAGCGACTGTCCTCCTCCAATGTTCCTCACACAGACCAAGTCACGTCCATAACTCGTCCAATTTTGTAACTGCTTGAGTCTCTATACCTTAGTCATAGCAGTTACGATCATCTATCCGTCACACGACTTCTTACATAAAGATGGCTAGTCAATATGCAAGTCGTGCCCCTAGCAACATGTTTCAAACCGTGTAGTGTAGGTGTCATGGCCAACGGAGATATAAGAATATCCCACAATAGAAGGGTAGTCCACTACAACTAAGTCGACATGCAACAAATAAAAATAACACAAAGAAACGACTGATAAAGTCGCTTGCACCCAAGTGTGGCTTGGACGCACAGTTTATACAAATATGAAATAAAGTAAATAAATGCTAAAAATAAATAATGTGACAGTAAATATAGCAAGGTATACTTGCCTGGTGGTTGGAAGGCGTTTTGACGACGCCCAGTAGATGAAATCGACAAGTGAGAAGAAGCTACAAGAGTGGAACCTCAGCAAACGTTCCCGGATGCTGAAACAAATATCAAAAATGTTCTCGGTGTAAAAGATATACCTAGAAAACGCCTGTCGAAAAGTCCAATTCCGGAACAGGGGCAAATCGTAATTTCGAGTCAAAACGATATCCCCCTTTGGACCCGCTTTGTACCGAAACGCATGTCAGAACCTACAGTCTCTAAAGTCGTCAAACTACATGTCTATGGATTTAGTTTGAGGAGACGAACCCAATGGTATGTCCAATTTTGGATTCCGATGAGCTGTGCACAAAATCGCCCGATGAATCGGGTCGCGGGCCCGCCAAATTTGGCGTTCTGATCAACCTTCTCAGAATCGGACCAAACTTGGCATGCAGGACCAAAAAAATATTTTGAGTCCAATGGCGCAAGTTTCGTCACGGTTTTACGAGTATGCACAAAGTAATTGGAAAATTTTGAAAATGGCCGATACGGCGTTCTTCGACGGATACGGGTAAAATTCGTCGTACACACGCGACCAATTCAAATTTCGTCAAAGCCCACACGTCCACAAAGTCGATATGCACCTTTCGATGCCTTCGGTTTGTGACGGGGTCGTCCGGTTTGTCGGGACGTACCTCGTACCGGGATTTTTACTGTTTCAAAAACTAGTTTTTTGACAAACTTCAACAACAGATTATTTCATGCACAAAAATGGAAACACAAATCTACCAGGTACATTTTGATCTTGGTTATATTGTCTATGACTGGTTCAATTAGTTTCTACAAATTTTTAATGCACAGCAAGAAAATTGGCCGACAAATTGTCGTTTAGAATTAGTTTTTACAATCCAAAGAAACCTAATTTTTTTCTAACTTCGGTTTGATTTTTTGAACAAGTTAGATGGTCTTGTCGAAATCCATCTGTAGGATCTCGAAGAGAGTCAAGTTTACTTTCCAGAACATCTTACAGATCGAAAATTGGAGTTACGAGCAAAAAGTTACGTAGGCGGGAAGTAGGGTACCTTGAGTGGGAAAACTGCTTCGTGGATGACGAGGGACTGAATTATATATATATATATATATATATATATATATATATATATATATATATATATATATATATATAAATACAGTGTATATATATAATATATATATATATATATAATACACATACATATACATATATAAATACATATATATAAATACATATATATATATATATATATATATATATATATATATATATATATATATATATATATATATATATAATTCAGTCCAAACCCATTGGGCCTGAACCCGACCCATTGCAAACAGTAAACCCAAACCCATTACTGTGCGAGATTAAACCCGCTAGCACTAAACCTAACCCGTTAACCCATTTATTTTTAAACTCGTGTCCGGACAGTTAGGGACACGAGTAATGAACCCGACACAGAGTCTTGTGTCGACCGTGATTGACACGAATCTGATATGAGTTTCCCGTGTCCAAGCGCATCACTGCACTCCTGGGCACATGACGAGTCCCTCCACATATATACGAGACACAGACACGACCCACAGAAGGAGTGACACATACGTGTCCGTCGAGGAGTTGCTTTCGGGGGTGCTACTCGCTGGAGGAAGCGTCGTGGTGGCCGGAGAAAAATGGTGGCCGAGTCGCCTCGTCGAGACGAGTCGATTGGTGTTGGTCGGAGGCGACGACGATGGCTGGTGCGGCGCCTAGGATAGATCTAGGGTTCCGGCGAGGGTGTGGGGAAGAATGGGCTAGAACGACGGCGAGGGTGGTCGGGAAGTGGAATAGGGTTAGGATTTCGAATGGGGGGAGCTTTATAGGAAAAATCCTGGGTTAGATTAGGGTTTCGTTTAGGGTTTAGGGTTAATCGTCGGAGAAGATGACGGAAAGAAGGCGGTGATCGGGGGAATTTTGCAGAAAACCCCCTGGCATTTTGTAATTTACAAAATGTTCTACCGCCTGTCAGTATGCAATTCTCAATTTGCATATACGCCCCTCTGCACAGTTCTGTGCAAAAATTAATTTGTACAGAAGATTCTAATATTGCAAACTATTTTAAAACATTTAAAACAATTACAAAAAGATATTAAAACAATTTAATAAATTGCAAAATGATATTTTAGGCTTTAAAAACCATTAAAAATTATTTAAAAATTCTAGAAAATTCCTAATAATTATAATAAATTATTTTTGGATAAAATGCCATTTGAAATTTTAAAAAATCCTTATTTAAAATAATTAAAATATCTAGGGGCTTACAAATCTTCCCTCCTTGAAAAATTTTGTCCTCGAAATTCACAAGGATAGAAGACTCTACAAACATTCTAACATAGCAAGCAATTAAAACAATGACCAAGGCTACTATTAAGACTAACCTCTAAGGTATCAAGCGGGAACGGATGGTTCCCTCGCGGCTGGTGGGTCGAACAAGTAAGGATATCTCTCCCACATGTCCGACTCCCTCTCCCAAGTAGATTCTCCCGGAGAGTGACGGCTCCAAGCTACTCGGACCAAGGGTATGACTTTGTTCCTCAGCCTCTTCTCCTTCGGTCCAATATCTCCATTGGCTGCTCGATAACTGTAAGAGTTGGTCCGATCTCCAACTCTGAAAGATCTAGCACGTGGCTGGGGTCTGGAACGTATCTCCTCAGCTGAGACACATGAAAGACGTCGTGAACCTCTGCAAGGTTGGGTGGAAGTGTAACCCTGTAAGCTACCTCTCCGATCCTGTCGAGTATCTCGAACGGTCCAATGTATCTAGGGCTCAACTTGCCGCCTCGTCCGAATCGGATCGTTTCCCTAGTAGGTGATATCTTCACCAACACCATATCTCCATCGGCGAACTCCATCGATCTGCGACTAGCATCGACCCAGTATTTCTGCTTGTCCTGAGCAACTCTGAGTCTGTCTCTGATCATCCTGGCCTTCTCTGCTACATCAGTGATCAACTTTGGCCCAAGCATAACTCTATCCCCAACATCATCCCAAAAGAGCGGTGTACGGCATCGTCGTCCATATAGTGCCTCGAATGGAGACATACCGATGCTGGCTTGGTAGCTATTATTGTATAAAAACTCTACCAAGTGCAGATGGCTCTTCCATGATCCGCCAAAGTCCAGCACACAAGTCCTCAACATGTCTTCTAGCGTCTGAATCGTCCTCTCGGACTGTCCATCGGTCTGTGGGTGGTACGTTGTACTGAACTTGACCCGACTGCCCAACTCCTTTTGCAAGCTCCTCCAGTAATGGGACGTGAATCTGCTGTCCCGGTCCGATACAATGCTCACTGATACTCCGTGTAAGAGAACTATCTGCTGCATGTATAGCTTCGCCAACTTCTCGATGGAGAGCCCCACCTTGAAGGGTATGAAGTGAGCACAATTCGTCAGCCTGTCAACGATGACCCATATGGCATCCTTCCCTCCTTGGGAACGAGGAAGTCCTGAGACAAAGTCTATCGGGATATGTTCCCACTTTCATTCAGGAATGGATAACGGTTGCAATAGACCAGCTAGCCTCTGACGCTCCGCCTAGACCTGCTGGCAAACTAGGCATCTCGAAATGAAACGTGATACATCTCTCTTCATCCCGTGCCACCAAAGATGTTCCCGCAAGTCACGGTACATCTTGTTGGCACCAGGGTGAATAGAATATTACGATCGGTGCGTCTCCTGCAAGACCGCCTCTATCAGCTCCCCCTTCAGCATGCATAACCGGCTGCCATGCCTCAAGGATCCATCGTCTGCTACGGTGAAGTCATCAAGAAATCCAGCTAAAGCCTGGACTTGGAGTCTGCGGAGGCTCTCATCTGTAGACTGAGTCTTCTTGATCTGCTCCATCAGACCTGACTGAATGTCTAGCGCCATCATCTGTATCACTTATCCTGGCTGAACCATCTCGATACCGAGCTTCTCCAGATCTTCCCGTAAATATCGATCTATTATCAGATACCATGCCATCGGATGCCTGCTCAGCGCATCCGCCACCACATTTGTCTTCCCGGGGTGATAATGTAAATCGATGTCGAAGTCCTTCATCAACTCCAACCATCTTCTTTGCCTCATGTTCAGCTCCTTCTGCGTGAACACATACTTCAAGCTCTTGTGGTCGGTAAAAATTTCCACTCGCTCTCCGTATAAGTAGTATTTCTACAACTTGAGTGCAAAGATCACCGCAGATAACTCTAGGTCATGGGTAGGATAGTTCCGTTCATGAGTCCGTAATTGCCTAGATGCATAAGCAATCACTTTTCTATGCTGCTGCAGGACACATCCTAGCCCTTTTTCCTGAAACATCGCTGTAAATGGTAAAACCTCCAGATCCTGAAGGTAATGTCAGAACTGGAGCGGTCGTCAGCCTCCTCTTCAGCTCCTCAAATGCTGCCTGGCAGTCCTCTGACCAGATGTACTCTGCGTCCTTCCGCGTCAGTTTTGTCATGGGTTCAGCTATCCTAGCAAAGTCCTGGACGAACTTCCTATAATAGCCTGCTAATCCCAAGAAGCTCCTGATCTCTGAAACCGATGTCGAAGCCTTCCATGTTTCGACGGCAGCAATCTTCCAGGGATCCACTGAGATTCCCTCTCCGGTGACCACATGACCAAAAAACTTCACTCGGTCTAAAAAGAACTCGTACTTCGATAATTTGGCATACAACCTCTCCTTCCTCAGAATCCCTAAAACTATCCGCAAGTGCTCTGCGTGCTCTTCCGGCGTCTTCAAGTATATCAGGATGTCGTCGATAAATACCACGACGAACTTATCCAGATACTGGTAAAATATCTTATTCATCAAGTTCATAAAGACAGCTGGCGCATTTGTGAGACCAAATGGCATCACCAAAAACTCATACTGTCCATACTTCGTATTGAATGCAGTCTTCTGGACGTCTTCAGCCCTGACTTTCACCTGGTGGTAACTGGATCTCAAATATATCCTGGAAAATACCTTCGCCCCACTCAACTGGTCGAACAAATCATCTATTCGGGACAGAGGATATTTGTTCTTAATGGTGATGGTATTCAATGCCCGATAGTCAATACACAACCGGACTATACCATCCTTCTTCGGTACAAAGAGCACTGGCGCTCTCCATGGAGAAGCACTAGATCGAATGAAACCCTTTTTCAACAGGTCATCGATCTGCTCCTTCATCTCAACGGCTTCCTTGGGGTTCACTCTATAGTAAGCCCGGGATACTGGTGACGAACCCAGTACTAAATCTATAGTGAACTCCACATCTCTGTCAGGCAGAAGTCCTGGAAGATCCTCTGGGAATACAACCATAAACTCCCTGATGATAGGGTGTGACGGTGCTAACTCCCCAACTGTCACACAACAGTTCGGCTCTAGGCTGATCTCCCGGCCTGTCCTCCTGACACTGAATGGTGACGTACCTAGGGGACTGAACAGAACACTACCATCATGACAGTCTAGCTGCGTGAGCATAGCTAAGCCAATCTATTCCCAATATGATATCATACCCGGGAAGTGGCATCACAAAGAATCGTCCCCCAAAATCTCTCCCAGCTATAGTAATAGAGCATCTATAGATAGCCCTAATAGTTACTGGTCTGCCTTCCGTCATTACTCTACTCATCTCCTCGGTAGGTGTAGCTACTAAGTGTGTTTATGTAAAAACTCTAATGACAGGAAGCTATGCGATGCACCGGAATCAAATAAGCATAGAGCTAGAAAAGTATGCAAATAAACATGACCAGTGATGACATCGGCCAAATAATCTGGCTCCGAAACCTGCTCCGGCTCTGCCTCAAGAGCTAGACTATAAGCCTTCCTCTGGGTCCCTTTTGCTGTTGCAGATGTTGCCCGAACCTCTGCTGCTGAGTCGGAAGCGGCGGTCCTCTAGATGGTGGTCCAGTAACAGGTACCCTCACTACTGGGTAGTCCCAAAGCTGGTGGGTGGTAGACCCACAAGCTAAATACTGCCCAACCTCTTCCTACAGATGGAGTAATCATGCCCTGGCCTCCTACAGAATAAGCACACAGCTCTCTTCTGTTGCCGTGGTCCCGGAGCTCTAGCTGGTGGGGTAAGGTAATGTGGTGTGAAAGGACGGTATGTCTGCTGGTGTGGCGCCGGTACTCTCGGCTGGAAAGCCTGGCGCTTGGAAGGTCCCTCGTGGTGTACGGAAGCCGGCCTCTTGTAAGACAGAAGATGCTCCTCTATGCTCCGGGCCAACTCTAGGCTCTGGTAGTAGTCGGTCGTCCCGTTCGCCACTAGGAGAATGCCAATGTTTAGGACTAGACCATGGCAAAACCTACGCGCCATCTCCTCTGGGTCTGCAACCAGAATAGGAGCGAAACGACTCAAACGACTAAACTCCGCCGCGTACTCGTCAACAGAATTGTTCCCCTGCTGGATGTTCTGGAATTGTAGCCCCATGGTTACTCTAGCGGTGGTCGAGAAGAATTTCTTCTTGAACTGGATCTTAAACTGATCCCATGTGGCTCTCCCTCTCGCGAATAGTGGCTCATTCATGAACCAAACTCCTGCTAAGTCTGTCAGCAGAAATCCCGCTACCTCGACCTGAAGGTCACCCGGCAACCTAGCTCCGAGGAGCTTCCTCTCTACCGAGTCTAGCCAGTCATCTACGACTATGATGCCTCCAGTCCCCATGAACTCCCTGGGGTTCAAGCCCATGAAGTCCTTGATATTTCCCACTCTCTGCCGTGGCTCTACCGATGGTGGGACCATGGTACGCTCCTCAGAAGGCTCCATGCTCTGGCGGAGTAAGGTGGTCTGCTCCTGATGGGTCGTTAGGAAACCCTGGATCAGAGTGAGCAGTTGGTTTCCGTCGAGAGTGATGGAAGCCTGGGTAGGTATACTAATAGGTGGTGGTGGGAGTATCGGGTCCTGTTGGGACTGTGAAGTGGGAGGTGGTGGAGGCATCTGGGTTGGTGGATTTGTGGGGGAGTATGGTAGGTAGAGGTGGAGGTGCATCGGTCAACTGGTCAACCGGCTGGATAGGAAGTGTGTCACTTTCAGGTGTGGCATACTGGCACGAGCGTGTGAGCACCATCTAATAAATAAAAGAACTTATAAGAACTATTTAAAGTAAACAATTATAAACAATAAGAAAGTCTAATTTTGTAATAACGAGCATATGCTGCGATGAGTTTCCTATGTTGTAATCCTAGTAATCCTCTAGGCGTTCTAAATGTTATTTCTAGTGTTATCTAGCTATCTTAAGTTCCTAATTGCAGGCATGCTTAGTACAATGATGTAACCAAACAATTTAGTCAGGACCTGTATGGGCCACCACTAAAAATATGTCACGATCCGTTACCCAAATTGTTGGGCCGGACCGAGTCATGTCCAGCCTACGCTTGAGATAAAGCGTAGTAAGCTGTTCTTAAAGACAAACAATATATGATCAAAGTGTGCTAACAGTTCTATATGTCATATTGAGTCAGAATATATCCCAAACACAAAATCATCTCGTATATAAATATGTTCCAAATACATAGCCAAGTCATAAAATTGGATACAGGTCCAGTATCAAAATACATAGTCTAAAACATGATTACTCTCAAAAGTTCCGAGCAACTAAACAAACTAGACGAGTTTTTCCGCAGGTACATCCTCGTAAGGTAAAGTCTGATCCTCGACGGCAACCTCATAATAGGAATCACATAGCAACTCCTGCTCGATATGTATACCAGTTATCCTGTCAAGACGGGAGCAAGTACTGATTCTAACAAACTAAATATACGAAACATGAAATAAACAGAAGTGCAATAAACAGGAATCATGTCATATCACAAATCTATCATGGCGAGGATATATATGTCATAGCGACAGATGTAAATGTAATATTTAAAACTGGAGCAAGTACGTGATCGTCAATAGGTGTACAATATGATGGGGCACAAGTATATAAAATTTACTTTCGTATAAGTAAACAAGCGATAGATGTACATACCTACAGATACAGTTAGTGCGCCTACGACATGGTATACATATAAAATGTCAACCTTGCTCGGTACATACATACGGGAGAAGGGGCATGATCACATACTCAACTATCAGTTTCTCCATAACCCAGATCCTAAACATGTGAGAGATACGAGAATAGTATAAAACATGGTGAATATTGAGAGCAGTATAAAGCATGTGAAACATGTAGAGATATGTCTTGCAGTTTAGGTATCGGTATTTAACATGGTTTATACACAATTCATTATATGCAGTAAATAAAGTTTGTAGAGGTACTTGCCTTGTGCAAAGCAAGGGCATGTATATGAAGCTATAGATATCCTGGTGTCCCATCACTGTAAAAAGGATATATAAACTTAGTTTTTTATACTAAGCTAAATACTAGGACACTAGTGGTGTGACACGACTTTCTGACTAGACACCTAGCCAAATGATAACTTTAGCATAGGAGACCAATATGGGGTGACACAAATACCTAAACCAACTTTCTAGGGCCTTTACACCATGGTAGGGTAAGGTCCAACACTAAAATATCCCAAAATCACACAATAAATCGCAAGTCGTAATTAATCAATAAATAAATTAGACTGTACTCTGTGTTCCAACAATTATTAAGATAGGCAAAAAGCTCAAATATACATAAACTAAAGTATCAAGATGATCCTTGTTAATTATAAAAATTTATACTAATTTTTCTGGAATTTAAAAACCTACATAGATATTTATTAAAAATTAGTAAACATAAGTACTCTGAAAATGAGTTTTGTTTTCCTATTTTTATAAAATACCAAAAGTACTAATTAAATCCTGAAAAAATTATATTAAATTAGCTAAATTAACATAGTATTTACATACAATTTTCTTATATTTTTACAGCACTTAAATTATACTCAAAAATTCAAATACAACAAGTTAAAATTTCTGGAAAATAAATAATTAATTATTTAATATTTTATCCACGTATAAGAAATTGAATCGGAGTCCAGATACGGGACCCAAAGCCATGAATCAAGTCCGATATGACTTGTACAGGCTTTGAATGTATTTAGGCTCATTTAAGTCCACAGAATCTATGCTAGATCTGGAATCAACTGGCCATAATTTATAGTTTACAAAAATACTAATTTTAAATACGTAAGTAATTAATAATAAAATAATATATTTTTTAATGTAGTAAAATATACATATAAATAATATTTATTGCCAATAAAATGATATGTAAATATAGCATAACTACATTTGTACATAAAAACACAATTATGAACATATTCAAAAAGCATATACCTATATAACAATTATGTACACACACACACACACACACACACACACAGATATATATATATATATATATATATATATATATATATATATATATATATATATATATATATATATATATATATATATATATATATATAAATATATATATAATACACATACATATACATATACATATATACATATACATATATAAATACATATATTTATATAAATAATTCAGCCCAAACCCATTGGGCCTGAACCCGACCCATTGCAAACAGTAAACCCAAACCCATTACTGTGCGGGTTTAAACCCGCTAGCACTAAACCCAACCCGTTAGCCCATTTATTTTTAAACCCATGTCCGGACAGTTAAGGACATGAGTAATGAACCCGACACAGAGTCTTGTGTCCACCATGATTGACACGAATCTGACACGAGTTTCCCGTGTCCAAGCGCATCACTGCACTCCTTGGCACATGGCGAGTCCCTTCACGTGTATACGAGACACAGACACGACCCACAGAAGGAGTGACACGTACGTGTCCGTCGAGGAGTTGTTGTCGGAGGTGCTACTCGCCGGAGGAAGTGTCGTGGTGGCCGGAAAAAAATGGTGTCCGAGTCGCCTCGTCGAGACGAGTCGATTGGTGGTGGTCGGAGGCGATGACGATGGCTGGGGCAGCGCCTAGGATAGATCTAGGGTTCCGGCGAGGGTGTAGGGAAGAATGGGCTAGAACGACGGCGAGTATGGTTGGAAAGTGGAATAGTTTTAGGGTTTCGAAAGGGAGGGGCTTATAGGAAAAATCATGGGTTAGATTAGGGTTTCGTTTAGGGTTTAGGGTTTAGGGTTAATCGTCGGAGAAAGTGACGGAAAGAAGGCAGTGATCGGGAGGATTTTGCAGAAAACCTCTGGCATTTTGTAATTTATAAAATGTCCCGCCGCCTGTCAGTATACAATTCTCAGTTTGCATATACGCTCCTCCGCACAGTTCTGTGCAAAAATTAATTTGCACAGAAGATTCTAATTTTGCAAACTGTTTTAAAACATTTGAAACAATTACAAAAAACTATTAAAACAATTTAATAAATTATAAAAGGATATTTTAGGCTTTAAAAACCATAAAAAATTATTTCAAAATTCTAGAAAATTCCTAATAATTATAATAAATTATTTTAAGGATAAAATGCCATTTGAAATTTAAAAAAAATCCTTATTTAAAATAATTAAAATATCTAGGGGCTTACATAAGTTCTTTTCAATCCTTTCTCTTTTACTCCTTCTAGGTTCTATAACTTGTTCTGGTTGAGAACTTGGTATTTCAACATGAGAGCTAGTAGATGGAGTAAGAGAAGGGTTGGAGTAAGATAAAGAGGTTTTATCCTTAAAGGGAAAATATTCTCAAAGTATACTGCATCTCTAGCTTCTATAATTGTGTTATTAGAGATTTTACTTACTTCAAAATGGTTTACAAATAATCTATTGGCATTACTATCTATGGCATATCTTATTAACACAGCATCAACGGTTTTAGGACCTATCTTTCTCTTTTTGGGTTCAGGAATTCCTACCTTAGCTAGACGTCCCCAAACTTTGAGGTAATTAATCCTAAGAGTTCAACTTTTCCATAACTTATATGGAGTCTTATCATTGGTCTTACTGGGTATCCTATTAAGGATATAACAGGCTGACAAAAGGGCTTATCCCCAAAGATTATTAGGGGCACCAGAGCTGAGAAGCATGACATTGACCATGTCTAACATAGTACGATTTTTTCTTTCAGCAACTCTGTTGGACTGAGGTGAATAAGGAGCAGTTACCTCATGGATAATTCCATGTTCTTCACAGAAGTTAGTCATTTTATTTGAGATATATTCTCCACCATGATCTGATCTCAGAATCTTAATCTTTTTATCTAACTGGTTCTTAGCTTCAGACTTATAGGCCTTAAATATGTCTAGAACTTCATCTTTGGTCTTAAGAAGGTAGGTGTAAGAATACTTTGAATGGTCATCTATAAAAGTGACAAAGTATTTCCTACCGCCTCGGGTCAAAACCCTATTGGAATCACAAACATCACTATGGATAAGTTCTAGGAGTTCGGAATCCCTTTGGACAGATTTGAAAGGTAATCTAGTGAGTTTGGCTTGAACACAGATCTCACATTTGTGTTCATCATCTATAGGAGTTTTAGGGATAAGATCTAAGTTCATCATCCTTGTAATGGATCCTAAATTCACATGACCTAATCTGTCATGCCAAACAATTGAGGATTCAACATTTGCAACAAAAGAAGGATTTAAAATTTTATTTATAGTACTTAAAATAAAAAGTCCATCTTTTATAAATCATTTTCCCACAAAAAGTTTATTCTTAGAAAAAACTACTTTATTTGCCTCAATTACAATTTTGTATCCTGATACTACAAGAAGAGATCCACTAACTAGGTTTCTCCTAACATACGACACGTGAAGCACATCTTGGAGAGGTAGAATTTTCCCTGATGTCATCTTCAGATCTATTCTTCCTCTTCCTATGATTTGTGTCGTTGAGCCATCTCCTAGAGTCACGTCTCCTCCACCTGATTCCTGATAGGTTGAAAAACAGGAGCGATCAAATAAAACGTGAACATTAGCTCCAGAATCCAACCACCAGTCATCAAAATGGAAAGAAATGTTTACTACAGGTTGATAGCTTACAGACCTGAAGGAGCTGGAAGACCCATTCAGAATCATGTTAGCCTCTGGCTTGCCTTTTCCTTTGAAGGATGTCTTGATAGGTTCTTTCTTTCTTTGGAAGCAGTTGATGGTCGTATGGTTTGTCCTACCACATACACTGATCCTGAGTCTGACCAAGGTTTCTGGGGTTGATGGTGACCTTGGGTTTGCCATGGCTTTCTACAAGGTTTACCCTAGCTGTGGCATTGGACCTGACTTTGGACTTTAACCTATATTATTCTTTTGCTCTAAGTCTTTTTAGAGCTTGAGGGTATGTAATAGATCCTTGTAGATGGAGCAGATCCTTTGCCACATTAGACCAAGAAGGAAGGAGTTTGTCTATCAAGCATCTTATTTTGTGCTTAGTAGAAAAGAATGTTCCCTTGGCATGAACATGTCTAAGGTGTTCTTAGAATTCATGAATTTGGTCATTGATAGGTTTGCTATCTACCATGACATATCTGTTGAATGTGGAGGAATTGAATCTATCAATTCCAACATCATCACAACCATATTCATCTTCAAAAGCATCTCAGAGTTCTTTAGCGCTTTTATATTCAAAAAATATGTCATCGAGAGACTCAGACATAGCGCTTAAAATTCTATGGAAACAGTGATAGTCTATTTTCTTAGGGGTCTTAGGTTTGGTAGATAAAGAGGACTTGGACACCCCTACGTCAGACTCAGTCTCATCAGAATCATTTGTGATGGGTATGGACCCATCAATGGCAAAAATTAGACCTAAAGTGGTAAGCCAAATTTCATATAGCTCAGCCACCGCTTGAAGTATGCGCCATTAAACTTAGCGGGCTTTGCAGAGTAGGTCTCTTCCTTGGCAGACATGATTTCTAAAGGTCTGTAAAAGTTTAAATTTACTCAATAAGATGGCTTAATGTCACGCACAAAAGTTTACGTCCCACCGAGACGGATTTGCATAACTCTCTACGGACCAGGGTTATGCGAGAAGCTTCCAGAACATTCTAGAAGATGGCGAAACTCTCTAGAAGATGATGGATTTTTCTGGAAGGCCCAAAATCATTCTAGATGGCCCAAGATTCTTCTGGGTGGCCTATGAAGTTTTCTTTTATTTTCAATAGAGAATAATCCTGGAATATGTTGATTCTAGTATGATAGGAAGAATAATCTCTGGAATATTCCTTCCAGAAGTTTCCATAGAAAGCTCTATGAGCCATTATAAATAAGGGAGGAGGCCTCATTAGTTCCTCACCACCCAAAGTTGTATTCTTTTCTAGTATAGTGAAGTTTTCATACTTCCACTCTCTCTCTCTCTTTTGCTCCACAATATTCTCAATATCGTCTTAGCGATCTAGCTAAGCGTTGGGGGAAGGCTTGTACGACTCTTCGATGAGAAAGATAGTACGCCGCACGGGTCGAAGTGTAGTTAAAACACTAAGTCCGTGACAAGTGGTATCAGAACGAAGGTTGTTTGGTGCCATGTCGACATCCGAGAACGTCCAGGAGGGACCCACGTCGCCAAAGGAGGGACACGCGAAAACCAACAAGAAGGGCAAGAGCAAGGAGTCTACGGTAGAGCGTAGCCTTGTGGATCTTGTCGAGCGCATTGGAGTCTTGGAGGCGGGTTCGAAGGACATGGAGATGCGCATGGGCTCCGTGGAGCAAAGTAACATGAGACTAGAATGGTACTTCGATGGGCTGGAGAGTGACGTTGCTTCGTCCATAGAAATCTTTCGGGAGCAATTCTAAGAGATTCGATCCGGACTTGAGAAGGAGCTCAAGGGGCATCGTATGGAGATTGAGGACTTGCGTAGGAAGGTCTAAGGCTACGAGGAGCTGAAAACCGTGGTCGAGAGTTGTGGAGAACTCAAGACCAAAGTTGCCATCTTGGAGAAGGCCGTTGCGAATGGTGGACGTGGTCGAGAGTAGGGAGGCACCGAGAAGACGGAAGATCCCCGAGCCGAAATCCTTCAGCGGGGTGCGAGATTCCAAAGAAGTTGAGAACTTCTTGTGGAACGTGGAGCAATACTTCAAGACGTTGCACATCAACGATGACACCGAGAAGGTGGATATTGCTTCACTCTACTTCACAGACGATGCGATGTTGTGATGGCGTCGAAGGTGCATGGTGATTGAGAATGGTTTGTGCTCGATAGAGACTTGGGAGGATCTCAAGAAGGAGATCAAGTCTCAATTCAATCCGGAGAATGTGGAGTTTCACTACTAAAAAATCATCTAATCGCGACGTACTATAGCGACAGCAAGAAATAACGTCGCTATTAGCGACAGCTTTATAAACACGTCGTAAAACGTCGCTGCCTAGCGACGTTCTGCGACAGGAGTTTACTACGTCGCTGAATAGCGACGTTCAGCGACATATTATTAGTGTATGTCGCCATTTTTGCGACGTTTAGCGACGTCAACACGTAACGTCGCTAAGTTATTTTACTTAGGGCACGCCGCTTCCTTCTTTCCCCCTCACTCTCACTCGAAAACTCTCGAAAATTTTAATTTTCCCCCCTACCCCCCCGGCGACTCCCTCCCCCTCTGTCAGTGCCCTCCCCCCCCGGCGACCCCCTCCCCCCCCCGGCGACTCCCTCCCCCTCCGACGAGGTCCTCCTCCTCGAGATCCTCCTCCTCGAGCTCCTCCTCCCCCAATCCGAGCTCCTTCTCCTCTTCCTCCGGTAAACCCTAACCTAACTCCTCTCCTTCCTCCTCCTTCTCTCCTACGGACACACACACACGGACACACGGACACACATCGTGTCCCCAAAGAGTTTGGTTTGTTTTTGGACACATTGTGTCGAGTATTTGGACACAAGTTTGGTTTGGGAGACACGTACACACATGACACTTATATATGCACACTTGACACTATACACTCTCTATCTCTCTAGTATATAAATGCATAAATTGTTGAATGTATATATTGTGTCCCCTTGGTTATAGCCTAGTATATGTAAATATCTTAACCTATATATATATATATTTTTTTTATATATATATATATATATATATATATTTTTTTTTTATATATATATATTTATATATATATATATATATATATATATATATATATATATATATATATAGTTGTGTGATTGATGGCTTGTTTAGATGTGGTAGTGATATATATATATATATATATATATATATATATATATATATATATATATATATATATATAGTAAATATATAGGTAGTTGTGTGATTGATGGCTTGTTTAGATGTGGTAGTGTGGTAGTATGGTAGTGTGAGTGAAGAATGATATTGAGATAAGTGTTAGATTGTGTGTGTGTGTGTGTGTGTGTGTGTGTGTGTGTGTGTGTGTGTGTGTGTGTGTGTGTATGTTTGAGAGTGAGAAAGGTGAGAGGGATTTAGATATGTATCCATAAGTTAGTATCCTAAGTTAGATATTTAGGATAGTATCCTAGGCACTAATTTAATATCTTGTTTAGGATGTTAGTATCCTAGAGTTAGATAGGTGAGTTAATATCTTAGGATACTAGAAGTTAGTATCCTAGATAGGTTAGTTAGTGTCTTAGATAGGTTAGTTAGTATCCTATTTATCCTAGATAAGTTAGTATCCTAAGTTAGATATCTTAGGGTAGTTAGATTATGCTAGTATCTTGAGAGTATCAAGATAATAGGATATTAGGATATGGGCTAGAAGTTAGTACCCTAAGTTAGTACCCTAATTTAGTATCTTGGCTAGAATTTGGTATCCTAGGATAGTTAGATATCCTAGTATCTTAAGAGTGTCCTAGATTAGTCTATGGTAATAGGATACCCTATAGGAGGGAGGGGGCAGGGGTAGGGGGAGGGGGCAGGGGACAGGACCCTAACCCTATTTCGGACACGACTCTGTGACACAGGACACAGGACACACACACAAAATACATACATATATACCTATATATATAAATACACATATCTATATATACATGTATATATATACTCACACACTTACATACACACAAATACATATATAAATATATATGTATACAATGTATATACACACAAATACACATATATATACAATCAAAAATCCATTTGAAATTCATGAATCTGAAATGTTCACGATATATACCCAAGGTTCACAATATCGGTATCGGAATCGGTATCGGACTATTCCTATGAGTATTGGTATCGGTGATATCGGTAGTATCGACGGTATCGTATCGGAGTATCGAACTTTGGTATCGGAAAACAAATAATTATTAATAAATTATTTACATTTAAAAACATATATTTTATACATGTAGGCATAATTTTAAGTATTTCAGCGTTATTTCTTAGTAGTTTTGAAATTATATGAAATAGTAGTCACCCTTACCGATTGGTTTTGCCGAATTGACCGGAACAAAGACCCCCAATGTCGGTATCGGTCAATATTTGGTATCGGTCGGTATCGGATCGGAACATGCTAAACCATATCGGTATCGGCCGTATCAGATCGGTATCGGCCGATACTTTAAACCATGGTTGTCACATTAAGGGTCTTTGAGGAGGTGACATGTTGTGAAAAGATATATCCTTATAGTTCTCCTACGTAATGTTAAAGAAAATCCGTAGGAGAACTATATATAAGGATATATTTTTTTCGCAACATATCATCTTGTCAAAGACCCTTAATGTACCAACCATGTTACCGCGGTATTGGTATTTGGATACCAATAGCGATAAGGTAAAGGGTACCAATAGCGATAAGGTAAAGGGTACCAACTTAAGGTATTGGTATTGGGATACCAATAGCAATAAGGTAAAGGGTACCTTGGTAGGTAATGACTAGAAATAGGATATTTGTGCCTGTTGGATAATGTGTGTCCATCTTTGCAGAATTATTTCCAAATGGATATGAATTACTACTTGCGGAATCGTTCATGGATGTACAATCGTCGTCCTGATGATATGTGTGGTGTGTGGGATGAATACATAGCGGGAGTAGAGCAGTTCCTGCAGTTTGCTAAGGCGTTCCCTCAGTACATGGACGGAACCAAAATTAAGTGTCCGTGTGTGAAATGTCATAACGTGAAATATTATCCAGAAGTGGAAGTGACATATCATTTATACTCGAGGGGTTTCACGCCTAGTTACTATCAGTGGACCGCACACGGAGAACTTGTGTCTTTAACATCAGAGCCGGAGCCTTACGTTGAGCCGTATATGCATGCGGGACCTAATTTTGTTTCAGATAATCATGCATACGACGACGGGTGCATCAACATGGTTTTCGACGCTACGAGGCCTAGTTTCGTTCATGATGCACCTGAGGAGGCACCGAACGCCGATGCTGCACAGTTCATGGAGTTGCTGGAGAATGCAAGGACTCCATTGTATCCTGGTTGTGAGGATCATTCACCGTTGGAGGTGGTTACAAGACTGTTGAGCATTAAGTCAGATTTTAACATATCGCAAGAATGCTACAACCGAGTGTTGGAGTTGATTATAGAGATCTTGCCGACGGGTGCTAAGTTGCCTAAAGACTTCTACCGGTCTAAGAGGATGGTGAGATCGCTCTAGATGGGATAAGAGAAAATCGATTCCTGTCGCAATGGGTGCATGCTGTACTACAAAGACGACAAGGACGAAGATGTGTACAGATTTTGTGTGAGGTCATTAATTGCACGATGTTGTTTTCAGCATATTTAATGATGATGTGAGGTCAGATAGGCCACACATAACAGAAGAAGAACTAGAACAAGAAATGAGGTATTATTTTCCATCATAGTTGAGTGCATATGTAAGACTTCAGAACTCTGTAATTACCTTTCTGTATATGCACTTGATTGAGAATGAGCTTAATTGCTTCTTTCGTGGTATTTAGGTCGATCGTCCATACGCAAGACTTGAGAATGAGTCTATTAGAACGCTAGCCAAGGGACCAATTTATGCTGCAAAAATATGGCCAAGCTACTGTGTTAATGGGTTTAGGTTCAAGTCAACAACTTGCCCGATCAGAGACAACTTTGTGGATCTCGACACCACCAAAAACAGCTGTTTGTGTATCAGATCTTCGAACTACAAAGTTGTTGATGCGGGCAACGATTTCTATGGCGTGCTACGGGAGATCGTGGAGCTGACATATAGTTATGGAATAGAGCCTGCTAAGATTGTGTTATTCAGGTGTGATTGGTTCGATCCGATTGAAGGTCAAGGTTGGAAAGTAGACAAGCACGGTCTTGTTGATATAAACTATCGGCGTCGATATCAAGCCTATGAACCATTTGTCCTATCAAGTCAGGCTCAGCTCATGTACTTCACAAGTTATCCTAAACGGGGAACAACAAGGTCGAACTGGTGGGCAGTATGCAAGACCAAAGCTAAAAATATCTTTGAGGTTGACGATATAGCTTATCAACAGGATGAACTACCTCTTGTAACAAATATTATAGAAGTGGACACGACGGAAGTTCCTCATTACACATCTAATTGTTTAGAAGAAGTAGAATTATCTGAAGAGGAAGATGCAGATAAAAGTGAAAATGTAGAGGAGAAAAAGAAGAAGAAGATGAGCTAAACGAACTAGATGAATTTTCAGAAGAGGATTAAAATCTGTGATGTCTATCATATAAATATGTATTTTTGTAATAATAAATCTGTGACACTTTAGTGACACTTTTATCTGTGACCATGATATTTTTCAAAAATCTGTGATGTCTATCATATAAATATGTATTTTTATTTTATTGTCATATGTTATTATCAGGTATGACTAGACCAGGAGGACGACGCGGAGGATTTTACATTAGGCAGTCCCGTCAGCCTCGGCCTGGGGATGGAGAGGGCAGTTCCGTACCCTCATCCTCATCTCCGAGTATGCCAGTATACCATTCTGTTCCCGGTCCATTACCGGGACAGGGCAGTTCCAGCAGGTTGCCGACTCCTCTCTCGTCGTCCAGCCTTTCTGATCCCGCGTCCAGCATCCCTGATCCCCCGTCCAGCATTCCTTCTGTCAACGGCTCTATGGAGGAAGCCGACGCCGAGCATATGGAGGACGGCGATCAGACTGATCCTGTCCAGGCAGGACGTGAGAGCGACCCTCCATGCGCTCCCCTGGGAGAGACGCGTATGGAGATTTGGACGGACGGGCCTACGAAGTAAGTTAATTAATTAATATATATTTCTCAAATGATTATATGTACATATATATTCATGAAAAATTATTATTGTATAGATATCGGCCTTCTGTAGTACAGAGACAGCTGGGGACATTTCTGAGGCAGAACTATGGTGGGCCTTGGATTAACTACTCAGATGCTCCCGCAGATAGGAAGACCTTTTGGTTCGCCCACTTCAAGGTAAAAAATTTGTTTATTTTTAAATTTTAATAATCATTTGTGTATATTATACAACTTTTGTATTTTACTTCTTGTAGAGGACCTATTTCTATCCACCACACCGGGCGGCGAGGATCGAGGGCCAATTTTCTGCCGTCGCAGCCAAGCTCATCCGTGATGCGATCGACGACCAGAAGCGTCGTGATCATGTCGGACAGCCGATCCATGGTTGGATCACGCCAGATCAGTGGGCTGCGATGAAGGCTAGATTCAGCGAGCCCAAGTACCAGGAGCGGTCTGAGAAGGCCAAGGTGGCGCGGTCGAGCGCCGGTAAGTGGTGTGGTGGCTCCATTCCGATGACGGAGCATTTTCGTCGTCTGGTACATTTCCTATGACGGACATTAATTTATATATAGTTCGATAGAATGTTTAATACTAATAATAGATAATATATTTTAACAGGTAAAAAAGGGTGAGGACCCGAACATGGTGACCGTCTTCCTGGTCACCCATCGGAGGGCTGGGGAGTTCATTGACGAGAGGGCGACGCAGGCATATGTACGTTCTATTCTTTATATTAATTTAATATAACTTAGAAAACATAAAAATAGATATCAATATAGACTTTAGCAAACACTTATACGTTAGCAAACATGTTCTAGGCCGAGTTTGTTCGGCTACAGCAGGAGGCGGCTGCTGCTGCTAGTACGCTAGCAGAGGAAGGGGCTGGTAGTTCCTCCCAGCCGCCTACAGCTCCATCGCAGGACGAGCTCTGGATGACCGCCGTTGGCGGTCTTCAGAATGGTACGTACTACGGTACGGGATCCTATGGCACGTATTTGGCTTCGGAGTCATCCCGGGCCCCCACTGTCAGTGCGCAGTCTCTGGCTTCGCAGGCGTCGTCACGAGCTGAGGATATTCGTCGTCAGTTCGAGAAGTTGCGTCGCGAGTTGCAGCAGCAGATTTCTGATGCGGTCGAGCGACGATCCGACCCTCCGATCGTCACCGGACGATTTGATGCGGTCGAGCGCAGTATACAGGAGCTGATGAGTCTGCATCAGGCTACAGCTGCCAGCTTGCACACGCTCACCGAGTCTACGCAGCGCACAGAGCTTAGACAGGTCGAGCTGGAGGGATCGCAGAGGAGCATGTCTGCCTCACTCACTCAGGTTTTGGCTTCGTTTGAGGCGAGTATTCAGAGGGTGGTGAGTACCCTTGCTGTGTATGGTGAGCGACTGCGAGAGCTAGAGCAGATACGTCCTTCCGGTCCATCGACGGTGTCGACTCCAGATACTGCACTGCCTCCTACTGTCCCTACGGTGCAGCTCACCCAGGAGCAGTATGACTACATTCTATCCCAGTTGCACGGCAGGGGTCCGCAGTGATTTTATTGATTTTTTTATGACTTTTATGTATTGGCCCTATGGGCAAATTGTTTATTGGTACACTTTCGTTTATACACTTGGTGGGAGACTTTTTATCATCTTTTATTTTTATTTGACTCTATTGGATGTTTGTGAGGATGTGTGTCTGTGATATTTACTTTGCACTGCCTCTTATTTTTATTGTGATATTTACTTTGTGATATCTGCGACGGGGATGACAAATATACCTACGCTGGGTTATAAGCGATGATCTGATATACAAAGGAGGTGCTGCCGAAATTTTAAAAAAATATAATGTGTATTTTTGTGATGATGTGTGTCTGTGTTTACAGTGAATATGAAATGCAGTGTTCGGAACCATCGACAGTTTCGATTACTGTTGTATGTTTTATCTTGGATAGAAAGAGCAACAGTTCAGGGTATACTTCTGAGAGCTTCATTTTCACGTCCTTCACTTTCTCCGGACGTCGTAAAGGTTCCCGAGAAGGTAAAGGACGTGAAGAGGAAGCTCTGAGAAGTGCATCCTAAACTGTTGCTCTTTCTATCCAAGATAAAACATAGAACAGTAAGCGAAACTGTCGATGGTTCGAACACTGCACTTCACACACACTGTAAACACAGACACACACCATAACAAAAATACCAATTATATTTTTTAAATTTTTTTTATAATATCTGCGACGTATAGCGACGTTCTGCGACGGACAGCGACGAAAAGTACTCGTCGCTATACGTCACTAAATAGTAACGTAACGTCGCTAGACGTCACAAAACTGCTGACGTGGGCTGAGGGCGTACGTCGCTAACGATGTCGCTAGGCGTCGTTAAATTGTCCACGTGGCTGCCATGACATGTCATCATATATAAAGTTTACAGCGTCGCAAAGTGGTCGCTTTACGTCGCAAATTTGGCGACGTAACGTTACGTCGCTATATGTCGCCAAATTTGCGACGTATAGCGACACTGGACGTAGCGTCGCAAATAGCGACGTTTTGCGACTAAAGTGTCATCTGCGACTTGCCTATAAGCGACGTCAAATTTTCGTAGCTAAATACGTCGCAAATAGATTTTAGCGACGTATTTTCCTTATTTAGCGACGTCTTCTGACGTCGCTAAAATGGGTTATTTTAGTAGTGTTTGCAGCGAGGTGAAGCTTGCGGCAACTCAAGCATACCGAGACGATCAAGGAGTATATTGTGGAGTTCACACGCTTGATGCTCGCGATATCGAGCATGGGCGAGGAGGATTGTTTGTTCTTCTTCCTCGATGAACTCAAACTGTTGGCGGCTTAAGAATTATAGCGACAAAGGGTGCAAGACTTGGAGATCGCCGCGGCAGCAGCCGAGTGGCTCATCGAGTACATATGGGATGACAACGATGCCGAGGCCAATCCAAAGTTCACCAAGGGGAATGGTTGGGGAGAGCGGGAAAGCTCTCCTAAGGAGGGTCCTTCCGAGGGGAAGAAGCACGAGAAGGCCCAACCTGTAATGCCCCACTCCGTATGGCACATTACGCTGAGACGTTGACTCAAAGAGTCGTATTAACTGAATGAAATGTATTGATTTGAATCGATATGAGAGTTACGTTGTCTCGAGCAATGCATCGAACTAAGTCGATACGAAGAGTTACATTGTCCCAAAGAATGCATCGAGTTGAATCGATACGAAGTGCTGCATTGCCCCAAAGGATAAGTACGTTGAGTCGGCTCGAAGATTCTAAGAAATCGAATCGACCCAAGACGCAAGTCCGAATCGATGCAAGTATTAATTTTAGTTGATTTATGTGCAGGCTATCCGTTTACACTAAAATATTAGAGGTCGGCATTTTGCCTCATTCGCAACAGGTCTGTAAAACCCAAATCACCACCTCGTAATGGACTGGGACTTGGGCACGGTAGGCCGGATTTGATTGAGTAGTTCAATAAAACAAGAAGTGCTCGAATGGCTAAGTCAGAAGATTTGACCGTTCAACAAAGTTATAAAATTGAGCCGCATCGGCTTGGCAAACAACAAGGTGTATCGGCTTAAAGGGGGAGGACTGACTCTTTTTTTACTCCTTCATGCCTAAGTAAAATATATCATCGTATGCTAAGTTAACCTATCAACGCCACGGGCGTGGTCCGATCGGAAGATAAATTATAGTGTGTGTCGAACACTAGTTATAACAATTGAAATGAAACGTACATCAAATGCACGAGTTGCTATGGAACATTGGATATCACAAAGGCGAGCGCCTCGGTACGCAAGCCACAAGAACATAGGATAACTGTATTCGGCGAGTACCTTCATGCACAAGCCATTCCGTGCCTTCGCGCACGAGTTAGAAAGGCTAGCACATTAAAAGATTATGAAGGCGAGCGCCCTAGCATGCAAGCCACAAACATTGAACATTAAGTCTAAGAAAATGGAATTTCGGTATCGAGGCGCGCATCGCATGCAAGACTCGAAGAAATGAGAACAATCGTATCAAAGCGTGCCTACGTGTACGAAAATCATAAAAGATGGCTTCGTTACGAAGAGAACAGTTGTGGCACGAAGGTAACGAAACTGTCAGATCTGACATGATGCCATAAAAAGTGTTCGGGACCTTCGGGTCGTTCGGTTGACGAACATTGAGTTGAGACATGATGCCATTGAACATTGAAACGAAGTATGGAATGTGAGAACATAGAAAGTTAATGGAAGAAATACGAGATGGTTAAGTCTGAGTCTCGAACTCAAGACTATTTTTGGTTGTTTGAATAATAATACGTTGCATGGTCGAATGGACTTGAGGAAATTGAGATAATCTCCCGTGCACGGGTGTTCCCTTCGAATGGATACGCCGGAGCACCGGGACTGTTCGACCTAGGAGGAATATAATCTTTGAGGAAAGCACATCCGTAAGATGATTAGTGACCGCTTAGCGAGATATAAAAAGCCACAAATGATGGTATGCAATGGAAGGTCTCCGTAATTGGGATAGTAACCCACTATAAGCGGGGAGGACGCCGGGTTATCCAATTTGAGAAAGATGAAAGAGAAAAAAAGAAAAATGAAAGATAATGAAAGAGATGATAAACACTTTAGTCCATTCTGGCGCGGTTACGCCAATGACCTTCATATAGTTAAGGAATGATGGGTTGAAAGTGTAGGCACGTATGTATCCTACACACATAGATCCTGTATAGAGAACACTTATAACATGACAGGGAAGGAATGTGACGTATTAACCTTGCGTCGGAGTAAGGGCGAGTGTGTCTATGCTGGTAAGAATTTGCGGCATACAACCAACACGAGATTGCTTGCATGCTTGCCTACTCAACTCGAATAACATGCTTGCCATGATAACATGCTTTACCGCTTTCAAATATGCCATAAAATCGACCCTAAGGAGAATATAGCAAGATCATAAGCTAAGTTGCATGATTCAACATAAATACTAAATGTCGGTTTAGAAAGTGGGTCTTTTCAGCAGTACATTCGAGGACGAACGTACTGATCCCCCACCAACTTTCATGCAGGGTGCAGGGAATGGATTGCTCGCGGTGAAGCTTCGCTTGATCACGCAGAGGCATAGAATGTCATAGCATTTGAAGCGTGCGATCGCATTGATGCTCGGACTTACAACATGATTGATGCGGCCGAGATATAGAAGGCATGATGTATGGAACGGTGAAATCCTTTGTGGGCAAGAGATAACTTGAGTGTTGTAGCCAATCTGGCAAATTCAGTTGGGCTATTGAAAGCCTTTGTAATCTCAGTTCATTATCAATAAAAAAAATTATTTCGTATACTCTGTTTTCTTTCGTTTGTTAATATCAAATCAAAGATAACCATTTTGAGAACTTGTCATCTTGCCTTGCACGAGCGCAACTTCAGGGTCGTGCGGCATCATGCCCCTGCGAGGACGATGATTCGGGTGATTCCGGGTCGGGCGTGATAAAACCCGAGCGAGTTGTTTCGTGCTTCATATGCGAAGAGAAGCACTTTGCTCGGGATTGTCCGATGAGGAGCATGCGTGTGAATTTCGTCCAAAGTGGGGAGGTGGAGGACGAAGAGTGCGAAGTAGGAGCGTACATGGGAGTGTTAAGCTTACTCAACGTCGTGAAGACCAAGTCTGCTGTGTCGAGGACTCCGAGCAAGGAGCTCATGTACGTTGACGTGAGGATCAATGGCATGAGCACATAGGCATTGGTTGACATGGGCGTCACTGATAACTTCATCACGGGCGCAGAGGTCCGCCGCTTGGGTCTAGCCTTGGAGGAAGATTCGAGCATGATAAAGGCGGTCAATACGGAGGCGCATCCCGTGCAGGGGGTAGCCAAGGCGGTCCGTATAACGGTGGAAAATTGGTCGGGCGTTGCCAATTTTACCGTTACGTCGTTGGATGACTTCAAAATGATATTGGACATGGATTTCCTTATCGCGACTAAGGTGATTCCGATGCCACATTTGGGAGTTATCGGCTTCATGGAGGAAGGCTCATCGTGCTTGGTGAAAGGTGTACGAGGCAAGCCTTCGAAGGAAAAAGCTATCTCCGCTACTCAGCTCAAGAAGGGTAGCAAAATGGGGATGACATACCTAGCGGTGCTCGAGAAGAAGAAAATATTCGAGGAGGAAGGCCTTTCGTGTGAGACCAAGCGTGTTGCAAAGGGGCGTCCCAAGGAGCCACTTCCGCGGAGGGAGGTGGATCGTGCTACTGGGATAGGCACGAGTGCATAGATGCGTATCGTAAACTGTACGGAGGCAGAAGCAACGAGACAGAGTAACTCGCGCAAGGAGTTGCTCAAGGCTCGTGGAGGAGATTCGGGTCGACAGGCTTGCAAGGGAACTTGTATGCACGGGGGTGTGCAGAACCATATGCAGCCACAAGACGAAGGGGATCGACAACTTGATAGCCCGCACGAGATTCTTCCTGTGCCGAGGAGGGCACAAGTTGGCCCATTGGTCATATGTTCAAACTGATTTTAATAATTGATCAAACTCTGTCTCGATATATGGAGCTAGTCAGGATATCTCGGACTCTTGGACATGATCAAGAACAGCTATCTACACAGTTCAAGACCGAAGCATTGTTTGTCTGTTCGAGTCTGTATTTCTTTGAGCAATGCATTTTTTATTTTATTTGAGTCTAGGAATACTTTGTACATCGAGTCGTACTGGCAAATAGGCTATTCCAAAATGATTTCAAAATGTTTTTAAAATATTCTTAGTGTTGAAAAACATTCTTATTTACAAAAGCTCCAAAAAGGTTTTCAAAATTCCCCAAAAACTAATTTTAAAACCCTAAACTAACCCTGACAGAACTCGGCCAGAGTTCGGCCAGAGTTCGGTTAGTGGCCGTTTTGTTTTTGAATTCCTTGGAACTTGGTCCTCCTGCAGTTGCGGATTTGACCGAGATTTGCTCATCGAGTTCTGCCCGAATTTTGCCAAAATTCTGTCTTTGGAACTCCTATAAATAGAGAAGGATTTCGATCATTTTAACTCACTCATTCACTTTCAATCTTCTCTTTACTTAAAGCTTTCAGTCTTCCAAAGAGTTTTTCTCGAGCTTTAATTTTTAGATTCCAAGCCAGTTACAATCCTCTAGTCGATTTGCCAGTGCGGTGCGGTATAGAAGTTTCAGAGTGATTGTAATCAGAAGGCTTGATAGAAGAATACCTCTTCACAATTGAAGTTGGACGAGTTCTTCCTATCAAAGCTCGCGTTGTAGAAGTTGCAAGGACTTCGTAAGAAAACTTGCAATTTTGCCAATAGTGGATTCAACTGGTAGCAAGAGTTCTACCGACTGGACTAGTCCTCAACAGAGGAAAACCAGTATACATCGCTATCTTTGCGTTTGCTTTCTTATCTCTGTATTTACATTATTTAGTTGTGATTATTATTCTGTGATCTTGCTGCTAGCAATTTTTAATTAGCATTATTCTGCTGCCAACTCTATTCACCCCCCTCTAGAGTATTCTGCTTTACGATTTCGTTCCTATAATTGGTATCAGAGCAGGTTCTGCAACTAGAGGTAATATTTTCTGATCCCAATTGTTCCTACAATTGGTATCAGAGCGGGTGTTACAGGTAAAGCAAGGTAATATTACAATTATTTATTCTTTTAACTAATTGTTATATAGTTCACAGCACAACACATGGCAACTGTGAAATTCACAAGTGAAGGCCAGGCCATAAACCGACCTCCACTGTTTGATGGTACGAACGATACCTATTGGAAAACACGGATGAGTTTCTTCTTGAAATCACTTGACTTTGATTTATGGTCTATTGTTATTGATGGCTATCAAAAGCCACCTCGTGCAAATGTTGACGGAGTTTTAATTGAAAAACCCCATAACAGATATACAGAGGAAGAAAAAAAAAAGGCTAGTCTTGACGTACGTGCTATTAACGCTTTATTTTGTGCTTTAGATAGAACTGAATTTAATAGGGTGTCTATCTGCACAACTGCTAATGAAGTATGGAAGCTTCTTGAAGTCACACATGAAGGCACGACTCAAGTCAAAGAATCAAAGGTCAGCAGACTTACTCAAGAGTATGAGGTGTTCAAGATGAAGCCCAACGAAACAGTTAATCAGATGTTCGAAAGATTCTTGGATATTGTAAATCATTTGTCCTCCCTAGGCAAAGATTACACTAACCATGAAAAGATTCGCAAACTCCTGCGAGCACTTACCAAGAACTGGATTCCAAAGGCTACTGCAATCATTGAAGGGAACGACCTCACAACTATGTCCCTCGAAGTACTCATGGGTAAGCTACTCACTCATGAATTGGAGCTACAAGATTTTGAAGAGCCTGCACCAAAGGAAAAGACGATCGCTTTCAAGGCTCAGCACACAGAAAAGCTGCTGAAGGTGATTCAGACAGCAGTAAATCTGATGCTGAAGATCAGGCACTCCTAACATGGAAATTCAAAAGATTCATGAGATATGAGAAGAAAGACAAAGAAAATAATAGCAGCAACAACTGGTATCAAGATGATGCTGTCTGCTATGGCTGCAAAAAGAAGGGACACTTGAAGAAGGATTGTCCTACAAACTCATCATCAAGCAAGAAAAGCAACTGGTATGAGAAAGGGAACCTGAAGAGATCAACATCTCGGAGATATGCCAACACCAGCATATGGCATGAAAGTGAAGCCAGCGACTCAGAAGATGAACAATCAGAAGACACTGCAAATGTATGCTTTATGGCATCCGATCAGGTACTCTCTGAACCTGTAGTTGATATATATGATGACTTCACCTTTGAGCAATTAGGAGATGCCTTCAGTGAACTGATAAGTGATTACAGGAAACTGCGTAGCAAATATCAGACCTCTAAGAAGGTACTCAAAGAGTACAAAGGTGAAATAGGAAGACTTACCGACCTACTAGCTGAGGTTAAAGATAATGTTAGTGAGTCTGGTGAGCTTTCTTCTATTAAGCTCTTATTACACGAGACTACCAAGTCACCCGAAGTAAAAGACAAGGTTATTGACCAACTGAAAGAAGAACTTTCTAAAGAGAAGAAAAGTCTTCAAAGTGCACAAGTCAGAATGAAAGCACTCACTTCTGACTATACTAATTTGTATGACACTTCCAAAAGATTGGAAATTAGGTTAGGAAAACAGCCTGAGACTGCTGCTTTCTACCCTAACACGTGTCACTTACCGAATAATCGGAACATTCCTAAACCAAACACTGTCAGACATAACCCTATCAAACCTTTACCCCAAAAGGTTAAGCCCAAACAGGATTATAGGTATGCTTTCTTCTATACCAGAAAACCTAAACCTACCAACCATGCACACCACTCAGCTTTCAACACTCAACATGCACAATGTCATTATTGTGGCCACACTGGTCATATTTCTCCTGCATATAGAATCAGAAAGCTTGTTGATTTAAATATTTATGTATGGATACCAAAAGCTAACATTTCAGGACCCTACAAGAAATGGGTACCAAAAGTTTCATCTGTAAATTGTTTTGTAGGTAGAACACCTTTCACATGCTAAAAGCAAATGGATTCTCGACAGCGGTTGTTCACGGCATATGACCGGTGATGCTACACTATTTGCAACACTGTCGAAGAAAAAGAAGGAAGGTTATGTCTCCTTCGGTAACAACTTGAAAGGGTATATCATTGGTATCGGTGATGTTGGTAAATCTCTCTATCATGTGATTAAGGATGTCTGTCTGGTTACCGAGTTGAAACATAATCTACTCAGCATAAGTCATCTAGCTGATCATGGTTATGGCATCAACTTTGGCAAAGACAAATGTACTATAGTTGATAGCTCAACTGGTAGTACTATCTTTGAAGGTATCAGGGAAGACAACATATATATTTTCTATTTGTTGGAAGAAACTAACATTTCAGGTAGATGTTTAATGGCTAAAAGTGATGAGAGTCATCTGTGGCATATGAGACTCGGTCACGCAAATATGGACACAATCTCAAGATTATCTACTAAGAAGCTAGTACACGGTTTACCGGACATAACATTCAAAAAGGATTCGGTATGCAGCCAATGTGAAAAGAACAAAGCTACCAGATCCACATTCAAGTCAGTAAACGCAGTATGTACTACTAGACCTCTATAATTGCTACATATGGACTTATTTGGTCCTAGCAGAGTTGCTAGCCTCGGAGGTAAGCTATATGATTTTGTAATTATAGATGATTACTCTAGATACACGTGGGTATACTTCTTGACACGCAAGAATGATGCATTATCCGAATTTGTCGCCTTTTGCAAGAAAGTACAGAATGAAAAAGGTTACATGATCACTCGTATTAGAAGCTATCATGGTGGCGAATTCGAGAATACAGAGTTTGAGCAATTTTGTGACACACACGGTTTTGTATACGAGTTCTCCTGTCCTAGGACTCCACAATAAAATGGAGTTGTGGAACGTAAGAACAGAACTCTATCCGAAATGGCCAGAGTAATGTCAAACCAGTTTAGTCTACCTAAATATTTCTGGGCTGAAGCTGTCAATACAGCTTGTTTTGTTCTCAATAGAGTTCTAATTCGACCCAAATCGAAGAAGACTCCATTTGAGTTATGGTTTGATAGAATTCCATCAGTTTTATATTTTAGAATATTTGGTTGTAAATACTTTATTCTTAATACAAAAGACAACTTGGGAAAGTTTGACGAAAAGGCCGATGAAGGTATATTTTTAGGTTATGCGGCCCAGAGCAAAGGATACAGAGTCTTCAACAAACGAACTATGATCATCGAAGAATCAATCAACGTCACCTTTGATGAATTGAATCAAATGACTATCGATGACAATGACGAAGATGTAACTGTACCAAGCTCAACACCAGCTGATTCTCAACCAAGCTCAGCACTAGCTGATCCTCCTAGAAAATATCCAGGAACCAGCTACCTTCAGAATCTTCTGAAAAGATTAAAATTTACGGCTGATCATCCAAAGGATTTGGTAATTGGTGATATTACCAAAGGTGTAAGTACTCGTACATCCAGTAGAGATATTGTTTCTAGTGTTGCATTCATTTCACAGCTATAATCCAAAACCATTGATGAAGCATGTAGTAATAATTTTTGGATAGATGCTATGCAAGAGAAATTAAACCAATTTGAACGGAATCAAGTTTGGGAACTTGTTCCCAAGCCTATTGATCATCCGGTCATTGGCACCCGTTGGGTATTCCGAAATAAACTGAACGAGAATGGTTTAGTGACTCGTAATAAGGCTCGACTCGTAGCTCAAGGATACAATCAGGAAGAAGGTATCGACTACGATGAGACTTATGCCCCAGTTGCGAGAGTAGAATCCATTCGCATGTTATGTGCATTTGCATGTTTTTATAATTTTAAATTATTTCAAATGGATGTCAAGAGTACATTTTTAAATAGTTTTATAAAAGAAGAAGTTTTTGTAGCACAACCTCCAGGTTTCACAGATTTTAAAAACCCTGATCATGTTTTAAAGTTGAAGAAAGCTTTATACGGTTTAAAACAAGCCTCTCGTGCTTGGTATGATCGTCTAAGCTCTTTTCTACTTGATAACGGTTTTTTAAAAGGTAAGGTTGACACTACACTTTTTATTAAGTCTTTTAATGGCTAGCTTCTCTTAATACAAGTCTATGTTGATGATATTATATTTGGATCTACTGATGAATCTCTTTGTCAAGAATTCTCTAAGTGTATGCAGAATGAGTTTGAGATGAGCATGATGGAAGAGCTGAAATTCTTTCTCGGACTGCAAATCAAACAAACTGACAATGGAACATTCATAAATCAAGCCAAGTACACAAAAGATTTGCTAAAGAAGTTTGATCTGGATAATGTTAAATCTATTGGCACTCCGATGGCAACTTCAACAAAGCTTGATATTGATGAACAAGGCAAGCCGGTCGACACACGTAAGTATCGAGGTATGATCGGTAGTTTACTTTATTTAACTGCTAGTTGTCCAGATATTATATTTAGTGTTTGCCTGTTTGTATGTTTTCAAGCTAATCCAAAGAAATTACATCTGTGCGCAGTTAAGCGTATCTTTCGATACCTTAAGGCACTTCTTCTGTTGGCTTATGATATCCCAAAACTAAGTCCTTTGACCTTATTGGTTACTCGGATACAAATTTTGCTGGATGCAAAGTTGATAGAAAAAGTACCAGCGGTACATGTCATTTCTTAGGTAAGGGTTTAGTCTCATGGTTTAGTAAAAAGCAAAATTCTGTAGCCCTATCAACAACAGAGGCTGAGTATATCGCCGCAGGACGTTATTGTGCTCAGATTTTGTGGATGAAACAAACCTTAGAAGACTATGATTTATTTTACATACACATTCCCATTTTCTGTGACAACACGAGCACAATTAATTTGACTAAGAATCCAGTATGTCACTCTCGTACTAAGTATATCGAGATTCAACATCATTTTCTTAGAGATCATCATCAGAATGGAGATATTGACCTTGTGTACATAGATACTGAGAATCAATTAGCTGACATCTTCACAAAACCTCTAGCAGAAGATCGTTTCAATTATTTACGTCGAGAATTAAGAATTTTGGACGTCAATAATGTTAATTAATTTTGTTTTATGATTATATTTCAATACGCAAAAACTGTGTTAGAAACAAGCCAATAAAGAGTCTGTCTGTCACCATAACTACGGTTGAAGCGAAGCGGTACTTAAGCGTTCCCCGGTGAACCTCCGCCAGCTGGGACAGTACTCCTACAGCTAATCTAAGACAGTCGCTGTGTAACGATATTTAATCTATAAAATAATATTAATTATATTAATTGAATGTTGAAATTACTAATCTTTGAATTAAATCTTTGAAATGAGTCAATGAAAAAGAAAGTGTTCCAAACCAACCCTAGGCGAATTCGGCCAAAATTCGGACCGAATTCGGCCCGAGTTCGATTAGTGGTATCTGGTTATATAACCAGAACCCGAGAGCCTTTCTTCTTCATTGCTTCTAAACACCGCCATTACAGCAACAGCAGCCGCGCGAGAGCCCTCAAACCCTAGTTCTTCACCACTCCGTTTCTCCCAATCTACGTGGTGAACTCCATCCAAATTTTGGATTCGTACGGAGATCGTTGTCAACTACAACATACTTGAATCTCGGGAGGTATAACTTTATATTTCTCCTCCTTTCTATTTCGTGCATATTTACTTTATTTATACAATGCCGCCTAAGGGATTTAACCCCTTCAAGAGGAAGAAGACGACCAATCCTAGTGAGGAAGGATCATCTTCAAATCCACCCACGGATTCCCTCTTTTCACCAGTTCAATCGAGCGATGGCGCGTTCGATGGGTTTTATTTTCAAACCCTAGATCAAGCCCTTCTGTGGTATGGAGACTTTTTCATGAGATCCATATACACAGGCGCTCCTATCAAATGGACTGTATTTCCAGCACACCGCCCTTATTTTGAGGCATTAGGGTTACAACACGTTGTTAAACTTTGTTTTCTGGTAGCTACTAATGCCATTAGACTGTTCTATTGTAATATCATACTAAACACGTTTGACGTAAGTACTCGTGTTGGCGGACTAGACATCGAGTTCAATGATGTCCTCTTAGCGGAAATCCTTGGTCTGTCTAACGAAGGTGCACCGCTTGTTGATATCACTGAATTTGATTTCCCCGACGGCACGACACTTGCTAGTTTTAAAGCTGAACTCTGTGCACCTGATCGAGTTCACTCTGAAAAGTTCAAGGCAAACAACTTGAACTTGTTTAATTATGAATTGCATCGCATCATCTACTCCACTCTCCTTCCGAAGTCTACTTCAAAGGATGATGTCACATCACTTGAACTATCTGCTATGTATCACATTCTTAAGGGGATTCCTTTTTCTGCCCCTAAGACTATTATCTAGATGATGGGACGTTGTCGTGCAAGAGATAGAAATCTCTCTTATGCGATGATTCTCCCATGCATCTTCCAACATTTTGATATTGATCTGTCAACTTGTACTCAAGACCCTGAGCCCAAGTTTCTTAAGCTATCTCGTCGTAGTATGACTGATGCTGCTTCTCCTACTGCTCCACCTCCTTCACCTACTCAGCAGTATGCCATGACCTTTGAAGGCATATACCCTCATCTTTCTGATTTGCACGTCTCGATGACGGATATGGCCCACGAACGTGAGTTCTACGATATCACTCGTTATCAGGCGATAGCAAATTCTCTCACTGATCTCCGATTTGCTCAGACTGGACATTCTGCCAGTTCTATTCCTAGAGATCCAGCCTTCTCTGGTTACCGCTGTGAGGATGAGGATGTTCATACCTACTTTCAGCCCGGTAACGCATATGATTGGTACCATTCAGACCGTGCTCCTCCTCGAGACTATGTCGGTGAGTTTTACACTGGTGACCCTCCTCACCCTTCTGGCGCTGGTACTTCTGGAGCAGGTCCCTCTGGACATGACGGTCATGCTGATGATGATGATGAGGAGGAGAAGGAGGAGGAGATATGATATATTAGCTGATTTTTGTGACTTAGATATTATCTACTGTACACTTGGAAATGCTCCGACATTCCAAGTTTCTGTCTTTTTATCTTTTTATTATCAGACTTGTACTGGATATTTATTGATGTTTCTTGAACATCATTTTATCTTTATGGGATTCGTAGTTTATCTTTCACATCAGTTTATTTATTTATAGCATCTTTATCTGCTTCTATATTCTAAACTGCCTGTGAATTAATTCTCTGTTATATTATAAACTGCATGAGACATTATTTTTCTTGTGTTTCTTCACTGTTTGTTTCTTATGCATTGATTGCGGGGGAGTTCTCTTTTGCAATTATTTTGCTAAGTGACAACGGGGGAGAAAATTGGATCTAACTTTTTGTTTTTGAGAATAATACAGGGATTGAACAATTTTGAACAATGTTGAACTATTTTTGGTATTTTACTCAAAAGATGTTATATCATTCATAGTTTGTCAATTATCAAAATGGGAAAGATTGTTGGCCCATTGGTCATATGGTCAAACTGATTTTAATAATTGATCAAACTCTGTCTCGATATATGGAGCTAGTCAGGATATCTCGGACTCTTTGACATGATCAAGAACAGCTATCTACACAGTTCAAGACCGAAGCGCTGTTTGCCTGTTCGAGTCAGTATTTCTTTGAACAATGTATTTTTCATTTATTTGAGTCTAGGAATACTTTGTACACCGAGTCGTACTGGCAAATAGGCTATTCCAAAAGGATTTCAAAATGTTTTTAAAATGTTCTTAGTTTTGAAAAACATTCTTATTTACAAAAGCTCCAAAAAGGTTTTCAAAATTTTCCAAAAACTAATTTTAAAACCCTAAACTAACCCTGACAGAACTCGACCAGAGTTCGGTTAGTGGCCGTTTTATTTTTGAATTCCTTGAAACTTGGTCCTCCTGCAGTTGCGGATTTGACCGAGATTTGCTCATCGAGTTCTGCCCGAATTCTGCCAGAATTCTGTCTTTGGAACTCCTATAAATAGAGAAGGATTTCGATCATTTTAACTCACTCATTCACTTTCAATCTTCTCTCTACTTAAAGCTTTCAGTCTTCCAAAGAGTTTTTCTCGAGCTTTAATTTTCAGATCCCAAGCTAGTTACAATCCTCTAGTCGATTTGCCAGTGCGGTGCGGTCTAGAAGTTTCAGAGTGATTGTAATCAGAAGGCTTGATAGAAGAATACCTCTTCATAATTGAAGTTGGATGAGTTCTTCGTATCAAAGCTCGCGTTGTAGAAGTTGCAAGGACTTCGTAAGAAACTTGCGGTTTTGCCAATAGTGGATTCAATTGGTAGCAAGAGTTATACCGACTGGACTAGTCCTCAACAGAGGGAAACCAGTATACATCGCTGTCTTTGCGTTTGCTTTCTTATCTCTGCATTTACATTATTTAGTTGTGATTATTATTCTGTGATCTTGCTGCTAACAATTTTTAATTAGTATTATTCCGCTGCCAACTCTATTCACCCCTCCTCTAGAGTATTCTGCTTTACGATTTCGTTCCTACAATATAGACCGAGGCCAGAGTTGGTGTGACGAACCAGTTTGCATCCGATCTTGAGAAAAAAATGGACAAATGGAAGCACCGCACGAGTCACACAAAGAAGGGACGACGAGCAGCGACCATGCCTACGAGGGTGGATGTCGTTCCAAGACTTGCTGCACCCGTCGACGAGGGCGTCGACGAAACATGTGGGGGAGAATGTCACGCACAAAAGTTTTTGCCCCACCGAGACGGATTCTGCATAACTCTCCACGGACAGGGGTTATGCCAGAAGCTTCTAGAACATTCTAGAAGATGGCAGAACTCTCTAGAAGATGTTGAATTTCTCTGGAAGGCCCAAGATCATTCTAGATGGCCCAAGATTCTTCTGGATGGTCCATGAAGTTTTCTTTTATTTCCCTTAGAGAATAATCTTGGAATATGCTGATTCCAGTATGGTAGGAAGAATAATCTCTGGAATATTCCTTCTAGGAGTTTACATGTAAAGTTTTATGAGCCATTATAAATAAGGTGGGATGCCACATTAGTTCCTCGCCACCCAAAGTTGTAGTCTTTTCTAGTATAGTGAAGTTTTCATACTTCCACTCTCTCTCTCTCTCTCTCTCTCTCTCTCTCTCTCTCTCTCTCTCTCTCTCTCTCTCTTGCTCCACAATATTCTCAATATCGCCTTAGCCTTCTAGCTAAGCGTTGGGGGAATGTTTGCTCAACTTTTTGAGGAGGAAGATAGTGCGCCGCACGGGTCGAAGTATAACTAAAATACTAAGTCCGTGACATTAAGCTGAAAAATGAAAAATGAAAAATTCAAATAATTTTAGTAATCTATCTTTAAAATTTTAGTTTTTCAAGTTTTGATAAGGTTGGGTTAGCTGTATGGGCCGGATCCCAGCAAGCGGTAGTTCACTAGGAACACTTAAGTACCGGTCGCTTAGACGATTTTTCTCCTTATTGACAGAAGAGCCATTTCGGCTTTTACCCAAATAAATCTCTACTTTAGAAATTTAAAATTAAAATTTTTTTACTAAATCAATAAACTGTTTATTTTTTTGCCTAAATTTAAATATTGAATAAAGGAAACTATAATTGACAAAATTACTTGAAGCAGTCTTATGAAAGGTGTCAATATCTGGTTTGTAATGGATGTCTAACAAAGAAAATGATACTGATGTAATGACAGATGTATATGAATGTTAGTCTAGCAATTTTCCAACTAATAAGGAATAGCAATATGTTGCTGAATACAACAACTTTGATATATTGGAAAACTTAGCAGAGATCAATTTTATTCAATAGAATTGACTCTTGTCAAAAACTAATATATGAAAATATCAGCAAAGTAAGCAATCTAATGATATTTGTTTAATGCTAAGGTAATTAATCTAATGATATTTGTTAGAAACTTTTGTTCTTTGTGTCAGCAAGCAAAATTGGCAGTAATGTAATGATATTTGGGCCGCAAGCTTTTGTTCTTTGGGCCGGATCCCAACTTTTGTTTAATGCAAGTAATGTAATGATATTTATATTTAATTGATTTAAACGTAAATCTTTGTGGCAGCAAGCAAAATTTGCAACAAGCCCGTAATCAGCAAACAAAATTGTTGCAGCAAGCAAAACTGTTGCAGCAAGTAAATGGTATGGTTTCCGTGGCAGCAAACAATATTGTGTGGCAGCAAACGTTTGTGTGATAGCAAACATTGTTGTGGCAGCAAGTGAGTATTTTGTATAAAACATCTAAATCTTAGATTATTGGAATTTCTCCACACTTTATATAAATATCTGCAAACAAAATAAACAAATAAATTGTTACCGGCCTCTGAAGAAGTCGCGCACGTAGCACTGCCATAAGAGTTAGCTCGAATCTATGTGCAGACTGTATCTGAACGCTCCTAGTGGTAAAATTCCTGCTCCAACAGAATCTCCTTGCCGTACACGACTTAGAGAGAGTGACCCTCGACTTAGCTTTGTCCAGAGCAACAAGAAAGAAGAACAACACCGTTTCGGAGGAGGCGAAAATTTGAAAGAGGTTTTGTATGGAAAATTTTCAGTGTGTAAACGAAGAAAAATGACAGGATAGATATAGGCATATTTCCAACGTTGCAACGGCTAGGAGAATTAAAACAAATTAATTAGCCAATTAAGAAGGAACGTTACAAACGTTTGCAGTACAAAAAATACATGGTTCATTGGACCTGGACCGAGTTCAGAATCCAACCGTTACAGAAATTGATTTGGGTAAATTTATGAAATGCCCAAAAATTGCAAAAGTTTTATGTAAAACCCACAGCAAAATAACATTTCATCGCGTGCCCAGAATTATCTATTAATATATAAAAGCGGGTTCCGAATGACCTTTTTGCCCTTCCTTCTTATTTTTTTCCAAAAAAATCCGAACCCTGCTATTCAAAAACAAAAAGCAAAAAAACGTTTCGTACTCTCTCTTCTTCGATAAGCCAATCAGTTTCTCCTCCAAAGTCTAGGGTTTCTCCAAAAATCTTCAAACGTTCCTCTAAAATCTAGGATTTCTCCTCCAAAAATTTTTAAACGTTCCTCCCATTCGAGATATTCGCACAATGTCGTCACCAGCGAAAACATTATCAAATCAAGAAGCAGATAATCAAAAAGGGAGTGATAGAGAATCACCATCATCAAATCCAAAAGAGAATGACGGAGGATCAAAGAAACGGATAAGTAAAAAGTTTGCATATAGGGAGAAGAAGTCTGCTACCCAAAAAGAAGGTATAATTTTAACTTATTTTCATGATTCGTTAATCATTCTCCGTGTTAAATTTCACTAAGAATGGTCTTGATCATTCTCCCTTGTAAATTTACAGGGAGAATGACATTCTCCGTGTCAATCGACACGGAGAATGTCATTCTCCGTGTCGATTTAACACGGTGAATGTCATTCTCCGTGTCAAATTTACAGGGAGAATGACATTATCCGTTTTAATTCCACACGGAGAATGACATTCTCCCTTCTAATTTATCAGGGGGAATGTCATTCTCCTTGTAGAATCGACAGGGAGAATGACATTCTCCGTTTTAATTCCACACGGAGAACGACAATCTCCTTGTAAATTTACAGGTAGAATAACATTCTCCGTTTTGAATTACACGAAGAATGTCATTCTCCGTTTTAATTCCACACGGAGAATGACATTCTTCTTGTAAATTTACAGGGAGAATGACATTCACCGTTTTAAATTACACAGAGAATGTCATTCTCCGTTTTATTTAACACAGAGAATGACATTCTCCTTGTAAATCGACACGGAGAATGACATTCTCCGTTTAAATCGACACGGAGAATGTCATTCTCTGTGTATTTTAAAATGGAGAATAACATTCTCCCTATAAATTTACAAGGAGAATGTCATTCTCCGTGTGGAATTAAAATGGTGAATGACATTCTCCTTGTAAATCGACATGGAGAATGACATTCTCCGTTTAAATCGACACGGAGAATGTCATTCTCTGTTTATTTTAAAACGTAGAATGACATTCTCCCTGTAAATTTACAAGGAGAATGTCATTCTCCATGTGGAATTAAAACGGAGAATGACATTCTCCTTGTAAATCGACACGAAGAATGACATTCTCCGTTTAAATCGACACGGAGAATGACATTCTCTGTGTATTTTAAAACGGAGAATGACATTCTCCCTGTAAATTTACAAGGAGAATGTCATTCTCCGTGTGGAATTAAAACGGAGAATGTCATTCTCCGTGTCGATTGACATGGAGAATGACATTCTTCGTTTTAAATTACACAGGGAGAATGACATTCTCCGTTTTAAATTACACAGAGAATGTCATTCTCCGTTTTAAATTACACAGAGAATGTCATTCTCCGTTTTATTTAACACGGAGAATGTCATTCTCCCTGTAAATTGACACGGAGAATGTCATTCTCCGTTTAAATCGACACGAAGAATGACATTCTATGTGTATTTTCGACACGGAGAATGACATTCTCCGTTTTAAATTACACAGGGAGAATGACATTCTCGGTATTAAATTACACAGAGAATGTCATTCTCCGTTTTAAATTACACAGAGAATGTCATTCTTCGTTTTATTTAACATGGAGAATGTCATTCTTCCTGTAAATCGACACGGAGAATGTCATTATCCGTTTAAATCGACACGGAGAATGACATTCTCAGTGTATTTTAAAACGGAGAATAACATTCTCCCTGTAAATTTACAAGGAGAATGTCATTCTCCGTGTGGAATTGAAACGGAGAATGTCATTCTCCGTGTCGATTGACACGGAGAATGACATTCTTCGTTTTAAATTACACAGGGAGAATGACATTCTCCGTTTTAAATTACACAGAGAATGTCATTCTCCGTTTTATTTAACACTGAGAATGACATTCTACTTGTAAATTTACAGGGAGAATAATATTCTCCGTTTTAAAATACACAGAGAATGTCATTCTCCGTGTCGATTTAAACGGAGAATGACATTCTCCGTGTTGATTTACAGGGAGAATGACATTCTCCGTGTAAATTTAAAGGAGAATGTCATTCTCCTTGTAAATTTACAAGGAGAATGACATTCTCCTTATAAATTTACAGGGAGAATGTCATTCTCCGTGTCGATTTAACACGGATAATAACATTCTCCGTGTCGATTTAAACGGAGAATGACATTCTCCGTGTCGATTTGCAAGGAGAATGTCATTCTCCGTTTCGATTTTACAAGGAGAATGACATTCTCTCTGTAAATTTACACGGAGAATGTCATTCTCCATGTAAATCGACACGGAGAATGACATTCTCCGTGTAATTTAAAACGGAGAATGACATTATCCATCATAACTTACTCAGAGAATATCATTCTTCGTTTAAAAGTAAACGGAGAATGACCATTTTCTTCTTATATCAATGGATAACAGTTATCATAAACCTAATTTATTGTTTATATTTTGTTTTCTTGTTTTGTAGTAAAAACCACTATCAGGAATAAGGATTCTAGAGTTTTTCGTGCTACTTTCAAAACAACTCTAGAATTTATGGAGGTTGTCACTGTAAATGGCGGCTGTTTACCCGTGCCAGTCATTGAATCTTTAAAGAATACCGGTTTTTGGAATTTAATTGAGGTATTCTACAAAAGCAGAGTTGAGACAAAGGAATTGGCGAAGGCAACAGAAGGCCTTGAGAACTTGATAGGAACCTACAGGGAAGACAAAAATGGTGTGGGTTACTTTCAGTTGAGCAACACTGTCCAAATAGTGCCAAGCGTCGATGATGTGGCAACCATCTTCGGTCTACCGCTTAGGGAAGAGAGCGAGACTGATTTTAACTGCAGAAAATTGATAATGGAGACACAGAAACAGCCACCAGCACCAGAATCTTATAGCCTGTGTACAACGCATTTTACAAGGTTGCTGACTAATTCCAAGGGCATACATGCAAAAGTCACTAACCAGGAAGTAAAAAATAAGTTCTTCCAAGTATTACAGCAGCTTCGTAGTAGAGATAAGACTGCTAATCCAGATGAGTTGGTCAAGTTGTTGATCTTCCACTTGTGCCAAACTGTATTCTTCACTAAATCTGGCGGTTCAAATTTGCCGTACAAATTCTTCACCTTAGTGGACAGCATAGAAGTTATCAACAGTATATGATGGCCAAGGTTAATATTGGAATATGTCATGGATAGCATAAAGAGGAGTACAAGTAAATGTATGGGAGGGGATTACTCCGATGTTTACTCCAAAATGGAAGGTTGTACAATATACTTCCTATATTGGTTTGCAGAACATACTACCCTTGTGGAAAGGAAGTTTGAACCAATTCTAAATTACCCAAGATTTTTCACATGGGATGGGTACAGAATCTCAACCTTCCTCAGGACCGAATACCCCCAGGAAATGAATTCTCTGGACATATTCAAAAACTTGGTCATATCTGTTGGCCAAGAAGGAGGACACCTGGAAGGTGAGCAACCTCTACAAGAAGATATTCCATAAGAGGGAAGGGAAGAGACAGGGGAAGAAGGGTTACCTGGGGCTAAGGTTGCTGTCAAACAAGTCAAAATCAGCGACACGATTGGTGGCTTGGCACTGGAATTGTAGGAATTAAGAAGACATAATTCTGATATTCAGGCACAGAACGAGAAGCTCCTCGAAAAGATTAAAGAGCTAGAGTCACAACTCCGTGCAGTCAAAGCTGATATGGAGAGCTCGACACATGAATTAGAGAAAATCAAAAGACAGAATTCTGATCTGCTTGTACAGAACTGCAGACTCACGGAAAAGCTTCAAAAGCTAAACGCACAAGAAGCCCATCAACGTGCAATCAAAAGCACAATAGAGAATTCAGTGAAGCAATTGGAGGATTTGAGATCACAGAATCTTGAACTTTTAGATGATAATTCAATGCTCAGCGACAGAGTTAAAGAGCTAAATGCACAAGGTAAAATCTTCTCTTTTTTAAATTTGTAATTTGTAATTCTACATGTTTTATTGCAGTAAAATGCCATTCTCCGTTTCAATATAGCACGGAGAATGCCCATTCTCCGTGTCATTTAATACGGAAATGATATTCTCCGTGTTAAATTAACACGGAGAATGGTCTTTTCCATTGTTAAACTGAGAATTCTTTACTTTGTTTTTTTAATTGACATCGTACCTTTCATTCTTGTTTGTTTTATAACAGTACAAATAACAGAGCAGCTTAGAAAAGCAAATAACAGGCTTGTTGAGGAGAAAAAGAGCTTCAAGAGAAGGTTGAATTGTTGAATAAAGAAGCAATTGAAAAGGATGCGGCACAAGGTAAAATCTTCTCTTTTTAAAATTTGTGATTTGTAATTCTCCATATTTTATTGCAGTTAAATGGCCATTCTCCGTTTTATGTTGCATGAGATTGTTCTTTCTCCGTTTTAAATCTACACGGAGAATGTCATTCTCTGTTTTAAGTAACACGGAGAATGACATTCTCCGTTTTAACTTACACGGAGAATGTCATTCTCTTTGTTACATGTAGGAGAATGAACAATTCTCCGTGTATAATTACACGGAGAATGTTCATTCTCCGTGTTAGATTAAACGGAGAATGTTAAATTCTATTATCACATGGGCATAATCATTCTCCGTATTAATTACACAAACTTACACGGAGAATGTCATTCTCTTTGTTACATGTAGGAGAATGAACAATTCTCCGTGTATAATTACACGGAGAATGTTCATTCTCCGTGTTAGATTAAATGGAGAATGTTAAATTCTATTATCACATGGGCATAATCATTCTCCGTATTAATTACACATGAGATTCTACATTCTCCGTGTCATTAGTACAGGGAGAATGACATTCTCCGTTTTAATTAACACGAAGAATGACATTCTCCATTTTAATTAAAACGGAGAATGTCATTCTCCGTGTACTAATGACACGGAGAATATCTTTTCCATTGTTAAAACTGAGCATGTTCTTTACTTTTTCTATTTTTTTTCATTGATGTTTGTTTTATATCTGTGCAAATAACAGAGCAGCTGAGACGAGCAAATAAAAGGCTCGCTAATGAGAAAAACAAGCTTCAAGGGGAAGTTGAATTGTTGAGTAAAGAAGGCATTGAAAATGATCAAGAAATTAATAATCAAAAAGCCATAATTGATGCATTGCAGCTTACAGAGCCTCAACAAATTCCTCAACAACAACCTGACAAACCTGATGAACCAGAAGTATCCAAAAGAGGATTAGGAAGGGGGGAAGATGGAGCCAAAACCATCAGATGTAATAACTAATGATGATTTTACTCCCTTGGGGAAGAATACAACAAAAAGGAAGAAGATTAAGGACAATCCGAAGCCAAAATCTCAGCCCAAATCCGGAGCAAAAAAACAATAAGAAGGATGATTCAACATCCAAAGAAGAAGCCAGAATTGCAGAACTAAAAAATGGCAAAATACTCAGGGAATGCGAGAACCTCAGACTTTGGAATGAGGCAGATAAAGAGCTGCAGAAGCTTTTCAAGGACCTCGTATTCAAAAACAAGATGAATCCAAGGTATGTATTCTTCTATATTCCTTTCGTCTTTTTTTACAATTATTTTTGTCCATTTCTATTGATTTAATCTAACTGAACTAAATTTATGTGCAGTAATCTTGTATATTGTTCTGCTGCAAGTCAAAACGAAGTTGGAATTATCCTGACAGCAATAGACATGCAAGACATATTCAACTATGAAGACATGGAGGCTGGTATACTAAACATAATAATAAGCAATATTAAACAAGAACAAGAAAAATCAAGAAGTGAACCACAATCAAGTTCACAAGAGGTGCAACATAAGTGGTCTGCATTTATGTTGCCCCACACATTGGTAAGAATCAAAACTGAAACATCCTTCATATTCATGTGTACACCGATGAAACTAACTAATGATATTTTGTCTTTGTTTTTGGGAAACAGTCCATCGTTCGCCAATCTCATGGAGAAGCTGTAAAAGAGGGTGCCATTCAAAATTTCAAAACAGATGTTGAAGACCTAATCATGGGTTTACAGGACGACATAGAGTGGCTATTCATGCATGTCTTTAATGAAGAAATAAAATACTATACGCTCCTGACATTCAACTTCAGCTCGTACAAGTGGGCACACTACAACTCCTTGGTGCAAAACATATACGAATCGGGCAAGGCAGATGCAGAATATATGAGGGAGGTCTTAGAGCCAATCATAAGGAGAAAAATTGAGATGATGAGGCAAAAATGCAAGGCGACGATGGAGTATGAAAGCACAAATACGGAGTTTCGTTCAAACTGCCCACAACAAAAAGCACCTAACTGCCTCTTGTATACATCATATTTTATGAAGTGCTTGATGATTCATCCCTTCACAATACCAGCAAGAGGAAATGACGATGACATAATTCACAATAGGATTACAAAAGTTAGGTTGCAATGGCTTAAGAGGTTGCTTAAAAGTCCAAATACAGGTGATGAACACATTATGAAAATGACAATGAAATAAGAAAGAACTTTATATTACATTGTTCTATATATATGAAAATGCAGTTATATTCTTCTGTGTCTATGTCGTTTTGTTACATCTGCTCTGTCTTATATTACATTGTTCTGTATATATGAAAATACAGTTATATTCTTCTGTGTCTGCGTCTTTTTGTTACATCTGCTGTCTTGTATTACATTGTTATATATATATATATATATATATATATATATATATATATATATATCATTTTTGAATGACCATTCTGTGGCAAATTCATAATGAGGAATGACCATTCTGTGCCATTCTCCGTGTAATTTAAAACGGAGAATGCCATTCTCCGTGTTAAAATACATGGAGAATGGCCATTCTCCGTGTTAATGAACACGGAGAATGTTCTTTCTCTGTTGTACTTATAGAAGAATAAATATTCTTCGTGCTAAATAACACGAAGAATGGTCATTCCAGTTTTAAAACGCATGAGGATGGACATTCTCCGTGTTAAATAACACGGAGAATGACATTCTCCGTGTTAAAAACGCATAAGGATAGACATTCTCCATTTAAAAATACGGAGAATGGCATTCTCCGTCTTACTTAAAACGGAGAATGGATTCTCCGTGTTAAGTATGACGGAGAATGCCATTCTCCGTATTTTTAAACGGAGAATGGTCATTTTAGTTTTAAAACACTAAGAATGATCATTCTCTGTGTTATTTACCACGGAGAATGTCATTCTCTGTATCATTTAATACGGAGAATGGTCATTCAATGCATGATAGACCATTGTCCGTTTTAAATTACACTTGTAACAACTATTAAATGCCACCTTCTTTATTGGGGGGTGGAAAGTTGAGTAGTTTGGGAATGAACCTATTAAATGAGATTTATTATGCTGACTATTAGGTTCATCTGTATTTATTGGACAGTATGTCCTATATAAAGGACTTTCTTGAGGAGCAAACTCCATCATCTTTATAGCATTTCCATTACTAGAAATTGCTGTGAAACCCAATTTTTGGGCCTTTCATAAATTTTCCCTTCCCATTATGCACGACCCTGACTTAGTTTTGAGAGAAGAATGACCTGGCATCAGTTGGCTGTTGGCTGTGGATCTCTTCGTTCAAAGTAGTTATGTCCTTGTAGAAGAACATGTAGTAGTGAATCTCGAGATGCATTGGAAGACCTTGTTCGAACCTGAACAACATCTTGGCAGTGCTCGTGCTTTGTCAAAAAGTTGGGGTGTCATGCTATGCCCTTCTCAGAAACGTTCTAGCATTTCCTTGGCAGAGCCACCCGTTATGCCGGAAGAGCCACAAGTTGTGCTTTGTCCTGCTCATTCCGGTATTCGGGGTTGCGGGTACAGGAAAGAAGGAATAAGGGTTGCACTTCTGTGAAGATAAACCCGCTTGTATGCTTCTTTCGGCCTTTCTGAATTTGTAATAGATGCTTTCTTTAAGAATAATATGAGTCTTTGTAATAGATCCTTTGTAGAAGAACAGTATGAGTCTTTCTGAATCTGTAATAGATCCTTTGAACACATATTAAAGTCTTTCTGAATCTGTAATAGATCCTTTGAACACATATTAATAAAAGAACTTCTTTCTATAATTTCTGTTTCAATTTCATTTTTCTATGTCTGCATACTTTATAACATCTGCGGTACATTCTATAATAAAATCACGAATAATATGACATTTACAGTACAAATGAGAATATTCATTCTCCGTGTTAAATTAAAGTACACATTAGAATATGACATTTTCTGTTTTAATTAAAACGATAATGTCATTCTCCGTTTAATTCAACACGGAGAATGACATTCTCCGTGTTGTATTAAACGGAGAATGGCATTTACAGTGTTATAACGCATGAGAATGTTCATTTTCCATGTAAGTTAAAACGAAGAATGAATTTTCCAGTATTAAAACGAATGGAAATTCCATTCTCCATGTTACTCGAAACGGAGAATATTATTCTCCGTCCTAGATTACACGGAGAATGGCACGAAGAATGAACATTTTCATTTGTTTTAACACTTAAAATGCCATTCTCCGTCCTAGATTAACACGTAGAATGAGATTTAACACGTAGAATGTCATTCTGTGTCACCTAACACACAGAATGTCATTCTCCGTGTCACCTGACACGGAGTATGTCATTCTCCGTGTCACATAACACGGAGAATGACATTCTTTGTGCCACCTAACACACAGAATGTCATTCTTCGTGTCACCTAGCATGGAGAATAACATTCTTCGTGTCACATAACACGGAGAATGACATTCTTTATGTCACCCAACACACAGAATATCATTCTCCGTGTTATGTAACACGGAGAATGACATTCTTTGTGTCACCTAACACACAGAATATCATTCTCCATTTTATAATATACTGAGAATTTTATTATGTGTTAAATATAAAGGAGAATGCACATTCTCTGTGTCGATTTACACTTGTCATTCTCCGTGTTAAACTTCACATGATAAGGATTAAATACTCGATTCATTCCCAACGATGAACCTATTTATGGGGCACTCTTTTTAAAAACGTCTTTTTTTACTTTCTCCCTCGTTAAGTGATACGCGCCTATTTATTGGGAAGATGAAGAGTTGGCGGGACCGATATCCGTTGTATATATATGAACATGAAGTTCCACATTCGTCTTTATTCATTCTCATAGAATCTAACATGAAGAAGGGGGCGAACAACAGTGACAACGGCAAAGCTTCTGATGAGAAGTTACACTCTGCGCCTGCGGAGTTTTTGCTGGAAGCTGACCCGTCCCTGAGGGCGGAGAACTTCCTCGACTGTTTTGGCCTGACCCCAACAGTCTTCGCTCATTCCGGAGGTGGGCCGTCGTCTTCTTCCGAAGAGCGTGGCGCCTTAGAACGCAAGGAAGAATTCCTTCGTTTAATGCATTGTTCGGGAATCCATAACATGGAGGGACTGAGCGCTGCCTTGCATCAGACTGAGGACAGGAAGAAGAAGTGATGCGATTCGAAAGAGTCTTTTTACATAATAGCCTATAGCGCCTATGTCTGTAGTGTCTGTCCTCTTTTAAATTATGAAATGAAAAATTAGACTTTATTAAATCCTGGCCATTTGAGTTTTGTTATGTAACTGTCTTAATATTTGGCGCTTTTCATGTTTTCATGCTTCATTCTCCCCGAAATATATGCCTATGGTCGTACATAATCTTTTAAATCTACACGTAGAATGGCATTCTCCTTTTAAAACCACACGGAGAATGTCATTATTTGTTTTAAATGTCATTCTCTGTTTTAAATCGATACGGAGAATGTCATTCTCCGTGTGAATTAATACGGAGAATGGAATTATCTGTGTCACCTAACACACAGAATGTTATTCTCCATGTTAATTTGAAACGGAGAATGTCATTCTCCGTGTCAAATAACACGGAGAATGACATTATCTGTGTCACCTAACACACATAATGACATTCTCCGTGTCACTTAACACGGAGAATGTTATTCTAAGTGTTAAAACGAATAGAAATTACACGAAGAATGACATTGTCCTTGTTAGAACAAATGAGAATGCTATTCTCCGTATTAATTAAAACAGAGAATGTCATTCTTCGTCTAAGAATGACACAAAATGGTCATTATGCATTCAAATACTGTGAAACATTAGATATAACAGACTTCAAAATAGCACCATTGATATCAAAATTGTAAGAAATGTATGGAAAAAACAGTTATCTAAAAGGAAGAATATATGTATATGTATTAACGAGGGGGCACTGCCTCCTCGACCACCGTAGAAGCACGTGGAGGAAGAGGGAAAGTGCTGCGATTGTGATTACCTAATTCAAGACAATTATGGCACCTAACCTTCCTCTTTTCTTTTCCCTTATTTTCATAATTGCTCTTATAACGGTCCATCTTTGGTCGGCCGGGACCCCCGTTTCAGAACAGGGGGTAGGACCAAATCAGTTGAATTATTTTTAAACTGTTTTCCAGAATCTGGAACTGGACGAATAGCACATGAATATAGCTTCTGGTAGAAATCTGATGTCCAATACTGCTCCACAAAATCGTAGACAGATTTGCCTGAACCAAATCTGATGTATTGGATTACATGGTTGTATGGGAATCCATATACCTTCCATCTACGACAACTACAATACCAATCAAGAAGATTCACCAAGTGGGAGAAAGTATCTGCCATCACCTCAAACTCGAAATCACCAGACCGATATACCTTATAAGACATATCATCATCTGTAAGCTGCTTCAGCATATTCTCGGCGTATGGAGTCAATATGTTATTGAAATCACTTGCATCCTTGTGGCGATCCGCGATCATCTTCATCATCTTCACTCGGATGACATTTACAAGTGCTGAAATAGGCATTTTCTTCTCAGCCTTTATCCATGAATTGAATGACTCTGCACAACTAGAAGCAACCTCGCCGTATCTACATCCCGGAAAGAATGCATTTGACCAATTTTCAGGCTTTTGTTTATCCATCCATTTCACAACATGACCACAATTCAGATCATAAATCTTCTTAATTGCTTGTTTATACCCACCTTTATACAGGGGGAAAAGACTAATTAATAAAGATGGAAATCAAGGAACAAGCACATGAAAAACAGGGACCATTCTTCGTTTAATTTAACACGGAGAATGTCATTCTCCGTGTATTTTTAAACGGAGAATAACACGGAGAATAGTCATTCCCATTGTTAGAACGCATGAGGATTGTATTCTCTGTTCTAAACTAATGGAGAATGACATTCTCCGTTCTAAATGACACGGAGAATGACATTCTCCGTTCTAAACTAACGGAGAATGACATTCTTCGTTCTAAATGACACGAAGAATGACATTCTCCCTACTATTTATATGGAGAATGTTTATTCTACTTGTTAGGAAAATGCACAGAAAAGCTGCATATATGTCTCATTTACACACCTGGAGTTAGAGCATATACTGCTTGCCTCCAAGCTTCAAGTACATGCGGATACACTCTTTCATTTCCTTTCTCCTTCAGTGGTATGTTATTCTTCATGTGATAATAGCAATAGCTATGGTAAGCAGTAGGGAACACTTTGGGAACTTCAGAAACTAAATCGGTGCCTTGATCTGAAAGAAAAACGATACGCCTACTACATCCAACAACATTCTTGAGATTTTTAAGGAAGCATTCCCAATTGTCACCATCTTCGCCCGAGACTATACCGTAGGCAATAGGGTAGAACTGTTGTTTAACATTCTTCACTATAGCAGACATCAAACACCCTTTAAACCTCCCTGTAAGGAAAGTCGCATCCAAATATAGCATCGGGCGACAATATTGAAAGCCTTCGACACAAGCCCCATATGAAAGAAAAAGCCGTTGAAATCTCATAGACGTATCATCTTTCTGAAAGTCGATAACGGAACCAATATTGGTTTCCTTTACCTTTTCGATATACCAACACAAGTCGCTGTAAGCTCTAACATCGCTTGGTGCACCAACCTAATGCCATGGTATGCCTGCCCGTAGGTAAGAGATAAACTGTAGTTAACCTTGAATTCATCAACAACTGATTTTGCCGACTTTTTAGGATCCATCCGAACAATGTCACTAACCAAACTTTTCACAAACTTTGCTGAAACAACTATATTACCTTTATCTATATAGCCAGCTCCACAATTGTGTTCTTCCACATACCTCTTCACCTCAAAAATTTGATTATCTTTCGAAATGGATATAGCATGGAAGCTCCACAAACAAGTATGGGTCTTGTAATTCTTGCAGCAAACGGTGTACCTCCCCGGCTCAGATTTTAGAATATTGAATGGATGACAAGATTCAAAACATACCTTCCTAACAGCGTGCCTAACTTCTTCAAGACCATTTAGGAAAATCTGACCAACGCTTGTAATTGATCCAGGCCACATATCCGATTTCCTCTTCTTTACTGTTTCAATTGAGCCCTCATAAAATTCTACTACTCGTTTATCCTTTACAGTAGGAGAACATCTACTACTCAAGGAACTAGAAGAGGAAGACGAAGGTCCCATAGGAATACTTTGACAAGTAAAAGATGTCGATGAAGAACATGGAGGGTATACTTGCTCCACAAATAGATCAAAGCTCACGTCATGGGTACCATTGAAACCCCCAACCAAGGACCGAAGCCAAAAATTACTGTCAACATACAGTTCAGTCCCATCAGAATGCAAAAACTTGAAACGAAAGGAAAGTGAATCCAAAGAAGTCCATCAATCACACACTTGATGCTTTAAAAATTTTACGGTACTTTCATGTGTGACAGGGCAGGAAACTATGTCCCTCTTGAAACAAAGATTAACTAAACAGCTTGAATCCATTCCCCCCCTGATAACATAAAAACAGAAGAGATCACAAAATAGGACAACACATATTTCTGACATTCTCCGTCTAAAACTGATGGAGAATGATCATTCTCTGTTTAAAACTGACGGAGAATGATCATTCTGAATGGAAAATGGTCATTCTCCGGCCAATTCTAACGGAGAATGGTCATTCTCTGTAATCGTTACTCAGTTAATAATCTTCATAATAAATTCAAATTCAGCAAAAAATTTACGACTGGACGAAGATGATGTATGAATTTCTATATATCTAAACTCTCACCTTGTTTTAAGATCTATAAAAAGAAAAGAAGATGATCTTCTCTCCACAATTGACCTAATCGCCGAAAAACTTCAAATCACTCCACGAAGAAGAAGATGATGATGATGAGCGAAGTTCGACTGAAGAAAGTCACAGTGAACAACGAACGATATTTACGATCTCTGCTGAAGATGAGAACAATAGAATTCGGATCTCTCGTGAAGAAGAAGAAGAATAAAATCGTAATCCAAATCTGAGTTTGTGAAATCAGAATCATAAATATATGACCAAATTTGCGCGAAGGGGTATTTTTGGAACTATACAAATGACAATAGAGCATCTAAATGGAATCTTATAATATTTAACGTGGAAATATATAATTCTGGGCATTTCATAAAACCCACCCTGCGGGTGGGTTTTTCATAAAGCCCAACCCCGAAATTAGGTTTCACAGCAATTTAGTATCGTTCAAATTTGAATGAGGAGCAAAAAAAAAAAATTTTGGGTCTCAGTCCGAACTTGAAAAAAAAATTCGAATCGCACCTGTTACACAAACCAAATTAGTGCGCAGCGTCACAAACGTGGCTCATGGGGCTGCCACACAGAACTTCAAGGAAGCAAAGTGAAGCCAAGTGATATAAGCACATATGCTCAATTCCCACAGCCGATGTAGGACTAAATGTTGCACTTGAGCTTTTGCTCAAAATGCACAGCAGCCAACCAAAAGTAATACGCTAGGCCACGGCTTCCGCTAATTACTAACCTCGCCATGCATGTTCTTGGTGCCAATTATTGTTATTCTTCACGATTTGTAAATAATCAGATCAAGAAATTTTGTTAGTTCTTGCTATATATATATATATATATATATATATATATATATATATATATATATATATATATATATTCCAACCAAACGAAACTTTATTAAGGTAATAGGCACAAAATGCCGAAGCCTATACAAGTAAGCACGCTCAACGCGGCAATAGCAAAAGAGAACAAACTGTGCGGAACACGCACAAAAGGGGGTCGGGTCTCGACGAAAGCGAACAGAAAAAGCGCGAGAACCCGAAAAATAGCTAAGCAAGGGCCTCCCAGAAGGTATTGGGGGCGTGGGAGCAGCGCCTCCTAACTTTGAGAATTTGACTGATCACCTCTCTGTACAATTGGGAAGAGGGGAGTTGACGGCCTTCATATCTGAATTTGTTAATGTTCTTCCATAAGACCCAAATGCCAGCAGCTACGATGATCTGATGTCCGTGGGAGCGGCCCCAACTGGTCAGGAGATCGTGGAAGCCCCCAGTCGGGGGGACAAGGCTCAGTCTATGATGAAGGTTGAACCAAATTTGAGTCGCCAGCTCACCAGAAAGGAGGACGTGCTCTACTGATTCCAAAGAGTGCTCCACGCAGCAGTGGCATCTGGACGCGAGGCTAAATTCGAAAGCTCTGATAGAGTCATCCGTCGGTTGCTTCCGGCGTAATGCACGCCAGATAAGGATGGACCATTTGGTGGGGATGCAAGAATGCCAAAACTGAGTGCACGAGGTATACGGCACGCCACTGCCTCTAGCAACAATTCTGGCGGAAGCTAGCGAAAACTTCCCGCACGGGTTGGGGGACCATCTCCACGTATCGGGTGTGTCAGTGACCCGGAGGTTAGCAGCAAGGAGACCGTCGACCGCCGGCTGCCCGAGCCAATTTTTGACCCTCTTCCAATTCCATCCGGAACTATCCTCCCAAAGATCCCTAATGTCGCATCCCCGCGGTGTACGAACGTTGGGCTGGATGGTGTCTGCACCAAGCCACCGTTCCAGACATACCGATGATCGCCCGTCACCCAACATAAGACGGATTAAAGGTCCAGCGAGGTTGCGTCCCCGAGTTATGCGATGCCACGAAACCGAAGATCTGTTGTTGGTGGCCGCCTCCGTCAGATGAGAGAATCTGGAGTCTCTGGCTCTCATAAACCTCGTCCACAGCGAGGTCTCCGATCTCAATTTCTACCACAGCTTCATGGAGCATGCGTCCACGATGTGGACTAGTCTGCTGAATCCCAGACCTCCTTCTTCTGTAGGTTTGGCCATGGTATCCCAGCTGGCCCAGTGGTGTTTGTCCTTGCCGTCGCTATGACCCCAGAAGAACTTGGCAAAAAGGGCTTCGAGAGGGTGGAGGACTTTCTTGGGAGGGGAGTAGACTGCTAGGGTGTATAGCGGGATGGAAGAGAGAACGTGTTTGATCAGGATCATCTTGTCCCCAGGTGAAAGGGTTGCGTTGTGCCATCCCGCGATGAGTTTGCGGATCTTGTCTACAAGGTGCTCGTAAATGCCCGAGTTCGTCTTCCCGTATACCAGCGGGCAGCCCAAGTACAGGAACGGCAGATAGGCCGTGGCGAGCGAGGTCATGTTGGAGAGCTTCGTCGAGCGGGATCTGTCAATTTTATGATAGGTATAGATGACGCTTTTGCTGTTATTGACTCGTTGTCCTGAGCATCTGGTGTAACGCTCTAGCGTATTAAGAACCACCTCGATCGATCTGAAGTCTCTAGAGGAGAAGATAAGGACGTCATCCGCGTACGCCAGGTGACTGATAAGCGGGCAGCCAGTAGTGGTATGGAAGTGGTGGAACCCGGGCATTTTGGGCATGCTATTGAGGCTTCTGCTGAGAGGTTCAGCCGCAATAACGAAAATGGTGGAAGAGAGGGGGTCCCCCTGTCTAACCCCGCGGGTGGATCGGAAGAACCCTGCGGCCTAGCTGTTGAGGACGGTGGAGAATATTGGATCTGAAGATGATGTCAATCCAGGGTTCGGAGAATCCGAAAGCCTTGAGGACCCAGATCATGAATTGCCAGTCCAGGCGGTCGTAAGCCTTCTCCATATCCAGTTTGATGGCAACGTTCCCCCCTGGATGGGAAGTTCATGCATGTGATCATCTCTTGTGCGAGGAGGATGTTGTCAGTGATGTTCCGGCCTCTAACAAACCCGCTTTGCTCATCGGAGATGATCTTGGGGAGGAGATTGGACATCCGGTTGGCGACAATCTTCGATATGATCTTGTTGGCGAAGGTGCATAAGCTGATCGGGCGGAAGTCTTTGAAGGTTTTCGGTTTGTCTTTATTGGAAATAAGGATGATGTTGACGCAAGAGATGGAATTGGGGTATCTTGCCCCTTGGAAAAACGGCTATGGTGGCCTCCAGTAAGTCAGATTTTAATATATCCCAACAGTATCTGAAGAAGACGTCGTTGAATCCATTAGGTCCCGGAGCACTGTGTTCATTAATGGACTAGACGGCCTCATTTACCTCCTCCTTCGTAGGAATAGTCAACAAGGTCTCATTCTCGCTGTCGCTGATGAGGGATGGGATCTCGGACAGGAGCGCGGCGTCTTTAACGACCGGCTCTTTAGTGAAAAGGTTGTGGTAGAAGTTTTCCGCAGCCGCCTGAATGTCGTCGTGGTCCTCCAGAAGGGCGCCATTGTTGTCGTATATCCGGTGTAATTTTAATTTGTTTCTGCGATCTTTGACACAAGCATGAAAGAAACTAGTATTCCGGTCTCTATCGGTGTCCCAGGTCAATCTGGCTTTTTGCCTCCAGAATTCAGATTCCACCTTAAGCCTGGATTTGAGAAGAGCTCTGGCAAGGTTGAGCGAGGCGCGGGCCGTCTGAGAACTGTGAATAGCGAACTCTTGCTCGGCACGGGTGACATCGTCCTCTGCCACTTTGATAGCCTGGAAGATGTCTCCAAACGCTAAATGGCTCCAGGGCGCTAGAGCCTTACGAGTGGCTTTCAATTTGGCCGCCAACCGCACCAAAGGATCGAGGATCGAGATAGAGTTCCAAGCGTCATGAATGACGTTCCGGAATTGAGGATGATGACGCCAGAAGTCGAAGAAGAAGAAGGCTTTTTTAGTGCTGGTGTGGTTGTCGCTGATCCTGATGAGCAGGGGGGAGTGGTCTGATTCCGTGGAGTTCAAATGAGAGAGGTGAGTGATGAGGCCCATGTCAGACCAGCCGTCGTTGACCAACGCTCGATACAAACGTAAGTATTGCCGACGAAGACCCTCCTGCATGTTGCACCAGGTGAATGTACTGCCGTGGAAGGGGATGGGGGTTAGGTTTCCGTGGAAGATAAAGTTGTTGAAATCATCCATCGTCGGTTGGGGGGGCGATCGGCCTCCAAATTTTTCCTTTCTGTTGGTGTCACGCCCCGCTCCCGAATAATCGAATACGAGTCGGACACGCCCAGCCTTCGTCGTTGGACACGACGAAGTAAGCTGTACAATACTAAGGAAAACTCACAGTCACAATGTAATGTAAACCAACACAGCATTTTATAACGTTCCCAGAATCACCAATATCCATCAAGTGTTTTAAAATACAAACTCAGCCGGAGACAAATTCGGTCAAATGAAATAATATACAATAATGAATCTCTAAGATACAATCTCCAGAAAAATAAACTGAAATAAAAAAAAAGTTGCAATGTCCAAGCAATCACCAGCTCCATGTAATCTCCCACTCACCTGCAACGATCCTATCAGGAAAAGAGCAAAGTACAATCCTGACTAGACAATATACAATGTAATCTGTGATCCAGAGTACAAGGTGAAACCAGAATACCAGAAAGCTAGAACATGAAATGAAACTAAAACTGTGGTACCAGAAATAAAATGTAAAACTGCAGGCAATGAATGACAATCAAGATGCTAGACAATGAACACGGCTATCTATGTACAAGGCAATCAATCATGACAATCAATATGTAATTATGACCATTTTGAAATATTAAAACTAATGTATGACCGGCTTAGGAACAATCAATCAATCAATCAATGAGACAATCAATTTTACAAGGTACGGCTTCATCGTACGTGAAGTGTACGATTAGGCTATCTACAATACCTATGTTGGGTGTGGTCACACAAAAGCTAATATTTTCCCCAATCCCGTAATAAACAATGACGCACAAGCAATGAACAATGGTACAAGACAATCGTGTGTATCTCGTATCCGATATGAGAACATGGCACATGAAGGTAAGACAGAAAACAAGGTACAAGTCAAGTCAGTGTACTTGCCTCGGTTTGGTTGCACGAGAGTAGTACTGCATTGTTGCAATGATTCACCTGTTATTTTTTGTACAATTATTAGGGTTTTGAAATAATGACATTAACTATCTAATATTTATAGACAAGAATAGCTAACACTGCTTTTGAAACTATATAACGTAGCCTATCAAAATAATTCTTTAAGCTATATTTAATAAAGAAAATATTTTGGAAAATAATAGAACGTTTTGCTTATCAAGATATTTAGTAAATAATATTAACAATTTAAACCAACTATTTACTAACTAAATACTAATTATTTATTAATGCTAACAAGATCACTATTTTTAGAAAAATATTATAACTATAGAAAATTATTTATTTGACAAGAGCTAAATATATACTTTATCCAACTATTTAAAATATTACTAACTAATCACTTACCATTTATACTTAAATAAGAAAAAGACCTTAGATTTTATAGCAAAATTTAGAAGACAATTATATTTAGAAAATATATACTAGCTTTTATCTATTTACAAGAGTAACAAAACTTACTAGTTTTCTTTTGAGAAAATACTAAGAGGGTGATAATACGCTTTATCTTTTAAACAGTCATTAATATCAATCAAGAAATATTTAACTACAATATAAATAATTAATTAGATTATATGGAAAAATATATTACAGAATGAAAGCTCAACCTTACATCAAGTCTAATCAAATATTTACTAATGCTACTAACTTAAATCAACAAAATAAACCAATCCCCTTCTCTTATAACCCGGCCAGCTTACAGATTTCTTATTTCCTATTTCTTCTTATTTAACTCTGCAGCCCATACGAAAGTCACCCTCCCATTTGTCTTCTTCCTCACTAACACTTAGCCCACTTTCCACTCAATAATTAATTCCACTCATATTACAGCCGAACTATTCATCAACATTCTAATTCATTTCCTACTTCAACTCAGCTCACCTTTCCAATAATAATTCCCCTCCACTCATGTGTGCACGGTCAAAGGTTGGCCTTTCAAAATTTGAAGAGCCAAAAGGTAGTGAGTGGAAAAAGAAAATTATGAAAAGAATTGAGAGCTTCCTCTCCATACAAAAGCAGCCAACAACCAATTCCTAACTTAACTTCTCAACCCTCCTCTCAATGACTACTCTTCTGAGCTGTCAACTTCATTTCTTCTCTAACCAGTACTTGTCCCAAAGTTTGACTCTTCTTTACGAGGAGACACCACACAAGGAAACCCAACTACTGTAGGTCAGTCCAGCCTAACTATACATGATTTTATTTAAGAAAAATAATCCAATGGGTTTAAAGCCCATCCCAAACCTTATTCTCTTTCATAACTCACCACTCTTCATCATTCTCTCAACACACACAAGCAACCCCTTCCCCTGCCACTCTCTTCTTCACAAAACCCATTTTCTTTCATAACTTTGCACTCAGCCGCCCATCAAAATCAGAGGAAGCCCTAACCCTAAGCTTCTTCTTCCCTGTCAATGTTAGGAAACCCTAACCCAAAATTTCTTCATCTCCTCCCCATAGGCTAACGAACCCTACGAACCGTAATCCAGAGAAAACAAGAAGAGAAGGGGGTCAAGCGATCGAGCCGAGGCTTACCGGCGACGACTACAACGTCCAAGGCGGCGGATCCGGCTCCGGTGCTGTCAACAGTGGTTGATCTGGTGTTTGTGAGATGGAATCCGGCGGCTCGAGTCCAGGCGCGACGGTGGCACCTCCTGATGGTGCTCCAGTCACTGGCGGTGGATCGGTCGACATCTCGACCGGCTCTTCGGCGGAACACGAGGGCTCGGTGACGGATCCGACAGGAACAACCTCCGATGAGAGGGCGGCTTGCTCCCCGACCAGAAGATGATGGTGGTGGCGCTCGACTGGACGGCGTGGTCTCAACGGCGAGCGAGGAAGCAGCGGTTTGAGGCTCGGTGGGGACGACGATGCGTGATGCTCTGCCATCTCCGGTGGCGTGGTGGGTTTCCCCCAACTCGACGAGGCGCATGGTGTCGTGGACTCCGATGTGGCGGCCTGTGGTGGAGCAGATCCAGCGGTGCCTGCTGTCGCAGTGGCTCCCATGGTGGAGACGAGGAGACTACGAACTCCGGCGATATCTTCGGTGGTTGGCGGTGGTCCTCCAGTGAGTGGCCACAGGAGAGAGAGTGAACAGTATAGAGAGAGAGTAGTGAGTGGTGTGGGAAAACGTGTAATGATGTGGTCTGCTCTCTGTGCTTGTCAGAATATTTATAATAAAATAATTTAGTGGGTGTGTGAGTGAGCTGGGAATGGCAGAGTGGTAATTAGTTGTAGATCTGAGGGTTTTCAATAATGGCAGTGTAGGTAAATAGGGGTAGATCTGGGGGCAGTCGTATAAACATGTACTGAATTAGTTAGGGGAAATAACTAACAGATTTTCAATGACGATCAGATTTCAAATTCAAAAATCAAACATATTTTCAACTTTCCAAACATCAAAAATTCAAATAGTTTTCAAAACGAATTTTCAAAATTAAAATAGAAAGAGATTTTAATCAAATAATTACTAACTAAATAATTGGTTAAGACTAATTAAAAAGCTAATCACTAGAAACAATAATTATTAGATTCTTCCTCCAGAAAAATGACAAACTACTAAAAGTTAATTAATTCCTAAAATATTTAATCATCCATTAGTCCTCTTACAGAGTATTCAAATTAAAGAAAAGATCTTAATAACAGTAAGGAAAATAATTATCGCTACTAATCAATACAAGTGGAAAAATAAAGAAAATATGAACAATACTCTGCTACCAAAGTAACTATAAGAATTCTTCTTTTAAAAGGTTATAGCAGGATATAATAATATTATCTTTTTCACCAAATTTTATTTATGAAAACAACTATTCATCAAAAATAGAAATTAGAAAAATTCTTTAAAATTCACCGAAATTCGATTTAGGGAGTTACAGCTGGACACCATGTTAAAATCTCCTATGCAGAGCCACGGGAGATCGTGATAGGATAAGGTGGCTTCCAACAGGTCATCCCAAAGCAGACGTCGTTCGGGGATGTCACAGCTACCATGGACGGCGGATAGAATGGATCGGGACTTGAGGGTCGGATGCTCTAACCAACAAGATAGGACCTGAGGCAAACTTTAATGATGCCAAATCTGAATTCCTGCACGAAGAATATCCAGATGTCATTGCATCCAGAGATGGCGTGGGGGAATCCTAACTTGAGTTGAGTGGCTTTGATTTTTCTTTGGGGGATTTTTTGTTCAATAATGATTAAAAGGTCAATACGGTTGGTTTTCTTGAGACTGAGGATTCTATTCAGCGTGGGTTTGTTCCCAAGCCCTCTGACGTTCTAGGAGATGATGTTAAGCATTGGATGAGAAAGTGGGAGGGGGAGATTATGCTTCATGGCGGACCTAGTTGTCATGGCCGTCTGCTGCTTTTGTTTGTTTTTGCTCTTATTCTTTTTGGAGGAGGGTTTTTTGGTGGGTGAGGTAGTGGACCCGTTGCCCCCGTTGTCCCTGAGCGTCCCGATACTCGTCTCTGGCCAGGAGATTAGCTTATTGAGATGATCTGCCAGAGCGCTAAGGGGATTGTCGCGGTCTAAGAAACCTTCTTCCTTGGCTTGCCATAGTCTGTCGGTGAAGGTGGGATCGGCGAACCCTTCTTCGGTGCAGTGGGCACTGTCAAAATGATCCCCTTCCTTGGCTATCCAGAACTTGCCGGTTAAGGGGGGGTTAAGGCTGGGTTGTGCGCCCGCTGTTTGAGGAGGAGGAGACTTAAGGGGTCCATCACCCGTTGAGGAGATAATCGACTCGGAAGCGGGACAGGTTGGGATGGTGGGTAGAAGTCGGGGATTAGGATCCTGCTCTGGGCGGAGCTCTATCTGGGCTTCCTCCGACAGATGCGGGCGGCAGTGGTGTGAGGGGAAGATTGAGAGTCCTCAGAAGGGGTGAGGTAATGGACTCAGAGAATGTGATGGAAGGCGCGGTGGGAGCGCTGTCGATGTCTGGGTGCGGGGTGTGTGGGGAGTTATGTCGCTCATATGAGGTATCGGGCTCTGGGGAATCTGGCTGGGCAGCTGCGCCGAGGGCGGGCTCTCTTGAGTTATCAGGGGCACTTTTAGAAGTGGTGCAAGAGAGGAGTTCAAAGGAGTTGTTGAGAGGGATAGCGGGGGGAATGAATGGCATGATGGCGGAGTTGGTCCCGATGGACTGACGGGAGGAGGGCTCTTGATCCTCCAACAGAAGGGGGGATTGGGGGGTTGATACTGATCTCCAGATTCTGGGACACCTTGAGTAGCCGTCGCGCACGGGTTGCACGGCCTAGGCTTTTGAAGCTCTGGGTGGGCCCGATAACAGTGCTGCTCAGAATGGCCGCTCATCTGGCAGTGCTTACAGAAGATGATGTTGTTATCGTACACAGCGCTTGGCGGTGTGTTTGGTCTCCGAGCTCAATTTCTATGAGTTTGGGAGGAACATTCGCGAGATCTAGCTCCACACATATCTTAGCATAGTTTCATTTAGAGAGGTTTCGGGTTTCTTCTGCGATGGCTACCATGGTCCCAAAGGAGCTGGCTATCCGTTTGAGGGCAGCTGCAGGAAAGCAGACCAGAGACAGGTTGGGGAGGGTGATCCATGTGGATATGATTGTCGAGTCGACTTTGGGATTGAAGTTAGGAGTCCATTTGACAATTTTAGCAGTTTGTGTGCCAAATCTATAAGTGCCCTTGGCCCGGACTAGAGATTAGTCTGGATCGGATGACAGGTGAAGGAGCATGTGTTTGGGGTCTAGTGGAGCAACCCGGAAGGCTGTAGAGAGACCCCACCTAGCGACTGCTTCAGTGACTAAGGGAATTTTCGAGCATCCGGATCCAAATTTAAGGATAAACGTTTTATTGAAGGGGGCAGATAGGGAGGAGATCTCCAACGCGACGAAGGGGATGCGAATGGGGTATCCCGCAGGGGGAGGCGAGAAAACAACGTCTGGAAGCTGAATCTCTGCCGTCGGAGGGGTAAGGTGCTTCGCTCGATTTGGCCAGAGAATCTCGGCGTAGGAGGAAGATCTAGGGGGGTCCTCCGCACTAGGGATGTGCGAGTGAGCGGGGGCTCCGGGTGCGGTCACAACATGGGGAATACTCGAAGAGGATGGGTGCCCGGGTGCACCAGTCGACAAGAGCACCTGCGTGCGGGCAGGGCCCTCTAACGGGTTAGGGGGACGGGGCCCATCTTTGGATGAACCAAAGTTGGGCACGAGGTCCCAGACAAGAAGGGGTGGGTGTCACGACCCGCACCCACTGTGAGGGTACGAGCACGTAACAACGCCCAGCCTGCGCCGCAGTGTCGGCGGTAGAACGCTGTTCTAAGTCTCTAACTAACCATCAACTCATGCAGTATATAATGTACTCATCATGATCAACTCCGAACGGAGGACAAGTATAAGATATGGTGTAACTCAATCACAGTCTAAGCACGATAAGATAATACAGAAATAAACTAAGAATTGAAGTCAACAAAACTACTAATAAAATAACAACAAACTCAAACAATCTCAAATACATCTCAAGTCTCAAATCTCTATATACAACTCCAGTTCTAAACAGGAAAACTAAAACAAAACAGACTAGCTAAACTCCCGATCACTCCTGAGTGTCGGGGCCATAGGTAGCTAAGACATCTCCTGGTCTGTAACATGTAGGGCATGAGTCCAAAGGGCAATCATCTGTAAAAATTTCAACAGGTCCTGTCAGGACAGGAATGAGCACATCTCATCTAGAAAACCCAAGTAAATGACAGAGAACTATAAAGCAGTTATAGACAGTTGTATTGATGAAAATGGCAGTTTATATTCAGGTGATGGTAAGAAAGACAGATAAAGTGCAAGGAAAGAAAATAACTAAACAAGAGAAGAATCATAGCAATGAAGACTGTAAAAATAGAACTAGCTAAACCAGGATAATATGATATAAAGTCCAGGCAGCAATGTAGACCAGTGTAACTCCAATATAAGTCCGGTACAGGATGAATCTCATACAAGATGAGTCCAGTAAGGGACCATTCCAGTCATAGTGATCAATGATTCTAGGGTGAGTCCAGCCTATACACTAGCAGTGTGTTTTAAAATACCGAGATCGACATATAAACGGCTATGGGTAATCCGACACATCACACACCTGGCCGGGTGTGAGATGGCTATCATTCCAGTTTGATTCCAGCAAAGGGTGATTCCAGTAATGGGGTATGTCTACATGTCTTACTCTAGTATTTCTCCTCCCAGCAAGTGAATCCAGAATTCTGACGCAATGATTCAAGATGAGTCCAGCCAAATGATACCAGTAAATGATTCCAGTAAATGATTCCAGTAAGTTATTCCAGTAATAGAAGACAGGAATGATGATACCAGTAATAGAGGCCAGAAAATAAATGTGTGTCGTATACATGAATTCAGAAATAACAGTACGTGTTTGTAACAGAGAATCACATACAGCTAACTATAACTGAAATACAGTAATTGACAAATAAATGAGAGAACTATCAGAGAATGTACTCGCCTGATACTCTGAAAAGAGTAGTGTAATATCAGATGCCTGCACCAGAGTCACAATGTCCTAAACAGAGTAATATGTGTCATGATATGTAAAATACAAGAGAATTGAAAGCTACAATGCAAACTACATGATTTCTAAGCCAATCTAGGTCAAAGTCCAACTCTAGTCAACTCTGGATCAACTGTCTAGGTCAATGTTGACTTTGGTCAACTCTAGTCAAGTCAAACAAGGTTAACTAGGCTCTTTCTAGGTCATATTAGATCTAAGTCAAATTTGGACTCTTGGGTCCACTATCTATCTTGGGTTAACCACAGGTCAACACTACTAAAGCTAATCATAGAAGCTAACCATATGCTATTACATACCCTAAGATATCACATATATATATTTTTTTTAACCATATGCTATTACATACCCTAAGATATCATATATATATATATATATATATATATATATATATATATATATATATATATATATATATATATATATATATATATATCAATATATGACTAAACTCACATAACCACTATACATACATAATACAACATGAGGACACAAGAATGTGTGACTATCCATACACCCCATCCTACTACATTCCTTTACAAACACACATACATACATCTACCTATAGGCTATAGGTAATATCCTACTAACCATCTTAAACCACTAGGGCCTAAAGCCTAACTACAAAATCCTAAAGCTATATCACTATACTACCCATTCATGAAGTATTTCCTACATACTATGAATATACCTAAGATACACACATATATATAAGGACACTACCCATCATCCAATATTACCCTACCTCAATATCCACACATATAACATATACCTTATCTAACACATAGGAACATAACTATGTCTATATGCCTAAGGTACCACAAGCTAACTAATCCATAGCCTAAACTCAAACCCCCCTTGCCTACTGCTACTGCCCTGCTGCAGTGCACTGCCTGCAGCTACTGCAAATGTAAGCCAAGGCATAGCTTTGCCTGCTGCAGCAATACACTCTAACCAGGCCAAAGCTGCTACTACAACTCCAAATTGTCCCTCCTATGGCAGTACAACCAGTAGTAAGGAGTATAAGTCAATTGAAATGAGAAAAAGGAATATGGGACCTAACCAATCTCTCTACTGAACTGGACAGTAGACTAAATGGCAAAAATCTGGACACTAACCCATCCCAACCTTAGTCACACCCTCACAACATCTAATACATATATAAGGCTAAAAATAACTATGTGAATGACTGAACATCAAAGGATAAAACAGTCCATATAAACTGGACTGAACAGTGTCATGTGAATGTGAACCATTCAAGCATTCCTCTTAGCCTCCCTCTGAACATGCTATCCTGGACAGTGACCAAGCTCCTAGCTGCTGCTATGGCCTGCTGCTGCAATGCAATGCAACCAGGCCAAGCCAAAGCTGCTGTAATGTAATGAAATACAACCACTGCTCCTACTGCCCACTGCCCCCTTCTACTGCTACTGCCTAAGTCTGGGATACAAACCCACCTGGTCAGGGACTCTCTCCTTACCAAAATTCTGATACAAAATAAGAATGAAGCTGGGTTCAAGTCTCCCTAACCACTCCAACTGGGAATGCCAAAACCTGAGACACTATTATGCAACCCAAACAACTTCTATGAAACCTGAGAATCAAGGAAAACCCAACTCCATCCAAAACTTAGTTTTCAAACATCAAACAAATTTCAGGCTTAAATAACCAACAATGTGTGAAGATGTGTGTGGGTCATACATAAAGTTGGCAAGTACTGCCTGTGTGTGTGTGTACTAGCGTGTAACAGTTAAGACCAAGTGTGGTCATGTGTCTCAGTGTGTGTGTGTGAGAGAGTGCAATGTGTCGAGTGAATCAGTGAATCGAGAGTGTCATCAGGAATTAATGTGTGTGAGTGTGTGTAGATCATGTGAGAATGTGTCATGTGTGGCACACACAGGCCTGTGCATCTCAGGTTGTCTAATAGTTCAAAATCAGTTCAAACACCAATTGACAGTTAACATATTTAACATTAAACCCCCAGTCAACTTTCTACTAAAACCCAGATTAAACAATACTTCAGTTGACAACCTAAATTAGCATGGACATTAATATTTCACATTTCAAAAAACCTCAGGAAATCAACACTACTGTCAGTTCGTAAAACCAAAACCCAACTCAGTCCTCTTAACAAAAAAACTGAGAATAAGTCTCAGACTTACAGTCCCCTGCATTTAAAATGAACCCAAATCGAATTGAAAAGAACCAAAACAAACATGAAACCAAATCTTAGAAACAACTAACCTAGGTAATATAATCTGAAAACTCATTTGAAACCCCAAGTTATACCAGGTATCATCTTTTAAGAACAATTCCTTCAGTGTATCAGTTCCAAAAACAGAAACCCATTTCGAATATCCCAAAATGAAGTTTCGAACTAAAATTCCATGCAAACTCAATCCTAATCATGATAGGCTAAATCCCAGATATGTAACAACCCTATTTAAAATCACACAACAGTTAATCATACATCAAATTTTCCAGAAATTGAAATGACAGGAATAAGTATCAGGAAAACAGTGATTTTATAAATTCGAATTCAAAGAAAACATGTTAATACACAAATTCATGGTTGGTAAACATTGTGTCTAGTGTGCACGTGTCTCACAGGGTGTTCGTGTCCGTGCAATTGGACACGAACGTGTCCAAAACATTAATATGAAATTTCCAGAAAAGTATGCAAAGCCAGGCCTCGTGCAGTGAGGACACTGCCTCGTGCACGCGACACAGGGCACGACACGACTCGTGATCGTACCCACGTGTTCGCCCCAAGTAGGGCTGCGTGTTCGTGTCCCTAACACGTCACCACGACGTGTCCATGAGGGACACGAAGCCCGTGTCAGAACCCTCAAGTTCGCGTGTTCAGCCCAGTGCAAAACCCGCATGGCCTCATTTTCGTGTCCGACACAAAACGAGGTGTCATGAAACTTGGGAAGTGACTTGTCAGTCACTGCCCCAATCTCCATACCAAGTTTTGTGTGTCGAAACGCTGTGTCCAGCGAGAAACAGGACACGGGTAGTAGGACAGCGCACACGCGTGTCGTGCAGCGTGTCCGCACCCCATTTCGACACGAAATCGACACGAAAATAAAATTAGTCTTCACAAAAGTTAATATAAACATCTAGATCTACAAATTCATGTAATTGGTTTTACAAAAATCGAAAATAAATTCCTTAGAGGCATTTAATCAAACACCCACAAAATAATACGACACGTGTCCGATACGGACACCAAACGGACACGAATTCCACCCAAATTTCGGGGACACCTAGGGGACTCCTAGATCTAGCCCTACATGCAAAGAAAACTGAAGTTTAAAACAATTTAAGGGGTTTTACCTATGTGTGCAAAAAGCTTGAAAAAGCTCCAAATGGGAGATTCTTCCTCTTGATGCCAAAAGCCCCAAATTGTCCCAAAGCTGGGATTAAATTCCACATTCAGAAAATAGGAGGAAATTAGGTTCTAATGCAAGAAACTAGGATTAAAAAGGACTCAAAATAGATTTATGGGGATTTTTGGAAGAGGGATAATACCTTTCTTTTTCCAATGTTGAAATGAATGAAAGAAGGAGGCAAGCCCTAGAGAATAAGTGTTTATATAGGGTTGGAATCCCTATGGCTGGTCATTTAGGGTTTGGTTAGGGTTAGGGCTTAGTCTAATGGCTATGGGCCAAGTTGCACTAGTCATGGAACTAATTTCTAGGTCTCAAGCCTATGGACCAATTCACCAATCCTCCTACTCCAAACTTGATCCTAATTGTCCTAACTTGAGTTGACTTAAGTTAAACTAGGGTCCATACCATGTTAACTAGGTCACCAAGTCAAAGTCAAATCTAGGACAGTCTCTTAAGTCGCAGCTAGTCAAAAGTCAAAATCAATAATCACCAGTGCAATAAATCATAAAATAATTCAAAGAGGCCAAATGACCAAAATACCTCTAGGCTAAAAATGATAATTAATCGTCCTAATGACATGGTTAGGCTCTAGGTCATGCAGTCTCTACGGTTTCACTAGCTGCACACCAAAATCACAAGTCATGACTTAAAACAGTTTTTAAATAGTTTAAAAATAATTAAAAATCACCAAAAATCATAATATGAAATAAATATTAATGAATAATAATTATAATTACAAAATTTCAAAAATATCCTCGTTTGAAAAACTGGGTGTTACAATCCTACCCACCTTATAAAAATTTTGTCCTCGAAATTAAGATGATCGCACCTCTCTTAGGCCAAACCCCCAATCAATCAAGTCGAAGCAATACAATCCTACTGGTCATGATTCCACAGTCTCGAGCAGGGTAGCTATGCTATCTAGGCAATCACAAGCAATATCCTGGTAGGTACTAATGGAATCACACAACAAGATGGAAAGAAGAACAGGAAGACAGACCTGCTAACCCATAGCGTCGGTCTACTCGACTGTCAGCACAGAAGCCCTGCCCCTCTGGGGTGTATCCCTCTGTTGGTGCGGGGCACGGTGCCGTGCTACAGGTGGCCTAGCTCCCTTTATCTAATCCATGACACTCAAGTAATATTCACCCTGATATTCTACTCAAATTCTCTAGGGCACCATCTATATGGTATCTATCCTGCAATCTAATAATCATACCCGTCTATCCAGAACCATGTCACCAGAATCCTCGTCACACCAGTAAGTATGGCTGCGATAATCCCTAGAGTCCACAACTAATGTACATACATCTAGAATCATGGTATTTAAAATTTTTGCATTGTCGCTAGCTTGGCTGCGAAAACCTTAAATTTCTACACCCGAGAAATATATCTAAAATCAGACTCTATCTCATCGCCCAACCAGCTGATATGGCTGTAGAAGACTCTAGATTCCATGACTGAGGCAACCTAGCCCATAATGTTATCTTGGTAGAAAATCAAGTCAATAATGAATACCAAGAATCAAATTCAACGATGAACAAGGAAGATAGACAGATACTGTCAGAATAAAATTTCGAGATAGTTTATAATGAGATTCTCAAGGGACATCCCGGAATCTTCTCAAGGAGTCCTAACTGTGATTGAGTGCCTCTCCGGTAAAGCCTATCTCTCAATCCTATCGCAGGCTCGCAGCAGTACAACTAAATCGTCGTACTACCACGATATCGCACTAATGCGACTCTCGACCTGCATGGGCCACCACTAAAAACGTGTCACGACCCGCACCCACTGTGAGGGTACGAGCACATAACAACGACCAGCCTACGCCGCAGTATCGACGGTAGAACGCTGTTCTAAGTCTCTAACTAACCATCAACTCATGCAGTATATAATGTACTTATCATGATCAACTCCGAACGGAGGACAAGTATAAGATATGGTGTAACTCAATCACAGTCTAAGCACGATAAGATAACACAAAAATAAACTAAGAATTGAAGACAACAAAACTACTAATAAAATAACAACAAACTCAAACAATCTCAAATACATCTCAAGTCTCAAATCTCTATATACAACTCCAGTTCTAAACAGGAAAACTAAAACAAAACAGACTAGCTAAACTCCTGATCACTCCTGAGTGTCGGAGCCATAGGTAGCTAAGCCATCTCCTGGTTTGTAACATGTAGGGCATGAGTCCTCAGGGCAATCATCTGTAAAATTTTCAACAGGTCCAGTCAGGACAGGAACGAGCACATCTCATCTAGAAAACCCAAGTAAATGACAGAGAACTATAAAGCAGTTATAGACAGTTGTATTGATGAAAATGGCAGTTTATATTCAGGTGATGGTAAGAAAGACAGATAAAGTACAAGGAAAGAAAATAACTAAATAAGAGAAGAATCATAGCAATAAAGACTGTAAAAATAGAACTAGCTGAACCAGGGTAATATGATATAAAGTCCAGGCAGCAATGTAGACCAGTGTAACGCCAATGTAAGTCCGGTACAGGATAAATCTCATACAAGATGAGTCCAGTAAGGGACGATTCCAGTTATAGTGATCAATGATTCCAGGGTGAGTCCAGCCTATACTCTAGCAGTGTGTTTTAAAATACCGAGATCGACATGTAAACGGCTATGGGTAATCCGGCACATCACACACCTGGCCGGGTGTGAGATGGCTATCATTCCAGTTTGATTCCAGCAAAGGGTGATTCCAGTAATAGGGTATGTCTACATGTCTTACTCTAGTATTTTCCCTCCCAGCAAGTGAATCCAGAATTTCGACGCAATGATTCAAGATGAGTCCAGCCAAATGATACCAGTAAATGATTCCAGTAAATGATTCCAGTAAGTGATTCCAGTAATAGAAGACAGGAATGATGATACCAGTAATAGAGGCCAGAAAATAAATGTGTGTCGTATACATGAATTCAGAAATAACAGTACGTGTTTGTAACAGAGAATCACATACAGCTAACTATAACTGAAATACAGTAATTAACAAATAAATGAGAGAACTATCAGAGAATGTACTCGCCTGATACTCTAAAAAGAGTAGTGTAATATCAGATGCCTGCACCAGAGTCATAATGTCCTAAACAGAGTAATATGGGTCATGATATGTAAAATACAAGAGAATTGAAAGCTACAATGCAAACTACATGATTTCTAAGCCAATCTAGGTCAAAGTCCAACTCTAGTCAACTCTGGGTCAACTGTCTAGGTCAATGTTGACTTTGGTCAACTCTAGTCAAGTCAAACAAGGTTAACTAGGCTCTTTCTAGGTCATATTAGATCTAAGTCAAATTTGGACTCTTGGGTCCACTATCTATCTTGGGTTAACCACAGGTCAACACTACTAAATCTAATCATAGAAGCTAACCATATGATATTACATACCCTAAGATATCACATATATATATGTATATCAATATATGACTAAACTCACATAACCACTATACATACATAATACAACATGAGGACACAAGAATGTGTGACTATCCATACACCCCATCCTACTACATTCCTTTACAAACACACATACATACATCTACCTATAGGCTATAGGTAATATCCTACTAACCATCTTAAACCACTAGGGCCTAAAGCCTAACTACAAAATCCTAAAGCTATATCACTATACTAGCCATTCATGAAGCATTTCCTACATACTATGAATATACCTAAGATACACACATATATATATAAGGACACTACCCATCATCCAATATTACCCTACCTCAATATCCACACATATAACATATACCTTATCTAACACATAGGAACATAACTATGTCTATATGCCTAAGGTACCACAAGCTAACTAATCCATAGCCTAAACTCAAACCCCCCTTGCCTACTGTTACTGCCCTGCTGCAGTGCACTGCCTGCAGCTACTGCAAATGCAAGCCAAGGCATAGCTTTGCCTGCTGCAGCAATGCACTCTAACCAGGCCAAAGCTGCTACTGCAACTCCAAATTGTCCCTCCTATGGCAGTACAACCAGTAGTAAGGAGTATAAGTCAATTGAAATGAGAAAAAGGAATATAGGAACCTAACCAATCTCTCTACTGAACTGGACAGTAGACTAAATGGCAAAAATCTGGACACTAACCCATCCCAACCTTATTCACACCCTCACAACATCTAATACATATATAAGGCTAAAAATAACTATGTGAATGACTGAACATCAAAGGATGAAACAGTCCATATAAACTGGACTGAACAGTGTCATGTGAATGTGAACCATTCAAGCATTCCTCTTAGCCTCCCTCTGAACATGCTATCCTGGACAGTGACCAAGCTCCTAGCTGCTGCTATGGCCTGCTGCTGCAATGCAATGCAACCAGGCCAAGCCAAAGCTGCTGTAATGTAATGAAATGCAACCACTGCTCCTACTGCCCACTGCCCCCTTCTACTGCTACTGCCTAAGTCTGGGATACAAACCCACCTGGTCAGGGACTCTCTCCTTACCAAAATTCTGATACAAAATAAGAATGAAGCGGGGTTCAAGTCTCCCTAACCACTCCAACTGGGAATGCCAAAACCTGAGACACTATTATGCAACCCAAACAACTTCTATGAAACCTGAGAATCAAGGAAAACCCAACTCCATCCAAAACTTAGTTTTCAAACATCAAACAAATTTTAGGCTTTAATAACCAACAATGTGTGAAGATGTGTGTGGGTCATACATGAAGTTGGCAAGTACTGCCTGTGTGTGTGTGTACTGGCGTGTAACAGTTAAGACCAAGTGTGGTCATGTGTCTCAGTGTGTGTGTGTGTGAGAGAGTGCAATGTGTCGAGTGAATCAGTGAATCGAGAGTGTCATCAGGAATTAATGTGTGTGAGTGTGTGTAGATCATGTGAGAATGTGTCATGTGTGGCACAAACAGGCCTGTGCATCTCAGGTTGTCTAATAGTTCAAAATCAGTTCAAACACCAATTGACAGTTAACATATTTAACATTAAATCCCCAGTCAGCTTCCTACTAAAACCCAGATTAAACAACACTTCAGTTGACAACCTAAATTAGCATGGACATTAACATTTCACATTTCAGAAAATCTCAGGAAATCAACACTACTGTCAGTTCATAAAACCAAAACCCAACTCAGTCCTCTTAACAAAAAAACTGAGAATAAGTCTCAGACTTACAGTCCCCTGCATTTAAAATGAACCCAAATCGAATTGAAAAGAACCAAAACAAACATGAAACCAAATCTTAGAAACAACTAACCTAGGTAATATAATCTGAAAACTTATTTGAAACCCCAAGTTATACCAGGTATCAGCTTTTAAGAATAATTCCTTCAGTGTATCAGTTCCAAAAACAGAAACCCATTTCGAATATCCCAAAATGAAGTTTCGAACTGAAATTCCATGCAAACTCAATCCTAATCATGATAGGCTAAATCCCAGATATGTAACAACCCTATTTTAAATCACACAACAGTTAATCATACATCAAATTTTCCAGAAATTGAAATAACAGGAATAAGTATCAGGAAAACAGTGATTTCACAAATTCGAATTCAAAGAAAACATGTTAATACACAAATTCATGGTTGGTAAACATTGTGTCTAGTGTGCACATGTCTCACAGGGTGTTCGTGTTCGTGCAATTGGACACGAACGTGTCCAAAACATTAATATGAAATTTCTAGAAAAGTATGCAAAGCCAGGCCTCGTGCAGTGAGGACACTGCCTCGTGCACGCGACACAGGGCACGACACGACTCGTGATCGTGCCCACGTGTTCGCCCCAAGTAGGGCTGCGTGTTCGTGTCCCTGACACGTCACCACGACGTGTCCATGAGGGACACGAAGCCCGTGTCAGAACCCTTAAGTTCGCGTGTTCAGCCCAGTACAAAACCCGTGTGGCCTCGTTTTCGTGTCCGACACAAAACAAGGTGTCATGAAACTTGGGGAGTGACTTGTCAGTCACTGCCCCAATCTCCACACCAAGTTTTGCATGTCGAAATGCTGTGTCCATCGAGAAACAGGACACGGGTAGCAGGACAGCGCACACGCGTGTCGTGCAGCGTGTCCGCACCCTATTTTGACACGAAATCGACACGAAAATAAAATCAGTCTTCACAAAAGTTAATATAAACATCTAGATCTACAAATTCATGTAATTGGTTTTATAAAAATTGAAAATAAATTCCTTAGAGGCATTTAATCAAACACCTACAAAACAATACGACACGTGTCCGATACGGACACCAAACGGACACGAATTCCACCCAAATTTAGGGGACACCTAGGGAACTCCTAGATATAGCCCTACATATAAAGAAAACTGAAGTTTAAAATAATTTAAGTGGTTTTACCTATGTGTGCAAAAAGCTTGGAAAAGCTCCAAATGGGGGATTCTTCCTCTTGATGCCAAAAGCCCCAAATTGTCCCAAAGCTGGGATTAAATTCCATATTCAAAAAATAGGAGGAAATTAGGTTCTAATGCAAGAAACTAGGATTAAAAAGGACTTAAAATGGATTTATGGGGATTTTTGGAAGAGGGACAATACCTTTCTTTTTCCAATGTTGAAATGAATGAAAGAATGAGACAAGCCCTAGAGAATAAGTGTTTATATAGGGTTGGGATCCCTATGGCTGGTCATTTAGGGTTTGGTTAGGGTTAGGGCTTAGTCTAATGGCTATGGGCCAAGTTGCACTAGTCATGGAACCAATTTCTAGGTCTCAAGCCTATGGACCAATTCACTAATCCTCCTACTCCAAACTTGATCCTAATTGTCCTAACTTGAGTTGACTTAAGTTAAACTAGGGTCCATACCATGTTAACTAGGTCACCAAGTCAAAGTCAAATCTAGGACAGTCTCTTAAGTCGCAGCTAGTCAAAAGTCAAAATCAATAATCACCAGTGCAATAAATCATAAAATAATTCAAAGAGGCCAAATGACCAAAATACCCCTAGGCTAAAAATGATAATTAATCGTCCTAATGACATGGTTAGGCTCTAGGTCATGCAGTCTCTTCGGTTTCACTAGCTGCACACCGAAATCACAAGTCATGACTTAAAACAGTTTTTAAATAGTTTAAAAATAATTAAAAATTACCAAAAATCATAATGTGAAATAAATATCAATGAATAATAATTATAATTACAAAATTTCAAAAATACCCTCATCTGGAAAACTGGGTGTTACAGTATTTCAAAAATTATAATTACAAAATTTCAAAAATACCCTCATCTCAAAAAGACCCTCATCAAAAATACCCTACGCTGGCATTGGCAGCTGACGTGAAGCCCTCGAGTCTAATGCCATTCACGAGAGCTAGCGTACCTCGTTCCTCAAGCCCACCTCCAAGAGCGAGGCCCTCCACGCGTCCCGAGGGGAGAGTGGATCCCTCAAGATGTACTCACTAGCTGGCGCAACCAGCCACCAGCGCCAAGGGGTGGGCGCAGTTTGCCACATGCGCCAAGGGACGCCGGGGGGTAGGGGGCCCGGTCTACATGGGCCTCGAAAGGGCCGCAGGGAAACGTAGGGGCAGGACCTCGGGTGCCGCGCCTGGTCCGCTGGTCAAGCTGGTCGATTGGACCTGCACTGGCGATGTCAGATGACGGGCAGTCCTCGAGCCCGACGCCAGTCATGAGTGCTGGCACGCCTCCCGAGGGGAGGGGACAATCGACAGTAGGAGGCGGTCAGTCGAGCCAGCTGCGTCTGACGCAACGACGGAGAGATGAGCCCGACCCACGGAGGCCAGAGAACCAGTGGTGGTAGTCGCTGTAGCGGAGAGGAGGCAGGAAGGGGAAGGTCAGTCCTCGAGCGAGGGGGCCATGGCCTGGAGAGGCGGAGGACGGGCGGAGGCCGGTTGGGTACGAATCCACAACATCCAAGAAGAGCGAGTTGCTCTTCAGTCCACTCGAGGGATGGTGGGGGACCGAGGATGGAAGGGGAGGATGCTAAGGGGGGGCTGTCGCGGTGGCCTCGGCCGGGGGGAGGTAGGGGTGACGGCGATGCCGTCGCCGCCTGCGGCTTAAGGACGGAGAGGGGGGCTCTTTGGAAAAGGGAAGAAGGACTGGGACCAAGCTGACGGCGTCCGGCGGCTGCCTAGTAGACGTCTCTGCAGGGGGGTGAGCGGAACGAGGAGGCGGCGGGCATTGTCGGAGCGGGTCCGGGAGAAGAAGGGGGGAGGGGCAGAACATATATATATATATATATATATATATATATATATATATTTTTAATTTTCTAAATTTTTACGCACCTGGACGGAGTTTTTTATGCATATGTGGTAATCACAACAGATTCATCAAAAATATAGCCATCGATTTTTTATTTTTTTTCTTATAATTTTCAATGATTAATAATAAGAGAAAACGAGAAGAGACAACGCACCTGGATGTCAGCAGATTGAAAACCATAAAGACGGGACAACATGTTGAAAACAAAAAAAAGAAGAATACCACAATATTTTATATGACAGACTAGGCGTATTTATGACTTTTTAAGCAATAACCCCTTATTTCGCTTTGTTAATCCTCCTATTTAGGGGATTAAAAATAAGGACAAAAAAATGTTAAAAAAACTCCCACTTAACCCTCTATGACTCCACATTCTAGACTCCCACCCTTAAACTAAGCATGGTATTTTTTTTCTCACTCAATTTTTCCTAACTTACTCTTAACTCTCAATCCAAGCAGACCCAAAGGTTTTCTTTGACAAAGGAAAAAAGGAAGTTTTTCTAAAAGTAGATGGAATATAGCTCAAAAGGCAATCTATAAACCTTTACTTGACCCTATATGATCCCCCCTCCTAAACCTCTACCTATTGTCTTATTTTGTGTTGCAATTCCTATGTGGCATGAGGCACAAGACAATGTCTTTTCTATGTGGCAAGATGATATTCACACGAGACAATGAAATTAAAAAGTGTTCTCCAATGCAAAAGTATTTAGAAGACAATAAAATGTATGTTTTTCTAACTTCCAAGACAACTCCTCCATTTTTTGATTTTTTTTATAAATATTTCTTTTCATAATTGATGATGTGGAGACAAAGTCATTGTGAAGTACATTGTCTAGATCTAGACAACCAACTTCACATTGTCCTTGTTGTCACGCCCCGATCCCGCAGAGTCCTTTCGTCCTCGCTTCGGACTCTGTGAGACCGATCGTCCTCGCTAAGGTGTGATTTCGTACAAGTCTAAGTTGCACTTGCACAAGGCTAAAGCCTGAAGCAAGACAAGATTGACAATACGCAGCAGAACATATCGCAGATAATTGAAGAAGTAGCGGACATATTTCAAAATACAAGCATTGAACACAATGGTAACAAGAAACAATTCTCTTTATTGATTTCATTTGAATAGATTACAAGCTCTCGATTCTCTCTGATACAATGTTACATTCTATCAAAACTTTATAGATTACAATGATCCCGTTCTCATACATTACATCCCTTTATATACAAAAAAAAACTCTTACAACAGATCATCTCTTGGCATCTCTTCTGATTTCTGGCTCCTGAGGATGAGGCACGGCTATCGCTTCAGACTATCCTTCTCGATGCATAGTGCACCTGCAAACAAACTGATGGTGGGTCAGTATATCAGCATACTAGTGATTGTGAACAAAGAGCTAAATTTGTTTGAAACAATCAATGTTCATTTAGTGAAAAAACGTTTCTTGTGATGTGATCTTGCTACTTTTTACCTATGTTCATTTCATGCATACAAAGTCAGTTTACATCTCTTTTGAAAACATCTTTGAAAAGCCATATTTCATTTCTATTCATTTCAAGCATGCAAGGGACCAATCATTTCAAGCACGAAGACTATTCATTTCTGTAGAGTGCGCAACGTATTTCATGAGCATATTATTTCTTTTGTTTGAGCAACAGCTAGGATCAATGACAAGCATGATATATTATCTTTTTTTTAGTGGGACATATCATTCATGGCAAAAGGTTAATCTCTGCAAGCATTTATATAGGAACTTAAGCAACACATGTACATCACTTTACAATGACTCTTACCATAGCCGAAGGTCCCTCCCTGCATAAGACAACGATTAGCATAAGCATAATACATATCGGCACCCGTATGGGACCATTTGCAATAAACATACCGGCACCCATTTTCACATGGGGTCCTCTGCGATAAACATACCGACACCCATTTTCACATGGGTGCCCTCTACGATAGACATACCGACACCCATTTTCACATGGGTGTCCTTTGTGTTAGACATACCGACACCCATTTTCACATGGGTGTCCTCTGCGTTTGACATACCGACACCCATTTTCACATGGGTGTCCTCTGCGTTTTCTCTTTTCTTTGATACAGAGCCGAAGCTCCTAGATATTTCATCTCTTTATAATATGTACAAGTCCGTCTGTATATGTTTGGCATTTAGAATATCTTGAGTGACAAGCAATTATAAATCTGTTTGGAATATAATAACAGTTCTATGCAGATATAACATGGCATTCTACCTTGAAAGCATACATGTTCGGGGCGTACAAGCAATCTCTTCTCTTTGTTTTTAGCATGGCAACAGTTCTTTTGATTAAAGGCAACATCTCTACTTTAGCATACATGCATCAGTTCGTTTCTTAGTAGCATGTAACAATTCTTCTTAGCATACAGGTTAACTCTTTTCTTGTTCTTAGCATGGCACATGTGAAATCTCTTATAAGCATAAACAAAGGTTACCATCTTGTTATTAGCATGACAAGGTTCTCTTAATCAAGGCAACATTCATTTCTTAGCAAGGCAACATGTAATTTTTCTTAAAGCATACTCAATGATTTACTATCTTGTTATTAACAACAACAATCAAATCAAAAACTCAGATTCTTATTAGGCGTAAGCGAATCAGCAAATGAGACTTCGTCCACTCACCCAGATCAATCGTCTTCTGTTGCAGAGCCAGCAAATCCGATCTTTCTGTCTATCTAGTGCCGTCGCGGAGCAGGGCACTACACTTGTCATGTCATTGTCATGTCAACTTCATGATTTATTCTACATTTGCATTGGAGAATGATTTTTGAAATAAAAGTTTATCATTTCTATGTGACAACCATTTTTTCTAAACTCACAATAGGATTAGAGATGCTTAAGCATGGCAAAAAAAAAATCTCACTTAACTTTTATCAACTCTTTTAACCCTCGACCCAAGCATACCCTTAGGTTTTCTAAAAGTAGATAGGATATAGCTCAAAACACAATCTACCTAGAGTTGAAGGTTCTAAAATTGCAAAAACTTTCATCTTAAAGTTTTTCCAAGCACATGAAGTGGAAAGATAAGTACCTCGTCCGCCTCTTACCAATCATATTTGGAATCTAGCTTGCCTTCTGTCAATAAGAAGAGAACTTATAACAAGGTTATGTATTCACCATTTCTTCGATCCTGGATGCAATTAATCCACTGTCTATCTGCAACCAACGTAGTCTACTTCGAAAACCCTGACTCTCGCTTCTTGAAAGATGGCTAATTCTCCTATGCCATTGTGTTAGAAATTTTATTATGCCCTGTCTATTCATAAGATAAAGAACATAAATTAAATTGCAGAAGCATACCTGAATCCATTGCTAGACTTGATGGATCTTGAAACGAACGTCTCTTTATTGGGTTCGATCTTCCAACTTGCTACGACCCTTAATAACAAAGAAGAATCCGAATCCTTTGTCCCTTTCTTTCTGTTGATGGGGATGTAGAAAAGAAAAAGAGAAAATCTCTCTTTTGGTGGCCGTATAAGTTGGGGACCATAACCCTAATGAATACACATATATATATACATGTGTGTTTTGATATTTCTAATTTGGCCCCTCATCAAATTAGAATTATCTCCGGTATCTATACATTAATTCTATAACAATTATACCCTTAAGCCAATTTTCAAATAGACCACTTTAATTTGGCTTAATTATTTAGATAGCCCAACACAATTAGTTTTACATGTGTGGCCCCATATTATTGAATAATCCAACAATCTTCCACTGGGCTACATATGTAACCTTATAATTGTGTTAACCTTAGTGAGCTCATAAATTGCTATCTTAATCCTTAGGGTATATCCGGACAATCTCGTCCATTAACCATATCAACATAGGATCAAAGCGGTATTCGTCACATATAGCGTAACTAAACCATCAATGGTCACATATACCAATATAGCTAAACGACATAGATCAATCATGGATGTGTAGCATGAAAATTACACGCAATGTGATCAATACATGTCTATTTCCAACTCGTCCTCCTTAACTTTAGTGAGATCAATACTTTAACATAATGGAAACAGAATGAACTGAATTTTCATATATTTGATCAGATAAATATCCAAAATATTTTAATACATAAATGTGTCCAAAACCAAATACCACCCAAATATATAAAATACAAACTCCCACTATATTGTCATATTCTTAATTAACACCTATATCAGCAGTATGCTCATGAAAGTCCTTGGATGATAATACTTTTGTGAGCGGATCCGCTAACATAGAGTTTGTCCTAATGTGCTATATGGATATTTTAACCATTCTGAATTTTTTCCTTCACAACTAGAAACTTTATGTCAATATCCTTTGACTTATACAAGTTTCTGTTGTTATTGGAATACAGTATTACTGATTCATTGTCACACCGTAATTGAGTGGTCTTTCAACACCCTTTCCTGTAGGCGCAGCCTTGTGACAAAATTTTACAACCATATTCCCTGAATAGATGCCTAACAACATGTTATAAACCTTGTTGCCATAGTAGAAGAAGAAATTATGAGTGCATGTTTGACACTCATCCAAAATATATCTCCATTAGTCAGCATAACCTGATGTGGATCTCCTGTTGTGTTGGCATCCAACAAAATTGGAGTCGGAATACCTTATGATCTCCAAAATTATCCGATCTCCTACAAAGAGCATATAATTCTTTGTTCTCTATTAATTACTTAAGTAGTTTGGCTGCTACCCAATGATCCATCCATATTTGCTTAAAATATCTGCCTAACATCTGAATATGTACACAATATCCTAACGTTTACATACTTGAGCATACATTAGACTTCCTACAACTGGTCATGAATGGAAAATCTATTGTATTTTCTTAATTTTAAGGCTAATCTTAAGGCACTTGATTGAGACCGAATTTGTCTCCTTTAACGAGAGGTGTCACCTGGTTTGCATTGAATACTTTAATCAATATAATACAAAACCAGAAATTATTCCTACTCCCACTGAACTTGTGATACACACAATCTTCAACAGTGTTCATCTCAAAACCAAACGAGATAATCACTTGAAGTACATTTGACGAGAAGCTTGCTTGAGTTCATAAATAGATTTTGTCAATTTGCAAACCATATTCTTTGGGTCTTTCGACACAAAGTTTTCTGGTTGCACCATATAAACTGTTTCATCAATATTACCATTGAGAAATATCGTTTTGACATCCATTTAGTTTAATTCAGGATCAAAATGTGCAACATGTGCTATGATTGTTTTAAAGGAGTTTTTCAAAGATATCGAAGAGAAAACTCTTTAAAATCAATCCCAAAATTTTGAATAAAGTCACTAGCTACAAGACGTACTTTATACCTCTCCACATGACCCTTCGAATCCTTCTTGGTTCTAAATGTCCATTTGCAACCAATGGACTTCATAACTTTTGGTAATGGGATAAGTTCTTAAACTTTATTGTCTTGCATGGACTTATACTCATTATTTATTGTATCAATCCACTTTGAGAACTGGAACTTTCCATGGCCTGACGGAAGATTAGATCATCTTCCAGTATCCACAGTCTTCCTCACGTTCCTAAAAAAATATTACAATATTATCCGAAATTATATTTCTTCTTTCTCTGATGGACCATCTTAATATTACCGGTTCTTGAGGTTGTTGAGTTTGTTCCTTAGGAATAATTACCTTATCTTGAATGGGGTGCCGCTACGTTGTCATTGTTAAGGTATCTCAACAACGACTTATAGAGGTAATTCGACATTGTCTTATTGAGGCTCCAAATTCACTTCTTGATTATGACAGGTATAGAATCCTGCACATCGTCAAAAGTGATAGTAGGAATCGTAATTGATTCCTTCTCAAAGACAATGATCCTGATTTTATTTCTCCCCCAAACTCAATATCCTCAAAAATATTACACTTCTCGTCTCAAAAAAAATTCTTAGTGTGGGATTGTATAATTATCAACCCCTTGATCTGTAGCATAACCAATAAAGTAGCTGCTTATAATTTAACTTTTGTCTGTCTTCCCATTACACATTCAATATAAACATTAAAGTCTATAAAGTCAATGGAATCCAAATCTCATCAGACACAAATCGTTCAACTCTATTTCTAGAGAAGTGACCTAATGCTTATGTCATAATGAGGCCAAAAAAATATTGTTAATTTTGCGTTTAGTACCACATGACTTCACTTGCAAGGTTTCATTATAAGATACAATAGTTTCAACTGAATATAGGTTATCATAAACCTTAAGGGAACCGTTACCAATAATATTTAAATTTAAAGATAGACTAAATATATTATTTCCAAATGAACAATGATAACCAGATTTGTCCATTAAGGAAACTGAAACTGAATTTCGTCTAAAAGACGGTACAATAAAAGTGTCTATCAAATTCAAATAATAATCGGTTCCTAAAAATAACCTAAAATGTCCTATTGCTTTCACTTCTACCGAATTGCCGTCACCCACATAGATGTATCTTTTACCATCAATTGACTTTTGGTAACTCAGGCAACCTTGCCTAGAACATTAATGTGGGTAGTCCCACCAGAATCTAACTACCATGAGTTTCTTGGTACTAAATCTAAATTAACCTCAGAACAGATCAAATTTAGAAATGTACTTTTCTTTATACGCCATGCGTGGTACTTTGTACATTTTTTCCTTATGTGTCATGTCTTATCACAAAAGAACAACCCTTAGTTTTATATTGTTGTTTCTTTTGATCTGGACCCTTAGCAGCTACTGTATTCATTTCTTTTTGCCCTTAAAGTTTATCCCATTAAACATGAAAATTAAAATCTTATTGGCAGATATTTTAACAACATTAACTGTAAAGAGAACAAAGCAACCAAAAACAAACATGCTCTAACAAATAACCAAAGCGTAAAATATAGTCAAACAAATTCAAATAATGGTGAACCCCATCTCAAGATACCTAGTACATCATTAATATCAAGTCTTTGGACAGTGATATTAACTGCAAGTGTTATTCTTGGTGTAATGATCAAACGTTGACAATAAGTTATGTCAAATAATAAGCCTATCTTTGGATCGAGTTATTATTCACATGTAAACCGTATAATTGTCACACATTTATCACCACAAGTATGTGTGCAATTCGGCCAAGTATTAACCTTCCTTTGGGCCGGCTAATTCTCGCATGAATTTACACACACAAACATCTAACATCCCTCATGACATAGACTATCTACGCAAGAGAGGTCACTTTCGCGACATCTTGTTTCAATGGGTCTATTTAGAATATTAGACGACTATTGCTAGTCACAAAAGGCACCAAAAATTTTTTTTGAATGTTGACTAAATTTTACAAAACCGAATCATGTCCAAAACTTTATGTACATGCATAATTAAAATATTACAACTCAAATAAGATAATCATAAGCATGTGAATCTCTTTACATGATTCAAACAAATATTCTTAATTTGACTAAACTGAGCATTGTCAACATAATAAAATGCACGTAATATTTTACTGAAGATATGGACCAATAGATTGCTTCAAATAACCCATAAAAATTATATTAAAATAATCTGCTGAAGATATGTACGTCAATAGATTACATCAAATATATGACTTAGAACATAAATTTATTGGAAACTAAATTTATGCCAAACATAAAATTGTCTATATTTGATTCCAATTTGTCCTCCAATGATCAACTTAGATTGGAAAACACTCTAAATTAAGTAACATCAAATATCTATCAGCATGAGTAATTGGAATATAACCGACATTCCATATTATCACATGTCCAGCAATAAGCATGTTCATTCATATTTAATATAATGGAGAATTTCTACGGTCATTATCACATACGTCCATATCTAATATTTAAGCATGAATTGAGAGATCATTATTATACATAAATTATTAATTCTATCAAGATTTTCTTATTGTGGCGATCAAATCAACGAAGGATTGACAGCAAATCAATATACTTGTAAGCAATGGAGAACCATGTATGCAAAAAAAATAAAAAAAATAAATTATGATGTGCAAACATGTTGGAACAGTTGTTTATGTACAAAAACAACTCAGAATTAGAAGACAAGATCCCAATAGTTGTTCTCTTTATTGAGCCATCTAGTACAACACTAAGGAAATAAATAAATTATATTCCACCATAAATTATAACCCACCATGTGTAGTACTGCCAACAATTTTGATCAAACAACACAAACATAAGTGCCATCATAGTCCATTAATTATGGATGTATCGTTTAGATACATGTCCAGCATGATCTGGCCGAAACAAAATTTTATTCATGTATCAAGAAATCAGTTATTGAGAAACTGTAGATCTAATATTCGTGTATCATAAATATTATTTTATGAACCATTGGAACCCTAAATTAAAATTAGAATGAAGGATCTATGATTTCTGAACAATAACAAAAAATTGATTCTGAAACTTCAACCTCATAAATCAAACAGGAAGGCTCTGATACCACTTGTTAGAAATTTTATGGTGTCCTATCTATTCATGAGATAAAGAACATAAATTAAATTGCGGAAGCGTACCTGAATCCATTGCTAGACTTGATGGATCTTGAAACGAACGTCTCTTTATTGGGTTCGATATTCCAACTTGCTACGACCCTTAATGACAAAGAAGAATCTGAATCCTTTGTCCCTCTTTTTCTGTTGATGGGAATGCAGAAGAGAAAAAGAGAAAACCTCTCTTTTGGTGGCTGTATAAGTTGGGGACCATAACCCTAATGAATACATATATATATATATATATATATATATATATATATATATATATATATATATATATATATATATATATATATATATATATATATACATGTGTGTTTTGAAATGTCTAATTTTGCCCCTCATCAAATTAGAACTATCTCCGGTATCTACACATTAATTCCATGACAATTATACCCTTAAGCCAATTTTCAAATAGACCACTTTAATTTGGCTTAATTATTTAGATAGCCCAACACAATTAGTTTTACATGTGTGGTCCCATATTATTGAACAATCCAACAACTTCTACGCTTTTGTTTACTTCGTCCATTCAAGAATTGTCGTGTGTCAATCTAAAATTATTTTTTCATTAATATGAGATGAGAGAAGTTAAGTTAGAAACAAAAGTAGATTTAGGTTGACACGATGAAAATCACACAAGCCTTGGATTGTGAACAAAAACCGACTCACCTCACACTTCCTGCTCCTAGTCCGAGCACGATACAGACAGTCTGCAGTGCTGTCAAGTGCGTAGTGATTCTCGTTACTGTTGGATCGATGGACGCTCTCGTTGCTGCTTGGCTGCCGGGATCTGAAGGCCAGGGTGTTGCAGATGACCTTTTCGGAGACTAACAATGTCACTGGAAAGCTTTCTATTACCCGGTTGAAATCTGTGGACCAGCTTCCCGTGAATTCTGGAGAGGAGCACTGTGACCTGTTTTTCCATATTTGGCCTCCAGCTTGACTACAGAACCATCAACCTAGAGTTCACAATAACCACCACTTTCCTCAGTTCAAAATTTTCCACAAAATGCATGTTATAACCCAAAATTTCTTATTATTTCTAAGAGCATCTCCAACCCTAACGTCTTGTAATGTGATGTGATTCCTAGGTAGCAAGATTATATTCACACAAGACAATGAAGTAGAAAATCTTCTCCAATGCAAAAATATTGAGAAGATAATAAAATCTACTATTTTTCAACTTTCGAAACAACTTTTTCCTGCTTTGTAAAATTTTTTATTCATAATTGATGATATGGAGGTAAAGACATTGTGAAGTGCATTGTCTATCTAGAACTAGACAACCAACTTCACAATGTCTTTGCCATGTCATTGCCATGCCAACTTCAAAACTTTTATGACATTTGCATTGGAGAAGGACTTTTTCAGTAAAACCTTATTATTCCTATGTGGCAACTGTTGGGGTTTTTGGTCTTTTCTTTAAAAACTTTAGTCCCACATCGGATAGGCCAAAGAAGTTGTATCTCTATATATTAGCTATGCTAGTTTAGAGATGCACATGTGGTGTGGAGGTGCACATATGTGTGCCATGTGGGGTTATTTTTCTAATAGAAAAAGGCTAAATCAACAATTAAAAGCATTGATGCTTTTTGCTCTTGGGAAATTTATTTCCATGGGAGCTAAGCCCTACGGGGCTTAGCGACTCGGACTCATGGGCGCCAGGTTGTGCCAGATTGCGCACAGGTTGCGCAAGTGGCGCAATGTGCGCGTTATGCGTGTGGTGCAAGGTGTGCAAGGCGCGCAAGGCGTGTGGCGCAGTGTGGCACAAGTGGCTCTGTGCGCAAGGTACAAGGCGCGCGGGTTGCTAGAGTGGTGCAACTTGTTTCAGATCGTGCATGTGCATGATCTGAGCGGTTACTGCACGTTCGGAGTGGTTATTACCACGTCCCGAATGTTGTGCTAACCGGACAGTTGCTACTCGGGCCTATATAAGGTCTCTTCTCTCTCACAGGCATATACAATACACAGAACATATTCAGAGAGTTACGAAAGTTTACAAGTATTTCTTAACACGAGTAAAATAGAGCCTGTTAGAGAAAAGATAAGCTTTGTGCCAGCGTTACTTTTGTATGGGAGTCCGTGTATGATCCGAGGAGTCAGAAGAGCAGAAGTGTTCCAAAGTTCTCCGACGAACTTGCTGGTTCCTGGAATCTATTCGTGTGGGGCGAATATAGCTTTGAGCAACGGTGATCATTCACCCCAGCAGGCCATCTTTCATCTTTTGCCTGTCATCTTTTTCGCTGCTGTGATTACAAAATCTTCTTAGATTCTCGTATATCATATGCTGCTGTAGATTACAAAATTTTTTTAGATTCTCGTAATATAATAACAAGATCTTCTTAGATCTTCGTTGTACTTACGCAACCTTCCTAGTAGTGTTGCGTTGGATCATTGTTCTTACAATTATTTCATATTCATAGTTTTCTATCGAAAAATTATGCCTCGGCACTAACAATCTCAAAGCTATATTGCTACGATGGAAAACTTTAATGCTTCACTCCTCAATACTGACTTTTGTAAGTTAGAAAAGTTTGATGGAGAGCATTATCAAGTCTGGAAGAGGAAGGTTTATCTCACTCTTCAACTCAGAGACTTTGATCACGTGCTTCTTGAAGAGGAACCTACCATTCCAGGTACTGGGTCTGCTGTCGCAATCACTACGGCTACTAAACTTCAAGCCAAGTAGAGAAGGGAGAATAGTATCATGCAGGTTGCTTATCCTGAATGCTATGGAGGATTCCCTAGCAGAATCCTACAGTAAGAAACCTATTGCCAGAGACATATGGGAGTCTCTGAAAAAACTGTACGAAGAAGACAAAAATAGGAGCAAGATATTTGTGGTTGAAAAATATCACAAATGGTTCTTTGAGGACGAGAAGTCTATGCTGCCGCAGGTAAAGAAATTTTTGAAACTGCGCCAGAAGTTGGAAGACGAGGCGATGCCCCTCCCCGACAAGTTTGTTATTGGAGGGATTGTCTCAAAGCTCCCCGCTGGGTGGAGTAAGTTCTATGCAAACATGCATAGAAAGAAGCTTGAGATCAGCCTTGAAGATCTCTTGCAGGAAATCTATGTTGAGGACCAGATGCGGGCTCAACTCAAGGTGGACGTACTGTCCAAGCAATTGGCTAACGCCAATATGGTTCATACCAAGGAACCAAGGAAAAAGCAGACGGCTTTCCACAGCAAGAAAATGGACCCTAACAATCTGAACGTGAAGGGGACTTCCTTCAAGCGAAAGAAGGCAAAGTCTCAGATGCCTTGTTTCAAGTGTGGCAAGAAGGACCACTTCAAAAGTGAATACAAAGCAAAGACAAAGCAATCAGAGCAAGGTGAGCCTAGCAAGGTATCTATGATCACTGATGTTGTTGCTATGATTGCGCAGGTCGATACGGTGGGGGCTGACTCTGATTGGTGGGTAGACACTGGAGCCACCTGCCATATCTGCTCCATCAAGGAGTGGTTTACCACCTATACACCAACTTCTAAAGTGGTTATGGTGGCAAACCAGGCACAAGCTGAAGTGCTCGAAATTGGGACGGTGGTATTGAAACTGACTTCTGGCAAGTCTCTGACGCTTCAAAGCATAAAGCACGTACCTGCTATCGCCAAGAACTTGATCTCAGGAGGCCTACTCTGCAAAGCGGGCCTCAGGATGGACATCAATGCTGGCCAGATGGTGATGTCTATTAAGGGAACACATTTCAGGAAAGCTTTTTATACCGAAGGGATGTTCAAAATTTAGCTTGTAAGTCAGTCCAATGTAATTAATGCAATCACTCCTTCTGCTTATACTCTTGAGTTGTGGCATAATAGACTAGGACATGTTCATTGTAAACGAATAAACAGAATGTCTAGTCTAGGACTTATCTCCAAGTGTGGGGGTAAGGTAGAGAAATGTGAAGTTTGTGCTCAAACGAAGATCACAAGAAAACCCTTTTTTTGGGTTAATCGAAGTACAGATCTTCTGGAGTAAACTCCGATATCTGTGACTTCAAACAGTTCTCTACAAAGGCCGGGATAAAGTATTTCATAACCTTCATCGATGACTTTTCTAAGTATGCGTTCGTCTACTTATTGAAGGCTAAAGACGAAGCATTCGAGAAGTTCAAGGAGTTCAGAGCCGAAGCTGAGCGGCAGACTGGACAACAACTCAAAAAAATAAGAAGTGATCGAGGTGGGGAGTACAGGTCTCATAAATTCACATCGTTCTGCAAAGAACATATAATTGTCAATGAGACTACGGCTCCGTACTCTCATCAATCAAACGGAGTAGCAGAGAGGAAGAACAGAACGTTAACAGAAATGATTAACTCAATATTGTTGACTGCTGGCCTTCCTAAGTACTACTGGGGAGAAGCTGCATTGACGGCCACTTTTATTCTAAATAGAGTGCCTCATGCAACTTCATACGTTACTCCTCATGAACTCTGGTTCAGGGTCAGACCTAACTTGAATGTCATTCGAGTGTGGGGGTGTCTGGCATATGTCAAGCTTCCAGATCTGAAGATTCAGAAGCTTGGGACAAGGACTACTAAGATGATCTTCTTGGGGTATGCCGAGAAGAGTGATGTTCGGAGATTTTTTGATCTTGAGTCCAATCATATCATTGAATCTCGCAACGTAGAATATTTTGAAGACAAATTTACAAGGCATAAGAATATTGTTCTTGCGGATGTACCGGAAAATATTGAGGGTGCACAGGAAACTGAAGTCTTTAATGAAGATGTAGTCTAAGAAGATGTTGTTGTTGAAACAACGATTGAACCAGAACAAGTTGAGCCATCAGCTAAGCGTATGAGGAGGCTGGAGGAATTCGGAAGTGACTTTGTCACCTATCATGTGGAAGCAAATCCGCTTACCTATGATGAGGCGATGAAGACCAGAGATGCGGTTTTCTGGAAGGAAGCGATTGACAATAAAATTGATTCTATCACCTCAAATAACACTTAGGTGTTGGTTGATCTTCCTGAAGGAGCGAAACCCATCGGATGCAAATGGGTCTTCAAGAAGAAGATGAAAGTAGACGGAACTATTGACAAGTTCAAGGCTAGGTTGGTAGCCAAGGGGTTTTCTCAGAAGCAGGGGATTGACTACTTTGATACGTATGCTCCAGTAGCCCGGATGACCACCATCAGAGTGTTGATTGCTCTTGTAGCAATACATAAGATAGTGATACATCAGATGGATGTGAAAACGACTTTCCTAAATGGCGAGCTGACCGAAGAGAGATACATGCAACAGCCAGAGGAATTTGTCGTCAAGGGTCTTGAAGACAAAGTTTGCAAGTTGGTAAAATCTTTGTACGGTCTTAAACAGGCTCCCAAGATATGGCGTGAGAAATTTGACAAAGTTATAAGGTCAAATGGCTACATGGTCAGCGAGACGGACAAGTGTGTTTATACGAAGTTCGCTGATGGAAGAGGTATGATCGTTTGTCTGTACATGGACGACATGCTTATCCTAGATATGGATATAGATTGTGTCACGGAGACAAAGAAATTTATCTCGAACAAGTTCAGTATGAAGGACTTGGGGGAAGCTGATGTGATCTTAGGGATCAAGATCATCCGGACAGACACTGGACTAGCGCTATCACAGTCTCATTATATTGAGAAAATGATCACTCGTTATGGGTATCGGGATCTTCCAGGGATCGATACGCCGTAAAGGTGTGATCTGAAGCTGAAGCCTAATTCAGGAGAAAGCGTCAGGCAGCTGGAGTATGCAAGCGTAATCGAGAGTTTGATGTATGCTACTACTGCCACAAGGCCTGACATAGCTTTTGTCGTAGGAATGCTGAGTCGTTTCACGAGCAACCCAGGTGTTGAACACTGGAAAGCTGTGAAACGGATTATGAGATATATCAAGAAGACTCAGACATATGCACTGTACTACAGCGAAGATCTGCCGGTACTGGAAGGCTTCAGTGATGCTAACAGGTGCTCAGAGGTGGAAAGTGAGAGGTCCACAGGTGGATTCATTTTCACAATGGTTGGAGCTGATATATCATGGAAGTCGAAGAAGCGGACTATGCTCTCGCGGTCATCCATAGAATCTGAGTTCTTTGCACTTGATACCGCAGCCGAGGAAGCAGAATGGCTTCGGGAGCTCATGTATGATCTTCCAGTGGTTGGGGCGCAAATACCGGCGATACCGATTGTAAGCCCCCTGAATTTCAGAGGTTTATTTTTATTTTTATGAATGAATTATTTTTGAGAAATATTTTATTATTTAATTGTTTAGATCATTAATGTACATTTCCATGACTTTGATTTCTGGAGCGTCAGGGATACCAATATCTGTAAACTCTCTTCACGAGTTTTGAAGTAGACAAAATTATTTTCGTTTTGATATATCATGTCCCACTTGATTTCGTTCTTTTGTGCTCTTTTTGTATCGCGCAACTTCGGGTCAACTTAGACCAATTAATCGTTGAATAATTATTCCCACTTTTATTTTTTATCATCGTTTGCACGTTACCGTAACTTTTAATTTAGGAACACCAGACCAGTCGTTTTCTCAGAACCAACTTCTCATGAATGATCTACTCGAGACGCTCTCCACCCGTGACCTTCGTGTCCTAGTCAGACACTCCATTTTGTGCTCCATTTTCTTCGCATAACTTCCGGGTCAATTTAGGACGATTTATTTTCTACCGTGAAACCTGATTTATTTTCCAATTTAATTTCAGGACCCGACATCGACCCAACCTAGTCAACCCAAAGTATGGACGTGGCCCACATGAAGCCTACTACCCACATGAAACTTGTGTTCCATTTATTGGAGTCCCCGTATATTATTTATTTACCCATGATTATAAATACCCATTTTTAATTCAATTATTGCACCCTGTCCGATTTTGACCCGACCCGGCTCGACCGAACCCGAACCCAAGCTCCACGTTGCCCTTTCATGACTGCCCAAATACCTTACATAATTTTTCTATTTCTCCTATTTTGAAAATATCTCTCCCTCTCTCTCTATTTTACAAATATCTCACGTATATATATATACATATATATATATAAACATATATCTAACTCTCTCTCTCTTATATTATTTACTACACTCCCTCACCCCTCTCTCTTAACAGCAAGAGCACCCTCCCCCAAGGTGGCCGAACCCCCCCTCTCTATATTTTCTCTCTCCTCATTCCCTCTCAAATATCTATTCTCTCTCTCTCTCTCTTTCTATATTAATATATATACACACACTTATAAACATCTCTCTCTCTCTTTTACTTTACACCATTTCCCCACCTCCAGCACACACTCCCCCCCCCTCTTGGACCGACTTCCTTTCCTCTCTCTCTATAATATCTCACTCTCTCTCTCTCTTTATATTATGTATATGCACACACATACATCTCTCTCTTTCTCTCAACAAATAAACACACACCAACTCTCCTTTCTCCCTACAGCCGAACCACACCCCCCTCTCCACAGTCGACCTCCTCCTCCATTCTTCATCAAGTACCACCACCACCATGAGCAACACCACCACCTCCTCCTTCACTCCACCATCATCATCATCAAGTTCACCATCACCATTATCATCTTCATCTCCACCACCATGCACCACCACCTCTCACCACCTCTATCCCCGCGCGACGGCCACCGAGCCTCCGCCACCACCGGCGACCGCCGGCGCAGCACGGGTGCCAGTCCAGCGCAGCCCTTCCTCCGCGTTCAGGCGTGCAACAGCAAGCTGCAGCAGCAGCTATGTGCGCATGCGCGCGCACGCAAACGCGCGCTGCTGCCGCCGTGCGCCACTTCGTGGCCGGCCCGCACCACCCCGAGTACCTCCACACCCCCGGCGACCCCTAGGCGGCCCCCCTTGGCCATCCTCTTCTTCTCCGGTACGACGCATAGGCGATTCGTGCGTTTACGTCGAAATCCCGCCGTGACGCGCGATTTCAAGCTTCAGAATTCGCGTCTCGGGACAGCGACTTCGTGCGTATTTTCTGGGAGATTCGATCGTTGGATCGACGAACTCCTTGCTCCGTCGCAATCTCGATATATCCATCTTCACTTTCCTCAATTTTCGTCCGTTAATTTTGTCGTTTGATACCTCAAAACTGGCCACCAAGTTGACGTTTTAAATTGAACTATTTTTGGACAGTTTCGTGGAGCCGACTTCGTCAGCTCATAACTCCGTCGTCTCAGCTCTGGTTGGCGCGCTACCAGTTCCTGTGAGCATCTGGTATAACCCTCTTCCTGTCTCCTTTAGGTTTCGTTTCATTATAAGCACGTTCGGTTGGTCGAATTCGACGCCAAAGTTGGCCGTCCGAATTCTTTAATTTGCACTTGTTAAATTCCATTTTTGAACCCGGGACTCCAGATTCAATTTCTGACACCACCAGTAGACTCGTGGCATCATTCTGGAAGGTTTTCATATAAAATTTGCTTGATTTGGAGAACGTGGGCCCTGGCACGCATTTTGGTGCAAAATGGGTCCCACTTTTTGAATCAACGGGTCACTTTAAGATCTGCTCATCGGAATCCAATTCTGGATATACCGTTGAGTTCGTATCGTCATTCTGGACTCATTGACATTTAATTTGCTGAGTTTTGAAGACATTTGCTCCGGTACGCATTTTCGTGCAAATCGGATACCAAGTGTCGTGTCAACGTATCATTTTGAGATCGGCACATCAGAATCCTATTTCAGATATACCGTTGGGTTCGTATCATCATTCTGGATTCGTGGACATATAATTTGCTAGGTTTTGTAGACTTCTATCCTGACACGTTTTTCGGTGCAAAGTGTGTCCAATGGCGGACATCATTTTGATCCGAAATTACCGTTTTGCCCCTGTGTCTAAATTGGACTTATGGGTAGGCTATCCTAGCTAATTTGACCATTCTGGACACGTTGGTGATATTTATTTTATTATCCGACAACATCTGTAGATTTTGTTTATGAGTCATTCCTTAATTTATAATTATTTATTTTTCAGTAATTGTTATTTCCTGGTTTTGAATTTTTATATATATTTTAATTGCTGTAAAAATATGGAAAAATTGTATTTAAATACTATATTAATTTAGCTAATTTATTATAATTTTTCCATCATTTAATAAGTACTTTTGGTATTTTATAAAAATGGGAAAACAGAACTCATTTTCAGGATACATGTTTTTGCTGATTTTTAATAAATATTTATAAGGTTTTAAAAATTCCAGAAAAATTAGTATAAATTTCTATAATTAACAAGGATCATTATGGTACTTTATTTTATATATATTTAAGCTTTTTGTCTATCTCAAAAATTGTTGGAACTCAGTGTACAGTTTTATTTATTTATTACATAATTATGACTTGCAACTTTTTGTGTTGTTTTGAGTTATTGTAGTATTGGACAACCCCTACACTAGTGTAAAGACCCTAGAAAATTAGTTTAGATATAGTGTCACCCCACATTGGACTTTTATGCTAGGTTCCCACTTAGTTAGTGTCCAGTTAGGAGTCGTGTCACACCACTAGTGTAATATTGAACGTAGCTTAGAACTGAGTTTGTATATCATTATTGACAGGACACCGGACATCTATATCTTCGTACTAGTATTCTTGCTTTACTCGAGGCAAGTACATCTACAAACTCATTTACTATCTTTAATGCTAGAACATGTATTAACCCTGTTAAAAATACTGATCCTTGAGGTAGCAAGTTAAATCTTCACATGTTGTATTACTTACAGTACCTGACATGCTTAGGACATTTCTTATATCTTCACATGCTTCTTACTGGTTCTCAGTATATGTTTTACTATGCATTATACTGCTCTGAGTATTCACATATTTTATTCTGCTCTCAGTACCTGCCATGCTTACACTGTTCTCAGTATCTCTCACATGTTCTATATCGTTCTCGTATCTCTCACATGTTAGAATATGGGCTATAGGGAAACTGACAGTTGAGTACGTGATCACGACCCCCTTCTCCGTACGTATGTACCGAGTAATATCGTATTTTATATGCATACCTTGTCGTAGGCCTTTATCTCAAAGCGGATTTGTGCGTATGTACATCTGTCGCCGTTTTACTTGTACGAAAGTACATTTCATTATGTGCCCCAAGCACATTGTACATCTATTGACCCATCACGTACCTGCTACAGTTTTAAACATTACATATACATCTGTCTCTATGACATATGTATCCTTGCCATGATAGATTATGAGATATACCATGATTCCAGATATGCCATGTTCCCCTATGTTACTATGATACTGTGATCCCAGTTGTACCATAAGGCCATGTTTCCAGTATTTCCTGTTTTACAAACTTATCACACCATGTTTCTCGTTGTACATCTCTTTCATTATATATTCAGTACTTTAGTTGTAGAGGTTGTACTTGCTCCCATCCTGACAGGATAACGTTGTAGGTTCACTTTTCGAGAAGGAAACGCTATGTGTTACATATTATGGTACTGCATTGAGGACCTGGCCTTAGCTCCAGAAGAGGCCCCAGCGGGGAACCTTGCTTAGTTATCTTTCTTGTGTTTTGAGACTTAGACTTTGTCTGTACTTATATTTGGATACTGGACTTTGTCTCCAGTTAGATACTTGGAAGTGTATTATTAAGTCTGTACTTGTTTACCTTCGCTTATAGATGCTGTGTTGTGATGAACCTTTAAATATGATTTTAGAACTGTTAGCTGCTTAGATCCTTTATTGCCTATTCTTAGAACAGCTTACTACACTTTAACAAGCGTAGGCTAGACATGGCTCGGCCCGGCCCAACAATTTGGGTAACGGGTCGTGACATGTTTTTAGTGGTGGCCCATGCAAGTCCTGACTAAATTGTTTGGTTACGTTATTGTACCAAACATGCCTGCAATTAGGAACTTAAGGTAATTATACAACATTAGGAATGACATTTAGAACACCAAGAGGATTTCTAGGATTGCAACATAGGAGAACTCGTCACAGCATAGGACCGTTAACTGTATTTAGTTTCTTGTTTGAAATTCAGTGGATTACGATTTTGACCAGGATAGTACCCTTGGGATGACCCCTGAGGATCTCACTCTAATCTTACCTAGAAATCTGTTTCCACTTATTTCCATTTGCTCTCCTTTAAATTCGTTGTTGAATTTAATTTTTGATTTTCGTTGTTGACTTTGATCTTGCATCGTGATAAATTTTATGGATTGAATTATGATATATCCTGATAAGGTAAACGTCTGCTTTAGTTATGAAGTTTAGAATTTATCGCAGCCATATTAGCTGGTATGACAAAAATATAGAGCCTGATTTTGGATATACTATCCTATTCATATAATTTAGATTTTCTCGCAGCCATACCGGTTGGCGTGGCGAGGATTCTAGATAATATAATTTTAGGGAGTATACCTTAGTTATGACTCTATCGTTTATTGCATCTAAGCTTACTGGTGTGGCAAAAATTCTGGCAACATGATTTCAGGAAGACGTGTATGGTTATCAGATCGTATCTTAACTTGGTTTACTTTGTTATGATCGAATGAGCAGGAATAAATTCTTATTATCATTCTTCTCCGTCTTGATTAACTCTGTTCTATCTGTATATACAACTAGGATTATAGGTTCTCTAGGACTCTCCAACATGATTGCTTTCATGTTATCTTTTGGACATAATTATTATTGTGTTCCATCTTTCCTATGACTTGATTAAACTTTTCTTCGTTAACCTCTTGGATAATTCTTCTCGTTATAAATCTCGTTGTCTTCGTACCATTCTTGGAGATATTCCAATAAACTTTCCTGTCTTGCTTGACCTTTAACTTGTTTGGACACTGTTATGAATTGCTTGACCTAGTCTTAGGCCTTGTTACCTTCTATTTGATAGACGACCGAAATAGCCAAACCTTGTTAACTGATTCTGCAGTGTAACTATAGATGTATTGTGTGATTGTGATAAATACTTTTCCTAGGGATTGATTAGATTAAGCTTATAGGACAAGTATGGGTGACTGACTGTAGTAGACTTGGAAACCATTAAGAACGATTGTATTGGTAGTATGACTTGATGATAGGGTATCTAAGATGGAATAATGAGATATTATATGGTTGTGACTATGGATTGAGGATTAGAATCTTGTGCTTAGCAGTTTGAGGATTTAGCACTTGTAGAATTTTGGTTGGTTATCTATAGCTAATTACATGTGATTAAAGGGTAGATCGATATGTGGATTGATATAGAATAAATTTGAATGAGTTATCGTATTGCATACGATATCGGAAAGATATCAGTTAAAAAGACAAAGAACAAGACAAAGACATATGTACATTGATAATTAATAAATCGGAAGTTTGAAATCGAGGATTTATATTCGGAGGACTTGTTGAGTAAAAAGAAGAAAGGTCTATGCCAAGAATAAGAATTGAACGTATGATTTCAAGGAGAAACTGTAGGAAAAGATTGACGACAAATAATGCAAAAGGCCAGTGGATTGATAGAATATGGATACTTAGGATGAGATAAGGAAATCCAGTATTTACAATTGAGATTGAAAATATGGTTGATGATTAAGCATTTTAGGCTTATAGACATACCCAGAGAATGACCTATAGTTTAGGGTATACATGAAGGTTCCATGTTAGTATGGAAGATTCTAAAGGATGTATGACGAAGTTTATGATAGAATGACTTAGTTGAACCTGAACCAAAAAGATTGTAAGGGGAAACAGAAGAGATGATTTCAAGGATAGCAGATTGAGTATCGTAGCCAAAGCAGCTACATGTTATAGTTTGACCTATGAGATGATTTTTAATTTCGAGGACGAAATTTTTGTAAGGTGGGTAGGATGTAAGCCCCCGGAATTTTAGGGGTTTATTTTTATTTTTATGAATGAATTATTTTCGATAAATGTTTTATTATTTAATTATTTAGATCATTAATGTACCTTTCCATGACTTTGATTTCTGGAGCGTCAGGGATACCAATCTATGTAAACTTTCTTCACGAGCTTTGAAGTAGACAAGATTATCTTCGTTTTGATATATCATGTCCCACTTGAATTCGTTCCCTTGTGCACTTTTTGTATCGCGCAACTTCGGGTCAACTTAGACCAATTAATCGTTGTATAATTATTCCCACTTTTATTTTTGATCATCGTTTGCACGTTACCGTGACTTTTAATTTAGGAGCACCAGACCAGTAGTTTTCTCAGAACCAACTTCTCATGAATGATCTACTCGAGACGCTCTCCACCCATGACCTTCGTGTCCCACTCAGACACTCCATTTTGTGCTCCATTTTCTTCGCACAACTTCCAGGTCAATTTAGGTCGATTTATTTTCTACCGTGAAACCTGATTTATTTTCCAATTTAATTTCAGGACCCGACATCGATCCAACCTAGTCAACCCAAAGTATGGATGTGGCCCACATGAAGCCTACTACCCACATGAAACTTGTGTTCCATTTATTGGAGTCCCCGTATATTATTTATTTATCCATGATTATAAATACCCATTTTTAATTCAATTATTGCACCCTGTCCGATTTTGACCCGACCCGGCTCGACCGAACCCGAACCCAAGCTCCACGTTGCCCTTTCATGACTGCCCAAATACCTTACATAATTTTCCTATTTCTCCTATTTTGAAAATATCTCCCTCTCTCTCTATTTTACAAATATCTCATGTATATATATATATACATATATATATATATATATATATATATATATATATATATATATATATATATATATAAACATATATCTAACTCTCTCTCTTCTATTATTTACTACACTCCCTCACCCCTCTCTCTTAACAGTAAGAGCACCCTCCCCCAAGGTGGCCGAACCCCCCCCTCTCTCTATATTTTCTCTCTCCTCATTCTCTCTCAAATATCTATTCTCTCTCTCTCTCTCTTTCTATATTAATATATATACACACACTTATAAACATCTCTCTCTCTCTCTCACTTTACACCATTTCCCCACCTCCAACACACACTCCCCCCCTCTTGGACCGACTTCCTTTCCTCTCTCTCTATAATATCTCACTCTCTCTCTTTATATTATGTATATGCACACACATACATCTCTCTCTTTCTCTCAACAAATAAACACACACACCAACTCTCCTTTCTCCCTACAGCCGAACCACACCCCCCCTCTCCACAGTCGATCTCCTCCTCCATTCTTCATCAAGCACCACCACCACCATGAGCAACACCACCACCTCCTCCTTCACTCCACCATCATCATCATCAAGTTCACCATCACCATTATCATCTTCATCTCCACCACCATGCACCACCACCCCTCACCACCTCCACCCCCGTGCGACGGCCGTCGGGCCTCCACCACCACCGGCGACCGCCGATGCAGCACGGCCGCCAGGCCAGCGCGGCCCTTCCCCCGCGCTCAGGCGCGCAACAGCAAGCTGCAGCAGCAGCTATGTGCGCATGCGTGCGCACGCAAACGCGTGCTGCCGCCGTCGTGCGCCACTTCGTGGCCGGCCCGTGCCACCCCGAGTACCCCACACCCCCGGCGACCCCTAGGCGGCCCCCCATTGCCATCCTCTTCTTCCCCGGCGCGACGCATAGGCAATTCGTGCGTTTACGTAGAAATCCCGCCGTGACGCGCGATTTCAAGCTTCAGAATTTGCGTCTCGGGACAGCGACTTCGTGCGTGTTTTCTGGGAGATCCGACGTTGGATCGGCGAACTCCTTGCTCCGTCACAATCTCGGTATATCCATCTTCACTCCCCTCAATTTTCGTCCGTTAATTTTGTCGTTTGATACCTCAAAACGGGCCAACAAGTTGACGTTTTTAATTGAACTATTTTTGGACAGTTTCGTGGAGCCGACTTCGTCAGTTCGTAACTCCGCCGTCGCAGCTCCGGTTGGCGCACTACCAGTTCCTGTACGCAGCTGGTATAACCCTCTTCCTGTCTCCTTTAGGTTTCGTTTCATTGTAAGCACGTTCGGTTGGTCGAATTCGACGCCAAAGTTGGCCGTCCGAATTCTTTAATTTGTACTTGTTAAATTCCATTTTTGAACCCGGGACTCCGAATTCAATTTCTGACACCACCAGTAGACTCGTGGCGTCGTTCTGGCATATTTTTATATAAAATTTGCTCGATTTGGAGAACGTGGGCCCTGGCACGCGTTCGGTGCAAAACGGGTCCCACTTTTCGAGTCAACGGGTCACTTTGAGATCGGCTCATCGGAATCCAATTCTAGATATACCGTTGAGTTAGTATCGTCATTCTGGACTCGTTGACATATAATTTGTTGAGTTTTGAAGACATTTGCTTTGGCACGCATTTCCGTGCAAACCGGATACCAAGTGTCGCGTCAACGTATCATTTTGAGATCGGCACATCGGAATCCTATTTCGGATATACCGTTGGGTTCGTATTATTATTCTGGATTCGTGGACATATAATTTGCTAGGTTTTGTAGACTTCTATTCTGACATATTTTTCGGTGCAAAGTGTGTCCAACGGCGGACATCATTTTGACCCGAAATTATCGTTTTGCCCCTGTGTCTAAATTGGACTTATGGGTAGGCTATCCTAGCTAATTTGACCGTTCTGAACACGTTGGTGATAATTTTTTTTATCATCCGACAACATCTATAGATTTTGTTTATGAGTCATTCCTTAATTTATAATTATTTATTTTTCAGAAATTGTTACTTTCTGGTTATGAATTTTTATATATATTTTAATTGCTGTAAAAATATGGAAAAAATTGTATTTAAATACTATGTTAATTTAGCTAATTTATTATAATTTTTCCAGCATTTAATAAGTACTTTTGGTATTTTATAAAAATAGGAAAACAGAACTCATTTTCAGGATACATGTTTTTGCTGATTTTTAATAAATATTTATAAGGTTTTATAAATTCCAGAAAAATTAGTATAAATTTCTATAATTAACAAGAATCATTTTGGTACTTTATTTTATATATATTTAAGCTTTTTGTCTATCTCAAAAATTGTTGGAACTCAGTGTACAGTTTTATTTATTTATTGCATAATTACGACTTGCAACTTTTTGTGTTGTTTTGAGTTATTGTAGTATTGGACCACCCCCTACACTAGTGTAAAGACCTAGGAAATTAGTTTGGATATAGTGTCACCCCACATTGGACTTTTATGCTAGGTTCCCACTTAGTTAGTGTCCAGTTAGGAGTCATGTCACACCACTAGTGTAATATTGAACGTTGCTTAGAACTGAGTTTGTATATCATTATTGACAGGACACCAGACATCTATATCTTCGTACTAGTATTCTTGCTTTGCTCGAGGCAAGTACATCTACAAACTCATTTACTGTCTTTAATGCTAGAACATGTATTAACCCTGTTAAAAATACTGATCCTTGAGGTAGCAAGTTAAATCTTCACATGTTGTATTACTTACAGTACCTGACATGCTTAGGACATTTCTTATATCTTCACATGCTTCTTACTGGTTCTCAGTACATGTTTCACTATGCATTATACTGCTCTGAGTATTCACATATTTTATTCTGCTCCCAGTACCTGCCATGCTTACACTGTTCTCAGTATCTCTCACATGTTCTATATCGTTCTCGTATCTCTCACATGTTAGAATATGGGCTATAGGGAAACTGACAGTTGAGTACGTGATCACGACCCCCTTCTCCGTACGTATGTACCGAGCAATATCGCATTTTATATGCATACCTTGTCGTAGGCCTTTATCTCAAAGCGGATTTGTGCGTATGTACATCTGTCGCCGTTTTACTTGTACGGAAGTACATTTCATTATGTGCCCCAAGCACATTGTACATCTATTGACCCATCACGTACCTGCTACAGTTTTAAACATTACATATACATCTGTCTCTATGACATATGTATCCTTGCCATGATAGATTATGAGATATACCATGATTCCAGATATGCCATGTTCCCCTATGTTACTATGATACTGTGATCCCAGTTGTACCATAAGGCCATGTTTCCAGTATTTCCTGTTTTACAAACTTATCACACCATATTTCTCGTTGTACATGTCTTTCATTATATATTCAGTACTTTAGTTGTAGAGGTTGTACTTGCTCCCATCCTGACAGGATAACGTTGTAGGTTCACTTTTCGAGAAGGAAACGCTATGTGTTACATATTATGGTACTGCATTGAGGACCTGGCCTTAGCTCCAGAAGAGGCCCCAGCGGGGAACCTTGCTTAGTTATCTTTCTTGTGTTTTGAGACTTAGACTTTGTCTGTACTTATATTTGGATACTGGACTTTGTCTCCAGTTAGATACTTGGAAGTGTATTATTAAGTTTGTACTTGTTTACCTTCGCTTATAGATGCTGTGTTGTGATGAACCTTTAAATATGATTTTAGAACTGTTAGCTGCTTAGATCCTTTATTGCCTATTCTTAGAACAGCTTACTACGCTTTAACAAGCGTAGGCTGGACATGGCTCGGCCCGGCCCAATAATTTGGGTAACGGGTCATGACACCGATATACTGCGACAACCAGGCAACTGCGGCGGTGGCATCAAATGACCTCTTCAACGGGAAGAAGAGGACTGTGCGGTCGAAGCACAGGGCAGTACACGATCTTATCAAGAGAGGTGTTATTGCAGTGATTGATGTTCGGAGTCAGGAGAACCTGAGGGATTCGTTCACCAAGGGCCTCAAGTGCCAGCTGGTCGATGACACAGCTTGTAAAATGGATTTGAAGGTATTCCGATATTGTATTATTGTATTCCTACCATAAAGTTTTATGCTAATAGTTCAAAGAGAAATCTACTATGCATCTAGCTTTTGGTTCAAGGGAGGACCACTAATCGGAAGAATATCAGGAACGGCGAGTACATGTTCTATTGGACATGGAGAGGTTACGGACCTATAACCACTGTTGTCTACTGTTGTTTTCTGTGGAAAACAGATCCTGTGGGAAGGGTGGCTTAAAATGCCTTAATGAGTTCTCAGGCAGAGAGTGAATGCCTGGTGTGCTTTACAGGAAGCACGGTAGAACAGCACTACAAGGAGTGAAACTCCATGCTACTGTGGGGTGACTTCACCATGAGGTTCCCAGGCATGGGGTAATGCCTCGGCTTTGCTAGCCAAGTCACAGCGGCGTAGCACCGCAAATAGGCAGTCAGCCTAATATTGTATGTTAAAATAAAGAGGGGTGTAGTCAGCACTACAAAGAGGAGGAGTTCCTCATGTTACAGTGGCACGACACCACAATGAGGTACCCGGTTAGGGATAAAGCCTCGGCCTTGCAAGCCATGTCGTTGCGGCGTAACACCGCAAGGGAGCCTAAGGCTTCATGCTGGGTAGTATGGCACTACAAAGAGGCGGTTGCCTCATGCTACAGTAGCATGACACTACGATGAGGTTCCCGGTACGGGGTAAGGCCTCGGCTTTAAGCCATGTCATAGCGGCGTAGCACCGCAAGGGAAGCGCAATGTGCTTCATGCCATGTCTCTTTATAATGAACTCACCTATAGTGTATGGCACTACCAAAATTTGTCTATTTAGCGACGGCCAAATCCGTCGCCAGTCCGACGGGAATTTCTATTAGCGACCGATCACTGACGGGTTTTGGCCAAAAAATTCCTCGGCAATCAGCTCGTCGCTAATAATGGTCCGTCGCTACGTAGTCGTCAAGCGACGGATTAGCGACGGTATTTCGACTTCACAATACGAAGCATAAGCGACTACTTTTCGACGGACTGTCGTCCCTTTCAAGTATTAAATACTGAACTGTTTAGACAATAGCGACGTTAAATGCCGTCGGTAAACCGTCGTAATAGCGTATCATAGTGTATCGTTCCGTCGCTAATCCGTCGACCGCCGTCGATAACAAAGGACGGATTAGCGACGGTTTGCTGACAAAAAATCCGTCGATCAGGTTTTGGAAGAGGCAGGCATTTTCAGCACCATGGCGACGGATGAGCCGTCGCTATTCCGTCGACAACTATCGCTAACAGAGGACGATTTAGCGACGGAATAAGGACGACTTTTTCGTCGACCATGTTCTGGAACTTCTTGGTATTTCCAGAACAAGGGCGACGGAAAAGTCGTCGCTATTCCGTCGAACTATATACCATCAGAACTGTGCCGACGGATATTCCGTCGACCATCCGTCGCTACCTGGAAACATTTTCAAATCTCCAGTTAGCGACGGATTTGCCGTCAGACAGTAGTCGGAAACTGGTACTATCCATCGCTCAACGGTCACTAGTCCGTCGCTAACTGAGAATATTTTGAAAAAAATTACAGAGCTTTCCCTGTTCGCAAAAATATGCATAAACCAAACCAATATATAATGCACACCAATTATCCAACAATCACATAGACCAAATATATAATGCACACCAATTATCCAAGAATCACATAGACCAAATATGCACATACGAATTTAATGCACACCAATTATCCAAGAATCATATAGACCAAACCAAATTAATATAAAATAGACATTAATTATCCTGAAGAGTAACCTAATATCCGTCGTTATAATTCGATTTATCTTCAAGTGTGAGAACGGATGGCTCAGAACACAATCCAAGATTCATTCTAGCATATATTAGTGTGAATCATCTATGTTCTGTACATATGGTGTAGGTGTAGTATATGTTCTTATCGTATCTAGTATCTGAAGAATGTAACAGAATCAAGATGAACTCACATAATGTAATACTAAGACATCATCTACTACTATATAGATATAGTGATAGGTTGTCGTATCATTATTGCCGAGGGATGAGGGTCGGAGGACAGTCAACTTTATCTACGGCTACATAGTTTCTGCCTCGCCAGTCGAATGGCTGCAGGGACTATGTTCTGATCACCATGTCGTACCGTAGATTAATGCAAATGGAGCTGGAGCCAAAATACAGAAACCAAAATACAAAATACAGAATCAAATCCCTGGGTTCGCCGAAAATACAAAACACAATTCTAATTCATATGTATTTTAAGTATGAGAATGAATAGCTCAGAACACAACCCAACCGGAGAGGATACTCTGAGAGATCCATCTGAGTAGGACGTATACTCTGAGAGATCATCTTTACAAGAATGATATCAGTAGTGGGATTGAGTGTTGGAGGAGATATTATCAGAGTACACGTCCTACTCAGATGGGTCTCTCACCGTTACTAATTTTTTCTGACAGCATGGTGGATGTGCTCCGTTAACAGATTCTTACTCCGAGCCAAAACTTTGCCTCGGAGCTCAAGTGGACATCCTTCGTGTAGAGCTCGAGTGAGATGTTCCTGACAGCATGGTGGTCTCCTTTGTTAAAGTATCCGTGCTCGTCCTACAACCAATGTGGGATGAGCACGGATACTTTGACAAAAGAGACCACCATGCTGTCAGGAACCTCTCACTCGAGCTCTATACGAAGGATGTCCACTTGAGTTCTGGGGCAAAGTTCTGGCTCGGAGCAAGAATCTGTTGACGGAGCACATCCACCTTGCTGTCAGAAAAAAATAGTAACGGTGAGAGACCCATCTGAGTATGACGTATACTTTGATAATATCTCCTCCAACACTCAATCCCACTACTGATATCATTCTTGTAAAGGTGATCTCTCAGAGTATACGTCCTACTCAGATGGATCTCTCAGAGTATCCTCTAGTGATAGGTTGTCGTATCATCATTGCCGAGGGATGAGGGTCGGAGGACAGTCAACTTTATCTACGGATACATAGTTTCTGTCTCGCCAGTCGAATGGCTGCAGGGACTATGTCCTGATCACCATGTCGTAGTCCAATACAATCCAGAGATTGACACAGTACTAATTCATATATGTAGTCCAATACAAATAGGCTAATACAAAAATAACCCAATACAAATAGTCCAATACAAATAAGTACTAATAGCTAATGAGAACCACGCAGCTCACGCAAACGCTCAGTGATACGATCACGCAACCACCTCGAAAAAGAGAGATTTTTGGCGTGAGGAGAGATGTCGTCCCTTGCAAGTGCTGCATGAATAGAACTCCCGGTCTCACTAGCAACCGGTGCCACTTTCTCCTTAACTGTAGGAGGAGCCACCTCAGTATTCACTGTTTTCCTCAAACGACGTGCCGCTCCTCGGATCATGGGTTCCATCTGGTAAGATCGATAGTCACAAATAATATAATTGTAACATAAGCAAGCTAACTAAAGGAACCATCATGTAATTTGAGAACATTTTCGAAAGCCGATAAAGTATAAAAAATTCGATTTTTTGCCAAGTGTGAGAACGGATGGCTCAGAACACAACCCAAGATTCATTCTAGCATACATTAGTGTGAATCATCTATGTTCTGTACATATGGTGTAGTATATATTCTTATCGTATCTAGTATCTGAAGAATGTAACAGAATCAACATGAACTCACATAATGTAATACTAAGACATCATCTACTACTATATAAGATATAGTGATAGGTTGTCATATCATCATTGTCGAGGGATGAGGGTAGGAGGACAGTCAACTTTATCTACGGCTACATAGTTTCTGTCTCGCCAGTCGAATGGCTGCAGGGACTATGTCCTGATCACCATGTCGTACCGTAGATTAATGTAAATGGAGCTGGAACTGGAGCCAAAATACAGTACTACTTCACCATGTCGTACCATTTTACTCTCTCTCTCTCTCTATCCTTCCCCCCCCTCCGGCGCTCTCACTCTCTCCGGCGCTCTCACACTACTAATTCCTATGTGTTTTAAGTGTGAGAACGGATGGCTCAGAACACAACCCAAAATTCGTTCTAGCATACATTAGTGTGAATCATCTATATTCTGTATACATATGGTGTAGTATATGTTCTTATCGTATCTAGTATCTGAAGGATATAACAGAATCAAGATGAACTCACATAATGTAATACTAAGACATCATCTACTACTATATAAGATATAGTGATAGGTTGTCGTATCATCATTGTCGAGGGATGAGGGTCGAAGGACAGTCAACTTTATCTACGGCTACATAGTTTCTGCCTCGCCAGTCGAATGGCTGCAGGGACTATGTCCTGATCACCATGTCGTACCGTAGATTAATACAAATGGAGCTGGAAATATCCGTCGCTAACCGGTCACTAGTCCGTCGCTAACTGAGATTGTCACATACACATATGTATATCACAGCTATATGTATAGATATACATCTATATAGAAGCACACAACTGATAGAACTCGCACTGTCCTTGAGACAGTGAACATATACACCATGAATCCAAACCCCATATTCATATTTACTATTCCAAACACCACCAAACTAATGGATAACACCCAATATGGATAACACATTATTTAGCCAATAATAAACTCAGATGAATTTGAGAAGCAAAGCCCCCCGCCGCCCCCGACCAAAGCCCGCCACCCCAAGCCCGCCGCCCAGTAGTTCGATTGCATATATATATGAAGAGTGCTCATGGCTGTGCGTCGGTTGCATATACCCCCGACGCCCCTACCCCAAGCCCGCCGCCCAGCCCCCGACGCCCCCGCCCCAAGCCAGCCGCCCAGCCCCCGACGCCCCCGTCCCAAGCCCGCCGCCCAGCCCCCGACGCCCCTGCCCCAAGCCCACCGCCCAGCCCCCGACCCAAGCCAGCCGCCCAGCCCCCGACGCCCCAGCCCCAAGCCCGCCGCCCAGCCCCCGACGCCCCCGCCCCAAGCCCACCGCTATGTCCCCGACCCAAGCCAGCCGCCCAGCCCCCGACGCCCCAGCCCCAAGCCCGCCGCCCAGCCCCCGACGCCCCCGCCACAAGCCTACCGCCCAGCCCCCGACCCAAGCCAGCCGTCCAGCCCCCGACGCCCCAGCCCCAAGCCCATCGGCCAGCCCCCGCCGCCCCCGCCCCAAGCCCGTCGCCCCCGCTGCCCCTATACGATACCGCGAGAGAGAGAGAGAAATAGAGAGATCGAGAGAGAGAGAGAGGGGATTACCTTCGGGAGAGAGAGATGAGAGGAGAGGACGCTGACGCCGACACCGACGCCGATCACCGAAGCCGCGGGAGAGAGAGAGAGAGAGGAGAGAGAGTGAATTTGGGGGGAATGCGAAAAGTTCCCTCCGCCGTTTTATTTAAAGTCTGGAACGTATATTTAGCGACGGACTCGCGACGGCTTATAGCCCGACGCCCGGTAGTCGCAATTATTGATACTTGCCGACTGAATATCCGTCGCTACGTAGTCGAAAGAAATGTCCCGCCAATTCTCTACACAATTCCCGCCAAATAATCGACTGAGTAGCGACGACTGGCCTTCCGTCGCTATATCTCCGACACCCTACGACGGATGTGCGACCTCCCCCCCCTAAAATTAAAATTAAAAAATGTAAAGGCGTGTGGTCGGTAATCAGTCGGCGAGCGGCCACGAAGCCGTCGCTAACGCCGACTGAAAATTTCCGTCGCTAATATTCCGTCGCTAATTTACTGTATTTTGATAGTGTGGATAAAGAGATATCAGGCCGTCTCTTGAGGGTAAACTTGTAGACGCCCAAAATTATACACTGAAACCAGGCTGGCACAGGGCCTTTAATGTGTAGCCAGAAGCACATGTAACTACATTATGTGAGTAAAAAGAATTTCAGCTATGATGTAGAATTCAAGGCTTAGTCCATTCTTGTATTATATTCTGTTATTTGATCCATGCGGAAAGAGTCAAGTCGTCAGCGACATCTCTCCTAATGCATGATGGACAGTTACTGTGGGGAACACTTATACCCATATATAGAGATATGTGGAGGATTGTTGGAGTTTTTTGGCCTTTTTTTTAGAAACTTTAGTCCCACATCGGATAGGCCAAAGAAGTTGTATCTCTATATATTAGCTATGCTAGTTTAGAGGTGCACATGTGGTGTGGAGGTGTACATGGGTGTGCCATGTGGGGTTATTTTTCTAATAGAAAAATGCTAAATCAACAATTAAAAGCATTGATGCTTTTTGCTCTTGGAAAATTTATTTTCATGGGAGCTAAGCCTCGTAGAGGCTTAGCGACTCGGACTCGGGCTCATGGGCTCATGAGGTGTAATGTGACGTTTTGTTGGCGCACTTTACACTTAGCACGTCAGCATCGTCGCTAGGCGTATAATGCACTTTAGTTGCGCTCGTTGCGCGAGCCACTTGCACGGCCTAGGTTGCGCGACCAGGGTGCGCACCAGGTTGCACGCAGGTTGCGCCAGGTTGCGCGCAAGCTGCGCACAGGTTGCGCCAGGTTGCACGCAGGCTGCGCACAGGTTGTGCCAGGTTGCGCGAGTGACGCAATGTGCGCGTTGTGCGTGTGGCGCAAGGTGTGCAAGGCGCGCAAGGCGTGTGGCGCAAGTGGCTCTGTGCGCAAGGTGCAAGGCGCGCGGGTTGCTAGAGTGGCGCAACTTGCTTCAGATCGTACCTGTGCATGATCTGAGCGGTTACTGCACGTTCGGAGTGGTTATTACCACGTCCCGAATGTTGTGCTAACCGGGCAGTTGCTACTCGGGCCTCTATAAGGTCTCTTATCTCTCACAGGCATATACAATACACAGAACATATTCAGAGAGTTACGAAAGTTTACAAGTGTTTCTTAACACGAGTAAACACAGAGCCTGTCAGAAAGAAGAGAAACTTTGTACAAGCGTTGCTTTTGCACGGGAGTCCGTGTACGATCCGAGGAGTCAGAAGAGCAGAAGTGTTCCAAAGTTCTCCGACGAACTTGCTGGTTCCTGGAAGCTATTCGTGTGGGGCGAATATAGCTTGGAGCAACGGAGATCATTCACCCCAGCAGACTATCTTCCATCTTTCGCCTGTCATCTTCTTCGCTGCTGTGATTACGAAATCTTCTTACATTCTCGTATATCATATGCTGTTGTGGATTACGAAATCTTTTTAGATTCTCGTAATATAATAACGAGATCTTCTTAGATCTTCGTTATACTTGCGCAACCTTCCTAGAAGTGTTGCGTTGGAACATTGTTCTTACAATTGTTTCATATTCATAGTTTTCCATCGAAAAATTGTGCCCCGGCACTAACAGCAACAACTTTTTTCTAAACTCACACTTGAATTAGAGATTCTCTAATATTATTTAGAAGGATCTTCCTTTCGCTTCTTTATTGGTTAGTTTTACACTTTTTGCATTATGTTTCAATGCATTTGTTCAGATGTTTCAATACACTTGTTCTGTGCGAGTATCAAGGACTAACCTGGCATTGATGTCTCAATCTGCTCTTCACCACTTATCTTCAATATTTTACCTCCGCATCTACCTTTCAATAATCCCAAGATCTTTGAAGTCACAAAGAAGGCTCATATGCTCGGAAAATCACATGAAACCTCTGAAGTGTGCAAATAAGCGGGCGTTGCCGTCCAGCTGCAGGAATCAAGCTACAAACCTGATGCAAAATGAGACCTGCGAAGCTGAGAAGTAAAGAGTCGAAGCCTAATTTTGAGATGTTTCAAGTACTATTCTATATGAAACTAAAAAGTTGCAAACAAAATTTATACTGAACTTCAGTCACACCTGCAGCCTGTAGGCATCCATCAATGCAACGTGAAACTTTTATCCTGCAAACAGTGGGCATTTGAGTGATCGCTAGGGCAAGATGAAAGAAACAAACAGAAAGCATATTCCACCATAAGAAAATTTGTTGGCAAGCACACAATAGACAGATATTAGGTTCTCCCCCAACAAATTAGAAGAGACTACATCAAAGAGATTCATCCCTTAGGTTGCTAGTATATCCAATATAAAGATATCCATCAGAGAAAAAAAGAAGAAGAAATTATTGCAGGAAAATCTCGACATGTTTTGCCTTATTTGATTGTTTTCCAGAACAGTCCTAACAAAGATGCAAAAGATTAAAGTTTGGACTTGTACAGAAGAACAAAAGGTGGTTAGCTTTAAGAACAACAGCTATTTTGATCGACTTCCAGTCATGTTGCATCAGCATGGCTCTCTCCTTTTGATCCTTCTGCTACTTGGCGCTCTTCAACTTCTTTAATCTGCTTCAGGATGTCTTCCTTTTGGGCCACCAAGGCTTCCACCTTAGCATCAATCTTTTCCAGCTTCTGCTTCAATTTAGTGACATCCTTGGTCTTAGTCTTCGTCTTCTTCTCCTTCTCATCTAGCTTCCTCTTCTTCTCACCCTTACCTTTCTTTTTGTCTTTCTTTTCTTTCCCATTGTCTTCATTGTCATCTCCTTCCTCTTTGATAGTCGTAATATCCCTTGTTGTTTCAACCTTAGATGAACCATCTTCATCTTCTTCCTGACTCTTATCCTTCTTCTTCTTTTCCTTCTTTTCCTTCTTTTCGCCTTTTTTATCTTCTTCCTTGTCCTCCTCTTTCTCCTGCAACTCTTCGTCGTCTTTGTCCTTGCTCTTCTTTTTCTTCTCCTTTTTCTCTCCATCTTTGTCCTTCTCGTGTTTTTCCTTCTCCTTGTGTTTTACATCACCATCCTTCACTTCCTCCTTTGAGTCCTTATCTTTGTGTTTCTTCTTGCCCTTCACCTCTTCACTTTTTTTCTCTTCTTTCTTGTTATCTTCTTTCTTTACTCCTGATTCTTTATCTTCACCCTCACTCTTCTTCTCTTTCTTTCCTCCATCTTTGTCCTTGTGTTTCTTGTCTTCCTTCGGCAATACATCTCCATCCTTCTCCTCTTCCTTCGAGTCTTTATCTTTCTTCTTCTTTTTGTCCTTCGACTCTCCATCTTTCTTCTCCTCCTTTTCACCTTCTTTATCTTCTTCCTTGACCTCCTCTTTCTCCCGCAACTCTTCTTCGTCTTTGTCCTTGCTCTTCTTTTTCTTCTCCTTTTTCTCTCCATCTTTGTCCTTCTCCTTGTGTTTTACATCACCATCCTTCACTTCCTCCTTTGAGTCCTTATCTTTGTGTTTCTTCTTGCCCTTCACCTCTTCACTTTTTTTCTCTTCTTCCTTATGAGCTTCTTTCTTTACTCCTGATTCTTTATCTTCACCCTCACCCTTCTTCTTCTTCTCTTTCTTTCCTCCATCTTTGTCCTTGTGTTTCTTGTCTTCCTTCACCGATACATCTCCATCCTTCTCTTCTTCCTTTGAGTCTTCATCTTTCTTCTTCTTTTTGTCCTTCGACTCTCCATCTTTTTTCTTCTCCTTCTCCTTGATCTCTTCCTCTACATTATGGTTCTCAGATTTCAAATCTCCATCTTTGACCTTCTTGCCATCCTCTGAATCTACACCTTTACCCTTCTTCACCTTTGCCTTGTCCTTTTTTCCTAACTCGCCCTCTTCTTCCTCGTCCTCTAGATCTTTAGGTTTCTCACTTTTCTTCTCCTTTTCCTTTTTCTTCTCATCTTTGTTCCCTTTCTCTGTCGCCTCAGCTTCTCCATCTATCTCTTCCTCCAACGTCTCATGCTTTCCCTTTTTATCTTTTTGTTTTTTGACCTTCTTCCCACTTTTTTCATCGTCTTCCTCTTGCTTCACTTTCTCTTTCACAACAGATTTTGTCTTCAATTCAACTTCAACATCTTTACTCTCTTTTTCTGCAGAATGTTCTTTTTCTTTGCTTACAAGCTTGAGCTGAAACTCCTCTTTTAATTCCTGCACAGGTTTCTCATTAGTTGAGCTGCATATTTCTTCCATGTGAATTTTTGCCTTGTATTCAAGTCGCTCTTATGTTTTTTCCAGAATCTTCAGATTTCCTGGAAGTAGCAAAGGACAACTGAATAAGTTCTCAGACATCAAGATTTATAATAAAACATAAACATATCCACGTGTCAGCAACAATAATCATAAAAGTGGACGCCAACTTTGAAGATAATCTCAACTGTATAGCACTATTCTTTGATTTATGTACAGTAGGATTTTGATGGATTCACAGAGCAAGTACAGGCAATATGTTCCCAATGTTGTGTCAACAGTTTGCCTTGCCTTTAATCTGCCATTACTTTTTACTATCAAGGTTTCTAACCCCAAAATCTTCGAATATTCAACTATTTTTTTAACCAAAAATAACATTTATTGATAGGAAAATAGTTGGGTGGGAGAGGGTCAATTATTCAACTGTTGAGCACAATACTCCAAAGAGTCCAAACAAACATTTTTCTAACTCCAGGCCAATAATTAAACAAACAAGGCTCAACCATCACGAAGACTACGAAGACTAAACTCTCAACTAAGAGCATAAATACTCTGAAGCAATGCAGCAGAATGCCCAACAAATAGTTTTTGTCTATGTAAAAGAAGACCACAAAAAATGGTTGCATGTCCATATCCTATCCATGTTGGACAAAGCATCAGGCACGTCATTGAGACACCAAAACTATACATCAATGCAACAAAATCATTGTTGCATCCGTGTTGACATGTGCAGGATGTGTCATGCAGAACTCCATGTGATACAAGCTTTTGCAAGCATTGACTACAACGAGGAGTATGGAAGAAGGTTATGACACTCAAATGAGCAGGCATTTAAAAGTTTCACCATCTTCAGCAACTTCTTAAACAAATACTAAAGTGGGAATTTCTTCACTGACATTGCCTTACAGGAGGGAAAAAAAGGTTGAAGATCAAAACTCGAGGATTACTTTTTGAAGAATGTCAGTGTGTAAAAAGAAGTAGCAGAATGTCCAGGCTTCCATATTTCCCGAGATAAGACATCTATTAAACATTTGGGAGCTAATGCTAGGTGACTAACATATTCAGTTTCCAAAGAAGGTGCAAATGGTATCTTCAGGATGGAATGCATGACCTTGTCATTTGCAGGTAAATTAAATTACTCATATCTGACCTCAAAGGTACAGAAGGGGATTCTTAGGCAATTTTTATGTGGTGAAAAATAAAGAAGCAGCCTATCTTTAGTTAACTGGGTAGTGGGAACAGATAGAGACTTTGGATCTCGAAGACGTATTTAATTTTGAATATTTACGAGAACAAGCAGTAGATCTATTCTAGGATGGTCGTTGACATGTATCAAGCAAACGATGTGATACTGAAACGGGCCAGTTGCACCAATGCTCACCGACAAGAATCAAGCAAATGCTCTGATACTGAAACGGCCCAGTTTCTCCTGCACATGGATAACAGCTACTAAAGGTGCTAATCGGATTAGATAAGACCTACCAAGGGCTGTTGGTGACGCTAAAATAAGGGTTAATGGAGATACTTGATTGTAGGATGGAACCCATTGGCAATTACATGGGCAAAAGTAACCACCTATTGCAGCCAAAAACTGAACCTCAAATTGTGATCTTCCAAGGTTCATATCTATTGAAATGAGTCTAATATCTCAGATAATTTTATTGAGGGCTACTGCCTACTACTTATAGAGGGTCCAACCCCTCTTCATATTACATCTAACCGATGTGGGACTAAAGTCCCTTATTTACTCTCAACACTCCCCCTCAAGATGGGCGATAGATATTAATCATCCCCATCTTGTTACATAGCTTTGACAGACTCAATGAACTAAGACCCTTAGTCAGACAGTATGCCACTTGTTCTTCTGAGCGAACATAATCAATCTTCAGTATCCCTTGTTCCAGCTTTTCCTTGATGAAGAATCGATCGATCTCGATGTGCTTCGTTCTGTCGTGCTGAACCGGATTGTTCGCTATACTTATCGCAGCTTGACTATCGCTCAGAAGGCGCAATGGTGTCCCCTTGTCTAGCTTCAACTCTATCAGCAGCGCCTTTACCCATAGCAATTCTGATACTCCTAGAGCCATTGCTCTGTATTCTGCTTCAGCTGTCGACCGTGCTACCACTGACTGTTTCTTGCTTCTCCATGAAACCAGGTTTCCTCCTACAAAAACACAGTACCCTGTGGTAGACCTTCTGTCGTCTATGCAGCTTGCCCAGTCTGCATCGCAGTATCCCTCAACATCTGTGCATCCATTCTTCTTGAACCACAGTCCTTTTCCCGGCGTCCCTTTCAGATATCTTAGGATCTGAAATACTGCATCCATATGACCCGTTCTTGGATCATGCATATAGCGGCTTACAACACTTACTGCAAATGAGATATCAGGACGAGTATGCCCTAGATAAATCAGTCTGCCTACTAGCCTTTGATACCTTTCGCGATCAACAGGCTTTCCTGCTTCTGCTCCCATCTTGCACTTCTGGTCAATTGGAGTGACTGCTGCTCGGCATCCCAGCATTCCTGTCTCCTTCAGCAGATCTAGTGCATATTTCCTTTGTGAGAGAACAATTCCTTGTTCACCATCACACACCTCGATACCCAAAAAGTATCTCATCTCTCCCAGGTCCTTCACTTCAAACTCTTTGGCGAGTTTCGTCTTCAGTTTAGTGATCTCAACTACATCGTCACCTGTGATCACTATATCATCTACATATACAGCAAGTATAGTAATGTGGCCCCTTGCATGCTGGAGGAAGACAGTATGATCTGCATTTGTCTGATGGTACCCCATGCCAGTGACAGCCCTTCTGAATCTGTCAAACCAGGCTCGAGGAGATTGCTTCAGCCCGTACAGCGACTTCTTCAGTTTGTACACTTTTCCATGTGACGTTCCTTCACCTGAATCTGACACAGAGTAGCACCCCGGAGGAGTCTCCATGTATACTTCTTCTTGTAGGTCTCTATGAAGAAATGCGTTCTTTACGTCTAACTGGTGTAGCTTCCACCCATAGTTTGCTATAATGGAGACCAGTGTTCTTACGGTACTCATCTTCGCTACTGGGACAAAAGTCTCATCATAGTCGATACCATATGTCTGGGTATAGCCTTTTGCAACCAGTCTCGCCTTGTATCGTTCAACTTTTCCTTCTGGTGTCTCCTTCACTGTGTAAACCCATTTGCATCCCACAGCTTTCTTCCCTTCAGGTAATGGCACCAGCTCCCATGTCTTATTTTTCTCTAGTGCCCCAAGTTCTTCCATCATTGCGGCTTTCCATCTTGGGTCCTTCTTTGCTTCCTGCCAATTCTTAGGTAAAGAAGTGGAGTCTAACGAAGTGAGGAATGTTTGATAAGTCAGAGAAATATTAGAATAAGATAGGTAGTTGGCGATATCATGTTCATAATCTTTATAACGAATAGGAGCCTTTCCCGCATTAATGCGAGAAGACCTCCTTAAGGGAGCAATGGGTGGTGGAGAAAGCATACCATCCGAATCGGAGAGATCCGCTTCCGAATCCGAGCGATCCGGTGCGGGAGTAACATCTTCAGGAGTCGGGGCAGGAGTAGACGAGGGACTTGGCACTATAGGCACAGGGTACGGCACAGTACTGGACCTCTGCTGTCTTCTTCTGTAAACTTGGAGCTCCTTTTCCCTTGTCAGCTTCTCCCCCTGCGTAATGTACGTATTGTCTTCTTCATCCTCCGTATCAGTATCATTGATGCTTTCTCCCCCTTTCTGCCAGTTTGTCATGACAGGACAAGGTACCGATCCGACAACTATGTTTTGGCGTACTACCTCCCCCTCACGTCTAACACCTGCTGTGTGAGGCGTGTTCCCAAACGCAGAACCGTCGTCCGAACCATAATAAGGTTCCAGCTCTCTGAATGTAACGTCCATGCTTACAAACAGCTTCCGTTCAACCGGGCTCCAGCATACGTAACCCTTTTGTGTCCCGGTGTACCCAACAAAGACACACTTAAGTGCTCGAGGATCCAGCTTACCAACACCAGGCCTGTTATCGTGTACGAAGCATACGCAACCAAATACTTTCGGAGGAACGGTGTACGCAGTTGTCCCCGTGAGCATTTCCAAAGGCGTCTTCCAGTCCAGTAATTGAGAGGGCATCCTGTTGATGAGATAAGAGGCTGTCAAGACAGCCTGCCCCCACAAAAATTTAGGGACATTCATAGCCAGCATCATCGTCCGAGCTACCTCCAGCAGGTGCCTATTTTTTCGTTCGGCAACACCATTTTGAGCCGGTGTATATGCACAAGAGGTTTGATGTAGTATACCATGAGAGGATAAATACGCAGCAAATCTCTTATGGGTATATTCCGTCCCATTATCCGACCGGAAATATTTAACACGAGCATTATACTGTGTCTTCACCCGTTGATGGAGGCTTTGAAATGCCTCAAAAACATCACTTTTATTCTTCAGCAGGTAGACCCACGTTACGCGGATAGAGCAGTCAATAAAAGTAACAAACCATCTATAACCGTTAACACCGTTTGTAGGACAAGGGCCCCACACATCGGAATGAATCATATCAAAAGCAGCAGAACATCGATGCCCAGAATGCACATAGGAGCTTCTGGTATGTTTTCCCAACTCACAAGCATCACAAACTAACAACTCTTTATTTGCTTTTTGATATAAGGACGGATACAGTCGACTAATAACGGGAAAAGAAGAATGTCCTACACGCTGATGGTGAAGGAGCAGCTCGGCTTCGACACTTCGACTTCGGACTTCCGGTTGGACGTCTGCAACCAAAGATGCCAGTGCTCTATCCAGACCGTTCATGTCCAAGTACCATAGACCCTTATGCCATGTGCCAGTGCCTAGTCGTCTCCCCGTTCCATTCTCCTGAAAAGTTACCTTAGGAATATCAAAGGAAACAATACAGTTTAGATCAAGGATAATGGCGCTAATGGAAATAAGATTGACAGGAAAGGAAGGAGCATGTAAGACATTAGATAGAGTGATGGAAGGAGTGCAATCAACAGTGCCTTTACCCGTAACAGGCCTGGAGGTACCATCAGCAGTCTGAATGCTTTCTGGCGGCGTTAGAGTAGAGTATTCCCGGAACTCTCCTCGGGATCCCGTGACATGGCAAGATGCCCCAGAGTCCATAATCCAAGCTGGCTGAGAGACAGATGCAAGAGCATGCGGAGGTATACCGGCACTGGTTTGGGAGAAGTAAGTGCAGTAATCTCCTGTAGTGGACGGCGCCCCAGGAATGACTTGTCTTTCACCAGAACCAAGCTTTGAGCCGCGCATCTTCTCGAGAACTTCTCTCTCAAATGGAGTGATGTCCGCCAGCTGATTGTCCCCACCTTCATCCGCCAGATGCGCCTTGTTGCCTCCAGAGTAAGTGCCCCTTCCACCACCGTAGCTGCCTTGACCACCTCGTCGTCCACCGCGACCACGACCCCGACCATTCGAGGGAGTCCGTGTCGGTTTTGGGCAAAAGCGGATGTAATGTCCTGTGTCACCACAGTTGTGGCAAACGCCTCCCGTAGAAGGAGGCTGTGTGAAAGTGGCAAGAGCAGATGTGTCAACTCCGGCCTGCTCCCCCTGGGAGATACCCTTGGTAGGCATCAGCTTCAACCGTGCTTCTTCTTGTGCCATGGCAGCTATGGCGTCTTCTAATGTCGGCAGCGTCGGTTGTGCGAGAAGTACATTCCGCCGTTGCTCAAACGCTGGGTTGAGCCCCTTCAAAAACTTAATCATCCGTTGCCGCGAGATATAATCCAGAAATTTCTGAAAATATTTTGCAAAGGCCGGTTCAACCTGAGCATTCTCCATGCCAAGAGGATCATAATGGTCAAGATCAGACCAGTACTTCTTCAACAAGGCAGCGTACTCAGAGATGGTACGATCGTCTTGGATTACCTTATCGAGCTCATCTTGCAGTTGGAAGCCACACATGGGGTTACCCGAACCGGAGTACATGTCTTTCAACGTTCTCCAGATATCAGCAGCTCCCTCCATTGCTTCAACGTTACCCGACACTTGGTCGGTCAAAGAGGCTGTCAACCAACCAGCCACGACATTGTAGACAATGTCCCATACAGCAAACTCCTTCGAGGAGTGATCGACAGGGGCCTTGGTGTGGCCATCTACATAACCAACCAAGCCACGTCCCTTCAGCATCCGCATCGCCTGTCGCGACCATTTCAAGTAGTTGGTCGTGCCTTCCAACTTCGTCTCCAGTTTGTCCAACTTTCCCATTTTGTACGGTGACGGATCCACATCAGTATGGGTCACGCGTGGGGTTGCCTCCGGTAATCTCTTGGTCAGGAGATCCTCGACCAGGGCCTTCATTTCTTCTGCTGTCAACTTCCCATAGATGGAATCCATGACTTCTTCAACTGCAATCAGTGAGGTGTTGTTGTTTCCTGAGTCATCTTCTTTGGAGTCGTCTTCGTCTTAGTCAGCTACCGGGGGAAACAACAAAATGAGATCCCTCACTGATATGTCGTAGTTTATACGACCAACTAGAACCGCGTCATGATAACGCGTTCGGACGGCTCAAGGATAACCAACGTAGTTGTGCCTCCTTGCATGAGACAAACCAGAGGTATACCAGCCGTGCAGAAACGATTGTAAAGACAACGTTTCTGAGATACGAAAATCTAAAGAGATTTCGTATTCGTAGTAGAGCTTCTAAAAAGAAGGTACTGATTCTCGAAGGCAACAACAGAGAGCTTCTAAAGAGAAGGAAATCTGTTTTTTTCTTTTCTTTTTTTTTCTTTTTTTTCAGAACAGCGAAAACCCTAAAAAGGGCGGCTGTAGCCCTAAAAAGGGCGGCGCGGGGGGGGGGGGGGTTACTGCTGGATGGGGGGGGGCGGTTTACTGCTGGATGGGCAAGGGGGGCGGGGTGCTGCTGAGAGGGAGGAGGAGGGGGGGGTCGGCGGGGGGGGGGGGTCGGCGACAGGGGGGGAGGGGAGGGGAGGGTCGGCAGGTGCTGGATGGGCAGGGGGGGCGGGGTCGGCAGGAGTGGGGGGGGGGGGGGGGTCGGCGGCCTGGAGTGGGGGGGGGGGGGGCAGCAGGGAGTGGGGGGGGAGCGGCAGGGAGTGGGGGCTCGGTGGCCTTGGAGAAGGCTGGAGGGGGGTCGGCGGCTTGGGGGGGAAGGGGAATTTTTTTTTTTTTTTTGTGAAGAGAGAGAGAGAGTTATGGCTCTGATACCATATTGAAATGAGTCTAATATCTCAGATAATTTTATTGAGGGCTACTGCCTACTACTTATAGAGGGTCCAACCTCTCTTCATATTACATCTAACCGATGTGGGACTAAAGTCCCTTATTTACTCTCAACAATATCTTTGTTTGATACATAGACCAGCAAGATATTTCTTAGAATTCCTATGACCCATTAAGAGGTTTCACACAAGCTCTTATGACATGTAAAGCATTAGTCTTATATTCATAAAAGGGGATACTCATTCTTGGATAATGTGGACTCCCTCGTACTAGAAGTCTTCAAGTTACCAAGAAAGACTCCCCATTTTGGAGGCTTACTCGCCACAACATTGAACTAAAAATTGCATAGGCAATTATTTTGAATTAAGTGGAAAGCAGCTGGAGTCTCAATGAGTGGAGAGATCAAGACATAGGAACATCTCTGCATCAGGTGTCATCCGAGATGATTGGCAGACCACCGGCAGCTGGTTCAAACCATTAATTGTTGGAAGCATCACTGTTGCTGAACTAGTGGGACCTGGAAGGTTTGTACTGTGCATGTCATAGCAAGGTAGTCAAAGGCGCAAGGCGCACTCGAAGCGCAAAGGGTCCATATCGCCCGAGGCGCAAGGTGCGCGTCCGAATGAAGTGAGGCACAAAATAAAAAATAATAAAAATATACATAAATAAATAAATAAATTAGTTCACGTAAGAAATAAAACCAAATAATATATTAAAATCAACAAAAACATGTTAACATAACCAAGTGAACTAGCAGAACAACAATAGCACTCAACAAAACTAATAAGAATTTGTATTTTTCCTACCGCATTTTTAGTAAATTTTAGTTTTTCAGTTCAATTGTAGCCAACTTTGGCAACCATGGAAAGGGTTACCTCCCTCCCACTTGTATGAGGTAAGGACTATCTCCATGCCTCAATTTTTTTTGTAAAAAATAAAAAGTGTACAAGGCGCGCCTAGGCGCACATTTTCTTGGTTGCGCCTTGCTAAAAGGCGCACCTGAGGCGCGCCTTGGGTGCGCCTGGAGAAAGGAGCCTCGTCCAGTGAAGTGTGAGGCGCATATGTTATGCCTTGCTCCGAGGCGCGCCTTTGACTACCATGTGTCATAGATCACAAACTATTAGAGTTTGGTACGAGACACATGATATATCATTGGCAGCATGGTTGGAAGCTACAACCTGATGGGCTGAGACAAAATATGGAATAATGTGTGCCCGCGCTAGCTGGATTTAGAAGGTATCAAGAAAGTTATCAAGATGCAGATTGACTTGCCAACTATGTTAATATTCACAGAAGAAGACTGCCATATCAATTTGTTCATAGCTCAAACTCATAGCCGCAAAGATCTATACAAGGAAGAATGAGGCTGTTGAGGATCTTGTGAAGTTCCATACCTGCCATCATTTCTTAGGTTGTCTTGTCTACATCTTTAAATTGTGTAAAATGTATGTTGCATGGACACAAATATGACACACAACAAAGACAAGTTATTGGTTTTGGTGTGTTCTATTGTTATTTTGGAGAGTGTATGTCTTGTCTGATAAATGTTCGTCAAAACGAGACACATCACCAGTTTTTGGAGCGTCCGTGCTCCCTAGCATAAAACCCTTTTGACTTAATTAACTATAGTGTGCTGCTGTTCACTCACCCGAAAGCAGGTAACTAATTTTTTGTTCTGCAATTTATGTCCCCAGATTTATTTTTGCTTCATCACTAACTTGTATACTCTATAATCTTTGAGTTTCTACTTAGAAATACACCTGAAATGCGGTTATAAACTTATACATAGGAGGAAGCTGATTGCCAAAAGTATCATACATAAAGAAGAAACCTTCTATCCTTGGGTAGCCATCATTTTCTCTTCTCCTAAGAGACCAAAAGTATCGCATATTTTCCAAGGAACTAATGGGAGAGAAAAGATGCAGAGATAGAGAGAGAGATGTATTATGAGTTCAGAATGATGATGGTATACCATCAGTTCTCTTCTCAGAAAGAAAGATAAAGGTGGAGAGGACACATCGGGAAAAGGTTGGTCAACATGTTTGTTATATCCTGTGGCGTTGCTCCTAGTGGTCCACGTCAGCAGCGAAGCTACACATGGCACAATATAAGGTGCATGCGGAACATATAGTAAGGTATATAAGGACTTGCGTTTTGCTCCAATACAACCCCTGGCGTGGCCTTTTTTACCTACAAAAGGAAATATTATTTCCCAACCATACAGCATTAATAGATACAGCATCAGCATTAACAGATACAACATATCAGTCATAAGATACACTAGGGTAATTTTTCTTACACTAGGATAATTGTGGCATAACACAACCCCCCCCCCCCCCCCCCCCCCCCCCCCCACCCCCCCCCAAAAAAAAAAAAAAAAACACACACACACACACACCCCTCTTTGTTCCTATGCACCATTTCAGATGGCCAACCTATGATACTTGAACCAACCGAGCTGATGTAGGTCCCAACCGAACTGGTTGGCCGCAAATTCGGTTCAAAGGTCTAAACCAAAAGTTGGTATGGCAGATCCTCAATCAAACCCGCACCAATCGAAATGGGTTAAAACTAGCAAAAATTATAGAAGAATATGGGAAGTAGGCTACCATAAATTCCGGTCACAGTTGACCATAATTATGTTCAAGTTAGAATATTGGGTCAACACTAGTCACCAGTTTTGGTGTATTTTAGGATTAGTTGAGAATAAATTTCAGAAAATTTATTGTACAGATAATAATTTCTATGAAATTGGTTAAAAGGTAAAAAGTTTTGGAAAATTACGGAAAAAGATAAACATAGCCAGACGATCTGGCAGAAAACGAGCATGCTTACTTTCAGCCAAACCATCCGGCGGAAATTGGACATGTCCAATATCCGCCAGACCGTCTAACGAAAATTGAACATTTGGTTTTGTTTGGTTTATTGAAAGTTTTGGTTGGTTTTCGTTGGTCTATTTTTATTATGATTTTGGTTTGGTTTTTTTGTGATTGATTTTGATGTTGGTTTTTTTGGTAGTTGGTTGGTTTTTTATTTTGGTTTGTTTTCTTTCTTTCTGAATGATAGATATTGTGAAGGAAATGAGAAAATTTTAGAGAAGAGGGGATTGCTTGGTTTGATAATTACATGCATTAATTTATAGGGCTGTGGTAGCCGTTGTAAATGAACGATGGAATTGGAACAATGAAAAAAATCTTAGCAACGATTAAAAACTAGCCCACCTCAACCCAAAAAACAAACCTAAACCAAACAACTAAAGAACCAAACTAAAAAACCAAAAGTAATAAAGGAAAGAAAACAAACCAAACTAAAAAACCAAAAGTAATAAAGGAAAGAAAACAAACCAAAATAAAAAACTCAACCCAAAAAACAAACCTAAACCAAACAACTAAAGAACCAAACTAAAAAACCAAAAGTAATAAAGGAAAGAAAACAAACCAAAATAAAAAATCAACCAACTATCAAAAAAACCAACACCAAAATCAATCAAAACCAAAAAAACCAAACCAAAATAAAATCCAACCAAAACCATAATAAAAATAAACCAACGAAAACCAACCCAAACTTTCAATAAACCAAACAAAACCAAACGTTCAATTTCAGCCAGACGGTTTGGCGAAAATCGCCAAATTGAATTTCCTTCAGACGGTCTAGCTGAAAGTGAGAATGCTCGTTTTCCGCCAGACTGTCTGGCTATGTTTATCTTTCCTCCTAATTTTCCAAAACTGTTTACCTTTTAACCAATTTCATAGAAATTATTATCTGTACAGTAAATTTTTTGAATAAATTTCAAGTATCTATAGTAGATTGATTCAGTAGATTTAGTAAATCTTTTAGACTGATTTAGTATATTTAGTGAAGATTGTTTCTATTTTTATAGATTGAGTCAAGTTTCAAATAGTTATATCATTCATTTATTCATTTAGTATAAATAAGAATAATAGCTTCATTGGAGAAGATGATGGTTTTCTTTCAAATTATAATTCTCTTATTTGGGAGTAGCCACCATCTCTCTTTTTCTCCCACCATCTCCATGCCTACAACTAATTTTAGCATGGTATCAAAGCATCCCAACTTACTTTACTCTTCATCTACTTCTTTTCTTAGTTTGCACCATTCGTTGGTACTGGCTCATATCCATCACCACCCCGCATCATCTGCTATTTCTATGCAATGTTGTAAAAGGCGCTAGGTGCTAGTCGAACGGGCACCGGACGCCTAGCCCGTCTAGACGGCGGCCTAGAACTAGGCGGTTCAAAAAAAACCAAAAAACCTGCTGGAAATTGCGGAAAAAGTCCATAAAATCCAAAAACATGAATAGTTGGACGTCAGAGGACACAAGGCATGCGCCTAGGCGGACATCGGACGAACACCAGATACCTAGCGCCTAGGCACCACCTAGGCCGATTTTTAGAATAGTATTTCTATGTCCTAGTTGTTGTTGTTGAATCTTCTCTCCCTGCCTCATCGTACTGTTAGTTGTTACAGCTGTTGTACCGCATTTAAAAGCCAGAAGAGGAAGAGGGGGCGGAAGCGGGGGCGGGAGCAGGGAATGCGACTACCTAGAAGAGTTTAAAGTTGGGAGCGTGCGCTAATAAAAAAAATTATGTATATTAATTATTGTTATCAAAACTTATAAATATCTTAATATTTATTAGAATTTATAAAGTTCAGTTCGAAGTTAAAGAGAGATCATTCGCATGTTGATTTTTTATGATGTCAAGATAAATAATTTTTATTTTCTTGGTACTTCGATAAATGTGTATTGCAAATCTTCTAACTTTCTCCAAAAATTTATGTCCTCTTTTAAAATTATGGTCATATTATGGGAAGCGCTCATGTTGTCGGAGAAACATGCTCCCGTAGCTGGAGAAATGAGCTTCCGTCATCGGAAAAACGAGCACCCAACAAGCTCCCAAGTAAGAACCGCCGAATCGAGGTTCTTACTGAGATTCGTTGACCTTCTAGGAGTTTCGGGCTTCTAAGGTACCGCATCAGTTGCTCCATCTCTCTATATTTGTTAAAATCCACTTCATGAAACACCAAAGATTTTGCTTCTTTCTTCTTCCTCCTCCACTTCTTGCCTACCGCGAAAGAGAGCGATCACCACGCCGCACCGCCACACCAACGAGAGAGTTGATGATGAGGTTGTCCATCTCTTCTTCTCCAATAGAGATATTCTTCTTATTATTATATATGAAAAGTACGAATTATGGAAACTTGACTCAAATCTATAAAGATATAAACACTAGTCTATTCTAAATCTACTAACTCGAGATCCTGTGAAAATTATTCCTGAACTAATCCTAAAATACACCAAAATTTACTTAGATCTACACCTATGACACATATAAATGAAGCCCTAACTAAACCCTAAACCGTCGATCTGTCATGAACGTGTGGAAGCAGAACAAATATTCGATCTGAACTCAATTGACAAAATATTGATACAAAAATAAAGAAGTTTAAAGAATGAACTGACCTCTGATAATTTAGAGAGAGAGGGAGAAGAGAAAGAGAGAGAGTTTTTTTTTTTTTAGAGATTGAAGTTCTTCGAGTTGCCTCTAATGGATTATATATTATTTATATTTATATAGTGAGAGGAGACGACAGCGTCGACACATCGTTCTTGACTCAGCAGCCAGCATGTTACTTTATTATTATTAACTAATTTTATAAATAAGGGTTGTTTTTGTCTCTGGTGTACCCTCTAAAATAGGTTTTTTCTAAGGGTACCACCCTTTTTGCTAGGAGCTAGCCCAAAAATATTTCAAAAATATTACAAGTTTACCATCAATTTTTTTTACTTGGGGCTAGTCCAAGCAAAGGTATAAATACCAACTTTTGTTTTCTTTTTCTCTCTCCCTCTATTCTTTTCTTTTCTCCCTCAACTCTTTTCTTCTCTCCCTCAACTCTAGGTCAAAGAATTTAACCCAAAGCTTTTCTCCAACCTACATTTTTTTCCAAATTTTTCTCTCAACTCTAGGTCATTGATTTTTATCCCAAATTTTTTCCTCAACTCTAAGTCATTGACTTCTCTCATTTATTAGTAAGTCATCGAATTAATATATGTTTAATATTTTAAACATGAATTTCACATATAAAAAGTTGAATTATGTGTTTAATGTAGAAAAATATTGAACATGTAACAACCGGGATCATCAAATGTTGTATACTCTCTTTCCGCCACGTCCGAAGAACACTTTGATGCATCGGAAGCCCTCTTGGTAACTAAATTTTAACTTTTCATCGGATGAAAAATCGGATTGTGACACAGAGGACTGTCACCTCTCTGGCAGTTCCGATCATAGATTATGACTGCCAGAGAGGTGGTAGTCCTTCACATATGTAGGATTGCCAGGGACCTGACAATCCTACATATGGTTTTTTGCGATTCTAAAATTTCGACAAAAAGTGCTAAAACGGAGGTCCAAACATCATTTTTTTGCGATTCTAAAATTTCGGAAGACCGTCCAATGATGAAGCTATTAATCTCAGACTCCTCAAAGATACGCTCATTTTGCGACAAACCGGGCCTCGTTTCGACCTCCCAGTCAAAAGTTATGGCCCTCCAAAGTTTCAACTGACCATAAAATGCACCGGAATGACATTCTCCGTCTTAATTTACACGGAGAATGGCTATTTCCAGGGTTAAAACGTAGGTGAAAGACCATTCTTTGTGTTAATTTACACGGGGAGAATGACTATTGTCCGTGCTCCGTGCTAAATTACAGAGACTTACAAATAGGACTGCCACATCCCTGGCAGTCCTGATACTGGATCAGATAGCCATTCTCCGTGCTAAATTACACGGAGAATGGCCATTCTCCGTGCTAAATTAAGAGTTTTCAGTTGAGGAGCTCCTCACAGAGTTTGATAAGTAGGACTGCCACCCCCCTGGCAGTCCTATACTTAAGTAGGACTGCCAGGGTGCTGGCAGTCCTAATTCAATGTAGGACTGCTAGGGGGGTGGCAGTCCTGATACTGGATCAGATAGCCATTCTCCGTGCTAAATTACACGGAGAATGGCCATTATCCGTGCTAAATTACACGAAGAATGGGCATTCTCCGTGCTAAATTAAGAGTTTTCAGTTGAGGAGCTCCTCACAGAGTTTGATAAGTAGGACTGCCACCCCCCTGGTAGTCCTATACTGAAGTAGGACTGCCACCCCCCTGGCAGTCCTATACTGAAGTAGGACTGCCAGGGTGCTGGTAGTCCTAATTCAATGTAGGACTGCTAGGGGGTGGCAGTCCTGATACTGGATCAGATAGCCATTCTCCGTGCTAAATTACACGGAGAATGGCCATTCTCTGTGCTAAATTACACGGAGAATGGTCATTCTCCGTACTAAATTAAGAGTTTTCAATTGAGGAGCTCCTCACAGAGTTTGATAAGTAGGACTGCCACCCCCCTGGCAGTCCTATACTGAAGTAGGACTGCCAGGGTACTGGCAGTCCTGATTCAATGTAGGACTGCTAGGAGGTGGCAGTCCTGATACTGGATCAGATAGCCATTCTCCGTGCTAAATTACACGGATAATGGCCATTCTCCGTGCTAAATTACACGGAGAATGGCCATTCTCCGTGCTAAATTAAGAGTTTTCAGTTGAGGAGCTCCTCACAGAGTTTGATAAGTAGGACTGCCACTGTCACGACCCGATACCCAAATTGTTGGGCCGGGCCGAGCCATGTCCAGCCTACGCTTGGTCAAAGCGTAGTAAGCTGTTCTAAGAATAGACAATAAAGAATCTAAGCAGCTAACAGTTCTAAAACCATATTTAAAGTTCATCACAACACAGCATCTATAAGCGAAAGTAAGCAAGTACAGACTTAATAATACATAACCAAAGTATCTAACTGGAGACAAAGTCCAGTAACCAAATATAAGTATAGACCAAAATTTAAGTCTACTAAACACATGAAAGATAACTAAGCAAGGTTCCCCGCTGGGGCCTCTTCTGGAGCTAAGGCCAGGTCCTCAATGCAGTACCATAATATGTAACATAGAGTTTTCCTCCTCGAAAAGTATACCTACAACGTTATCCTGTCAGGACGGGAGCAAGTACAACCTCTACAACTAAAGTTCTGAGCATATAATAAAAGAGATGTACAACAAGAAACATGGTGTGATAAGTCAGGAAATACTGGAAAACATGGTCTCATGGTACAACTGGGATCACAATATCATAGTAACACAGGGAACATGGCATATCTAGAATCATGGTATGACTGGAATCACGGTAAAATACATTTGTCAAGATAACACATGTATATCTAATATTTAAAACTGGAGCAAGTACGTGATCGGTCAATAGGTGATGAGGGTGGAGTGCCACCAGTAAGAACAATATGTACTTCCGTACATGCCTAAATGTACACACGTACAAGTCCGCGGGATTTTGGGCCTATGGCAAGGTCTACATGCATAATGTCGTCCTTACACGGCATCAAGGTCGCAGATAGGGGCATAATCACGTACTCAACTGTCAGTTTCCCCATAACCCATATTCTAACATGTGAGAGATACGAGAACGGTAAAACATGTGGGAAATACTGGGAGCAGTATAAGCATGGCAGGTACTGGGAGCAGTACAAAACATGTGAATACTCAGAGCCGTATAAAGCATAGTGAAACATGTGCTGAGAACAAGTAAGAAACATGTGAAGATATGATAACTGTCCTAAGCATGGTAGGGACCAATTTAATGTAACATGTGAAGATTTAACTTGCAGTTATTCAGAAAGCAGTATTTTAACAGGGTTAATACATGTTCTAGCATTAAAAGACAGTAAATGAGTGTGTAGATGTACTTGCCTCGAGCAAAGCAAGAATACTAGTACGAAGATATAGATGTCCGGTATCCTGTCAATAGTGATATACAACTCAGTTCTAAGCTAGGATCAACAATATACTAGTGGTGTGACACGACTCCTAACTGGATACTAGCCAAGTGAGGACCTAGCATAAAAGTCTAATGTGAAGTGCCACTATACATAAACTAACTCTCTAGGGTCTTTACACTAGTGCGGGGTGAGGTCCAATACTATAACAACTCAAATCAACGCAAAACTTGCAAGTTGTAACTACTCAATAAATAAATCAAACGGTACACTAAGTTCCAACAATTTTAGAGATAGACAAAAAGCTTAAATATATATAAAATAAAGTACCAAAATAATCCTTGTTAATTATAGAAATTTATACTAATTTTTCTGGGATTTATAAACCCTCATAAATATTTATTAAAAATCAGCAAACATAAATATACTGAAAATGAGTTCTGTTTTCCTATTTTTATAAAATACCAAAAGTACTTATTAAATGCTAGAAAAATTATAATAAATTATCTAAATTAACATAGTATTTAAATACAATTTTTTCCAGATTTTTACAGCAATTAAAATATATATAAAAATTTAAAACCAAAAAGTAACAATATCTAGAAAAATAATTAATTATAAATTAAGGATGATACATAATCAAAATCTACAGATGTTGTCGGATGATAAAATAAATATCACCAACGTGTCCAAAACGGTCAAATCAGCTTGGATAGCCTACCCATAAGTCCAATTTGGACACAGGGGCAAAACGGTAATTTCGGGTCAAAATGATGTCCGCCGTTGGACACACTTTGCACCGAAAAACGTGTCGGGATAGAAGTCTACAAACCTAGCAAATTATATGTCCACGAATCCAGAATGATGATACGAACCCAACAGTATGTCCAAAATAGAATTTCGATGTGCCGATCTCAAAATGATACGTTAACGCGACACTTGGTACCCGGTTTGCACGGAAATGCGTGTCGGAGCAAATGTCTTCAAAACTCAGCAAATTATATGTCAACGAGTCCAGAATGACGATACGAACTCAACGGTATATCCGAAAGTGGATTCCGATGAGCCGAACTCAAAGTGACCCGTTGACCCGAAAAGTGGGACCCACTTTGCACCGAAATGCGTGCCAGGGCCCACGTTCTCCAAATCAAGCAAATTTTATATGAAAACATGCCAGAACGACGCCACGAGTCTACTGGTGGTGTCAGAAATTGAATCCGGAGTCCCGGGTTCAAAAATGGAATTTAACAAGTGTAAATTAAAGAATTCGGACGGCCAACTTTGGCGTCGAATTCGACCGACCAAACGTGCTTATAATGAAACGAAACCTAAAGGAGGCAGGAAGATGGTTATACCAGTTGTGCACCGGAACTGACGGTGCGTAAAACGGAGCTGCGACGGCGAAGTTACGAGCTGACGAAGTCGGCTCCACGAAACTGTCCAAAAACAGTTCAATTTAAAGTGTCAACTTGGTGGCCAGGTTTGAGGTATCAAACGACATAATTAACGGACGAAAATTGACAGGAGTGAAGATGGATATACCAAGCTTGTGACGGAGCAAAGAAATCGCTGATCCAACGGTCGGATCTCTCGAAAAATGCGTGCAAACTTGCTGTCCCGAGACGCGAATTCTGAAGTTCCAAACTCGCGCGCGCCGACGGGATTTCGTTCAAAACGCACGAATAGCCCATGCGTCGCGCCGGAGAAGGAGGCGCTGGCCCGGGGGAGTTCGTCGGAGGTCGCCCGGGGTGTGGGGAGCTCGCGGGGGCGGGCCGGCCACGAAGTGGCGCACGGCCACCGCACGCATCCGCGCGTGCGCGCGCGCGTGCATGCACGCCCGCGGCTGCTGCCGCTGGCGGCTGCGCTGCCCCGCGCGGGGTGGTCGTCGGCCTGGCGCGGCGGCGGAGGTCGTACGGGGGTGATGGTTCGGGTGGTGGTGGTTATGGTATTATGATGGTGGTGGTGATGGTATTATGATGATGGTGATGAAGATGATAATGGTGAGAGTGGTGGTTGTGGGTTGATGAAGAAGATGATGATGAGAATGAAGAGGGAGGAGGAAGGAGGAGCTCGGCCATGGAGGTGGGGAGCTGGCTGTGGTGGTGTTGGTGTTGTGTAATAAAAGAGGGAGAGAGAGAGATGCATGTATGTGTGTGTTTGTATAAAATATATTAGAAGAGAGAGAGAGTCGAGAAAATATGGAGAGAGGGAATAGTAGGTCGGTCCAAGGGGGGGAGGTTCGGCTGTGAGGTGGAGGGGTGCTCTTGATGGCGAGGTGTGTGTTGTGTGGGAGTGATTTAAGGAGAGGGAGAATATTTATTTATATATATATGTATATATATATAATAAAGGAGATATTTATAAAATAGAGAGAGGAAGAGATATTTTTCAAAATAGGAAAAAGGGGAAAATTAAGTGGGGTACTTGGACAGTCATGAGAGGACAACGTGGAGCTTGGATTCGGGTTCGGACGAGCCGGGTCGGGTCAAAATCGGACCGGGTGCAATAATGGAATTAAAATTGGGATTTATAATCATGGATAAATAAACAACATGCGGGGACTCCAATAAATGGGACACAAGCGTCATGTGGGTAGTAGGCTTCGTGTGGGCCACGTTCATACTTTGGGTCGACTAGGTTGGATCGATGTCGGGTCCCGAAATTAAATTGGAAAATAAATCAGGTTTCACAGTAGATAATAAATCGGCCTAAATTGACCCGAAAGTTGTGCGAAGAAAATGGAGCACAAAATAGAGTGTCTGAGTGGGACACGAAGGTCATGGGTGAAGAGCGTCTTGAGTAGATCATTCATGAGAAGTTGGTTCTGAGAAAACGACTGGTCTGGTGCTCCTAAATTAAAAATCACGGTAACGTGCAAACGAAGATCAAAAATAAAAGTGGGAATAATTATTGAATGATTCATCGGTCTAAGTTGACCCGAACTTGCGCGATACAAAAAGAGCACAAGGGAACGAATTCAAGTGGGACATGATATAACAACATGAAGGTAATCTTGTCTACTTCAAAACTCGTGAAGAGAGTTTACAGAGATTGGCATCCCTGACGCTCCAGAAGTCAAAGTTACGGAAAGGCACATAAATGATCAAAACAATTAAATAAATAAAATATTTATCGATAATAATTCATTTAGAAAAATAAAAAGAAAAATAAAAATAAACCCCTGAAATTCAGGGGGCTTACATCCTACCCACCTTACAAAAATTTCGTCCTCGAAATTAAAAATCATCCAATAGGTCAAACTATAACATGTAGCTGCTCTGGCTACGATACTCAAACTGCTACCCTTGTAATCATCTCTTCTGTTTCTCTTTACAATCTTTTTGGTTCAGGTTCAACAATGGTCCTTCTATCATAAACTACGTCATATATCCTTTAGAATCTTCCATACTAACATGAAACCTTTATGCATACCCTAAACTATAGGTCATTCTCCGGGTATGTCTATAAGCCTATAATGCTTAATCATCAATCATATTTCCAACCTTAATTGTAAATACTGGATTTCCTTATCGTATCCTAAGTATACATATTCTATCAATCCACAGTTCCTTAGCATCATTTATCGTCAATCATTTCCTACAGTTTCTCCTTGAAATCATACTTTCAATATTTATTCTTGGCGTAGAGCCTTCTTCTTTTACTCAACAAGTCCTCCGAATATAAATCCTCAATTTCAAAACTCCCAATTTATTAATTACCAATGTACATATGTCTCTGCCTCGTTCATTGTCTTTTTAACTGATATCTTTTCGATCTCGTACGCAGTATGATAACTCATTCTAACTTATTCTATATCAATCCACATATCGTTCTACCCTTTAATCACATGTAATTAGCTATAGATAACCAACCAAAATTCTACGAATGCTAAATCCTTAAACTCTAAGCACAAGATTCTAATCCTCAATCCATAGTCATAACAATATAATATCTCATTTCTCCATCTTTAGATACCCTATCATCAAGTCATACTATCAATACAATCATTCTTAATGGTTTCCAAGTCTACTACAGTCAGTCACTCATACTCGTCCTATAAACTTAATCTAACCAATCCCTAGGAAAAGTATTTATCACAATCACACAATACATCTATAGTTATACTATGGGATTAGTCTGTTAGCCCAATAATTGTATCATGTTTTTGAATATGGTTAATATGTTAAGTTTAGCATTTCATTATCACTAATCTTTACACTATCACTATACCATTTCTACTTATTCTTATACCTTTGGTGATATATGCCTATTGGTTTACTTTTTAGTGATATGAGCTTATCTATCTTAAATTTAATCGGGTTGCCAAAATCAAAACTATATTTTTGATTGTGGTCATTCAATTAAGTTTAATCATTATGATATCACTAACATTTATGCTATCGCCTTAGCACTTATACTTAAACTCAGCATTGTCCTAATGTGCATTTAACCTATCATAGTTGCTACTACGTATATTGCTTTATTCGTCTAACATGTACATGCAGAAAAGCAATAAGCAAGATCAATGTGGACATATGCAATGAAAAAATCATGGTGGGCCAAAGACGATGGATCCCACAAGATTTTTCTGAACCATCCGACGATGGATCCCACAAGTTTTTACAAACTGGATATCTTTGGACAGCTGCCGCCAAGGGAAAAAGCCAGCACCTATCAAAGGAAGAAGCCAAGCCATGCCATCATCATTTCAAGACTCTGAAGAAGCCTGTACCTGCCTAAGTTTATCTGGAGTCTGTAATGAGTCTTAGGAATTATTGTAAACACAAGAAATGGATGACAAAATCGAAAGCTAGGGCAGAAATAAGCCCAGGATCATTTTTGGTGGAAAACGGCATACCGACGGTATACCGGCGTATACCGACGGTATACCGGTTTTCGTTCACAGAAAGTTTCTGTTTACAAAACCGGCATACCGACGACATACCGGTCCATACCGACGGTATACCACTTCCGAAACGTTGAAATTCCAACGGTCGGATTTTCAGCCATTAATGATCCCAACGGCTATATTTCTAGCCGTTGTAATCCCAGACCGGTATACCGCCGGTATGCCGGATCATACCGGCGGTATGCCGGTTCGTGACTGAAAAGTTGTCTTTGGCTTCTTTTCAAGCTTTGGTTATAAATAGCCTTGAACCCCTTCATTCAAGGTTGATGCTTTGAGCCTAAAAATTCCTAAACCACCAAAGCTTATCCACATACAACTCTACAAAGCTTTCATTTGCCATCCACAAATTGTGTTAGAGTTATTGAGTTAAAAAGTGAGATCTTCATCCTATTATATAAGGAGATCAAGACCTATTGTGAAAGGTTGAAGTTGGAGAGTCTTCGTATCCAAACTCTCGGTTGAAGTTGGGGAGTCTTCGTATCCAAACTCTCGGTTGAAGTCGGAGAGCCCTTCGGATTAAAGCTCTTGTGTAAGAAGTTGGCGAGTTCTTCGGATCCAAACTCGTGTGTAACTATTTGCTCAAATAGTGGATTAAAGCCGGAGAGAGTTCCGGGACTGGACTGCCTCTTAGGAGGATACCAGGATATATCGGATGTCGGTATTGTGTTTGCTTCTTCTCTTGCACTTATATTTTTAAATTACCAATTAGCTTGTGCTAAGTGCTTGATTAGTTAGCTTGACCCTATTCACCCCCCCTCTAGGGTTCCTACATAATCGACAAGGTTTGGCTATTTCGGTCATCTATCAAGTAGAAGGTAACAAGGTTTAAGACTGGGTCAAGCAATCCATAATAGTGTCCAAACAAGTTAAAGATCAAACAAGACTGAAAAGTTTGTTGGAATATCTCCAAGAATGGTACGGAGACAACGAGATGCATAACGAGAAGAATTTTCCAAGAGGTTAACGAAGAAGAGTTTATTCAAGTCATAGGAAAGATGGAACACAAAAATAATTATGTCCAAAAAGATAACATGAAAACAATCCTGTTGGAGAATCCTAGAGAACCTATAATCCTAGTTATAGATGTAGATAGAACAGAGTTAATCAAGACGGGAAAGAATGATAATAAGAATTTATTCTTGCTCAATCGATCATAACGAAGTGAACCAAGCTGAGATATGATCTGATAACCATATACGTCTTCCTGAAATCATGTTGCCAGAATTTTCGCCCTACCAGTAAGCTTATATGCAATAAACGAGGGAGTCCATAACTAAGGTATACACCCTATCGTCATATTATCTAGATTCCTTACCACGCCAATCGGTATGGCTGCAAGAAAATCTAAATTCTATGAATTGGATAGTATATCCAAAATCAGGCTCTATATTTTTGTCATACCAGCTAATATGGCTGCGATAAATTCTAAACTCCATAAATAAAGCAGACGTTTACCTTATCAGAATATATCATAATTCAATCCACAAAATTTATCACGATGCAAGATCAAAGTTAACAACAAAATCAGAAATTAAATTCAACAACGAATTTAAAGAAGAGCAAATGGAAATAAGTGGAAACTGATTTCTAGATAAGATTAGAGTGAGATTAGAGTGAGATCCTCAGGGGTCATCCCAAGGGTACAAACTTGGTCTAAATTGACCCACTGAAATACAAACAAGAGACTAAATACAGTTAACGGTCCTATGCTGTGACGAGTTCTCCTATGTTACAATCCTAGAAATCCTCTAGGTGTTCTAAATGTTATTCCTAGTGTTATCAAGTTGTCCTAGATCCTAATTGCAGGCATGCTTGGTACAATAACGTAACCAAACAACTTAAGTCTGGACCTGCATGGGCCGCCAAAAAAACATGTCACGACCCGATACCCAAATTATTGGGCCGGGCCGAGCCATGTCCAGCCTACGCTTGGTCAAAGCGTAGTAAGCTGTTCTAAGAATAGACAATAAAGAATCTAAGCAGCTAACAGTTCTAAAACTATATTTAAAGTTCATCACAACACAGCATCTATAAGCGAAAGTAAGCAAGTACAGACTTAATAATACATAACCAAAGTATCTAACTGGAGACAAAGTCCAGTAACCAAATATAAGTATAGACCAAAATCTAAGTCTACTAAACACATGAAAGATAACTAAGCAAGGTTCTCCGCTGGGGCCTCTTCTGGAGCTAAGGCCAGGTCCTCAATGCAGTACCATAATATGTAACATAGCGTTTTCCTCCTCGAAAAGTATACCTACAACGTTATCCTGTCAGGACGGGAGCAAGTACAACCTCTACAACTAAAGTACTGAACATATAATGAAAGAGATGTACAACAAGAAACATGGTGTGATAAGTCTATAAAACAGAAAATACTGGAAAACATGGTCTCATGGTACAACTGGGATCACAATATCATAGTAACACAGGGAACATGGCATATCTGGAATCATGGTATGACTGGAATCACGGTAAAATACATTTGTCAAGATGACACATGTATATCTAATATTTAAAACTGGAGCAAGTACGTGATCGGTCAATAGGTGATGAGGGTGGAGTGCCACCAGTAAGAACAATATGTACTTCCGTACATGCCTAAATGTACACACGTACAAGTCCGCGAGATTTTGGGCCTATGGCAAGGTCTACATGCATAATGTCGTCCTTACACGGCATCAAGGTCGCAGATAGGGGCATGATCACGTACTCAACTGTCAGTTTCCCCATAACCCATAATCTAACATGTGAGAGATACGAGAACGGTAAAACATGTGGGAAATACTGGGAGCAGTATAAGCATGGCAGGTACTGGGAGTAGTACAAAACATGTGAATACTCAGAGCCGTATAAAGCATAGTGAAACATGTGCTGAGAACCAGTAAGAAACATGTGAAGATATGATAACTGTCCTAAGCATGGTAGGGACCAATTTAATGTAACATGTGAAGATTTAACTTGCAGTTATTCAGAAAGCATTATTTTAACAGAGTTAATACATGTTCTAGCATTAAAAGACAGTAAATGAGTGTGTAGATGTACTTGCCTCGAGCAAAGCAAGAAAACTAGTACGAAGATATAGATGTCCGGTATCCTGTCAATTGTGATATACAACTCAGTTCTAAGCTAGGATCAACAATATACTAGTAGTGTGACACGACTCCTAACTGGATACTAGCCAAGTGGGGACCTAGCATAAAAGTCTAATGTAAAGTGCCACTATACACAAACTAACTCTCTAGGGTCTTTACACTAGTGCGGGGTGAGGTCCAATACTATAACAACTCAAATCAACGCAAAACTTGCAAGTTGTAACTACTCAATAAATAAATCAAACGGTACACTAAGTTCCAACAATTTTAGAGATAGACAAAAAGCTTAAATATATATAAAATAAAATACCAAAATAATCCTTGTTAATTATAGAAATTTATACTAATTTTTTTGGGATTTATAAACCCTCATAAATATTTATTAAAAATCAGCAAACATAAATATTCGGAAAATGAGTTCTGTTTTTCTATTTTTATAAAATACCAAAAGTACTTATTAAATGCTAGAAAAATTATAATAAATTATCTAAATTAACATAGTATTTAAATACAATTTTTTCTAGATTTTTACAGCAGTTAAAATATATATAAAAATTCAAAACCAGAAAGTAACAATATCTAGAAAAATAATTAATTATAAATTAAGGATGATACATAATCAAAATCTACAGATGTTGTCGGATGATAAAATAAATATCACCAACATGTCCAGAACGGTCAAATCAGCTAGGATAGCCTACCCATAAGTCCAATTTGGACACAGGGGCAAAACGGTAATTTCGGGTCAAAATGATGTCCGCCGTTGGACACACTTTGCACCGAAAAACGTATCAGGATAGAAGTCTACAAAACCTAGCAAATTATATGTCCACGAATCCAGAATGATGATACGAACCCAACGGTATGTCCAAAATGGAATTTCGATGTGCCGATCTCAAAATGATACGTTAACGCGACACTTGGTATCCGGTTTGTACGGAAATGCGTGTCGGAGCAAATGTCTTCAAAACTCAGCAAATTATATGTCAACGAGTCCAGAATGACGATACGAACTCAACGGTATATCCGGAAGTTGATTCCGATGAGCCAAACTCAAAGTGACCCGTTGACCCGAAAAGTGGGACCCGCTTTGCACCGAAATACGTGTCAGGGCCCACGTTCTCCAAATCAATCAAATTTTATATGAAAACATGCCAGAACGACGCCACGAGTCTACTGGTGGTGTCAGAAATTGAATCCGGAGTCCCGGATTCAAAAATGGAATTTAACAAGTGTAAATTAAAGAATTCGGACGGCCAACTTTGGCGTCGAATTCGACCGACCAAACGTGCTTATAATGAAACGAAATCTAAAGGAGGCAGGAAGATGGTTATACCAGCTATGTACCGGAATTGACGGTGCACAAAACGGAGCTGCGACGGCGAAGTTACGAGCTGACGAAGTCGGCTCCACGAAACTGTCCAAAAATAGTTCAATTTAAAGTGTCAACTTGGTGGCCAGTTTTGAGGTACCAAACGACATAATTAACGGACGAAAATTGACAGAAATGAAGATGGATATACCGATATTGCGACGGAGCAAAGAAATTGCCGATCCAACTGTCGGATCTCTCCAAAAATGTGCGCAAACTTGCTATCCCGAGACACGAATTCTGAAGTTCCAAACTCGCGCGCGCCGACGGGATTTCGTTCAAAACGCACGAATAGCCCATGCGTCGCGCCGGAGAAGGAGGCGCTGGCCCGGGGGAGTTCGTCGGAGGTCGCCCGGGGTGTGGGGAGCTCGCGGGGGCGGGCCGTCCACGAAGTGGCGCACGGCCACCGCACGCATCCGCGCGTGCGCGCGCGCGTGCATGCACGCCCGCGGCTGCTGCCGCTGGCGGCTGCGCTGCCCCGCACGGGGGTGGTCGCCGGCCTGGCGCGGCGGCGGAGGTCGTGCGGGGGTGATGGTTCGGGTGGTGGTAGTTATGGTATTATGATGGTGGTGGTGATGGTATTATGATGATGGTGATGAAGATGATAATGGTAAGAGTGGTGGTTGTGGGTTGATGAAGAAGATGATGATGAGAATGAACAGGAAGGAGGAAGGACGAGCTCGGCCATGGAGGTAGGGAGCTGGCTGTGGTGGTGTTGGTGTTGTGTAATGAAAGAGGGAGAGAGAGAGAGAGATGCATGTATGTGTGTGTTTGTATAAAATATATTAGAAGAGAGAGAGAGTAGAGAAAATATGGAGAGAGGGAATAGTAGGTCGGTCCAAGGGGGGAGGTTCGGCTGTGAGGTGGAGGGGTGCTCTTGATGGTGAGGTGTGTGTTGTGTGGGAGTGATTTAAGGAGAGGGAGGATATTTATTTATATATATATATATGTATATATATATATAATAAAGGAGATATTTATAAAATAGAGAGAGGAAGAGATATTTTTCAAAATAGGAAAAAGGGGAAAATTAAGTGGGGTACTTGGACAGTCATGAGAGGACAACGTAGAGCTTGGGTTCGGGTTCGGTCGAGCCAGGTCGGGTCAAAATCGGACCGGGTGCAATAATGGAATTAAAATTGGGATTTATAATCATGGATAAATAAACAACATGCGGGGACTCCAATAAATGGGACACAAGCGTCATGTGGGTAGTAGGCTTCGTATGGGCCACGTTCATACTTTGGGTCGACTAGGTTGGATCGATGTCGGGTCCCGAAATTAAATTGGAAAATAAATCAGGTTTCACGGTAGATAATAAATCGGCCTAAATTGACCCGAAAGTTGTGCGAAGAAAATGGAGCACAAAATAGAGTGTCTGAGTGGGACACGAAGGTCATGGGTGAAGAGCATCTTGAGTAGATCATTCATGAGAAGTTGGTTCTGAGAAAACAACTGGTCTGGTGCTCCTAAATTAAAAATCACGGTAACGTGCAAACGAAGATCAAAAATAAAAGTGGGAATAATTATTGAATGATTCATCGGTCTAAGTTGACCCGAACTTGCGCGATACAAAAAGAGCACAAGGGAACGAATTCAAGTGGGACATGATATAACAACACGAAGGTAATCTTGTCTACTTCAAAACTCGTGAAGAGAGTTTACAGAGATTGGCATCCCTGACGCTCCAGAAGTCAAAGTTACGGAAAGGCACATAAATGATCAAAATAATTAAATAAATAAAATATTTATCGATAATAATTCATTTAGAAAAATAAAAAGAAAAATAAAAATAAACCCCTGAAATTCAGGGGGCTTATAGCCACCCCCTGGCAGTCCTATACTGAAGTAGGACTGCCAGGGTGTAACTCCCATTCCCGAAAATATGGAAATATTTTATTATTATTTATTGTATTTAAATGGTGATTTTGATTTTATAAATAATTAATTGGCTTATTGAATTACGTATTATTTTATTTAGGTTATAAAATGTTAATATTACTATTGTGGTTATTAAATATAAACTATTTATTATTTTAGTTATTATTAATTTATTCTTTATCAAAAGAATAATATAAATGTATGTGTATATATATATATATATATATATATATATATATATATATATATATATATAATATATATATATATATATATATATATATATATATATATATATATATATATATATATATATAAATATATATATATATAATATTATATATGTATGTATGTGTGTATATATATGAATATAATATATATACGTATGTACGTGTGTGTGTATAATATATATATATGAGTGTATATATAAATATATATGGGTGTAAACGTATATATATACGGAAGTATTTATGTGTATACGTATAATTATATATGTATATATATATAAGGATATGCATAATAATCATAAAATAAATGTGTATGTGTGTTTATATATATATTATATTATACGAGTGTATACGTGTGTGTGTATATAAATATATATATAAAATATATATATATATATATATATATATATATATATATATATATATATATATATATATATATATATATATATGTATATACATATGTATATACACTTGGTATTAATACAAGAGAATAAGAAGCAACATCAGCCCCCAGGCCCGAGAGCTCTCACCCCAACTGAAATAATACTTCTAACAAGTTGCCATGCCCATGCCCATGTGAACCATAACAGGGTTTCAAATTTATGTCATTGAAAGGCATATGGGCCATGCTCTATATTGTGCATCAACTCAAGTTGCTATTTTCTATGTGGTACATTGTGCCAGCACCAATCAGTAGGAGACCCCCAACTCTTAATCCCCAGCCCGGCCAGAGACAGGCCAGGCCAGCCCACAGGAAAGCCACCCCAAGCCCCAGCTGAATACAGCAACTCCCTAGCCCAGTTTAAGCCAAGCCCGAGAGGAGGGTTGGTTATACGCAATTGTATAAACGACCTACGTGACCGAGAGATTAGGGAATGAGGGAGCAACACCAAACCCTAATCCAAATCTCCTCGAAACCGACGCCGCACCATTCCCTGGCCATTGGCGACCCTCCCCGACGCCTGGGCGCACCTCCGTGCGCCACCACGCAAGCTGCCGGCGGCGACAGATCCTCACACGCGTGGAAACAGAGAGGGAACACAGCAGCAGCATGCTACTCAAACTCAACTTCGCGGCGCTCTCCCTTCCACCTCTTTCGATCTTTTGTCGAACCAGTTGTTAAGGTACAACTACAACCTAACCCCCTTCGACTTTTGTCAATTTGATTTATTTTAGATGACCTAGAATCTAGGAAAATTAAGTCGAAAGTTCGACGAAAAACCTGTTCGAAAAACAGGGTATATACTGCCCAATCACCCAAGTTTGGCGATCGATCCCGATCGATCCAATACAATAATTGAAAAACTATTTAAAGACAGTCCTAGACACCATGTAGGGCTTCACAACCCTTTTTGCGGAATTTGAATTCATCGACTGAGCGTCGAGAAATCGAATCCTAAAGTTTCCCAAAAACCTGTTTTGGAAAACTTGAAAATTGTTCCACGCGACGTACGTCCCGCCATTCCGGACGACGTGGTCGCGTACCGAAGGCATCGAAAGCTGTGTAACGGCTTCGTGGTCGTGTGGGCTTTGACGAAATTCAAATTGGTCGCGTATGTGCGACAAATTTGATGCGTATCCGTCGAAATTTACCGTATCGTGCACTTTAAAAATTCCCTAATTACTTTGTGCACGCTCGTCAGATCGAGACAAAACTTGTGCCAACAGAACCGTATCATTTTTCTGGTCCTGTACGCCAAGTTTGGTCCGATTCTGAGACCGTTGATAAAATCGCCGTTTTGCGGGCCCCACGGTCCCACCCAACGGGCGATTTTGTGCATGGTCCGCCGAAATCAAACTTTGGACATACGATTGGATTCGTATCAGAAAACTAGATCCACAGACATGTAGTTTGATGACTTTAGAGACCGTTGACTCTTGCACGCTTTTCGGTGCAAAGCGGGTCCAACAGCGGACATCGTTTTTGCCCGAAATTATCGTTTTGCCCCTGTGTCCAGAATTGGACTTAGGACAGGCAATCCTAGCTAATTGGACTATTCTGAGATCATTGGTATTATTTATTTCAGATTTCGGGGACTGTTGTATGGATTTTGACTATTGTAGCATACTGAGTGGCTCAGATCATCGGTTTCACCAGCACAGGACCACAGGCGAGTACAGTTTATTGTCTGCATTTCGATATTGATTTTCACTATATTTCATTGATTGGTCATTGGTTATGTGATTATTTTTCTATTATAAATTGTTGAGTCGGGAATGAGAAGTACCAAGGATGTGTGATCCGACCGTAGACCTCGTTTACTTTCATGCAGTAGATCTCGTAGACATTGTTACTTTCATGCAGTAGATCTCGTAGACATTGTTACTTTTATGCAGTAGATCTCGTAGACATTGTTACTTTTATGCAGTAGATCTCGTAGACCTCGTTTACTTTTCTGCAAGTAGATCTCGTAGACAGTGTTTACTTTTCTACAAGTAGATCTCGTAGACCGTGCGGTGTAGTGTCCCAGACTGATCACATGTCAAAGGTACTTCTAATTGTGGAAAGTATATTGGTCTATTTATTACTATTGATTTTTCTTACGGCTTTACTGTTATTTTCAAAACTCATGATTGATGCCTAACCTTTGTTTTATAGTCATTTTCTTTATTGAAATTGCATTCAGTGAATTGTGCTCGTTCCATTCCTGACTAGAAACCAACATTTTCAGGTTAGCCGTAGATTCACTTAGCTTGGGAAGTGACGGGAATACTTGCAAACAAAGCCTAGAGACTAGATAGATAGTTGAGTTGTAGTCATTCATTTATTTGTACAAGTTTATATTTTTCTACAAATGTAAAACTTGTGATCATTGTAAATTAAATTAATTTTATGAATGAGCATTATTTGTGATTTTGATCTTCATGGCCGTGACAGCGTTCTACCGCCGACACTGCGGCGTAGGCTGGCTTGGACACGTCTCGTATCCGTTTTAAAAAAAATGGGTGCGGGTCGTGACAAGTTTTTGTGGTGGCCCATGCAGGTCTGTTTTCGCAAGTCATACGAACTCGTGATAGTACTTAAGTTAACCGTACTATTGCGAGCCTGCGACAAGGAAATGCTCATTCACGAATTAGGATTAATTTAATTTACGAGAATGACTATGACTAGGAGTCCCTTATACAAATTTACCGATGGGTACTCTAGGCCATGCCATTTAGATGAGGAGTTATTAATTTTGATAGTTTGTCAATCCCCATAGGTATACGACTATCTTTTGATATGACAACATGATCCAATGTGGATAGATTGTTCACTTGGTGATACAGGACTTTCTAGAATTAATAGTTTAACCTTGATAAATGGTGCAATTCCTTCTCCTTGCCCTTTAGATATCATCCTCACATCTTAGTCCGAATTGCCTCCTCAGTCCCTATTTTGCCCTAAGGATTATTATTTTATATAATTTCTTATTAGATTATCCATATACGGACCTCGAGTTAGTTTTGGTTCAAGTTTTTTCCCAATATTTGAATACAATAGAATAGTTAGAATATTGTATTTCTTTGTCCTCAGATATTTCTTTCCTGTGCAACCTCTTATTTTAAAGATTGTGACTGATAGGACAAATAATTATGCCTTATTACATAGTCGACTTGTTCGAGTCCATAGAAGCCCAAGAATTTTACAGATAAAGGAATGATGGTTGACTCGTAATGACTAGACAGCAGCGCACTGTCGTCAATTATTTGAGAGTGGAGAATATGGGTTCACTGCAGCCAGCAGCGCACTGGCGAGACACAACCCATAGAATTGAAATCCTTTTGAAGAATTGTAAGTTATAGAATATTGCTAAATTATAGTTAGTGGTCCTCTTTGACCGTAGTCACCCTGATGTCAATATAAGGTAGAGTATCAGAGAGCATACCACCCTGAAATCATGAACCCAAGGGTTTACCACAGCCCGAGTATATGGGCGAGACATAACTCTCAGTGAAATGACTTCAGACGTGATTACAAGTTCAGGATACTATGGGGGATAGGACAATACCATGTATGTCTCATAAGACCCGAAGCCAACACTAGTAGAAGTTCTGTAAGTTGGGTAACGTGTCTCCCGACCTAGCATTCCGTGGTCCTTGTGATCTATGGACGAGGTAATTGACTGACACTAATAAGTTACCAAGAATATAGAATCCAGAGTTCCATAACCCATTAGTTGACCAAGTCCTTGTGGATAAGAAGATAGTAGGAAGACCGTATAAGCAAGAACACCGGGTAAGGTTTGATTCTCGCAAAACTCGAACTATTTGTACATTCTTTCAAAAATCTCGCATACTTGTATTTCGACTATCTTGACCAATGCTGCTACTACAGCCTAGTTTTGCAAGCTTACTCTGTTCTCGAGCTTGATTCAAGACATATGTTTAGTGGGGACGCCTGCTAACATATTGTCTAATCAGAATCAGTGTATTATGGTCTGATCAACCATGATGCATTTGGTTCGCACTTTATTTAATTATCCTATGTGGATTGAGATGTAGAGGTATCTAGGATCTCATCCGCGACTGTATTGACAATTCCTCTTGAATTATATATTCGCCCTTGAAACACGACATTGTATTCAGTAACATCTCCCTTGAATTCTTTATTGTTTTTATCTTTCACCGATTTTGGAAAGACGAAAGCTCGTGATGGTAGAGAGATACAGAGTATTCCCATGGCTATGATAATGGTAGGCACAAGTGTAGCTACCATCGGCCGGTCATGTGATTGAGTTACTCGTTCTCCCATCGACCCTCAAACTACTATTGAGACTTTCGAGCTATCTGAATTTGAGAATGATTAGGGTTTTACCTTTAGTCAGAACGCCAACCTAGGAGAATATCTATTCTCAAGAAACCAAATGTTGTGAGTCTCTAATTATTTGTTGGAAGCTTGCCTTAACTAGCAACCCTTAAGCCTTGAACCAACCCTTCCTCGACCGAAGCCCACAGTTAGACATGAGATGAGTGGACAATAGGGTAATCATTTACCGTGACACTCATCCCGAGATTGGTCTCCAACAAAAATTGCTCTAGTTATGTAAATTTTATTATTAAGACCTAACTAGTGCTGGAATACCACAGTCACTAGCTTAGCCAATACCATAGCTTAAATACCCTGTCATATTATGACCTACCAGTTGTCAACAGCAATACATCATCACTACAACCCTTGTGACGATAGTCTGGCAGGTTGACACAAATAGAAATTCACGACTCAGTTGTTAGAAATCTTTTCATATGCTTTACCTTAGCGTTGGTTACCCCGTCGATAACTCTTGTAAACCATGGATGAATAGATCATTCTATTTTATCGACCATGCGTCGTTGTACATGTTCGTTCTCTATTTATTGAAGAACGATCCTTGACATGACCTATATCCACGGTATCCTGTAACGTCGTGCCTTGTTCTCTTTTAACAAGAGTCGAGGTAAGTACCTGGACCTTGGAATCCTCCTAAACCTCACCATTCCTAAAACCATGTCCTAGCTTCTAAGGTGGGTAGACCGTAAGTCTTCTAAAACTTTTTAGGATATACCAGGATTTACCGAGTGATTAGAATAATTACCATTAGAATGATAACTAGTGCCCTTTGTTGTCCCACTTTCCATTTAGATCATTTTGTGTCCCCGACCGTGCCATTAATATTCGGAGCACGAGACCAGCTGTTATCTTCCAACAAATTTCACATGTAAGATCTAGACGAGTCCATCTTCATCTAGGTATATCATGTCCCATTCAAACCCGTTCCCTTGTACTCTATTTTTATGGTACGACTTTCAGGACAAAAGGACTAACTATAACCTTTACCGTAATACCGGTATATTTCCCGACTTCCACTAGAGCCTCAACCTCGACTTAATTCATTCGATCCAATATATGGTTGTGATCTACTCGAAGCCCACTATGCCAATGCCACTAGTATCCACCCAATTGAGGCCTCATGTGCTACTTAAACACAAAAGTCACTGAAGGCGCATTTCAGGCTTACGGACCTAGCTAACCAACCCGACTAGTAACTAGTTCAACCACTTGGAAGGAACCCTATTCTAGGTTACCCTAATCTAGTAGGAAGAGTTTTATCATTGGGATCATGTCCAGCCAATGTAGATTGAAATCCAAGATTCATTAAACCAACGAGTGATGACCAGATAGAGAACCCACTAGGACCACAATTTTGATTTCTCAACTTTCGTTCCGTTATGGAATCTTGCTGGAATTAGAATTTCGAGAACAGAATTTTCGTATTGCATGGATTGTAAGACCCTCTAAGAAGCGAAGGGTTTTTCGATTTAGTAATTGACTATACTAGAGTAACCCAGTCTAGCAAATAAGTCAATAGTTCGTAAACCTTTTTAGCTGCGTCGTTGGATACCCTCTACCGCTTTGGGAGCTTTATATTCGCTCTCGATTATTTTTTTTCTTACCTTCCTGCCTTTCCTATTGTAGAGTGACGAATGGTCATGCTTATTAGAACCTACCAATATTTCTTGGCTACTTGTATAAATTTGTTGCTTGTAAAATTTTTTTGGGTTGTTTGATAGATGGGAGAGGATGTAGATGCAATATACAGTAGGTAATCTATTGGTAGCAATTTTAGCAAGAAGTTTGATGATTATAAAGTTTAGGGATATAGCCTTGAGGGAGTAGTGTGACCAAAGGTGGGTAGAAGTCCTCGATGATTCGTAGTTATGAAATGGCTGGAAGGAGGATACAATTATTTTCGAGAAATTAAATTTAAGGAGACTGTGGTAGTAGTGGATTTATTCTTTATATTTATTTTTGAATCTTAGGCATGTTTATGAGTTAGAATTTCGAGGACGAAATTATTTTTAAGGTGGGTAGATTTGTAACTCCCATTCCCGAAAATATGAAAATATTTTATTATTATTTATTGTATTTAAATGGTGATTTTGATTTTATAAATAATTAATTGGCTTATTGAATTACGTTATTATTTTATTTAGGTTATAAAATGTTAATATTACTATTGTGGTTATTAAATATAAACTATTTATTATTTTAGTTATTATTAATTTATTCTTTATCAAAAGAATAATATAAATGTATGTGTATATATATATATATATATATATATATATATATATATATATATATATATATATATATATATATATATATATATATATATATATATAATATTATATATGTATGTATGTGTGTATGTGTGTATATATATGTATGTAAAAAAAAAATGTATGTATGTGTGTATATATATGAATATAATATATATACGTATGTACGTGTGTGTGTGTATAATATATATATATGAGTGTATATATAAAATATATATGGGTGTAAAGTATATATATACGGAAGTATTTATGTGTATACGTATAATTATATATGTATATATATATATATAAGGATATGCATAATAATCATAAAATAAATGTGTATGTGTGTTTATATATATATATTATATTATACGAGTGTATATGTGTGTGTGTGTGCGTATATATATATATATATATATATATATATATATATATATATATATATATATATATATATATATACATATGTATATACACTTGGTATTAATACAAGAGAATAAGAAGCAACATCAGCCCCCAGGCCCGAGAGCTCTCACCCCAGCTGAAATAATACTTCTAACAAGTTGCCATGCCCATGCCCATGTGAACCACAACAGGGTTTCAAATTTATGTCATTGAAAGGCATATGGGCCATGCTCTATATTGTGCATCAACTCAAGTTGCTATTTTCTATGTGGTACATTGTGCCAGCACCAATCAGTAGGAGACCCCCAACTCTTAATCCCCAGCCCGGCCAGAGACAGGCCAGGCCAGCCCACAGGAAAGCCACCCCAAGCCCCAGCTGAATACAGCAACTCCCTAGCCCAGTTTAAGCCAAGCCCGAGAGGAGGGTTGGTTATACGCAATTGTATAAACGACCTACGTGACCGAGAGATTAGGGAATGAGGGAGCAACACCAAACCCTAATCCAAATCTCCTCGAAACCGACGTCGCACCATTCCCTGGCCATTGGCGACCCTCCCCGACGCCTGGGCGCACCTCCGTGCGCCACCACGCAAGCTGCCGGCGGCGACAGATCCTCGCACGCGTGGAAACGGAGAGGGAACACAGCAGCAGCTTGCTGCTCGAACTCAACTTCGCGGCGCTCTCCCTTCCACCTCGTTCGATCTTTTGTCGAACCAGTTGTTAAGGTACAACTACAACCTAACCCCCTTCGACTTCTGTCAATTTGATTTATTTTAGATGACCTAGAATCTAGGAAAATTAAGTCGAAAGTTCGACAAAAAACCTGTTCGAAAAACAGGATATATACTGCCCAATCACCCAAGTTTGGCGATCGATCCCGATCGATCCAATACAATAATTGAAAAACTATTTAAAGACAGTCCTAGACACCATGTAGGGCTTCATAACCCTTTTTGCAGAATTTGAATTCATCGACTGAGCGTCGAGAAATCGAATCCCAAAGTTTCCCAAAAACCTGTTTTGGAAAACTTGAAAATTGTTCCACGCGACGTACGTCCCGCCATTCCGGACGACGTGGTCGCGTACCGAAGGCATCGAAAGCTGCGTAACGGCTTCGTGGTCGTGTGGGCTTTGACGGAATTCAAATTAGTCGCGTGTGCGCGACGAATTTGATGCGTATCCGTCGAAATTCACCGTATCGTACACTTTGTAAATTCCCCAATTACTTTGTGCACACTCGTCAGATCGAGACGAAACTTACGCCAACAGAACCGTATCATTTTTTTGGTCCTGTACGCCAAGTTTGGTCCGATTCTGAGACCGTTGATAAAATCGCCGTTTTGCGGGCCCCACGGTCCCACCCAACGGGCGATTTTGTGCACGGCCCGCCGAAATCAAACTTTGGACATACGGTTGGGTTCGTATCGTAAAACTGGATCCACAAACATGTAGTTTGACGACTTTAGAGACCGTTGACTCTAGCACACTTTTCGGTGCAAAGCGGGTCCAACGGCGGACATCGTTTTTGCCCGAAATTACCGTTTTGCCCCTGTGTCCAGAATTGGACTTAAGGACAGGCAATCCTAGCTAATTGGACTATTCTAAGATCATTGGTATTATTTATTTCAGCTTTCGGGGACTGTTGTATGGGTTTTGACTATTGTAGCATACTGAGTGGCTCAGATCATCGGTTTCACCAGCACAGGACCACAGGCGAGTACAGTTTATTGTCTGTATTTCGATATTGATTTTTACTATATTTCATTGATTGGTCATTGGTTATGTGATTATTTTTCTATTATAAATTGTTGAGTCGGGAATGAGAAGTACCAAGGATGTGTGATCCGACCGTAGACCTCGTTTACTTTCATGCAGTAGATCTCGTAGACATTGTTACTTTCATGCAGTAGATCTCGTAGACATTGTTACTCTCATGCAGTAGATCTCGTAGACGTTGTTACTTTTATGCAGTAGATCTCGTAGACATTGTTACTTTTATGCAGTAGATCTCGTAGACATTGTTACTTTTATGCAGTAGATCTCGTAGACCTCGTTTACTTTTCTGCAAGTAGATCTCGTAGACAGTGTTTACGTTTCTACAAGTAGATCTCGTAGACCGTGCGGTGTAGTGTCCCAGACTGATTACATGTCAAAGGTACTTCTAACGGTGGAAAGTATATTGGTCTATTTATTACTATTGATTTTTCTTACGGCTTTACTGTTATTTTCAAAACTCATGATTGATGCCTAACCTTTGTTTTATAGTCATTTTCTTTATTGAAATTGCATTCAGTGAATTGTGCTCGTTCCATTCCTGACTGGAAACCAACATTTTCAGGTTAGCCATGGATTCACTTAGCTTGGGAAGTGACGGGAATACTTGCAGACAAAGCCTAGAGACTAGCTAGATAGTTGAGTTGTAGTCATTCATTTATTTGTACAAGTTTATATTTTTCTACAAATGTAAAACTTGTGATCATTGTAAATTAAATTAATTTTGTGAATGAGCATTATTTGTGATTTTGATCTCCATGGCCGTGACAGCGTTCTACCGCCGACACTGCGGCGTAGGCTGGCTTGGACACGTCTCGTATCCGTTTTAAAAAAAAAAATGGGTGCGGGTCGTGATACAGGGTGCTGGCAGTCCTGATTCAATGTAGGACTGCGAGGGAGTGGTAGCCCTGATACTGGATCAGATAGCCATTCTCCGTGCTAAATTACATGAAGAATGGCCATTCTCCGTGCTAAATTAAGAGTTTTCAGTTGAGGAGCTCCTCACAGAGTTTGATTAGTAGGACTGCCACCCCTGGCAGTCCTATACTGAAGTAGGACTGCCAGGGTGCTGGCAGTCCTAATTCAATGTAGGACTGCAAGGGGGTGGCAGTCCTGATACTGGATCAGATAGCCATTCTCCGTGCTAAATTATACGGAGAATGGCCATTCTCCGTGCTAAATTACACGGAGAATGGCCATTCTCCATGCTAAATTAAGAGTTTTCAGTTGAGAAGCTCCTCACAGAGTTTGATAAGTAGGACTGTTACCCCCCTGGCAGTCCTATACTGAAGTAGGACTGCCAGGGTGCTGGCAGTCCTAACTCAAACTTGCTGTTGCAGCAAGTTTCAGTCAGGACTGCCAGCACCCTGGCAGTCCTACTTTAGTGTAGGACTGCCATGGGGCTGGCAGTCCTATTTATCATACTCTGTGAAAGAGTTTTCAGTTGAGGAGCTCCTCATAGAGTTTGATAAGTAGGACTGCCACCCCCCAGGCAGTCCTATACTGAAGTAGGACTGCCAGGGTACTGGCAGTCCTAACTCAAACTTGCTGTTACAGCAAGTTTCAGTCAGGACTGCCAGCACCCTGTCAGTCCTACTTTAGTGTAGGACTGCCAAGTGGGTGGCAGTCCTGATACTGATACTCTGTACATAAAAAACAACAATTCATCACAAGTACATAAACAACAATAATTCATCACAACTACATAAATATTCTACATCCAACTTAAGATTCATCACAATAATCCAACTATAATAATTCATCCCAATAATTCATCACAACTACAATAATTCATCACAACTACTTAAGTTTCAAATATTCCACATCCAAATTAAGTTTCAAACAAGTACATAACTATTCCACATCCAACTTAAATTTGAAACAAGAAAAATATCCAGATCCAACTATATATCATGCCGAGCCTTTGAACGAGACTCCCTATAGTTCATGAAGGGGAAGTCGACCACGTCGTCGATGCGATCAAGCTTGTTGGGCCGCTTTGACGCGGTGGGCCGTATTCTTTTGTTAGCGGCCGGTGGACTGCATGACAACATACAGTTATTAAATAATAGAAACAGAAATAAGACATGCAGTTACTGTAGGACCGATTGTAGGAACGAGTTGTAAAGCGTAATACTCTAGAGGGGGGTGAATAGAGTAGGCAGCGGAAATTAACTATTTAAAAATGTTAGTAACAAGACCACATAATATATATATCATAGATATATAAATGAAAAGTAGAGAGTAGAGAGCAAACGCAAACACAAGGTTGTATATTGGTTTCCCTCTTGTGAGGACTAGTCCAGTCGAAAGAACTCTAGCTTCCAGTTAAATCCACTATAGAAAATCACCACAAGTTTTCATCCGAAGTTCTTGCAACTTCTACAACGCGAGCTTTGATCCGAAGTACTCGACCAACTTCAATTGTGAAGTGTGTAACTTCAATCAAGCCTCTGATTACAACCACTCTGAAACTTCTAGACCGTACCGCACTGGCAAATCGACTAGAGGATTGTAACTGGATTGGGATTTAAAAATGAAAGCTCAGAACACTTTGGAAGAAGTAGTAGGCTAATAGAGAAGAGATATGAAAGTAATTGAGTGAGTTGAAATAATCGAAATCCTTCTCTATTTATAGTTTTTCTAAAGGCAGAATTCTGACAGAATTCGGACAGAATTCGGGTAGAACTCTATGAGAAAATCTCGTTGGGATCCATAACTGCAGAATTACTAAGTTCAAAAAGCAACGTTCACTAAGCGAACTCTGACCGAACTCTGGCTGAATTCTGGCCGAACTCTGGCCGAATTCTCCTGGAGTTCTGTTGGAGTTCTGTCAGGGTTTTTGCAAATTGGTTTTGGGCTTTTTGAAAAGTCAAACAGTTAGGAAGTGGTTTTGGCTTTTGTAAGTGGGCTTGTTTTCAAAATGAAAGGGTATTTTGAAAACGTTTCTTGGGTAGCCTATTTGCCAGTACGATGTAGTGTACATCGTATTCCTAGACTCAATAAATATGCAAAATTACATTGACGAAATAGGAAAACCAAGAGCCCCTTGATGACGCCTTTCTTCAAATATTTGAGCAGACTTGAAGACGCCTTTTTCACTCGACGGCGGTCGTCCAAAGATAAACAGATCTGGAAATCTGAATACCTTTCGGGGGCTTCGCCCCCTCGACCCCTGTCCGTTGACCGGGCAGCGGAACCCCCGATACGAGGCCCCGGATAGGTCGTTAGGCGGTTCAGAGAAATCTTCTTGTATAACGTCGTCTTTGGCCCATCAATAATTCTCTATTGCATATGTCCTGGTTTGACAAAGCTTGATCATGCTTACAGCATGTCTACAAATACATGTTAGACAAACAGAATAATATGATACAAGCATTGGGCTAACAATCTCCCCCTTTTTGATTATGGCAAATCCTTTAAGTTTAATATATATACAATAGATGCATGTATCACTAATAAACATATAATACTAGAATATTGTGTGCTAACTTAAACTTATTTCTTACTTAAACTAATTTCTAACTTAAACTTATTTTCCCAACTTAAACTTATTTCTTTCCCTTTGACATGATAAAAAATAAGCTCCCCCGTAATTAAAGCTAAAAAGAACTCAAGCATAAATAAAGGAGGAAAGCACAAATAATCATGATCAAGGATTAGGAGAACAGTGTAATGACAAGTTTAGAAAATTGCATAACTAAGAAATAAAAACTTGGCAAAACACAACATAGTTGGTTGAACTTAAAAATATTAAAATCAATCAATACATAGTTTATCAACTAAAAATCCAAAAATAAAATATGTTTTGAATGTCATTTGACCAAAAAATCTATCAATATAGTAGGAATCAATCATTGGTCATAAATAAATCATGAGGAATAGAAATGCGCAGATCTAGTATATAAAAAAATCAAAAATATAATGAGACTTTAACAATGATCACAAAAAAATATGATTCATAATTTGCCCATACAAATTAGTGAATCAATTCCATAAATAATATAATCATTTAAAAAGAAATCAAAATAAGTAAACTAGAATCTATGCAGAATCTATACCAAAGTTCATGCATTTGAATTCAATTACCTTAGCATGATATATGTCCATCAGATAAACATGAAGGTAATGAAGACAAAATACTTGAGAAGGAGAAATCCAGTCGACTTGAATTCTCCCCCGCAAAGTATGATCAGTCTAAATATAGATAATCATGAACTTTAAGATAAAATCTCAATAAGAATTGCCAAATCAGTTCAAACTCAAAAGGATTATCAATAAAATTAATTTTTGGCATAATAACTTTTAGAAACTCAAAAATAAGAGAATTAAAAATAAATATTAAAATCATATATTCTCTCATCTAATACAAATCTAAAAATCATGAACAACTCAACAAGATATTTTAAGTAAGATAATATAATTCCATGGTGAACTAGGTATACCACATATTAAGGGCATAAAATAATTGAAACAATTAATTTGCTCCCCCTTAAAATATGCGTATATAGTTCAAAAATAATTTATATAAAAATTTTTTTATCACAAGATCTAAGAGATATCCAAGATATGCATCTTTTCTTTCCTTTGATCAAATGCATGTAAAGTCCAAACTTAAAACAAATATCATCTTTAGGCAAATAAAATAGGTATCCAATGAATAAATGCTTAAAAATAAAAAAAAAACAAAATATATCTCCAATATATATATATATATATATATATATATATATATAAGAAATATTTTAAGACATTAAAAGATTTTGAAAACTGTCTTTAATAATAGCATTTGAGTACCGGACAGATTCAATAAATCAAAAAGAAATCAAAAAGACTTTTCAAAAATATGGAATTTATTACGAAAAACTGTCTTAATAAATGTTCGAATGCATCCATTTAGTCCTCAGACTGAAAGCTGGCAATTCGAATCACGGAAACAATTTCAAATAAAGAATCCATAAAAAAAATCTATTTGAACAAATAAATATAACCTGATAAATGTTCAAAGAAAAGTGTATTCAAGATATATGGCATGTCAAGGGGCTAATTGACTAAAAAATTAACTGCTCCACCTTTACATAGCTATATCTAAAAATAATAATATTGACAAAATTTTAAAATAAAATTCAGAGACATATTTTCGAAAGTAGGAAACTAATTCAAAAATATTAGGTCTTCTTATCAAAGTTCATTTCTTCCCTTTTAAAGCCTTAGCACGGTGTCCACCTGACAATCGTAAGGTTTAAAGAAAAGAAACGCTTTGAGAGAGAGATTCAATTTGCTTGACTTCTCCCCGCAAAGAATTACTGTTATAGACAGTAAGTAACTGGAATAAGAAGATAATAATATAAAGCTCAAAATCATTAATATTACGAATATTACACAAACTAAAGATGAAATCACAATACCATAATATTCAATGAGTAGTCACAAAAAAAAAACAATCATCTTTAGACAAAAAAGAAATATCCATTAAATGAACATTTAAAAACAATCAAAAGATATTTCAAATTAGCAAGATGAATAATCGTATAAGTCAAAAGATGACATAAATTGATCTATGCTATAGAATCTCACAATTGACAAGATAGATCAATATATGCTACCTTTTGTGAAAATATAAAGAGAGAATATTATCCATCAAATCTAAAATTCAAAATCCATCAGATAATAATTGCAATTAGATCTCAATAAATCTTTAGTTTATAAAGCGTTGATCAATCTTGGGTTAGCTGTAGAGGTACTGTCCCAGCTAACGGATGTTCACCGGAGAATACTTAAGTACCGCTTCGCTTCGACCGTAGTCGTGGTGACAGACAGACCCTTTGTAGGCTTGTACCCAAAATAAATTTCTTCTTTAATAAACAAGGATTTAAGAAGAATTAGTGCAATATAAAAAAATATTCTATGGATTCAAAAAATCTTAGAACAATGTAGCATACAGCATAAGATGTATGAATTATATTTATCCATATGTGCTACAAAATCATTGGGTAACAATAAAATATAAAACATTTGTGAATCAAAATATAGGACCTAGATACGCTGATGTATTTTGGAACCTAGGGGACTGGGTTCAGTACCTTGGATCCAGAACTAGATGATACACCTTAATAAATCTTAAGTCTATAAAGTATTGATCACTTCGGGTTAGCTGTAGGGGCCGGTTCCCAGCTAGCGGTAGTCCGAAGACTAGTGCACCGTGTCGCTTCAGGCTATTTACACCTGTATGACAGAAGGACACTTTCGACTTGTTTCCAAAATGATCTATACTCTTAAGAACTTAGATTCAAAAGAATATATGCAGTATCATCGAACATCGTCGAAATCCAGAATCCCTAAAAGTAAATACCCAAGGAATGGTTTATCAAGATCAAGATATTTAAAAAATATCACGTACCCAAAATGTCAACCAAAAAGCCAAGAAAATAAAAACATCATTAAAAAGGCTTTGAGGAAGAAGCTGATAAAGATAAGAACATAAATTGTTCAAAGAAATCAATAGCTTAAGTGTGAGATAAGCAGAAGTTTAAAAAACTACTTTTCAAAATAATATAATATAGAACTTGAACTTAACTCATATATCCCATAAAGATATTTATACAAAAATATAAGAAACATATCAGCTATATATAAATGAAAATGAATTATGTATGTATCCTTAATAAGCATAAAAAATATCACAAGATCAAAAACATGCATAAATAAACTTTATCAGACAAAGATGTAATTGATTCATAAGAAGTTAATCAAAATAAAAATTTGCGAATCAATAGTGAAGGTATTATGCAAGCACAAGGTTAACATAAAAGTATATGTATATACTTTTCAAGTAAATAGGAGACTTGTGCTAAACATACATACTCACAAGAATATTGATCAAAGTAAATATGACATGTAAAGACAAATCGATAAGAAGTGACCATTAAAAATATTAAAGGCGAAGAGTCAAAAGCATAAACCAAAAACAAAATTAAGCTCCTATGCATGCTTCAAGAATAAAGATTAAGAGTAAATAGCATACATAGATAAATGTGTCACACTAGTAGAAAATAAATACTATATAGTGTGAACTAAACATTTAAGCTAAACATCTAGTCATACTAGGATTATGTCTCACATTGATTCAAACAATAAATAATTAAAAAAAATATCAATGAAAGCTAATAGCTAGAAATCAATAAGAACATGCTAAATATTAAAAACTATTTAGTAAGCATGTTACTGAAGTGGTTCTAGTGACCACACTTCTGTTGGTGCAATTGCATGGAAGATGACCTTTGTAGCTTTGCAATCACCAACATGTTCCATGGTTCTATTTGATATGAGAAGCTTCACCTGCAATATTAGGTGAAGACTTTGGTATCCAATACTTGGATCCACATTTGTTAGCTTTGGGAACCCATTTGCACAAGTTCATATCAACTAGTTTTCTAATCTGACAACGATTAGAAACGTGTCCATTCAAACCACAATAATGATAGAAAGAATTAACATTAGTACTATGTGCAGCAGTATGAGAATGTACAGTGGTGTGATATGATGTACGTGGATACTTGTAATAGAAAGCATGGTTGTGTGAAGCTTTAGCTTTGCTTGCTTTCTTTGTAAAAGATCTGACGTGTGTGACTTTGTGATGTGCTAAGTGTCCTGTGTTAGACTGAGTCGTATGTTGTATTACCTGCTTTTCCAGTCTAATCTCTAACTTTTTAGAGTTAGCACAAATCTCATCATACTTAGCAGAAAGAGCATCAATTCTACATGAAGCAATAGAATACTTCTTCTTTTCTGATTCTAGTTCCTCCTTAAGTTTAGCATTTTCTTGAGTGCTTTTCTCAATGCAATCAAGTGCCTCATGCAATCTAAACTTCAGTGTGGAAATCTCAGTAGAATTATCAGAAGGAAAACTATTTCTAGCATCATTCAATAAGCAAGTAAACTTTTCAATCTCACGCTTATAGGATAGAATATCCTTTCTAGCTTGCTTATACTTATCTAATACTTTCTTGTGTTCTTCTAACAGATCATTGAAAGCATCAGATAAATCATCATAAGAAAATTTACTCTCTTCAGAAAAAGAATTATTTTGTACCTCGTTTGATAATGCCATTGAGCATAAATTTGTAGCTTGATGAGGTCTCGCTTCTTCTTCTTCTTCATCTTCTTCTTCTTCTTCTTCTTCTTCTTCAGAATCGCTTGCTTCGCTTTCACACCATATGCTCGTGCTAATGTGTCACGACCCGCACCCTAGAGTAAGGGCACGAGAAGTGGGTACGTCCAGCCTACGCCGCAGTGTCGGCGGTAGAACGCTGTCCTAGGTAAATCATCTAACAGTATAAAGGTACCTATACAGTTCATACTCTCCGAATGGAGGTAACATCACAACATATAGTCTCAATCACATCTAAGGTAGAAGAATGAAGAACATATAGATAGTAACTCAAAAGAACCATAGCATATGAAATAAGACTAAGTGTCTAAGATACATAACATCCAGAATGTCAACTCATAATACAATAAGTCTAAGAGTCTATACATCTCCACATCTCAAAATACAACTCAGAATGTGAGACAAAATGATATAGAAAGACTGCCTAGACTAAACTGGTCTAGACTACTAGAACAACATCCTCAGCTGCAGGTGGATCCTGCTGAGGGTCCTCAATACAAGTGTCATCTAGTCCTGCTCCATAATAAGTAGTCACCCATGCCTCGTCCTCATCCTCTGTAATATTTTCAACAGGTCCAATCAGGACAAGAACGAGCACAATACATCTCACACAGTGCATATCAGGTTAGGAAATACGATACAGGCAATAGAGTAAGATACATGAACTGCTGAAAGGAAATATACGCTGTAAAAGAGATAGCTGTAATGAAATATCTACTGTATATAGAGAACTGTAAGTGACTAGTGTTGTAGAGCACAAGATAGGCATGTGAATGGCTAGAATTTATACATGATTACACTACTGAGTTTGCACATGATTACACTACTTTAGAATTATTCACATGTCCACTTCTACTCCTCCGTTTCCCCAATCAATACACAAGGATCTATACAGGTTACGTTATTATACATGATATCACATGGGGCCCATGAAAGGGTGCACATGATAGTATATATGAGGGCTCAGTAAACATGAGAGTACATGATCACATGAGTGCACATGAATGATGGAAGCATAGGAGTACATGATGATAGTGAAACACACATAACATGAAGTACCCGATGCTCCCGAGAGGGATAACATCTCATGTAAAGATCCATATAGTATCAATCCGTGTTACAAATGTGACAGCAACAAGTAAAGTAATCTAGAGCGAGAAGTAAAGCCTGAACAAGTATGAAACGGTCAGAGAATGTACTCGCCTGCTGTATGAATGTCTGTAGAGAATATGCTGTATGAGGAGAGGTGTCTGGCTCCTGATCAGAGCAACACAAGTCACAATGTGTTCTAAATAGTAAAAATGAAGTCTACTATGCAAACTACATGATTCTAGGTCAATCTGATCAAAAGTCAACTCTTGGTCAACTCTGGTCAACTCTAAAGTCAAACTAGTCAAAGTTAAGTCAATACTAGTCAAACTAGTTATTTTAGGTCATTACTAGTCATTTCTAGGTGAACTAGGTCACTTTTGACCTAAGGTTGACTTTGGTCAACCCTTAGTAATCAAGGGTTAACATGTTGGTTTTGGGCCATTAGGGTTAGCCCCAAGCCATTGGCTAGTAATCCTAGGCCATAGGCTAATGATGGGGTTTTCATATAAACCTATAACTAGGAGTCATATATATATATATATATATATATATATATATATATATATATATATATATAACTATATCTATATATATAGATACACACTATCTATCACCACCCAATATCAATACAAACCCATATACTTTTAATACACTATATTGACCTAATGAGACCTAACACAAAATATACATATATATCATTTATATATATATATATATATATATATACAATACATATATATATATAACTATATATATATTACATATATATATAGAGGGAAAGGAAGTGAGAGAGAGAGTGAGACAGAGATTGTGAGAAAGAGGGGGGTGAAGTCTGGACAGTAGACAGTAGGGGGAGGGTTCCAGGAATTCTGGAACCAAAGTGGCTCCCAACACACACACACAATATAACATATATACATACATATGTATATATATATATATATATATATATATATATATATATATATATATATATATATATATAACTACACACACACACCACCAATTCTCCCTAAATTCGACCCACACTCACAAATACATATGTACTACACCTATACACACTAAAATACACTAGTCCAATGTATTAAACATAAAGAAAATCGATTTGAAACTCGATTTCCAAAACTGGAAAATAAACCCAAAACTGTTAACAGTGCACAGTGCACTCGAAATGGGGTAATTCGAATTACCCATACTAAATCGAGCTAAGACTCAAAACAAACGGTTGGTAACTAATGCTCCATAGATACTCTAGTGTCCCAAGTCACTGACACGACACCACAACACAGTTTCACGTGTCCAAACACGCAAAACATCCACCCGGGTAAACACTGATACGCGCACACGAAAACAGTGTCGTGCACGCGGTTACACGCGTCGTACACGCGACACAGGACACGAAGCACCACGTGCTCGTGTCCACGTGTACGCCACGTATAGGGCTTCATGTCCGTGTCACTACGAGATGCTCTAGTGTCGTGTCCATGCGACACGACACACTCAAAGCTGTGCGCGCGCGCGTGTGCGCTGACAGCGCGTGTCCAGTGCGAGTGAGTTTTCTCACTCGACACGACACGACGTGACACGAGACTTTGGGGGCATGCTCGCAGACATTGCCTCCTTGTCTGTGTCAAATATTTCGTGTCCTAGTGGCCTGTGTAGTGCACACGAGGTGTCGGGTAGCAGGGCATGCACGATGGGCTCGTGCGGTCGGTTCGTGTCCAATTTGGACACGGACACAGCACTAAAATGTGCTCAGTCCATATGTTTAGTGATCAGCATGTATAGGGCTACAGATTCATGTAATTTGTCTCACAGTTTGATAAAATCGAATCCATTGTGGCATTTCACCAAACAAGGATTCTAGGCTTAGGATACGTGTCCGATACAGACACCAAACCACTTCTAAATCCCACCAAACTTTACCCATAGTAGTGTTAGTCCTACATGAATGCATTTGTGAAAGAAAAACAGGAATTTGACTAAGTTTGTGAGAAAATACCTATTTGTGCAATCCAATGAAAATCAAGGAAAATAGGGGTGTGTGATCTTCAACTTGATGATGTCCAATGCCTCCAAATCCTTGATTGCTAGTTCCCTTAGTACCCTAGATGTTGTAGGGTCCCAATGCAAGAGATTAGAGTGAATTTGGATCAAAATAGCTCAAGTTATGAAGGGTTGAAGGAATGGGAATTTTTGTGGAATAAAATTCATGTAATATATTCATGAATGAATACAAAGGATTATATAGAATGTTGTACCAGCTAGGGGGGGTACCCCTTGGCCGGCCAAGACATGGGGGGGGGGTGTCCTTGCCCTTCCTTCAAGGCTAAGGCATGGACTTTGTGAAAAGGTTGAAGATATTTTGAGTGTTTCATGGAAAATATCTAATAAAGGTAAACTAGATATTTATCTCACTTTAACCCTTAACCAAAAATCCATCCTAAAGCTTCTAGGTTAGAGACTAACCCCTAGATTAGGGTAGGATAGGTTAGGGACTAATCATGAGACTTACCAAGAATTAAATAATATTAAAATCACATAATCTCAAATAAAGACTAGTAAATTACCAAAATACCCTTTTGGTCAAAAATCACTAATTTGATGTTCTAAGCCTATGGCTAAGCTCTCATGGTCATGGCAACTTCTAGGTTAGAGAAAACTAGGGTTTACACTAAGTTATACTAACCAAAATCACAAAGTCATAAGTCATGACTTAGCATGACTTAGAAAATAGTTTAATCACACTAATAAACACTATAAACCATATCATGCCCTAATCACCACTATTAAATAATAAAAATAATAATTTTTCAAAAATCCCTAATTTTCAGAAAACAGGGTGTTACAAGTCTACCCTCCTAACAATAATTTTGTCATCGAAATTTAAAGACGAACTGAAACTAATGAGAAGGATAGAAATCATACCTCAAGGTACAAATAGATAAGGGTATCGCTCGCGCATCTCATCCTCCCGTTCCCAGGTGGACTCTCCAGGAGAATGATGCCTCCATGCGACACGAACCAATGGTATCGTCTGGTTCCTCAATGCCTTCTTCCGTCGATCCAGAATCTCAACAGGCTGCTCTGGATAACGAAGAGTAGGACCCACCTCGATCTCGGAATGATCAAGTACATGGCTAGGATCTGCCACGTACCGTCTCAACTGCGACACGTGAAATACGTTGTGGACTCCAACCAATGCTGGTGGTAAGTCTAGCCTGTAAGACACGTCCCCGACTCTCCCGCTGATAACGAAAGGGCCGATGAAACGCGGGCTAAGCTTCCCACCTCCACCAAAACGTATCGTGCCACATGTCGGAGATATCCTCAAGAATACCTGGTCTCCGACCTAAACACAAACAAGGTCTCAAATTAATTATGATAAACAAACATGATTAACAAAACACAACAAGACAACCTAATTCTAATCCTATCTCTAAACTGTACCTCAAACTCCAAAGGTCTGCGGTGGCTATCGGCCCAGTACCGATGTCTGTCCTGCGCCACGCGAAGCTGATCTCTGATAAGCTTCACCTTCTCTGCTGCATCTACAACCATCTCAGGCCCCAATAAAACTTGCTCCCCAACATCATCCCAAGACAAGGGTGTACGACATCTACGCCCGTACAGTACCTCAAAAGGGGACATCTCGATGCTGGCCTGAAAGCTATTGTTATATGCAAACTCTACTAAGTGCAGGTGACTCTCCCAAGATCCTCCAAAGTCCAGGACACAAGTCCGTAACATGTCCTCCAGTGTCTGAATGGTCCGCTCTGACTGTCCGTCTGTCTGCGGGTGGTATGCAGTACTAAACTTGAGCTGAGTGCCCAAGCTAATATGCAAGCTCCTCCAGAAATGTGAAGTGAAACGGCTGTCCCGGTCCGATACAATGCTCACTGGAACTCCATGAAGTCTGACTATCTGCCTCATATACATCTCTGATAGCTTCTCGGTAGACAAACCCACTTTGAATGGCAAAAAGTGGGCCGATTTGGTCAACCTGTCGACGATGACCCAAATCGCATCCTTCCCTCCTGGAGTACGCGGCAATCCCGAAACAAAGTCCATCGTGATGTGCTTCCACTTCCACTCCGGAATGGGCAATGGCTGCAACAGTCCTCCTGGCCTCTGCCTCTCGGCCTTGACCTGCTGGCAGATCAAACACCTAGCTACGAAGTGTGCTACCTCGCGCTTCATCCCACTCCACCATACATGCTCTCTCAGATCCCTATACATCTTGTTGGCTCCCGGATGTATCGAGTACTGAGAACGGTGGGCCTCCTGCATAACCTGCTCCCGAAAGTCTCCACTGGGCACACACAGTCTGGAACCGTGCCTCAATGTGCCATCTCCTGCAAGAGTGAACTCATCGTCCGCAAATCCCTGTCCGACCTGCTCCCTGATGCATCGTAGAGAAACATCATCGAACTGAGCCGACTTGATCCTATCAATCAAGTCCGACTGAATCTGGAGGCCCCACATCTGTATCTGCACTCCCGGCACAATCACCTCGATCCCAAGGCTCTCCAAGTCCGCCAACAAGTGACGATCCATCGTCAAACACATAGCTGTCGGGTATCTGCTCAAAGCATCGGCAACTACGTTCGCCTTCTCTGGATGATACTGCAGAAGAATATCAAAGTCCTTCATCAGCTCCAGCCACCTGCGCTGCCTCATGTTCAGCTCCTTCTGCGTAAACACGTACTTCAAGCTCTTGTGGTCTGTAAATATCTCCACGCGCTCTCCGTACAAATAGCGTTTCCACAGCTTCAGAGCAAAGATAACTGCCGCCAACTCTAAATCATGGGTAGGATAGTTTTTCTCATGGGGCCGTAACTGCCTGGAAGCATAGGCAATCACCTTTCCATGCTGCTGCAAGACACAACCCAAACCCTTCCCCGAGGCGTCACTGTAGATAGTGAACCCGCCTGATCCTGATGGCAATGTCAGAATCGGGGCTGTCGTCAACCGCTTCTTCAACTCATCGAAAGCGGTCTGACACTCCTCTGACCAGAGAAACTCTGCGTCCTTCCGGGTCAGCCTAGATAATAGCTCTGCAACCCGGAAGAAATCCTGGACGAACCTCCTGTAGTAGCCTGCCAATCCTAGGAAGCTCCTGATCTCTGATACTGACGTCGGCGCTGCCCAAGCCTCAACCGCTGATATCTTCCTCGGGTCGACTGAGATCCCATCTCCAGTCACTACATGACCCAGGAAGTCAACTCTATCGAGGAAGAACTCACACTTCGAGAGCTTGCCGTAAAGCTGCTCCTGTCTGAGAGTCTCTAGGACCACTCTCAAGTGCTCCTCGTGCTCCTCCTCGGTCTTCGAGTACACCAGGATGTCATCGATGAACACCACCACGAACTTATCTAAGTACTGGTGGAACACCTTGTTCATCAAGTTCATGAACACCGCCGGAGCATTCGTCAACCCAAACGGCATCACCATAAACTCGAACTGGCCGTACCGCGTCCTGAACGCCGTCTTCGGGATGTCCTCCCTCTTCACCTTTACCTGATGGTAGCCTGACCTCAGATCAATCTTCGAGAATACCCGAGCTCCGCTCAACTGATCGAAGAGATCATCGATCCGCGGCAGTGGATATCTGTTCTTGATCGTCAGACTGTTGAGTGCCCTGTAGTCGATACACATACGTACCGACCCATCCTTCTTCGGTACAAAGAGTACCGGTGCACCCCAAGGTGAAGAACTAGAGCGGATGAAGCCTTTGTCCTACAACTCATCCACCTGTTTCTTCAATTCTACCAGCTCGCTGTTGTTCACCCGATAGACATGCTGAGAAATGGGTTCCGCACCTGGAACCAAGTCTATCGAGAACTCAACGTCTCTGTCTGGTAGAAGCCCAGGCAATTCCTCTGGAAACACGTCCATGAACTCAGCAATCAATGGATGTGGAGCTGGCTGCTCCTCGACTGAAGCTCCACAGAAAACTCTGCAAGTCTGCTCTGCCTGCCGTCGGGAATATACAAACTCTGGCTCTCCTGGCGCTCTGAACAGAACTATACCCCCGCGGCAATCTATGCTGGCATGGTGCATGCTCAACCAATCCATACCGAGTACAATATCGTAGTTCGGTAGTGGCATTACGAGCAAACACACATCCAACTCTCGGCCTCCCAAAACTACTCTCCGTCCCTTGCAAATATCACGAACGAGGATAATACCACCCCCGGTCGTAATCTTGCAAGTCCTAGGCAACGATTCAGATATAACATGATGTCGAATCGCAAAAGATACTGATACAAAGCTATGGGAAGCCCCAGAATCGAACAATGCATAAGCTGGAATAGAGTCGAGAAGAATAGAACCTGCTATCAGCTCTTCAGTAACCTCGACATCCTCTGCTGCCATGGCATAGGCTCGTCCCTGCTGACCACCCCTGGCCTGATGCTGGATGAACCTCTGCTGTTGAGTCGGCAAAGGTCCCTTCTGCTGCCCTGCCGGAGCCTTGGCTCCGCCTCCCTGAACTGGTCGTCCCGAAGACATGGGACACTCCCTCAGCTGGTGGTCTCCAGAACCACATAGTAGACACCTGCCAAGCCTCTTTCTGCAGTCATTCCATCCATGACCCTGCTTCTTGCAGAAAGAGCAACTGACGACCTGCTGCCTGGGTGCCTGCTGTTGGTGCCTCGGCTGCTGCACCTGCTGGAACGGCCTCTGCTACAGGAATGGCCTCTGCTGCTGGTGCTGAAAATGAGGCCTCTTGGCCTGTCCTCCACTGCTGCCAGCTCCCTGGGTGTCGCGGCCCCTCTTGAGCTTCAGCTCAAGATTATCCTCAGCCGCCATCGCTCCTGCTAGAATATCCTCAAAGGTGGCACTCCTCTCACTCTTGGTCAAGGACTTGACTTCCTTGACCAAGCCTTTCCTGAACCTCCTCGCCTTCGCTGCCTCGCTAAGGCCCTCCATGAATCTGCTCAACCGGCAAAACTCACCGGCGTACTCCTCTACGGTCTGGTTCCCCTGAACCAGGTTCTCGAACTGTGTCTCCAAAGCGCCGACTGCCTAATCTGGGAAAAACTTCCCCTTGAAGAGCTCCTTGAAAGCTCCCCATAACTGCCCTCGAGTACCTACTCTCGGATCCGTCTGATACCAGGTACGGGAAAGATCCCGCATCTGGCTAGCTGCTGCCTCCACCTGGAGTCCGGCTGGTATCTCCGCCAATCGAAAGATCTCCTCGATGTGCTCTATCCAGTCATCCGCATAAAGAATCCCCTCAGTACCCAAGAAGTCCCTGGGGTTCATCTTCTTGAACTCCTGGATGCTCGGAATCCTCTACTGCCGCGGCGGTCCTGATCCTCCCTGCGGCTGGACAGCCAACCTCTCTATCGTCGCTCTAGCCAGCTGATGAACCTCATCTATGCCCCTGGTAAACTCCGTCGTATAACGCTGCTGCTGAGCCTGCTGCAACTCTAGGAAATGCTGGAAGTATGAAAACATCTGTGCAACATCCACTAAACCAGATGGCATCGACGGCTGGAACTGCGGCTGGTGCTGTTGGTGCTGCTGAAACTGTGGCTGACGAAACTGCGGGGGAGGCATGTCTGGGGTAGCTGGAATAGTCCCCCGAATAAGTAGAGGTGCACCCCCAAATGTGGCAGAAGCTCCCACATGAGCTGGAGTAAGGGGAGCTGCAGTCCCCGGGTCCTGGTGAGCTGGACGAGAGGTGGCAGACCTCTCAGTGGTGTCACCTGGACCAAGATGCTGCGATCGTGTCTCCACCATCCTGAAGACAGATCAACAAGAAAATCAATACGAAGAAGAAACGATATAGTCAAAGGAGACAGTTTATTTCAAAAGAAAGACAATATCAGCAAGAATTTAGATAGCAGGAATTTAGATAAGAGTTTTTCCTAATGTGATTGAGTACCTCAACTACATCCTATTTCCTACTGCAGGCTGTGGCGATACTCTAGTTTGAATACCATCACATAAACTGGACCTGCATGGGCCACCACTAAAAACGTGTCACGACCCGCACCCTAGAGTAAGGGCACGAGAAGTGGGTACGTCCAGCCTACGCCGCAGTGTCGGCGGTAGAACGCTGTCCTAGGTAAATCATCTAACAGTATAAAGGTACCTGTACAGTTCATACTCTCCGAATGGAGGTAACATCACAACATATAGTCTCAATCACATCTAAGGTAGAAGAATGAAGAACAGATAGATAGTAACTCAAAAGAACCATAGCATATGAAATAAGACTAAGTGTCTAAGATACATAACATCCAGAATGTCAACTCATAATACAATAAGTCTAAGAGTCTATACATCTCCACATCTCAAAATACAACTCAGAATGTGAGACAAAATGATATAGAAAGACTGCCTAGACTAAACTGGTCTAGACTACTGGAACAACATCCTCAGCTGCAGGTGGATCCTGCTGAGGGTCCTCAATACAAGTGTCATCTAGTCCTGCTCCATAATAAGTAGTCACCCATGCCTCGTCCTCATCCTCTGTAATATTTTCAACAGGTCCAATCAGGACAGGAACGAGCACAATACATCTCACACAGTGCATATCAGGTTAGGAAATACGATACAGGCAATAGAGTAAGATACATGAACTGCTGAAAGGAAATATACGCTGTAAAAAAGATAGCTGTAATGAAATATCTACTGTATATAGAGAACTGTAAGTGACTAGTGTTGTAGAGCACAAGATAGGCATGTGAATGGCTAGAATTTATACATGATTACACTACTGAGTTTGCACATGATTACACTACTTTGGAATTATTCACATGTCCACTTCTACTCTCCCGTTTCCCCAATCAATACACAAGGATGTATACAAGTTACGTTATTATACATGATATCACATGGGGCCCATGAAAGGGTGCACATGATAGTATACATGAGGGCTCAGTAAACATGAGAGTACATGATCATATGAGTGCACATGAATGATGGAAGCATAGGAGTACATGATGATAGTGAAACACACATAACATGAAGTACCCGATGCTCCCGAGAGGGATAACATCTCATGTAAAGATCCATATAGTATCAATCCGTGTTACAAATGTGACAGCAACAAGTAAAGTAATCTAGAGCGAGAAGTAAAGCCTAACAAGTATGAAACGGTCAGAGAATGTACTCGCCTGCTGTATGAATGTCTGTAGAGAATATGCTGTCTGAGGAGAGGTGTCTGGCTCATGATCAGAGCAACACAAGTCACAATGTGTTCTAAATAGTAAAAATGAAGTCTACTATGCAAACTACATGATTCTAGGTCAATCTGATCAAAAGTCAACTCTTGGTCAACTCTGGTCAACTCTAAAGTCAAACTAGTCAAAGTTAAGTCAATACTAGTCAAACTAGTTATTTTAGGTCATTACTAGTCATTTCTAGGTGAACTAGGTCACTTTTGACCTAAGGTTGACTTTGGTCAACCCTTAGTAATCAAGGGTCAACATGTTGGTTTTGGGCCATTAGGGTTAGCCCCAAGCTATTGGCTAGTAATCCTAGGCCATAGGCTAATGATGGGGTTTTCATATAAACCTATAACTAGGAGTCATATATATATATATAACTATATCTATATATATAGATACACACTATCTATCACCACCCAATATCAATACAAACCCATATACTTTTAATACACTATATTGACCTAATGAGACCTAAAAATATATATATATATATATATACAATACATATATATATATACAGTAGACAGTAGGGGGAGGGTTCCAGGAATTCTGGAACCAAAGTGGCTCCCAACACACACACACAATATAACATATATACATACATATGTATATATATATATAACTACACACACACACCACCAATTCTCCCCAAATTCGACCCACACTCACAAATACATATGTACTACACCTATACACACTAAAATACACTAGTCCAATGTATTAAACATAAAGAAAATCGATTTGAAACTCGATTTCCAAAACTGGAAAATAAACCCAAAACTGTTAACAGTGCACAGTGCATTCGAAATAAGGTAATTCGAATTACCCATACTAAATCGAGCTAAGACTCGAAACAAACGGTTGGTAACTAATGCCCCATAGATACTCTAGTGTCCCAAGTCACTGACACGACACCACGACACAGTTTCACGTGTCCAAACACGCAAAACATCCACCCGGGTAAACACTGATACGCGCACACGAAAACAGTATCGTGCACGCGGTTACACGCGTCGTACACGCGACACAGGACACAAAGCACCACGTGCTCGTGTCCACGTGTACGCCACGTATAGGGCTTCATACCCGTGTCACTACGAGATGCTCTAGTGTCGTGTCCATGCGACACGACACACTCAAAGCTGTGTGCGCGCGCGTGTGCGCTGACAGCGCGTGTCCAGTACGAGTGAGTTTTCTCACTCGACACGACACGACGCGACACGAGACTTTGGGGGCATGCTCGCAGACATTGCCCCCTTGTCTGTGTCAAATATTTCGTGTCCTAGTGGCCTGTGTAGTGCACACGAGGTGTCGGGTAGCAGGGCACGCACGATGGGCTCGTACGGTCGGTTCGTGTCCAATTTGGACACGGACACAGCACTAAAATGTGCTCAGTCCACATGTTTAGTGATCAGCATGTATAGGGCTACAGATTCGTGTAATTTGTCTCACAATTTGGTAAAATTGAATCCATTGTGGCATTTCACCAAACAAGGATTCTAGGCTTAGGATACGTGTCCGATACGGACACCAAACCACTTCTAAATCCCACCAAACTTTACCCACAGTAGTGTTAGTCCTACATGAATGCATTTGTGAAAGAAAAACAGGAATTTGACTAAGTTTGTGAGAAAATACCTATTTGTGCAATCCAATGAAAATCAAGGAAAATGGGGGTTGTGATCTTCAACTTGATGATGTCCAATGCCTCCAAATCCTTGATTACTAGTTCCCCTTAGTACCCTAGATGTTGTAGGGTCCCAATGCAAGAGATTAGAGTGAATTTGGATCAAAATAGCTCAAGTTATGAAGGGTTGAAGGAATGGGAATTTTTGTGGAATAAAATTCATGTAATATATTCATGAATGAATTCAAAGGATTAAATAGAATGTTGTACCAGCTAGGGGGGTACCCCTTGGCCGGCCAAGACATGGGGGGGGTGTCCTTGCCCTTCCTTCAAGGCTAAGGCATGGACTTTGTGAAAAGGTTGAAGATATTTTGAGTGTTTCATGGAAAATATCTAATAAAGGTAAACTAGATATTTATCTCACCTTAATCCTTAACCAAAAATCCATCCTAAAGCTTTTAGGTTAGAGACTAACCCCTAGATTAGGGTAGGATAGGTTAGGGACTAATCATGAGACTTACCAAGAATTAAATAATATTAAAATCACATAATCTCAAATAAAGACTAGCAAATTACCAAAATACCCTTTTGGTCAAAAACCACTAATTTGATGTTCTAAGCCTATGGCTAAGCTCTCATGGTCATGGCAACCTCTAGGTTAGAGAAAACTAGGGTTTACACTAAGTTATACTAACCAAAATCACAAAGTCATAAGTCATGACTTAGCATGACTTAGAAAATAGTTTAATCACACTAATAAACACTATAAACCATATCATGCCCTAATCACCACTATTAAATAATAAAAATAATAATTTTTCAAAAATCCCTAATTTTCAGAAAATAGGGTGTTACATAATGTGCTTGTGAGATGATGATCTTCCTTCATTTGATTGTTCGTAGTGACTCTCCTTTCTTGTAGTGGTACAATCTTCTTGGATGTGGCCTGTCTTCTTGCAATTGTCACATACAAGCTCTTCTTCGTATAAGGGATTGTGCTGTACCTTAAATCCCAATTTCATCATTTACATATTTATATCATTATGAAGACTATCCTTCTCTCTGGAGTTGCTAGCATTGCTTTCATACCTGCACTCATAAGTAGCCTCAAGAACTTTTCAAATTTTATAAGATGTTGTGCAAGTAGTAATCAGATTGAATACATTTGTGTCTACTGCACAATAAAACATATGCATAGCTTTTGCATCAAGGCTAGCTAACTTCTTCTCTTCATTCGTGTAACTATAACAAGGCTTATTGATTATAGAGGATGTAAGAATAGAAGTGATAGTAGGCTTTTTGTAGCCGGTGACAACAATTGACCATAAGTCAAAATCTAGAGACTTCAAGTAGAAGCTCATCCGTGTCTTCCAATAGCTATAGTTTGTTCCATCAAATAGTGGGAGTCTATTTAAGGATTGCTCTTCAGTTGTGAAGTACATACTTGCCATATGTGATATAGTGATCTATGTAACAGCAGTTATATAATAACAATATTACCTCGCTTTACCTGTATAACCCGCTCTGATAATAAGGATCTGCTCCAAGGATGTTAAGCCAAATAATAGAGTCCTTGCTAGAATACCAATTGAAGGAGCAATTGGTATAAGCAATAATATCTCTATAAGGAGCACCTGCAATAATATCTATATACCAAGCACCCGCTTTCTAGATGTAGCACTAGCTCTGATACCAATTGTAGGAACAATTGGGATCAGAATATATTACCTCTAGATGGAGCACTGCTCTCTAGTTGCAGTACCCACTTTGATACCAATTGTAGGAACAATTAGGATCAGAATATATTACCTCTAGATGCAGCACTGGCTTTAATACCAATTGTAGGACCGATTGTAGGAACGAGTTGTAATGCGTAATACTCTAGAGGGGGTGAATAGAGTAGGCAGCAGAAATTAACTATTTAAAAATGTTAGTAACAAGATCACATAATATATATATCACAGATATATAAATAAAAAGTAGAGAGTAGAGAGCAAACGCAAACACAAGGATGTATACTGGTTTTCCTCTTATGAGGACTAGTCCAGTCAGAAGAACTCTAGCTTCCAGTTAAATTCACTATGAAAAATCATCACAAGTTTTAATCCGAAGTTCTTGCAACTTCTACAACGCGAGCTTTGATCCGAAGTACTCGACCAACTTTAATTGTGAAGTATGTAACTTCAATCAAGCCTCTGATTACAACCACTCTGAAACTTCTAGACTGTACCGCACTGGCAAATCGACTAGAGTATTGTAACTGGCTTGGGATTTAAAAATGAAAGCTCAGAACACTTTGGAAGAAGTAGTAGGCTAATAGAGAAGAGATATGAAAGTAATTGAGTGAGTTGAAATGATCGAAATCCTTCTCTATTTATAGTTTTTCCAAAGGCAGAATTCTAACAGAATTCGGGCAGAATTTGGGCAGAACTCAATGAGAAAATCTCGTTGGGATCCGTAACTGCAGGAAGACCAAGTTGAAAAAGCAATGTTCACTAACCGAACTCTGGCCGAACTCTGGCCGAATTCTGGCCGAACTTTGGCCGAATTCTCCTGGAGTTCTGTTGGAGTTCTGTCAGGGTTTTTGCAAATTGATTTTGGGCTTTTTGAAAAGTCAAACAGTTAGGAAGTGGTTTGGGCTTTTATAAGTGGACTTGTTTTCAAAATGAAAGGGTATTTTGAAAACGTTTCTTGGGTAGCCTATTTGCCAGTACGATGCAGTGTACATCGTATTTCTAGACTCAATAAATATGCAAAATTACATTGACGAAATAGGAAAACCAAGAGCCTTTTGATGACGCCTTTCTTCAAATATTTGAGCAGACTTGAAGACGCTTTTTTCACTCGACGGCGGTCGTCCAAAGATAAATAGATCTGGAAATCTGAATACCTTTCGGAGGCTTCGCCCCCGAACCCCTGACGGGGGGCGCTGCCCCCTCGACCCCTGTCCGCTGACCGGGCAGCGGAACCCCCGATACGAGGCCCCGGATAGGTCGTTAGGTGGTTCAGAGAAATCTTCTTGTATAACGCCGTCTTTGGCCCATCAATAATTCTCTATTGCATATGTCCTGGTTTGACAAAGCTTGATCATACTTACAGCATGTCTACAAATACAGTTAGACAAACAGAATAATATGATACAAGCATAGCAATATGATATAGAACATTTATGACAATTCTAAGTTTAAGTAGCAATATGATAGTGATTACATGAATATCAGTGATGTCATTATGTTAAACTTAATTGATTAGCCATATTCAAAAACATTGGGCTAACAGTTACCCCCCGCATATGAGCATCATGCAGTTACCCACCCCCATATCTCATTACAGTAGGACTGCCAGGCATGTGGCAGTCCTAGTATAAATCAGGACTGCCATAGTCCTGGCAGTCCTCTTTCACAAGAGAACTGCCAGGACTGTGGCAGTCCTGATTTATATTAGGACTGCCACATGCCTGGCAGTCCTACTGTAATGAAACCCGAACTGTCAAAACGAGATGCTAGTTTGTCGTGTTCTAGGGTTAGGGTTTCAACATAAAATATGGGTTTCTTGTGTTCGAAAATTAGGGAAGAGAACCATAAAGAGATTCTAAACCTATTTTATCAAAACTTTTTCAAGAATTAAAAATATTCTAGGGTTTTGAAAAGAATGTACAAAATTCTCGAAGAAATTAAGGAAGAACGTACCTAGATTCTGGTTGCTTTGACCATCTCTTCGAATCTACGAAGGTTGTGGAAGAAATCTTGGTGGAGGAATTGGGAGTTGAGTGGTGGAGAAGAAGAAATTAGGGTTTTAGGAGAGGGAGAGGGAGAGAGCTCTTTTTTTTTCTTCTTGAGGAGAGAGAGTGTAGAATGACAAATGAAATGAAATGAAGGGTTTGGGGGGTTGGGCTGCCCCTAGCAAATTTTGGGTGCCTCCTAGCAAATTCTCTACCTTCTTAGGCTGTCCCCAAGTAAGTGATGCCCCCAAGCAATTTTGGTAGTGTCCTTAGAAAAAACCCTAAAATATTGATTTTTGAATGTATTGTATGTATGTGTCACGCCCCAGAACCAGAATACTGGCAAGTAGAGACGGACCAGGCCAGCTACGTATACCAAAGTACTCCAGTACTCCGAAATAACGTATAAGCTGTATAGATGGGGGTTACTACTACAAGCCAACAGTCGATCCTAGGTCAAGCAATCCTAGGTATCTCAATCACAGGCAAATAAACAATGTACAAGAAGTAAGATCAACTAGAATATAAAATAGTAAAGCGTCCCAAACTATCAATGATCATGAAGCTAGTAATACAGAGTGAAGACTAGCAAGAGTAATAGTCATACATGAGAAGCTCTAGCTATAGTCTAGAATACGCAAATCATGTTATAGCCCATAGGCTAAATATCAAGTCCAAAACACGAGCTAAACACGTGCTCGGAGGCTAAACGCCACAAAAGAATAATGTACATAACTAGTGGGATAATGAAATAGAAAATCCACTAAGGTACTCGGGTGCTCTGGGTAATCACCAACGAGTGGAAGGTACGGAAGATCCTCCGGGCTCCTCTATCAGATCTGGCCAAACAAAACCAGTGGGGTTAGACCCCCAATAGCAAGTACCACAAAGGAAGCCAAACTATGAACTAAAACCAGCATGCAAATCATAGCAACGGATAGAGACAGAAATAAGTAAACGCAAATCGAGACTCGTGCGCTACCAATGCACTTATCCCGAGAATAGGAAAGACAATAAGTAAAGCAACATGTAGCATAAAGTAAAGGACATGTGACATAATGTAAACTGTGTACATGTAAGGAGAAGGAAGCATGTGAACATGAAAGATAAACTAGACATGTGAGCATATTAAGTAGACGGAGCATGTGAGCATGTTAGGTAACTGGAGCATGTAAGCATGTTATGTAACTGGAGCATGTGAGCATGTTAAGATAACTGGAGCATGTAAGATAACTGGAACATGTGAGCATGTAGGGTAACTGAGACATGTGAGCATGTTAAGATACTATATAGAACGACAAATGATAAGATGACTTAGGAACTATTCTGAAATCCAAGTTACAACCCGTAAACCAAACAAGGACCGGGGTTGTAACACTTCTCCTGAACAGAACTTTAGTATCTAATCATTTACCGGAAAAAGTAAAGCATAAACAACGATGTGCTGAAAATAAACAAATTCGGACACTGTCTAGACAAACTAGACTAGACTGGACTCCATACAATAGTTACGGCCAAGCAATGAGTACGACTTTATACATTAGCTAACTAGGGTTGTCACAATCCTAATTACTAACAAATGCAAGTTTGAGAATTCTAAGTCCGGTTATCTGCCTGCTGCCACCTGTTGGTCATGTCGGGAAGTGATTACATGTGTATCCTTGTGCTCCCATGCGACGGTGAAGCTGGAAGAGTGCTCATCTCGACGGATTGCTCCAAAACCTTAATTAAATGTTATAACGACCTAGACCAAAGGCAACAGGTAACTGGAAAATCCTCCCCACCCATGTTCTAATGATCAATCTAGTTATATAATCCTTACCATTTTTTTGGATTCTGGGTGTGGCATTTCGCAGAATCCATCCTAGACATAAGATATGCAAGACTGGACAAAAGCGAGAATGTGCACCATAACAAGCCACAACAAGAAAATATAATAAACTGGAAGCTGGAAGTGCGCTACGACGAGCCACTATAGGGAGTGCGCCATGACAGGCCACTATCATGTAAGCAAAGAAAGACATGTACAAGAGTGCACCACGATGGGTCACTATCTAGTAAGCAAAGAAGACATGTAAGAAGAGTGCGCCACGGCGGGCCACTATCATGTAAGCAAGGAAGACATGTAACAATTATCATAGCTTGTAAGAAAGAATCTATCAAAAGACATATCATGACATGTGGGAAACAATAATTTAAGCTAAGTACATTTCATAGAAAATGATTGAACATGTGCTAGTGTCAAGTGTATATAGGGTGTACAATCATTTTCTAACTATGCAAGATCATCTAATCATGTTAAGAAATTATTACAATCGAAGAAAATATCAAAAACGGACAAAAACGGGCAGAAACGGGGAAAAAACAGACAAAAATAGCCTAACCGGATTATCCGGCGGATTATAGGGGATTTTCGGCGGATTTTCTGAAGTGTCACAGCAAGTTTTGTGGTGCAAGTTCGGATTTTCCGACGGATCTCTGCGGATTTCTGCAAATTTCCGACGGATTTTCCGAACCGTCACAGAAAGTTAATTTTTTTGAACTCAAAACTTGTTTCGGCCATAAAAACTTCGTTTTAAATCGAAATTCGGATTTTCAAAAGTCAAAATTGCATAGAATTGAATTCCCTACAACATGAGAGTATTAGTTTTTCACAAATCAAAACATTTTATAGATCAATACCTCAAAATACTCCCAAACAAAGGTTCTCGGGATACCGAAACGGGTTCCGATTGCCACCAAACTCAAAATCCATGATATACAAACTTGGTGAGGGCCTCATATATGTATATATGACCAAGATACATGATGGTAACACTAGTATCATTCTTGATACCAAGTTTTCTACTAAGTCCATATTGGGTTTTAACAGAAAATCAAAACCTTGTTTAAACAAATTTTGGAAACATGCATATATACGAGAATCATAAGGAAAACATATTTAACAAAATGAGTTTGGGAAAATTCTAAGCATTTAATATCAAGAAAAACAAAAATGACAATAAAATAATATGGTTCATAGATTTGGTAAGATGTACTTGCCTAGGTTAAGCTCCAAGCCTAATCTTCTACTCCTCCTCCTAGGGGGGTTAGACACCACACCCAAGGCCTCAAGGCCAAGCTCTTGGCAAGCTCCAAGGGGGAGAGAAGGAAAGAAGAAATAAAGAGAGAGTGAAGAGAATGAAAAGAGGGATGAGAGAGAAAGTGAAATGGTATATATAGAAGGGGGAATTAATCTTAGCCGTTGGATCGTGATCCATGTCAAAATCTAAGTCAATCCTAACCATCAAAACAAAACCAAATATCCAATGGGTAATAGGGTGCATCTACACTATTCATGAAAATATCTAAACACTATTCATCAAAATATCTAAAATACTATTCACGAAAATATCGAAAATACTATTCATGAAAATATCAGAAATCAAAAATATCTAAAATATGGAAAATCTGTCTGGACGGTATGCCGTCGGTATACTCCGGTATACTGGCGGTATGCCGGCCAAGATAAAAATCTATAACTTAGGAAAATTTTAAAGCATTATAAAAATCAAGAAAATACGAAATACACTACAAAATACGTATCCGTATATAAATATCGATACTGTGAGACGAGTCTCACAACTCTCCACAACTTAAAAAATAAATTCCGTCCTCGAAATTTCCTAAATCTAGTCAAGCATGAAAACCAAGCCAAAGAGCTGAAAAATCATATCAATCAAAACAAAGCATGACATGTTGGTAAGATAAAGACAACAGTAATATAAGTAAATGCGTAAGTAGCAACATAACTACAATCAAGAAGGGATGGAGGCATATGAATAAATATGTCTCCTGAGTCAGTTGAGTAGGAGCAGGCCTACGCTGACTCCACAACTTAGATAAAAGTCAATTCTCAAAATAAGCCGGTACCAATGACTTAATCCAAGACATGACTCTACCCAGGACGTATCTTCGTAGTCGATACCAATGAAGTTATCACATGCCTCGACTACGAAGACAAAAGAGTTGGGGACGAGAAACTCGCCTTCACTCACCGAATAAATCAAGTCGGCCATTGTACTCCATATGTGGATAGAATACAAGGTCGCCTGCAAGAACCTAAGATATACTGCCACTACCTGGCCTGCTACTGAAGAATAATCAAAAGGACATAACTGAAAGAAGACCATGAAGATGGTACCTGAGGCTCCCGAGGAACTACCCTCATGCTGATATTAGAGCTGCCCCTGAGACTGCGCATACAACCGCGTTCTGCGCTGTCTGACCCTCTGAGCTCGTGATGGCGGAGGATACTGTGCTAATGGCTGAACATCTAGTATTGGCCCTATCTGCTCATCTACTGCTGGGGGCGATGACTGAGGAGACTGAAAAGACTGAGGTGGTACATCTGGTGTAGCTGGTTGTCCTCGAGATATCGGATAGGGGCAAGTGCTAACTGAATGGTCCTCTGTACCACAGCGGAAGCATCGGCTACTGGCCGCCCAACAAAGTGATCTGAGATGCCCTATCTTGCCGTAATAGGTACATGCTTCTTGTTCTGCCTGATACTGATGCTGGTTTCTTTGTTTATGAGCCTGGGCCTGCATATACTGATGAGGCCTCGCCTGCTGGAATGTATGGTACTACGTCGGTAAAGGCCTCTGAGCTCGCTTCTGCTGAACTGGTGCTGGTACCCCGAACTGTAGAACTGCAGACTGGAAGGATGAAGACCCAGCTGAACTCCTCTGGGGACAAACCCCTATCATGTGGCCTGGTGATCCGCATGACAAACATAGAAAGTTGGCCCTCCGACAAGTAATATGAGTGTGCCCTCTCCTTCCACAGAAGGAACATACGACTGGTAACTCCTGGTGCTGGTGTGGATAATTGTATGATGGTACTGGTGAGGGATGTCGGGGTGTAAAGCCTGACTTGGGTGCATGGTACCTCTTACGACCCTCAACTCTGGACGTGGTCCTCCTGGCTATATGCTCGTGCTCTCGTACTGCCTCTACAGTAGGTCGGGCTCGATACGCTGATTGACTTGATGACTGGTACTACCTGGCTCTACCTTCTGGCGACAAGTCCTCGACTTTGAATACCTCTGGTATTCCTTGTCCACTATGGTCTATCAACATCTGGATACTCTATTGGAGAACGAGATATCATTGTTGTTGTGACTCCATGAAGCCCCTGAGAACACCCACCAGCTCATGAACAACCTTCTCTGGCTGCTCCGGTAGGACTGATACTCCTGGATGATCAGGCTGAACTGATACATCTGACCTCGGGTCAACTCTGAACTCTGCTCCTGAATGCTGAGACTGATCCTCCACAACTGGCCTAATAGAAGATTGCTGACCCGCCATCCGCAAAACCCGAATAAGCTGATCGAAAGGAATAAGAACAGTGCCCCTGAAAGTTGAAGGACACAAGGATCAAATCGAGAGAACAGGAAGGATCAACGATCAAGGCAGATATCAGGTCAAGGATCAGAGATATAGAATAACACGAAGGATATCAATAAAGCAGAATTGTGACTGAGATATCTAAACATCAGTAACCCCCACATATCTGATAAATTAGACCTGTATGGGCCACCACTAAAACCTATGTCACGCCCCAGAACCAGAATACTGGCAAGTAGGGACGGACCAGGCCAGCTACGTATACCAAAGTACTCTAGTACTCCGAAATAACGTATAAGCTGTATAGATGTAGGTTACTACTACAAGCCAACAGTCGATCCTAGGTCAAGCAATCCTAGGTATCTCAATCACAGGCAAATAAACAATGTACAAGAAGTAAGATCAACTAGAATATAAAATAGTAAAGCGTCCCAAACTATCATATATCAATGATCATGAAGCTAGTAATACAGAGTGAAGACTAGCAAGAGTAATAGTCATACATGATAAGCTCTAGCTATAGTCTATAATACACAAATCATGTTCTGGCCCGTAGGCTAAATGTCAAGTCCAAAACACGAGCTAAACACGTGCTCGGAGGCTAAACGCCACAAAAGAATAATGTACATAACTAGTGGGATAATAAAATAGAAAATCCACTAAGGTACTCTGGTGCTCTGGGTAATCACCAACGAGTGGAAGGTACGGAAGATCCTCCGGGCTCCTCTATCAGATCTGGCCAAACAAAACCAGTGGGGTCAGACCCCCAATAGCAAGAACCATAAAGGAAGCCAAACTATAAACTAAAACCAGCATGCAAATCATAGCAACGGATAGAGACAGAAATAAGTAAAAGCAAATCGAGACTCGTGCGCTACCAATACACTTATCCCGATAATAGGAAAGACAATAAGTAAAGCAACATGTAGCATAAAGTAAAGGACATGTGACATAATATAAACTGTGTACATGTAAGGAGAAGGAAGCATGTGAACATGAATGATAAACTAGACATGTGAGCATGTTAAGTAGACGAAGCATGTGAGCATGTTAGGTAACTGGAGCATGTAAGCATGTTATGTAACTGGAGCATGTGAGCATGTTAAGATAACTGGAGCATGTAAGATAACTGGAACATGTGAGCATGTAGGGTAACTGAGACATGTGAGCATGTTAAGATACTATATAGACTGACAAATGATAAGATGACTTAGGAACTATTCCGAAACCCAAGTTACAACCCATAAACCAAACAAGGACCGGGGTTGTAACCCTTCTCCTGAACAGAACTTTAGTATCTAATTATTTACCGGAAAAAGTAAAGCATAAACAAAGATGTGCTAAAAATAAACAAATTCGGACACTGCTTAGACAAACTAGACTAGACTGGACTCCATACAATAGTCACGGCCAAGCAATGCGTACGGCTTTATACATTAGCTAACTAGGGTTGTCACAATCCTAATTACTAACAAATGCAAGTTTGAGAATTCCAAGTCCGGTTACCTGCCTGCTGCCACCTGTTGGTCATGACGGGAAGTGATTACATGTGTATCCTTGTGCTCCCACGCGACGGTGAAGCTGGGAGAGTGCTCATCTCGACGGATAGCTCCAAACCCTTAATTAAATGTTATAACGACCTAGACCAAAGGCAACAGGTAACTGGGAAATCCTTCCCACCCATGTTCTAATGATCAATCTAGTTATATAATCCTTACCATTTTCTTGGATTCTGGGTGTAGCATTCCGCAGAATCCATCATAGATATGAGATATGCAAGACTGGACAAAAGCGAGAATGTGCACCATAACAAGCCACAACAAGAAAATATAATAAACTAGAAGCTGGAAGTGCGCTACGACGAGCCACTATAGGGAGTGCGCCATGACAGGCCACTATCATGTAAGCAAAGAAAGACATGTACAAGAGTGCACCACGACGGGTCACTATCTAGTAAGCAAAGAAGACATGTAAGAAGAGTGCGCCACGGCGGGCCACTATCATGTAAGCAAGGAAGACATGTAACAATTATCATAGCTTGTAAGAAAGAATCTATCAAAAGACATATCATGGCATGTGGGAAACAATAATTTAAGCTAAGTACATTTCATAGAAAATGATTGAACATGTGCTAGTGTCAAGTGTATATAGGATGTACAATCATTTTCTAACTATGCAAGATCATCTAATCATGTTAAGAAATCATTACAATCGAAGAAAATATCAAAAACGGACAAAAACGGGCAGAAACGGGCAAAAACAGACAAAAATAGCCTAACCGGATTATCCGGCGGATTATAGCAAATTTTCGGCAGATTTTTCGAAGTGTCACAGCAAATTTTGTAGTGCAAGTTCGAATTTTCCGACGGATTTCCGACGGATTTTTCGAACCGTCACAGAAAGTTGATTTTTTTGAACTCAAAACTTGTTTCGGCCATAAAAACTTCGTTTTAAATCGAAATTCGGATTTTCAAAAGTCAAAATTACATAGAATTGAATTCCCTACAACATGGGAGTATCAGTTTTTCACAAATCAAAATATTTGATAGATCAATACCTCAAAATACTCCCAAACAGAGGTTCTCGGGACACCGAAACGGGTTCCGATTGCCACCAAACTCAAAATCCATGATATACAAACTTGGTGAGGTCCTCATATATGTATATGTGACCAAGATACATGATGGTAACACTAGTATCATTCTTGATACTAAGTTTTCTACTAAGTCTATATTGGGTTTTAACAGAAAATCAAAACCTTGTTTAAACAAATTTTGGAAACATGCATATATACGAGAATCATAAGGAAAACATATTTAACAAAATGAGTTTGGGAAAATTCTAAGCATTTAATACCAAGAAAAACAAAAATGACAACAAAACAATATGGTTCATAGATTTGGCAAGATGTACTTGCCTAGGTTAAACTCCAAGCCTAATCTTCTACTCCTCCTCCTAGGGGCGTTAGACACCACACCCAAGGCCTCAAGGCCAAGCTCTTAGCAAGCTCCAAGGGGGAGAGAAGGGAAGAAGAAATGAAGAGAGAGTGAAGAGAATAAAAAGAGGGAGGAGAGAGAAAGTGAAATGGTATATATAGAAGGGGGAATTAATCTTAGCCGTTGGATCGTGATCCATGTCAAAATCTAAGTCAATTCTAACCATCAAAACAAAACCAAATATCCAATGGGTAATAGGGTGCATCTACACTATTCATGAAAATATCTAAATACTATTCATCAAAATATCTAAAATACTATTCACGAAAATATCGGAAATACTATTCATGAAAATATCTGAAATCAAAAATATCTAAAATGTGGAAAATCTGTCTGGACAGTATGCCGTCGGTATACTCCGGTATACTGGCGGTATGCCGGCCAAGATGAAAATCTATAAGTTAGGAAAATTTTAAAGCATTACGAAAATCAAGAAAATACGAAATACACTACAAAATACGTATCCGTATATAAATACCGATACTGTGAGACGAGTCTCACAGTATGACCCTGAAAAAAGGGTAAATTATAAAGATACTGTAACGGTGTGTTTGGAAACTTTTTTTGAGGAGAGAAAGAAAAATTTGAGGGAAAGAAAAGTGGAGGAGTAAAATGGAGGAGAAATTATCCCTTCACTTGTTTGGAAAACCAAAAAGTAGGGGAAGAATTTTTTTAAAAAATATTGTTTTGTTTATTTATGAAGAAAGATACAATTACCATTTAGTTCTTGATTTTTTCAAATCATAATTAATACTTACTTTATTGGAGGGTAGTTGGGTAATTTTTCTCACAATCCTCTTCATTTTCCTCTCACTTTTGGGAGAAAATTTTTTGAGTGGGGCCCACTGAATTTTTCTCCCATATTTCTCTCCCTCATTTTCCCTCCCCCTTCCCAAACATCACTACTTTTAATTTTTCTCCCACTTTTCCCTCAATATTTTTCTTCCCCCCATTTTCCACTCTTCCCAAACAATACCTAAAAGTTACTCCGAACTGTCTATATATTTTACAAGTTTGTCACTCAAAAAAATTATTAAGGGCCTGTAGGGATACATGGTTGGCAAAACTTTTGACAGTCCTACCAGTATAATGGGCTATCAAAAAATTTGACATCCAACATAAATCCTGGATCTAGTGAGGACTGTAAAAATTTTTTACAGTCTTGTATGTTGTCGGGACTATAGAATTTTTCTACATTCTTATATCCATTATGTAATGGGGTCTGTCAAAAAATTTGACAGTCCATTATATTGGTATGACTATCAAAAAATGATAGTCCTGTATATTGGTAGGACTATAGAAATTTTGACAGTCTTGTATCCGTAGTGGACAGTCCCTTAGTAAATTTTTTAAGTGATAAACTTGTAAATGTCTGGACAGCCCTGAGTAACTTTTGTAGTGTCATTATAAATAGCCTTAAAAAAACTTGTATAATTGCATGTATTGTTCAAAAAAACATTTAAAAACTAGTATAATTGTATGTGTTGTACGCAAAACATGCAATTATACTAGTTTTAAAGGGGTCATACATTCAATACATTAAAAAGTTAATATATTCAAAAACTTGTATGACCCACTAAAAACGAAAGCAGATCTGTTGTCCCAAGCAGATCATGCCCTATTATGTCCCCCCTCTATTACATGTGGACCACCATCTACATATCTACTCCCAAACTCTGTATGGGTCCACATATAATAGGGGCAGATAACCGGATCTGCTTGCGACAGCAGATCTGATCTCTTAAAAAACTAGTATAATTGCATGTATTGTACACAAAAAATTACATCATTAGGCTGAATTAATAGGAAAATATTCAATAAACCGAGCGAGGGACCGCCGCACGAATCGAGCACCACGTGACGGTTTCCCATACACCCAGCCCCCCAGCTAACGTGGCCACCCTTTCCGAGCCATCCTGCCCAATGAGGGACCGCTACGTGAGGTGCGGTTCGCCTTGCGGTTCCTCCTTCGATCTGAGTAGATCATAATGAATATCGACGTGTTTATCGAGTGTTTTAGTTATAAGACTAAATGTCACGTCAACATAGTCTAAAATCAATTTTGGCTAATAATAACATAAGAAAATATTAGTCTGGTTTATAATGTGTATTGAACGTTACAATTGACCTTCTTTCAAGCAAGATAAGGTATACACATGTTAGAGCATCTCCAACCCTATTGTCTTGTTCTGGCTCCTATGTGACATGAGCCACAAGACAATGTCTTGTTTATGTGGCAAGACTATATTTTCAAAGACAATAAGATAGAAAAACTTTCTCCAATGCAAAATCTTAATTACTTTGCTGATGTGGAATTTAAATAGGTGAAAAAAATTGTTAAAAAAAGTGGCATGAAAAGAGCCCGCTAAAACGAAAACCTAACCAAAGATAAAATCTTATTTGATAGCAGAGAAGACGGTAACTGTGACAACAGAGAAGACGGTAATTGTGATAGCAGAGAATAAATATCTAGGAAGTTTGGCTCTCTTGCAAAGAGGAGATCGAGGACCGATTGAAGTTGGAAGGTCTGAGATATTCCAAAAGTAAATTTTTACTTCTTCAACCTCCTGCTTCCATCCAAAAGCATTTTTTTCTTCAACCTCCTTTATTCTCTAATATCTGTTTCCATCCTCTATTCTTTGTTTCTATGCCCAAAATATGTTGTCAAGTATCGATAAAAAAAAATTCCATCAAATACCTAAAATTGTATTCCTAGATTGATGTTCTTATAAACTATTAAATTCTTGCATGTTGAATAGTTGATCACATATCACCTAGGTTGATGAACTTCTCTCATATTGTAAAGTTTATTAAGAGGTTCTTGCAAAAAATCACACATATCCAGACCAAAACTTATTAATTTCTTTCACCATGGGGCTTGAAACATGTTAAAGACATCATAGTATAGTAAAGAATTCAACTAAGTGTGCAGTTTATACATATAAAACACATTCTTAGATTTTATTTTTGTACTCAAAATCCTATATTGTTTTTGAGAAGTTTACACAGGTTAAAAAGTAGGAAACCTACTTGAAATTGTGTTTGGCTTTATTTTACTGTTAGTGGCTAATTTGCATAAAACATCTGTTTATAGTACACGTTAAATTCAGGTTGAGTCTCTTAGTTTATTATATAATTTTTTAACTTCAGCTAAACTACTTGTTTTCTTTCTATAATTGTCCTCATGTTTGTTTGAATCCACATTTTGGGTTGTTCAATTTATTGTTGTTCGTTTGTTATATCATTTTTTTTGTAGGTATATTTCAAGTAATATTTTAATGGATTCGCATAAGCATCGTGTCATGGACTCTCAACAATCTAACAATGAGAATGTACATAATGTATTAGGGATCAACCCCCCTCCCCCCCTGACAACCTTTCTGTCTCTTTAGCTCACCATGAACAAGCCCAGATTCTTATCCTGAATAGTTTCTATATTCAAACCAATTCAACCCATCATAATTTCAATTTCACCCCAATTAGGGCTTAAATCGAGTGAATGCCCCATATCCTCATACTGCTTATCTGCCATATGGATCTGGATTTTATTTCCAAGGTCTTCTTAATGCTCCAATTCCTTATGTTGATACTCAAGCATCCAACATTTTAGAGATATCCAAAAAGAAGGAAAATGTATCAAACAATTCAAAAAAATCACATTCCACCCAATCTGTTAATAGTTATCGACATTGGACGATTAAAGAAGACGCAGCACTAACAAAAGCCTATCTTTATATTACCATTGATTCAATTGTGGGGAATGATCAAAGCTGTTCGAAATTATGGGATCGTGTTTTGAAGGTTTGGAGAGAACACATGGGGACGTACGATGAGAAACGGGAACAAAATAGCTTTTCATGTCATTGGAACACTAGACAAACGGCGGTTGGTAAGTTTCATGTCACGCCCCAATTCGGAGAACCGTTCTTCCTCGCTTTGATTTATTCTGAATCGTTCGTCCTCACTTGGACGTGATGCCGTATAAGTCTGGTACACTTGTACAAGGCAAAGACGATATGTAATTGATTATCTTCAAATAGGAACACATCGCAGCGGCAGAAGCAGATAAATTAAAGATAATGAGGACATTCTTTCTCATTAAAAAGAATATATTATTGATTTGTAGCAGCGGAAATAAGCAGATAATTTGAAGTCACAAGAGATATATAGAATTGCATTCTCTTTATTGATAATTGAAGAAGAGTACAAGACTTGTAGTGAAATACAATAATGCTTACAACATATCTCACTTTACATTGATAGTCAACTGAACAAATGCCATAAATTAAGCTTACATTTGATACTTTGATACATTGGATTACAACTTGATATACCGACTTTCACTCACTGGTACAACTGATTACAATGTTCCATACATTATGTCATTTATAAACAGAAGACATCATCTTTTGCAAGGAGAACTTCTGTATGCCCAACAAATCTTCGATGTCGCGGGACCGATCAAGCCAATCTTCGTGTACATAATTTTCCAAGCACGAGCACCTAAAACGAGCGCCCACGACGTGGGTCAGCACATCATCTATGTACTGGCAAGCAGAAACAGCCAACTCACCTAAACTGACACTAAGTGGTCATTTGAGCAAGCTTTTATTAGAGTGATCTTTCTAGTTGGGGTCTTGCATCAGTTTACAGTTCAAGCAGTATTCATTGAAAAGATATATAAACTTGCAGTAGTATTGTTCTTGTGGAAGCAACAGTAATTGAGGGACAACATGTGTTCTCATATTTCTCTTTTCTAGCAACATTAGCATGTATATCATGATTAAGCGATGTTCATAGCAACCCATATCTCTAGCATATTTGATGTTATCCTGTTAAGCAATTTATAACATTTTTTGTAAAGGCAATTCTTAGCAAGGCAACACTTTAGCATACTGTATTTAACATGTTAAGCATGTTATAGAGTTTCTCATTGGAAAGGCAACATCATAGCATCATTTCGTTAAGCAGGCAAGTTGAACCAACATATATATTGAATATATCACATTTAAGTAATTTTTTACCGACTACCGACTTTTTGTACCTGCATCAAATACAGGTTAGGCAATATACTTACTCTGCCTGCATAAAACATTCAATAGCGTGTATTCTGACTACATGGCCACTGGTGTTGTTAAACCATATGGACTCTTTTTGCTATATATGACTTCAAGATAATGTGATGACACCATAGTAGGTAGCAAGCCTCTATGCTACCTCGTATTATCCGTGCTCCCAAAGCACGCCAATGTTTTCACCCAGGCCGAATTGGTCCCCTAACGTCCCGGGGTATCGTTTTGAGAAAACTTTTCTCAAACCTTGTGCATAAGTTGTCTATGACCATGTAAATGCGTGTTCGACTCGATTGTGAACATAATTGCATGGTAAAATATTAAAGAAAGTAAAGACAACAGAGCATCATTAAGTCATGTTCAATGACTTCTTTATTTCCAACATTACCATCATTTCACTTGGTGATCTTAACAATCCCAAGGCTCATCATTTCTCAAGGGACCTGTAGCATTTCATTCATTTCATTGGGACACTTATCATTCATGTCATTGCTTATAAGAAACAGGCAGCATCTCATTTCTTTGCAACAGTTATATATATATATATATATATATATATATATATATATTTTTACAACAGTTATATATATATTTCTTTCTTTGCAACAGTTATATATATATATATATATATATATATATATATATATATATATATATATATATTTAAAAACCAAAGCCGGTGGACGACTCCACCCGACCTTGGCCCGGAGGCCGTGGCCACCGCCATCCAGCCACCTCCGTAGGAGGGAGGGCTCGAACCTGGCCCTCACCCCCGGTGCACGGTGGTGTTACCAGTACACCACGAACCCGGCCCTCACCCTCGATGCAATAGTTATATCGAGAGTACATGATTCAGTGTTTCTTTCAGTTCATTGCGTCAAGAGCATAGACAATTCATTTCTCATGTATCATTTACAAGCATCAAGTTACTCAAGTGTTTCATTGTTTCAGCAGCATTAAACATAAGGGACGTTATCAATTCATTTCAAAGGGGCATTAGCATTCATTTCATTCAGCAGTTCAATGTTCATGTGTTGTTCATTCCAGCAAATCTTAGCATAAGCATCTCTATCAATTTAGCAACTAAGCATCACAGCTTAAGGGATAGAACATAGGGACATATTACTCCATTTTATTAGGCATGAAGGAGTAGGAAGAAAGGACAGTTCCACTCACTTGTATAAAAGGATCTTCCTGTTTCGATTGCACATATTCCCACTAAGCATAGCTCCACCAGCTGTCACGTTCCGCTTCCGTAGGAGCGATCGTCCTCGCTAAGACGTGATGCCGCATGAGCCTAGGTTGCGCTCGTGCAAGGCGAGTTCCATAACGACCGATTTCAGCGGCTACGACGGGGTCGTCGTACAGAAGTCCCAAGCAGAGACATTGAATAATAGCAGCAGAATTTGAAGCAAAATACAAATTATTACAAAATACTCTTTTATTAATATTGAAACAAATGTTACAATGGGGCACAAGGCCAAGATTACAAGTCTCTCAAGCTCACTCAAGCTCACATTACAGTCATTCAGCTCTCTCTCATCTCTCAATACATGTCTTGAGCCAGCGAATGCTTTGGAAGGCGACGTCCATACATTATGTCATGTATAAGTCTTGAATACATGCGGTCGCATGCTTTGAATCGCCAAGGAACTCCGTGCCTCGATGCATCTAAGCGAGCTCCGCGCCACGAGCTTCTACCTGTGCCTGCACATGAAAACTATGTGGGAGTCAGTACTCAACTGTACTGGTAGAATGAGCTCCTCGCCCACCCATACAAAACCAACACGTTAATTTACTTTATATGTAACATAGTCCCTTTTATGATTATCTTTCTACTCTTTACTTAGGATCGATTTTAGGACAGACGCCTTGGCCTATTTTGTGTCTGAAGACTATTTCGTGCTTGCAATGCAACATCAACTCAACAACGTTAACCTATCAAGTCGTGCTTGCCTTACGGCTTAAAATCAGAGATGCAACTACGCGATAAGATTCCATTCCCGTGTGACCGTGCTATAAGTCCTTGTTGAGGCCGTGCCTCGCAACTCAAATGAGACTCAATCATATCGCCGTCTCGCAGCCCTTGCCTCTCGCGGTCCTTCGCTGCTAAATCATCAACTGACCCATCTAACTTGTGAACTAAGTGTCACTCGACCAACTTTGCCTTGCGGTATTTTCTGACTTAAACTCAAGACAACTCAAACCAACTTATGCAACTTATATGCCGACAACTCAAGACTCGACGCCATATCTCGTGCCGAAGCACGGTGTCTTCGTTGCAGCCAAATCATAGGCCCAACATTTTGTGTTCCAACTGTACACACACATTCAACTCGACTCTTTGATATACTGTACTCAATACTCGACTCAATCCAAAGGCACACACGCGGATCGCCGCCCATGCCGACTCATCTATATGAACTAGTCACTAGCACCCAGCGCTATAATGGACTCCTTTTGAGCTTTTGATTAGACGGACGCTCCTTGCCAGCGCGAGTAGCTAGCTCTGCTGCACGTCCCCGCTAACCTGTGCGGTCATCCAGCACAGCTACAAATGTCTCCATCGCAACGGTTCCCATGGGCCGCCTGGGTCACCGTTCGAGAAACAGATTTATTTTACCTTGTACAAGTTGTCCAATGACCATGCAAGACTCAACTCGAACTGACGTCTCACACAGTCAATCTACTTCTAGTGTTACCATCTCTTTCAGGGTCAAGTTCAATACTTCTCACATTTGAGATCTTGCCTCGACGACCCAGTCACGAGCATTCTTCTCTCTTGCCTCGACGACCCAGTTGCGAGCATTCTTCTTTCTTGTCCTATCATTTCACTCAACTCAAGAACAACTATTTGAAACACTTTCCAAACTCAATAAATCAACCGTGGCCCGTGCCATAAAATACTAAATCCGTGATATCGTGTCTTAAACCAACTTGAAATCCTATGTGACACCACCGCCCAAGTCATACTCTATATGACGGGTCTTACGATCGTGGGACTATGTGGTTATACCCAGCCGTAGAACTCATAGGACCGTGCTTGCTACTACTCCTGATAGCTTAACATAACTTGCCTAACTTACTTTGCAACAACTTGACGAGCAAAGTCTGCGTCAAGCTTTGCGTCGTAGGAACATGCTGTGCACGCGTTCGACTTTAAACAACCAAGTTATTTAGGGTGCCTAGATTTATGCCACAAGCCGTGCAATACAACTTAACCCGTCGGCGAGCAGAGGCTATGCCACGCCTTGGACGAAGAGACCGTGCATGCTTTATGAAGCATTTATGCGGGCGACGCCTATGAATTTGGCTAACTCTTAGCTTGTGGCGAAGACCAACTTTTCCTTCTCCCAAGCCACGGGACGAAGGACCGAGTGTCATTTTCAAAGCACGCCGTGCACCAACTCTAAGCCGACCGTTGGACCTTTCCATATTCTAACTCAATTTGACCTGTCCGAATTATTCCCTTTAGCTATGTGGATTCGTCTCTTTTATTATCAAGCCTACTTGTGCGAGTTGAAAACATGCAATTTATTATGTGAAGGCAAAGATGAGGCGAGTTCACCGAAACTATCCCACCTGAGCGAGCGGTCGCCTCGACCGAGCGATGTCTTCGAGCAGCCGTTGCAAGGCTAAGTCCGAACGCCGTCGGCGTTCCGATTCCTCCGATTGACTGAGCGGGATGGAGCACTACACCAACGAGCCACGTTCTAATACCCATTCCGTCTAGCCAGCTAAGAGAGACATCATCAGTCTCAATTCTCTTAATTTTCAACCCAAGTCATGGTCAACGTTCTAATCGCATCCAATAAGCCAACCAAATGCCTCGTACGGAGCGGAGAATTACATTTCACTCGTTATACGAGTCACTAGAGAGAGCTAAGTTTGGTATACACACCATAAATACATTTACTAATTTTCTTATTTTGATATCTTGCTTGTTATTGTTCAATTTTCCCTTTTCCGTATTTATAGAAAAAGAACCACTAAATATGTACAGGGAATTGGGAAATGGAACGCCATTAAAATTTGAATATTGTTGGAAGATTATGAAAAAATAATCCAAAATGATGTTCAGTACAGCTCACCAAGACTGGTTCTTCAAAAAAGGTCAAGATTGTTAATGATAACATGCTTAACACTCCACCTCCAGTAACACCAATAACACCAGGGATCTCTTCGCGTGATCATGTCGATATGGATAATCCTTCAAATGAAAAAAACCCATTGATGGTGATGGTGGCCTTGTTCGACAATTGGGAAGAAAGGGTAGTAAAGAGAAGGAGGAAGAAGATGAATGAACAAAAGGCTGTGATAGATGTGTTAAACAGTTTTCAATGCACTTTAGGAAAACAATATACATTTAATCAAAAAAAATTGGAGTTGAGGCAAGAGATGCTGAAAAAGGATTTGAAATTGAAGGAGAAAGCTCAACAATTGAAGGAGGAAGCTCGAAGGGGAAAGCAAAAGGCAGAACAGTGAAAGGAATAAGAACGAATTATAAATACTGATCTTAACAGCCTTCAACCCGCACTGAGATTTGCTTATGAGAAAATACAAATTCAAATAATGAAGGAATGGGAAGAGGAAGGCCTTTTGGGGCATGATTCTAGGAATGATGATTTGGAAATGTGATTTTTGAACTGTCTTGAAATGTTTTGTAGCTTATGTGTTAGAGATAAAATGTGTTTTATAGCTTATGTGTTGGAGATGGAATGGTTTTTATTCTTACTTCTCCCTTTGGTGGTTTGTAATTAAATTTTGAATTGTATTGGTGATTCAATATATATAGGTGCATTTTGGTGGTTTGTCAATTTTTGAATGATGTTGGTGATTCAATATATGGAGCTGCCTTTTAGTCAATATATGTAGGTGTTTTAAATCTGTCAAATGTCTCATTTGCACATATTATCATAATCGAATTGTGACTAGTATGGTTTTGTATATGGGTACCATGATTATTGGCTTTTATGTAATGCTATGGTCTTTTGGCACTCGTATGATGTGTCTATGGAATTCTTTTAGCTTCTTATTGTAAATGTTTCCAATGCACTATATAGAATGTTATCATGTTTTATACCTGGTGACATCCAATATTAAATTAGTACAAAGCAATTTCTAAGAGAAATATTGTACAATTTTCATGATGTATGTACTCTGCCTATTAGCAAATTGAATTTCTAATTTCATTCTATATGTGCTTCGCACTGGAAGTGAAACATATATACTATGGACTTGAATAGTTGCATCATGCAGTCCGAACTAGAGTGCAAAAAATGTTGGTGTTTATGCCTTTGGACTAGAAAAGATAGTCCCACATCGGCTACACCAAATGGTGAGTATCTCAATATAATGCATTGCTTGTGTTGAGGTGTGCACATGAGGTATAGTGGGGCACAAGTTTGTGCCATGTGGAAGTATTTTCCTAGAAGGAAAAAGGATTAAATTCAACAAGGATGCAAGTTAATTTTTGTTGTGCGGACTCGGACTCGGACACGGACTCCAGGATGTCTCGTGCATGCACGGGAGTGTTCGGGAGGTAGGCTTGGACTGGCACACTTCTATGATGATTGTGGGATGATCTAAAATATCAAACTCTATTTTTGAGTATTGGTATTTTAGTCCCACATCGGATAGGAGAAGAGGTGAAGTCTCAACTCCACTCTATAAATAGAGCCCCTTGGCCTCCTTTGAAAGATGCACCAAGAAGAGAGTTGAGGGAGTCTGTTAAGTCCAGGAAGCCCGTTCAAGTCTCAAATATTGACTTACGAGCGTTCCAAAAGTTCTTCGTGAACTTGCTGGTTCCTGGAAGCTGTTCGTGCTCGTGTGGGGTGAATAAAGCTTTGAGCAACGGTGGTTCATTCACCCCAGCATCTCATTCTCGCCAGTCATCGCTGATGTTGCCTTTTACAGTAACTTCTTTTTAGAAGCTCTACTGCCGATAGTTGCTTGCACAAAGTCTCTTTAGATTTTTTGTGTATTACGTAGAATCTTTTTAGATCCTCGTAATTCAGAATCCTCAGGATCTCTGTTGCACATCTTCTTTAAGGTGCTGCATTTGAAACGTTGTGTGTACAATTGTTTCAGTTTCAGAATTTTTTATCGAAAATTGTGCCTCGGCACTAACAATCTCAAAGCTTTATTGAGAAGATGGATAATTCTCGTGCTTCGCTCATCGATACCGGCTTTAACAAGTTGGAAAAATTCGATGACGAACACTTCCAGATATGGAGACGAAAGGTCACTTTAAATCTTCAACTCGTGAATGTTGATCACGTGCTGTCAGAAGAAGAACCGATCGTTCCAACCACTAGATCTGCTGCGGCTGTGGCCGCTGCTACGACTAAGCAAGCGAAGTGGAAGAGAGAAAACAATATATGTAAACTACTGATACTCAATTCCATGGAAGACTCTCTGGCAGAGTCCTACTCCAAGAAGACATCTGCCAAAGAGATATGGGACTCCTTGGGAAAGCTCTATGAAGATGACGAGAACCGGTCCAAGATCTTCAATAAAGAAAAATACCATAAGTGGACCTTCGAAGACGAGAAGGCGATGCTGCCCCAAGTGAAGGAGTTTCTGAAGTTGCGTCAGAAACTAGAAGACGAGAACATGCCCCTCGTCGACAAGTTTGTCGTTGGAGGGATCGTCGCGAAACTTCCTACAGAATGGAGCAACTTCTATGCAAGGATGCATCGAAAGAAGATGGAAATTAGCTTGGAAGATTTCTTGCAAGAGATCCATGTTGAGGACGAGATGCGCTCTCAACAGAAGATGGATACTCTGTCCAAACAACTGGCGAAGGCAAATCTGGTCCAAACCAGAGAGTACCAGGGAAAGCAGGCTGCTTCTCATCGCAAAAAGAAGGACTTCACGAATCTGAAAGTGAAGGGTCCTGCTTTCAAGCAGCAGAAGTCCAAGTCCCATATGACTTGCTTTAATTGTGGCAAAAAGGGCCACTACAAATTCGAATGCAAGTCCAAGCCCAAAGAACAAGGTGAGCCTAGTAAGGTTTCTATGATTACTAATCTAGTTGCCATGATAGCACAGGTTGCAACTGTGGGGGCTGACTTGGACTGGTGGATAGACACTGGTACGACCTGCCATGTCTGTTCAGACAAAGACTGGTTCGTCTCTTATGAGCCAACTTCAGAGAAGGTCATAATGGCAAACCAGGCACAAGCTGAAGTACTGGAGATCGGGACGGTGGAGCTGAAACTCACATCGGGGAACACTCTGACGCTTCAAGGTATGAAATGCATATTCCAGTAATTGCTAAGAACCTGATCTCTGGAAGTCTGCTCTGCAATGTAGGCTTGAGGATGGACATCAATGCTGGCCAGTTGGTGATGTCCAAGAAGGGTACATTCTTCGGGAAAGCTTTCCAAACTGAAGGAATGTACAAGATTCAGCTTGTTGTAACCCAGCATGATAATATAAATGCAATCACTTTTTTTGATTATTCTCTTGAGTTGTGGCATAATAGGCTAGGACATGTTCATTGTAAAAGGATTAACAGAATGTCTAGTCTAGGAATTATCTTCAAGTGTGGGGGTAAGGTAGAGAAATGCGAAGTATGTGCTCAGACGAAGATCACAAGGAAACCCTTTCACAGGGTCCATCGAAGCACAGATTTTCTAGAGTTGGTTCACTCAGATATCTGTGACTTCAAACAATTCTCTACAAAGGCCGGGATGAAGTATTTCATTACTTTCATCGATGACTTCTCAAAGTATGCTTTCGTCTACTTGCTCAAGTCTAAAGACGAAGCATTCGAGAAGTTCAAGGAGTTCAGGACCGAGGCTGAGCGGCAAACTGGACAACAACTCAAGAGGTTAAGGAGTGATCGAGGTGGGGAGTATCGGTCTCATGAATACTTATCATTCTGCAAAGAACATGGAATCATCAATGAGACAACGGCTCCGTACTCTCCTCAATCCAACGGAGTAGCAGAAAGGAAGAACAGAACGTTGACAGAGATGATGAATTCCATGCTGTTGACTGCGGGTCTTCCAAAGTGTTACTGGGGAGAAGCTGCACTAACGGCAACGTTCATTCTGAACAGAGTGCCATATGCAACTTCCGACATAACTCCTCATGAACTCTGGTTCAAAGTCAGACCTAACTTGAATGTCATTCGAGTGTGGGGGTGTCTGGCTTATGTGAAGCTCCCAGATCTGAAGATTCAGAAGCTGGGGACAAGGACTACGAAGGCGATCTTCTTAGGGTATGCCGAGAAGAGTGATGCTCGGAGATTCCTTGATATCGAGTCAAACCATATCATCGAATCTCGCGATGCTGAATACTTTGAAGACAAGTTTGCAAAACATAAGAATATTGTTCTCGCGGATCTTCCGGAGAATGATGAGGGTACAAAGCAGACAGAAGTCTTTAATAAACCAGTAGTCCAAGATGAAGCTGTCGTCAAGGAGACACCAGCTGAGCCAGAACTCGCTGAGCCGTCAACTAAGCGAACGAGGAGGCCGAAAGACTTCGGAGATGACTTCGTCACCTATCATGTGGAAGCAGATCCGCTTACCTATGATGAGGCGATGAAGACCAGAGATGCTGTATTCTGGAAGGAGGCGATAGACAATAAGATTGACTCAATCACCTCCAACAACACATGGGTATTGGTTGACCTGCCAGAAGGAGCAAGACTCATCGGATGCAAATGGATCTTCAAGAAGAAGATGAAAGCAGATGGAACCATTGACAAGTTCCAGGCCAGGCTAGTGGCCAAGGGGTTTGCTCAGAAGCAGGGGATCGACTACTTTGACACTTATGCTCCAGTAGCTCGGATGACAACCATCAGATTATTAATTGCTCTAGCACCAATACACAAGCTGGTGATACATCAGATAGATGTGAAAACGGTATTCCTTAATGGCGAGCTGACCGAAGAGATCTACATGTAACAACCAGAAGGTTTTGTCGTCAGAGGTCTGGAAGACAAAGTCTGCAAGTTGATGAAGTCTCTGTATGGTTTGAAACAAGCTCCCAAAATGTGGCATGAGAAGTTTGACAAGGTGATAAGGTCAAATGGCTACAGGGTCAGTGAAACAGACAAGTGTGTCTATACGAAGTTTGCTGACGGAAGAGGAGTAATCGTATGTCTTTACGTAGACGACATGCTAATCCTAGGTACGGATTTAAGCTGCGTCACAGAGACAAAGAAATTCCTCTCGACCAAGTTCAGTATGAAGGACTTGGGGGATGCCGACATAATCTTGGGGCTCAAGATCATCCGGATAGGCACTGGAATAGCGCTGTCATAATCTCATTATATTGAGAAGATGCTCACTCGCTACGGGTATCAAGATCTTCCTTTTATTGATACACCGTACCGGATTGATCAGAAGCTGGAGCCAAATTCGAGGAAAAGCGTCAGGCAGTTGGAGTACGCTAGCGTCATCAGAAGCTTGATGTACGCTACTACTGCCACAAGGCCTGACATAGCTTTTGCAGTGGGAATGCTGAGTCGGTTCACTAGCAATCCAGGCGTTGAGCACTGGAAAGCTATGAAGCGTGTTATGAGATATCTCAAGAAAACTCAGACATATGCACTTTTCTACAGCGGAGATCCGTCAGTAGTGGAAGGCTTCAGTGATGCTAGCTGGTGTTCAGATATGGAGAGCGAGTATTCCACAGGTGGATTCGTATTCGCCATGGACGGAGCTGCTATATCGTGGAAGTCGAAGAAGCAGACTATGTTATCTCGCTCCTCCATGGAATCTGAATTCTCTGCATTGGATGCTGCTGCAGATGAAGCAGAGTGGCTTCGGGAGCTCATGTATGATCTTCCGGTGGTTGGGGCTCAGATACCGGCAATATCGATATACTGTGACAACCAGGCGGCAGCAACAGTGGCATCAAATAAACTCTTCAACGGGAAGAAGAGAACGGTACGGTTGAAGCACAGAGCAGTACACGATCTTATCAAGAGAGGTGTTATTGTAGTGATTGATGTTCGGAGTCAGGAGAACCTGGCGGATCCATTCACCAAGGGCCTCAAGCGCCAGCTGGTCGATGACACAACTTGTAAAATGGGCTTGAAGGCATTCTGATATTGTGTTATTACAATCCTACCATAAAGTTTTATGCTATTAGTTCAAAGAGAAATCTACTAGGCATCTAGCTTTTGGTTCAAGGGAGGACTATTAACCAGAAGAATATCAGGAACGGTGGGTACTTGTCCTCTGTGACATGGAGAGGTTACGAACCTACAACCACTGTTGTCTACTGTTGTTTTCTGCGAAAAACGGATCCTGTGGTTGGCTTAAATGCCTTAATGAGTTCTCAGGCAGAGTGAATGCCTGGAGTGCTTTACAGGAAGCACGGTAGTGCAGCACTCACTACAACAAAAAACCCTTTTAATGACGCTCGACAAGAAGTTTTAATGACGGTTGATACATAAGCGTTATTAAGTTGAAAAATACCTTTTTTCTATGACGGTTTGGGCTAATTCTGGGCTTTTTATAACGTTTATAAAATAAAGCGTTATTAATAGTTTAGAGCGGTGGCAAACTTGTAATTCTTTCATTGTATAAAAGCTAAGTGGGAGAGAGAGAATTTATTTCTCATCCATTTTCTAACCGAGCAGCTCCTCCCCAAACCTCTTCTCCCCCAATTTTTCACTTTTCATTTTCCCTCCTTTTCGGTTCGACTCCAATTTTTCCTCTCCTAAACTCCAGATCTACGCAAAGGTGGACGTGACGATGGTGGTGGTGAAGAGGCTGAAGAAGGTCGGGGTCGGGAGGAGGGAGTTCGAGCAGCAGATGGAGGCGGTGGGGAGGGTGCGGCACGAGCATTAGGAGGCGGTGGTATGATCCTCAACTTCAACTCCATTCTAGTTCAATTTTTGACTATTTTCTCACTTTTATCATCTGGGCAGCGCTTGATTCAGTAGATTTGAGTGTTTTATTTTGGGAAAGATTTGATTTTCCCCCCTTAGGGTTAGGGTTTGTGTTGTTTGTTCTCGTTACGTTTGTGTCTCGCACCCAGTTATATGTCCAGGTTCATCTAGCTTACCCCGAGCGCCTCCGACGGCACCGTCGCGTACAGTAGCGTGCCGACGACGATGCCCAAGGCTCCGCCGTCGTCCTCGTACAGCTCGGTGTCGACGTTCTCGCCGACCGCGTGCGGGGAGGTCGAAGCGGAGAGGGGCTCCTCTTCGCGGGTGAGCGACGGAGAGGACGGCAACGTGAGGAAGAAGCTCAGGCTTACGAAGGAGCAGTCTGCTCTTTAGGACAAAAGGTTCAGAGAACATAGCACTCTCAATCCAGTAACGCTCTACTTAGCATATATATTATTCTGATAGCTTTCTTTTGTGCCTCTTTGGTATGTATATTGTTTTATTTGTATAGGAAGTTTATTATTGAATGAAATTCCTTGGATTCGTGATGGAATTTTGTTGATTCACTAGTAGTGAAATTTGAATTCTATTGCTGTGTATGCTATTATTATATGGATTAGGTGTTAACAGAGTGCAATTGGATTCTTTTGTAGATTGTGTGTCAATATAGAAGGTTCTTAATCTGCAAATATGCTCTCGCGCTAGCTGAACAAGTATGTGCTCCTTGGTAACTGCTCTCCTAATTTCTCTTCTAATATTGAATGAAATTTAGATTCTCTAATATTTTGTGTGGTCCATCACCTTCAATAATATTGCCCCAGTTATTAACTTGAATTGGTTTAGGATTGTAAAAGAACTACATTAGTATCCAGTTGGGATATCGAGCTTCGGGTAAATGTGATCCATATACCTTCAGAAGAGCTAACTGTCAGTTTGCAGGGAAAAAAAAATATGTGACAATGTTTAGACTTCTTTTGATAGTTACATTCATAAATAATAGAATCTTTTGGTTATCTCCATCTTGCTTACTGGTGTTAGTTCTTAGCATATATATTTTTATTTCTTTTAATTTTGTTTCGCTTCTTGTAACCTAGTTTATGTTTATTCTGCTTCTGAATATATAATGAACAGCTTGTGCTCTTTGCAGCTTGGAAGAGGCTTCTCCCATGACTGTGACTCGGTCTTTCCTCTCCTAAAGTTTGGGTAACAAGTCTTCCACACAACTTAACATGGATTTATTTAAGTTCAGTTAGCTGCCTTAGTTTCTGCTCTGTGAGCTTTTACTTGTGTTAACAAAGTATATATTAGTCTTGGATAAGACCAGTTTTATTCTCATTTAGTTGATTTACCTTTTACTTTCATCTATGTCATACTTCTGTACTTGCAAATTGACCTGAGTTACTACGGACCATAATATAACTTGAATGAAAGAATGAGCTATTTTACATATGCCAGAAAAAGCAAATACATTACATGGTAACAACTATGTGTTTGTGGTGAATCCTTGGTTGTAGAAATTGGAGTATTGGTGGCATAGATTTTAACATGGTATTAGACCAATTACAGTTTTATTTATTTAGAAGGTTCAAATCATGAATGGCATATTTTAAATTGGTTGAAAAAAAATAATTCCTTTCCCTCTATGTTGGGACTACATAAATGTTGGGACTACATAATTTTTTCCCTCTATGTTTTATTGCTTGTGTTTCAAGGACTTACTTGCTTATTAGTTCATAATTTTTTCTTGACCGGTCTGGATGGCTCATTGGTTGGAGAGTTTCCTAGGTACTGTTATCCCTAACTATAAGTTACATGTTGGTGCTGCTTGAGAAGTTTGATGCTGGCTGCTCAGCTTCCAATGTAATCTTTTTAAGCTTATTCATGTTGATTTAAGAGAATGTACTGTCAAGTTTATTCATGCTTCCAATGTAATCTTTTTTTTGTTTTTTTCAGCTTTCCTTCTTTCATATGTGGACCAATCAATTGCAAGAGACATTGAATTCAAACAAACGAGGATACTGCTTTTTTCCATAAAGATTTTAGCAGTTGGAGGACCTTTAGTCCCTGGTAGTCCAACAGAGCTCTGGGTGCAGGTTTTTTGGTAGTTGTAAATGTATATATGTATTTGTAAATGTATATATGTATTTGGATATTCTATTTTGAGAATGTAATAAAGATGTTGATATGTACTCTATTTTGATAAATGTAATAAAGATGGTGATATATAATGTTAATTTGATTTTTAGGCCTGACAATTATATGGACTGATTTGGATGTGCTAATTTGAATAGTATAAAGTGTTATAAATGTGCTGCATTGAGCCTATACATGTTATCTATTCATGACGTTTTAAAATTGTTCTGAATTGTGCACTATATATTAACTATTCATAACGCTTTTATAGAAACTATTTATGACGGTTATTTTATGACGCTTTTGAAAAACATTTATAACACCCGTTTTCATGACGGTTGCTGTGGAAAAAAAAAGCGTCATGGTTCGTCATTAATGACGCTTTTTAGCCGCCATTAAAAGGGTTTTTTGTTGTAGTGACTACAAGGAGTGTAACTCCATACTACAGTGAGGTGACTTCACCATGAGGTTCCCAGGTAGGGGTAATGCCTCGGCTTTGCAAGCCAAGTCACAGCGGAGTAGCACCGCAAATAGGCAGGTAGCCTAATGTTGTATGATAATTGTAATAAAGAGAGGTAGACAGCACTACAAAGAGGACGATGTCCTCATGTTACAGTGGCATGACACCACGAAGAGGTACCAGGTAGGGTAAAGCCTCGGCTTCATAAGCCATGTCATAGCGGCGTAATACCGCACGGAAGCACAAGGCTTCATGCTGGGTAGTTTGGCACTACAAAGGGGCTTGTGACCTCATGCTACAGTAGTATGACACTACGATGAGGTACCCAGGTGGGGTAAAGTCTCGACTTTAAGCCATGTCATAGCGGCATAGCACCGCAAAGAAGCGCAATGCTTCATGCCATGACTCTTTATAAAGAACTCACCTATAGTGTATGGACAGAGATATCAGGCCGTCTCTTGAGGGTAAACTTGTAGACGCCCAAAAATTATACACTGAAACCAGGCTGGCACAAGGCCTTCAATGTGCAGCCAGAAGCACAGTTGATGTCATTATGTGAGTAGGAAGAATTGCAGTTATGGTGCAGAATTCAAGGCTTAGTCCATTCTTGTATCATGCTGTTATTTAACCTATGCGGGAAGATTCAAGTCGTAGCGACATCTCTCCTAATGCATAATGGACAGTCACTGTGGGGAACGCTCAACCCATATATTGAGATATGTGGGAGATTGTTGGTGTTTATGCCTTTGGACTAGAAAAGATAGTCCCACATCGGCTACACCAAATGGTGAGTATCTCAATATAATGCATTGCTTGTGTTGAGGTGTGCACATGAGGTGTAGTGGGGCACAAGTTTGTGCCATGTGGAAGTATTTTCCTAGAAGAAAAAAGGATTAAATCCAACAAGGATGCAAGTTAATTTTTGTTGTGCGGACTCGGACTCGGACACGGACTCCAGGATGTCTCGTGCATGCACGGGAGTGTTCGGGGGGTAGGCGTGGACTGGCACGCTTCTATGATGATTGTGGGATGATCTAAAATATCAAACTCTATTTTTGAGTATTGGTATTTTAGTCCCACATCGGATAGGAGAAGAGGTGAAGTCTCAACTCCACTCTATAAATAGAGCCCCTTGGCCTCCTTTGAACGATGCACCAAGAAGAGAGTTGAGGGAGTCTGTTAAGTCCAGGAAGCCCGTTCAAGTCTCAAATATTGACTTACGAGCGTTCCAGAAGTTCTTCGTGAACTTGCTGGTTCCTGGAAGCTGTTCGTGCTCGTGTGGGGCAAATAAAGCTTTGAGCAACGGTGGTTCATTCACCCCAGCATCTCATTTTCGCCAGTCATCGCTGTTGTTGCCTTTTATAGTAACTTCTTTTTAGAAGCTCTACTGACGATAGTTGCTTGCACAAAGTCTCTTTAAATTTTTTGTGTATTATGTAGAATCTTTTTAGATCCTCGTAATTCAGAATCCTCAGGATCTCTGTTGCACATCTTCTTTAAGGTGCTGCATTTGAAACGTTGTGTGTACAATTGTTTCAGTTCCAGAATTTTCCATCGAAAATTGTGCCTCGGCACTAACAAAAAATTATCAGAAGCAACAACTATACATATGCAAAAAGGATCTAGAGTGCAACTCCATTTGATGAAAACATAAGGAGACCGACATGCAGTCCATCCTGCAGTCAGAACTCTTTACATGCTTTGATAATAAACAAAATTCTTGCCAAGTCTAAGTAGCAGCTTCTTCTTTTTCAATGTTGCTCCCGCACTTTTTCAATAGATTGGGTTTGCAAACTCTATACATTTTCCAGGTTCTGCACTCATTTGCAAACTCTAATAAATTTCCAGGTTCTGCGGTCAGAACTCTTTACATACTCCTGAACTTGCTTCCAAAGTAATACCACACTCATTTACAAAAAAATTCCATGTTCTGTTGCTTTACAAGTAATAAACAATTTTGTCTCTTCATAGCAGGATTCTCAGACCATCTCCAATGGGGTTTCTATCTTCCCTATTTCTATGGAAGAAATTCATTTTAGAAAAAACTTCCAATGGAGGTTTCTATCACCATTTCTATCCTAGGTGCCAATGATGTAGGATGGAAATTTTCTAGGAGGGTTTCTACATGTAGAAACTCTCATAAAAATTCTCCTATCTCTCATGACAATTATTATTGGGCCCCACACCATTAAATTGGTTATTTTACTATGTGACATATATGATAGAAATGGAGAACCATTGCGGAGCATTTTTTGTATGTGTACAATTTCTATGTAGAAACTCTTCCAACTAGGATAGAAATCTCCTAAAAGTACAATGTCAAGTAGGATAAGAACTCAATTTTAGAAATCACCATTGGAGATGGTCTCAGCTTCAACAGAACAAAGAAACATTCCTTCATATATATATATATATATATATATATATATATATATATATATATATATATATACATTTACAAAAAAATTCCATGTTCTGTTGCTTTACAAGTAATAAACAATTTTTGTCTCTTCATAGCAGGATTCTCAATTTTTGCACCTGCTGTGCCAAAGAATGCATGATAGATCCATAAGTCTTGTGATGATATGGCCTCTAAAATGAGTGTAGGAACCTTTTTGAAACCATTAGTGTGCGTATCATGACATGATGTATGGCAGTTCTTCCAGTGCTAATGCATACAATCAAGACTACCGAGCATGCCTGGAAAACCTCGATTCTTTCCTTTAAGCAACCTTGCAATATTAGCTTCGTTTGGTTCCCTCAAATACCGTTCGTCAAAAACAGCTTCCAAAAATTCTTGAGGCTTTCGATCGCAGTGCTTTCACCTATTTGAAGATATTCATCAAGAAAGATCAGCTGCACAACCATATGCAAGCATCCAAATTGCACATATCATTTTCTGTTAAGGACTCGATCCATAATTTCCAACTGCATCAATCTTCTGTGTAAAATAGTCATCATAATTTTCAATTTCACGTAAGATGCGATTGAAGAGATTAACATCCATTCGAAATCGTTGACGGAATTGTCTTGTTTGTACTTCGAATATTTTCGCTTGAAGTAATCATTAATAATTAGATCATGGCGAGACTTCCTACCACGTGGAATGTAGCAGACATCAGGAGTAGATCCACCATCATGAACTGTAATTGTTTGAACCATGCTCTGAGTCATTCCATGGAGTCTAAGGTATCACCTCCCTGTATATCATCCAAATCTAATATGTTTTGGGTAAAAGAAGGTGAATCATCACTTGAAGATAAACTATCTTAACCAGATTATGAACTTGGTGAAGGCATTGGTAGCGGCAGACTTGTTAAAGAAAGTAATATCAATATCAAGTCACTACAATATATGAGTAATTGGCATTATACACAGTCAAGTACTTACAATCTGGAGGCAACTTAAAATTTACGCACATTACATGAAAAAATATAAGTTATCTGTTTTTTTAGACTTGTAAAAATGCATCTAGAGTTAGAAAATTCTTAACATCATTTAGATGATCTAACAACCATTAGAAATTCTATGATCCTAAAATGAATAAAAAAAAGGAGACATGAGCATTCCCACGAGACTCCTTCAATATAAAATTGCTTCTTGATTTAGAAAATCTGGAGCTTTTCCACTGTCCATTATTCTTACATTAACTCGTTAATGCTCTCTCTCTCTCTCTCTCTTTCTCTCTCTCTCTCGCTGTAGAAAAATGATAGCCAAGTTTGGATGGTTTCTAAACTCATCATGAACCAAAAATCGGAAAAAAAAAAGTTCTCTATAAATATGCTCTTTATAGGTTGCCAAAACTAAATAAACAAAGTAAGAAGATGAAGAAATAAAGCAAAAAAAAAACTAGGTTGGTTTTAGAAAATAAAACCCTAAAATCTATTCATGCCTTTCAATTAAGAAAGAAGTAAAAGATTAAGGAGAGTAGTAAGTAGTAACCTCGAAATTTCAGAGATCTTAATAGAAAGGAAGATGAAAACCCAGTGAGAGGAAGATGAATGATGAGAGAGGGCTTCATAATGTTGGGAACGCGGTGTGACCCGAACTGGAGTTGGTCCATGAGGTGAGATATTGAATTGGGCCCATATCTATTCTACTATATAATTGGAAAAGTTTGTGGTGAAACTTTTGAATTCCTAAAATATCCTTGAGTATTTTATAAACATGATGTTATTATGTCAACTTGCATGCCATTTATGTTTAAGAGTCAAAGCAATAAAGTTTGTATGTAAGTTTCCTTTTACCATACAACTTTTCATGTTCTAATGGTAAAAAAAAAAAAATTATCCTTACCATTTTCTAAAGAAAGCACACACATGAATAATCACTGAAAAAAGACGACAATTGACATTATGATATTCTAATTAAGATACGTGCAAAGCACGTACATGTAGATTAGTACCTTAAAAGAGAATTCCCATGTAAGTCCTGAACCAATTCTAATTATATATACCTCATGATCTCATCGCCTACTCGATGTGGGACTAAATTACTAATTCTATTGTTACCTCTCTTTTGAGCACTCAACCGGAACGAGATACAATCCAACAATCTCTACCTTAGCTCGTTTCTGCTAACCGAATAACTTTAGCACACTTACTACATTTGTCCGTTTCCGCTAGCCGAACAACTTTAGCACCCCCGCTACATTTTGTTCATTCCCGCCAGCCGAACAACCTTAGCACTCATGCTACCTTAACCTTAGCACCCCTGGTACCTTCTGTTCATTTTTGCCAGCCGAACAACCTTAGCACTCCCGCTACCTTTATTCATTTCCGCCAGCCGTGCACCCAAGAGATCCAACATATTGCCATCTCGATCCGTTCGACCACAGAACCAAACTGACACGTTCATCCACACCACCATTGTGTGCCAACCACAACGCCTTGTTCCACCTTGGACAGTTAAAGCCAGTCCATGTAGTTGCATACGCTCATAACTCCACCTTGAGAAAAGAGCCCATATATCCGTGTATACGCATTGTCTTGCTCCACCTTGGGCATTTGAAGTTACATACGCTCCTAACTCCACCTTGAGAAAAGATCTTGTATATCCATGTATAAGCATGAGCGTTCAGCACCATCTATCTCGAACCAATTAATGCCGCTCAAACTAGCCTCGAAACTATAGGCTATGATACTAGATATTGGGAACCGGACATGCCCTCCTACGCTCCGATACCGAGTCTGTGACGTTGCCGCAGAGGAAACTTAGTCCAACCCACATGAAATAACCAATCCCCGTCTAACGGATACCAAGCACAGATAAAAACAAGTCTATGACGGTGACTATGTCACTTGGACAAATTCTAATCTCTATAACTCAAATAAAATTATAAGATTGACAAAAGTAATGTTGAACCCTTTGTCCTAATAGGTTCAACCCCCTCACAACACTCAAGAAGAAAAGAAAAAGATTACAATTGAAATTGCTCACCAATCCGTAACAATCTTCCTAACCGAAGTTGACGACCTCTCGATTATATCTCTTCTTCCTTGTATGGCAAAGTAGAGCAAAGTGCCGACTTCCTCTTAGATTTCATGTGGATGAGCATCTCGAATCTCAACTTTATACTATACTTTGTGCCTCCACCCTTACCCCATATATATAGGATGAAAAAAAATTATATTTTAGGTTATAATAAGATTTTCTAAATAGGAATAAAATAGGAATCCTATTATACCTAAAATATTCTATCAATATCATATTTTAGATCATAATAAGATTTCCTAAATGTGAGCCCAAAAATAAGAATCATATTATATATAAAATAGCACAACACCAATTATGGATATCCAAATCCAGACTGAACTCCAACAATCTCTCCCTCCAGTCTGATGAGAGGGTGTTAACCCCATGGCTCATCAACTGGACTTCATGCTTGTCGCCTCGCGACAGAGTTCTTGCCCTCCCATGCTACAGATCTCTGATCTCCTGAGCTGTTTTGCATCTTTCTTTATCTCTAGCTCCTCGACCGTTACGTCGATGCTACCTGCCATGCGTAGCAACTCCTGCACTACAGGGATTCTGTCGATATCAATAACACGATCAAGACCGAAGTCCCTGACGATCAGCCTCATCGCAAGTCTTAGTTGTATGTCCTCGACTTCCGTCTTCCATCAGAACGTGCTACCGTTCTGTCGAGTTTTTTTACCCTTGGCTGGCCCAACCAAGTGGATGGTACGATCCTCCTGAGATTCAAACTCCTGAACCTTCCCACCTTCATGTCCGACACTAAAGCTCTCTCGTATACATGCATTCTCGAGTAGAATAACATGTATTGTGCATGCCGTCAATGACCCACAACTCCTCCTGGATTGTATGAATGAAGATCCACCTACCTTAAATTGAGTTTGCTGCAAACCTTGATCTCCTCCCTGGTTTCGAACTGCTGAAACCAATGTCGCTCTGTGAAGCTTTGGCAAACCGTCCGTCGCCAAAATCGTATCTGTAGAGCAACCCTCACCTAGAGACCAACCATCTGTCATGGGACCGACAGACTGATCCTCAATCTTCGACTCACCTCCATTTGCCGTTTTGTCTCGACGAACCGAATCCTCCGTAAGCCTCAAAACATCTCGAAGACCCTCCTCACCAAGTTTTGAATAATCCAACTCCTGTCGAACACCCCTCATGCCTCTATCTGGTATTTTTGGCATGTCTGTACAACTCAGCGGCTTGAGCCTGTACATGCCATAACATAAATCTTTTCGAGCTAGTTGTTGGAAACCCTTCGCAAGCATTCAATCTTTGTCCCTAAACAAACTACGACTGCCATCATCTGCTAGTCTCCCTACCGAAACCAAGTTGTAGCTTAAATTCGGTACATGTTGCACACCCTTGAGTACGAGCTTCTTACTAAACTCCGTCGCCAATTGTACATCATCGATGCCTACAACTGCAGCAGTCCCCTTGTCGCCCATCTTTACACGTCCAAACTTGCCACCGCGGTATGACGTAAAGATCCTCCTCTACGGAGTGGCATGATACGACGCCCCCGTGTTCATGACCTCGTCATAACACATGCCATAAGGTTCCTCTGCGTCGGTTGCTGCAATGATGATATCTCTCATTGTTGTGGTATCCTTCTGATCGTCCTTGTCTTTGGCCTTCTCAGCTTTAAGCGTCATGCAGTTCCTTTCCTTTCGCCACAGTGATAGCAGTCGTAATTGCGGTCCATAATCGCAAGATTCCGAGAACTCTTCATGTCCTCGCATGTGACTTAAGTCTTTTCTTTCCGTAGGAAGCCACCAGAGCGGACTAATGCGATGATTCAACTCGCTTGCACTGAATCTCCTCATTCAACAAGCTACTTTTGACCACCTCCATCATGACAACTCCATCCGGTGTGGAGTTGCTCAACGACACCACCAACGCCTTCCAACTTTTCGGTAGAGAACTGAAAAGCAGTAGGGCCCGAAGCTCATCATCAATCATCATCTTCATCGCAAACAGCTGATTGATGATACCCTGAACTTCGTTAAGATGCTGTGCCAACGAGGCACCCTCCGTGTACTTCTAGTTGACGAGTTGGCGAATAAAAAACGTCTTACTGCCAGTCGTCTTTCTTTCGTACAACGAATGCACCTTCTTCCATAATGCTTTTGTCGAACTCTTCATAGACACATGGTGAAACACCGAGTCGTCCAGCCATTGGCGGATGAATCCAATAGCCTTTCGATCCAGTCATTTTCAGTCTTCAGCAGCTTTGTCCGATGGCTTTGTACTGTCGCCCTCTAACGGACCATGTAAGTCCTTACACCAGAGTAAATCCTCCATCATTGGCTTCCAAATTTCCTAGTTTTCTCTTGTGAGAGTGATCATACGAGTGTTCATCTGCTCCGTAGATATGGTTACCATAACCCTAAAAGCTTCGATACTAGATGTTGGTATCAGACCAAAGAACCTCGCTCTGAGACCAGATGTTGGAAATTGGACACGCACTCCGCGCTCACCGAGTCTGAGACGTTATCGCAGTGGAAACTTAGGCCAACCCACCTGAAATAACCCACCCCCGTCTAACGGACACTAAGCACAGATAAAGACAAGTATATGGCGGTGACTACATCACCTGGACAAATCTCAATCTTTATAACTCAGATAAAATTACAAGATTGACAAAAACAATGTTGAACCCTTTGCCCTAATAGGTTCAACCCCCTCACAACACTCAAGAAGAAAAGAAAGATATTACAATTAAAATTGCTCACCAACCCGTAGCAATCTCCATAACCGAAGTTGATGAATCCTCGATTAGATCTCTTCTTCCTTCTTGTATGGCAAAGTCCTATGAGCAAATTGTGGACTTTCTCTTAGATCTCCTTTGGACGAGCACCTCGAATATCAACTTTGGCTATACTTTTGTCACGCCCCAGAACCAGAATACTGGAGAGCGAGGGACAGATACAGCCAGCTACGTATATTGAAGTGCAACCCACCTCGCAATACGGTCACGGTCGTCTAGATGCATGATGGTTTATCCACAAGCCAACAGTCTCTTATGGTCAAGAACAAGCCTAGTGTCTTAATCTCAAGCAAGCAAATAATTGTTGCAAGATGTTAGATCATCAGACATACAAAGTAAGGCGTCCCAAACATTACATATTCAGATGATCATGAAGCTAGTCATACAAAATGCGAGACTAGCAAGAGTTAAGTCATACATGATCAACCCTAGGATTTGTTAATCATGTTACAGCTTTTAGGCAGACAGAAATAAAGTTTTAACACGAGCTAACACGTGCTCGGCGGCTAAATGCCTCAAAAGAATAAGTTACATTAGAGTGGGAGAGCAAAATAAGAAAACCAACTCGTTACCACAGTTACGCCTGGTATTTACCATGGCTGAAAGCAGGTAGATCCTCAGGTATCACTCCAAAATCTGGCCATACAAAACCAGCTAGGTCAGACCTCAGAAAGAGCAAGTGCCACAAGGGGCTCCACTTAGGAACTAAAACTAGCATAAATGGAATAGAAGAACTGATAAAAGAACATAATTAGATAACACAAAAGACATGCTTTAAAGAACATACTAGCTTGTATTTAGAAAACAAGAGGTGGAATATAATTCCCATGTTAATCATGAGACAATCATTCAGGCACGGCCAATCAAGTCCTACGGCTTGCTATCATTAGCTAACTAGGGTTGTCACATGCCTATTTACTAATAAGATGCAATGAGATGTTCCCGCAATCACAATCCATGCAGACTATCCAGGTTATCCAGGCGGGGTTACAAGAGTTATCAAGATTACTGGTGTACTTTAGTACTTATGATTCAAGAAGTGCAACACATGACAGTGTGCTAGAAAAGTGCCCTACTTGTCGGCAAGCTACAAGTCCACAGGTGTGGCTGGGATAACGGGATTGCCTGTAACTGGGAAATCTCTCTATATGAACTACTTGATCAATCTAGTCATTAACCTAGTCAGATTCTTTATGAATCCCTGACCGTGGTAACCAGGAATCCATGTCCTAGACATGATGCAAGACGATACAGGTAGCTTGTACAGACACAATCAACCACGGAGTCAAGCCAAGAGTTACACTAGCAAGACAGGAATAGTTGTCGCAACAGCAATCAAGATTATACATGTCATGTCAGGTTTACTTGTCATGTCAAGAGTACTTGTCAGGAGTGCACCTCGACGGGCCACTATCAAGATTATCAAGACGGGATCATATTATCATGTTCAAGTTCAAGTTACTGGCTCAAGCTTACCAAGTTGTCAAGTCGGGTCGTCGCAATTTAGGTCAAATATAGAAAACATACAAAGAAGATCGAGAACTATGATTGAAACTATGAGTCGCATATGAACTCCAGTTAAAGTGAGACATTAATATTCTTGAAGCCAAGACAATGATCTACAACTTTCATGTTTTGAGTTTTACGAGATTCTAGCTACAAAACAGCTCAAACGGACAAAAACAGCCATTCGCGCACAGACATCTTGCGCACGCGGACAAAACTGCCCATGGCACACGGATTGCAAAAGCACGACACCTAGCGCCGGCCAACGAATCGTGCGGGCACACGGCAAGCAAAATACGCAGCGTGCGGGTGAACGACGCGCATGGCACGGAGGCACGACGCGCGGGCACGCGACAGAAAATCGCACGGGCATACGGCGTACGAAACGTATAGCACGTGGGTGCACGTCGTGCGACAGAAAATCGGCGCGCGGCGCGCGGGTGCACGACGCGCATGGCGCGGAGGCACGGCATGCGGACGCACGGCAGAAAATCGCACGGGCACGCAGAGCGCAAAATGCGTAGCACGCGGGTGCACGACGCGCAGGGCGCAGAGGCACGACGCACATGGCGCGGAGGCACGGCTCGCTGGAGCGCACGGTACTGTTCATCGTCCCGACAGCACCAAAGATGTGCCGGAACCCATGAACACAAAAATACCATAACTTCTTCATACGAAGTCGAAATCAAGCGGTTCAAAATCCAAAATTGGGTAGAATAAAATTTTCGAGAACATGGAACCATTAGTTTTCGGAAATTACAAAGTTTAAGAGATCAAAACAAAAAAAACCAAGAAAACTACAAACTTAGATCAACAAAAATGTTAACATGAAAACCAAAAACTCCAAGTTCTAAAGAGGCTTAGAATCAAACAAGGAAGACAATGGAACAATAAATTTTGAGATCCATCATGAATCAAGTTGTACTTTCCTAGGGCTCGGTAGGTGGGAGGAGTAAATGAAGAAGAAGAATATGGAGAAGTAAATGAAAAATAAATGAGGAGAGAGAGAGAGAGAGAGGAGTTGGTATATATACCAAGCCAACTCATCTCAACCCAACCCCAAACTAAACCAAATCAAGCCAAGTTAACATTTCATGATGAACCAAGGTGAATCAAACCAAGTCAAGATTAAACCAAGACTAGGCTAAGCAAGACAAGTCAAAACACGGATCACCCGACAAATGTCATAAATCCGTACACATATACTGGAAATACGTATAACAAAAAATGGAAGTGACAACTTTGTGCCTACACCCTCATCCCATATATATCGGATGAAAAAAAATTATATTTTAGGTCATAATAGAATTTTCTAAATAGGAATAAAATGGGAATCCTATTATACCTAAAATATTCCATCAACATCCTATTTTAGATCATAATAGGATTTCCGAAATATGAGCCCTAAAATAAGAATCATATTATATGTAAAATAGCACAACACCTATTATGGATATCCAAATCCAGACTGGACTCCAACAAAAAAAATTCAGAGCTAGTATGGGGAGAGAGGTCTTCGTTTTTGTAGAAGTGATGGGGAGAAGGGTGGAAGAAGATGAATTGTTTCTTCACCTAGGCAAAAATATAAAAGTTCCTTTTTTAAAGATATTTTTTATTATTTATTGATGATGTAGATATAAAGTCATTGTGAAATGCGTTGTCTAGATCTAGATAATCAACTTCACATTCTTCTTGCCAGGTTATTGCCATGTCAACTTCATAATTTATTCCACATTTGCATTGGAGAAGGGCTTTTGAAATAAAAATTTGTTATTCCAATGTGGCAACCATTTTTTTAAAACTCACAATAGGGTTGGAGATGCTCTTATTAAAAAAGGAACGACATATCGAATAGGACTAGGGTGCAACTTAGACGGGCTAAACCCGAGCCCGATCGAGTAAACCCGTTAATGGGTTGGGTTAGGGTTGAAGATACTCGGGTTAGGGCTCGGGCTCGGTTAAAATATTTGAACCCGATCAAAAATCGAATTGGGCTCAGGTTCATGTGTCGTGTTACCAAAAGAACCCGAACCGACTTACATATAATTTATATATATTTATATGTATATTGTTTCATACTTCTAAATATAAAGTTTAAATCCTATTTTTTTCCACCCAAACTCTTAAATTCCTTATCATAAATCTTATTTCATTTTGTATTTCGTAATGATCATGGCTTGATTTCTATTTAATTATGTGTTTAATATTAGTTTTGTTTAAATATTATATTAGAGCTCGATAAACCCGATTGACCCGACCAATCCGAGCCCAACCTGAAATCTTTTGGATTTGGTCTCGGGCTTCATATGTTTAACCTGACGGACGTGGACTCGGGCTAGACGTATGATTCATCGGGTTGGGATGGGGTTGACCTCAAGTCCGACCCAACCCGTCCTAGATGCACCCCTAGATAGGACAACCAAAATTTATTATAAAGTTAAAATTATTTTATTTATTATATTTGGATTTTAAACATGTTTGAGCAAAAAATAATACAGATATATTATAAATGTCATGACAAGCTTATCAATTTCAAGGGTATATGTTTCAATTTATATGGGAGAAATTAAATGATTAGAGGGTATCATGCCAATATATATATATATATATATATATATATATATATATATGTTTCTATAAGAGGTGTATACCTTTATTCAATAAATAAAAAAAGATGTAAGCCTATGCTCAAACAACAACAAATTTAGAAGAATTGGCACTACAAAAATACACCATAATAGTGGCAAAAATATATGGTGCCATTTTGAGAAAATATGTCGATAAACAAATAAGAGATATTTTAGCAAATGTTCTCATTCAAAATATAGAAACTAGCATATACCCTCACTTTAAAAAAAAACTATCAAATGCCCACATTCCTTTGTATGGAACAAATAAAATTTTAAGATATATCCCCACTATTTAACCAAAATGTTGGCTGATTTATAAAAAAAATGAGGGCATGTGTTAGTTTTTTTAAATAGTGAGGGTATATGCTAGTTTCTATATTTTAAACGGAGGCATTTGATAAAATATCCCAACAAATAATAGCTATCACAGTCTGCAGAACCAAAAAGTCTTCACTTGACGTGATATCGTTCAAGTCTAAATTGTACTTGTATAAGACAAATAATAATGAACATAATTGATCTCAACATAAGACTTTTGCAGTAGAAATAAGTAGACAAATTGAATCACAACCATTATAATAAAAATAATATCTTTATTAACGCTTGCAGTGGAAACAAAGGCTCTCAAATGACCAACTAAACAAAATAAGAACTCGTAATATGGTTATGACACGTGGATTTATTTTTCTATTTAGGCAATTGACTTTTTCTGTTTAGGACCCTAAAAAAATCAAGGGATGAGATGCATTTAATCCAACGTTTTTTTATTGACGAGTTATAAAAAGTAGCAACTCATGAGTTACGCACTCTAGGATTTTTGAATTTTGAACCGGTTTTGACCTGACTTTTGACTTTTATTTTAGACTTTACATGCAATTAAAGTTAATATGTTTGCTTCTTGACTAATTCAATTATGGTAACTGTGAAGAACTTCTAAGTAGTATATACTTCGTTGTGCACTATATATGTAATATATTCAATGTAAAATTGTAAGCCTATATAATTGGTTCAATCCGGAATAACACACTGGTTGGACTAGATTGACCCAATCCAGTGTCCTAACTGGGTCAATCTTCGGTACGATTTTTAAAATATTATTATAAAGTAATAGTAAAGTTGTTAAGTTAAAAAAAACTAGCAGCTAAATTGCCTTCTCGGATTAATTTGATATCAGTTGGGACAGTCCCTTATGGAGTAGGAATATAGAACATCAGAAAGAAAACTGTTAAAGAATGAGAAATAAAAGTGCGTTAACATTCTCATTCTACAGGAGTGACTATCATCATTATCTATGAGGAATATTTCTTTTTGTTTGAAAGCTTAGCTTCATTAAAAGAGAATTCTCATGTAAGGCCTTAACCAATTCTAATTATCTATACCTCATGATCTCATCGCCTATTCGATGTGGGGCTATATTATTAATTCCATTGTTACCCCCTTTTGAGCACTCAACCGGAATGAGATACAATCCAACAATCTCCACCTTAGCTCATTTTTGCTAGCCGAATAACCTTAGCACACTTGCTACATTTGTCCGTTCTCACTAGCCGAACAACTTAAGCATTCCTGTTACCTTTTGTTCGTTCCCGCCAGCCGAACAACCTTAGCACTCATGCTACCTTAACCTTTGCACCCCTGCTACCTTTTGTTCATTTTTGCCAGCCAAACAACCTTAGTACTCCTGTCATGACCCGCACTCGAATATCAGGCATAAGTACGTGGGCCACGTCCAGCCTATGCCGTAGTATCGACGGCAGAGCGTTGTTAAGTGCCCAACAAAATCTCAACATCTAAATGATCTATAATAACTATACGTACTCAAATCACAACAGCTAAGGAAGATATAAAATATGAAAGATAGCAATACACTGAATTAACTAGAGTCTACAACGATCATACAAGACAGGAATGTATCGGAGACAATTCCGATAACAAAAACACAATCTAAATAAGGAAGTAATGGCCTAGAGCTCTCAAGAGTCAACTCACGGTCAATGGAACATCGAGAATTCGTCTCAGCTAGCATCGTCCTGCAGTCCAAGTATGTGGGGCATAACAACTCTTATAATATGGTTATCCAGTCAGGATTGGAGCGAAGTACATAAACTAACAGCAGTTCCATTAAATTGACAAAAACTATAAATAACGAAAAGCAATGAAATACATAATGCATAAATAGAACTGAACAGTGGAAAAGTAGGGAAATCATGTGAGCATGTCATGGTAATAATGTACTGTAAGTAATCAGGAGTTCAGTGTAACGACAGGAAATAATCTGGAATAGAACATGTACTACTACTAGACAGTGCCTTGAGATATTAGTTTATTATGTGATCGGCTTGGGACTAGGATCACGCTATCCATATGACCGACTATGCACAAGAACAAGCACAGGTAAACCTGGAGATCAGGTCGGCCATACATGGAAGCTATGCACAAGTACAAGTAAGGTCAGGCTACACCCTACGTGTGGCGAGGGTGAGTTATGCACAAGTGAGTAAACAAGTAGGGTTATGATCACATAATCTACTAATATCTCTCCATCCTCTAACTATTATAATGGATCCAATCATGGCACGTTATGACATAGAATTCTCTAAGAGGGTAGCAAATCCCCTTAGGAATTGGTGTCCATACAAGTAAAAGAACAATAATCAAGAACGAGTCATGTACCAGTATACCAGGATAACTAGGAATAACATCTCATGATGGATCCAAGCTATACCAATCTGTGTACTCTTGTGTCAGGTATCAAGCATAATACTACAAACTGATATCATAGATACTATCAAGGTAATAAAAACTATCAAAGAATGTACTTGTCCAATTTGGTTGGAATCGACGTGCACGACACGAACGTGTCAACACGGAATAGGTAATGATGCTATGCTCCACAAGATGGTCCCAAACGACGGCACAGACGGTTCCATTGAGTCCAGAATAGTCCAAAAGGCCTAGTTTGATATATAGAAGCCCCAAATCAAACTTTGACATGATAATCGAATCAAGAAATAGAAACGATTATCAAAGTCACGACTTATGATTGAAAGGGGAAAAGAATAACTAAGTACGTATAACTATTTTGAAAAATATTTATAATATTAGTACGTATATTTTATTAATCACAATATTTTTAGATAAATTTTACAAAACCTAGACAGTTATTTATAAACGATTTGAAGAATATATAAAAGTTCTACAACATATTATAAATATATATTAGACCCCAAATATTATATAATTTAGTTAATCATATATATATATATATATATATATATATATATATATATATATATATATATATATATATATATATATTTCACAATAGGTATTATAACATATATATAGTAAATGATTTCCAAATATATATATATATATATATATATATATATATATATATATATATATATATATATATATATAAAAATATATATATATATATATATATATATATATATATATATATATATATATATATATTTCAAATATTTTTGGAAATCATTTACTATATATATGTTATAATATATATATTTTATTAATCATTTACTATATATATGTTATAATATATATATATATATATATATATATATATATATATATATATATATATATATATATATATATATATATATATATATATATATATATATTTCACAATAGGTATTATAACATATATATAGTAAATGATTTCCAAAAATATTTGAATTATATATATATATATATATATATATATATATATATATATATATATATATATATATATATATATATATATATATATATAATTCAAATATTTTTGGAAATCATTTACTATATATATGTTATAATACCTATTGTGAAATATAGGTGGTAATTATATTTATATCTATACTACATACAACAAATTTAAAAATATAATGATAATACATAATATATACATTTTGGTAAGCAAAAATTTTCACATATGGGCTTTAAGCCCAAAATCAGTCCATCCCATATAAACCTTAATCCTCCAATCATTAGTTACCAATAAGATTTAAATAAAGATCTAATCTCTAATCATCATCAATACCTAATAATAATAATACTAACCACTAATCCTTTTAAAATCAAAAGGGGCATCAACTGCTTCTGTTCACCTTAAGTCCCAAACCAAACACTAACGAAAATATTTTACCAAATACCAGATATTAAATTATCTTACTTTTACATACAACCTATTAATCCAAACCTAGCCCAAGGTTAAATCCATACCATTCCTCCTTTTTTAAAAATTCGTTAATGGGGCTGCCAAATCTGTCCCAAGCAGGCAAGCTCAAAACCCTAAACATAGCATTAAAAAAAGTAATAATAATTACCTATATTTAGGTATGAAAAAGGGGGGTCGCTCTTCTGTAAAACCCATTAAACAATATGTTTTCTTCTCATCCTTCCCAAAAGGGATATTTCAAATCCCTACGAAATCGAAGTCAAAGAGAGGAGGCAAGAGCAAGAGAGGCGAAGGGATGCTCACCGAGGGTGGCACGGTGAGTAGCTCGCCGGCACGGGTGGACGGCTCGTACGATGGCACGAGAGGAGATGGCGCAGAGGCGGGTGACTGGCGACGGCGAGGGTGCGGCGTGGTCTGACGGGCGGGCGGCTAGGCCAGTGGAGGAGGTGGAGCCAGATCTGGCGCTGGCCTCCAGCGCGGATGCTAGAGTTGCTCCGGCGGCTGGCGACGCCGCATCGGCACGGGGCAGAGATAGGATGCGCTGGGGGGATCTGGAGGGGGTGGTCCGGCAAGAAGCTTATGTTAGTCCCGGGGCATAATTTTTTGATAGAAAATTGAATTATGCAACACTTCGAGGAAGGTGCATGATAGAGATCCCCGAGAATTTTGAGAATCGAAATCGATTTTAACACTTCGAAGAAGGTACAAACGGTTTCGTAGTGGCAGCGATGAATGTCCACTAATGTTTTTTTTATTAGATCAGAAATATTCTCGTTTAGAATGAGATAAAAGTGGATGAACAGAAAATGGATGTAAAGACAGAATATCTTGCTGGGGTGAATAATCACTGGCACTCAAAGTTTGATTCGCCCCACACGAACAGCTTCCAGGAACCAGCAATTTCGATGGAGAACTTCGGAACACTCTGCTCTTCTGACTCCTCGAACGGACTTAAATGGCTCACAGTAATCTCTTCTCTACTCTCTAGAAATTTGTGAGGAATTTGTATTCTGTCCACTAGAGAGAATGAGAGAGAAGAGAATGACTTAAATAAATGCGCACAGTAACCGCCCAGTATGCAAAACGTTCAGGATGTGGGAAAAATCGTTATGAATATTTTGTAACCGCTCAAATCGTGCACAGACACGATTTAAGCCAAATAGTGCACAACGCGTACTAATAGCACACAGCATGCATAATCGTGTACTGATGTGCCAACTGCGCACACGCGCACTACGTGCCAACAGGCAGCACCATCAGGCCGCGCTAACCGGCCGTGCCAACCGGCCGCACCAACTGGCAGCGCCATCTTGCCGCACCAATTGGGCATGGCATCTGGCTGCACTATCGGGCCACGTGAACGGGCGCATGATCGGCTGCACAGAGGCTCGTGCAACGAGCGAAACTTAAGCACACTACGCGCCTAGCGACGATGCTGATGTGCTAAGTGTAAAGTATGCCAACTAAATACCATATTATGTCTTATGATCCCATGAGCATGAGTTCGAGTCGCTAAGCCCCTATGGGCTTAGCTCCAATGGAATAAATTCTAAGAGCAAAAAAGCATTAATACTTTAACATGGAGTCTTATCCTTACCTCCTAGTAAAATTACCCACATGGTTTTCTCCTTAGGGTCACCACCCCATATGCATATATCAACAATATATACCAAGTATATATTAGGATACACTTTATGATGCATTTCCAATGTGGGACTAAACACTAGGCATGTGTTGAGAGCAGGCTCTCTCTACATGTTCAAGAAAAGCTCCAACAATCTTCCACATATCTCGATATATGGATTTGAGTGTTCCCCACAGTAACTGTCCATCATGCATTAGGATAGATGTCGCTGACGATTTGAATCTTTTCGCAAGGGTCAAACAATAGACTATAATACAAGAATGGACTAAGCCTTAAATTCTGTGCCATAGCTCCAATTATTTTTACTCATATAATGTAGTCATATGTGCTTCTGGCTGCACATTAAAGGCCCTGCGCCAGCCTGGTTTTAGTTTATAAATTTTGGTGTCTACAAGTTTAACCTCAAGAGACGGCCTGCTATCTCTGTCCATAAACTATAGGTGAGTTCTTTATTAAAAAGACATGGCATGAAGCCTTGCGCTTCCCTTGCAGTATTATGCCGCTATAACATGGCTTAAAGCCGAGGCTTTACCCCTACCCGGGAACCGCATCGTAGTGTCATACTACTGTAGCATGAGGATACAAGCCTCTTTGTAGTGTCAAACTACCCAGCATGAAGCCTTAGGCTTCCTTGCGGTGTTATGCTGCAACAACATGACTTGCAAGGCCGAGGCTTTACCCCTATCTAGGTACCTCATCGTAGTATCGTGCCACTGTAACATGAGGACATCCTCCCCTTTGTAGTGTTGTGTACAACTTTTTAATTTCATCATACATTATTAGGCTACATGCCTATTTGTGGTGCTACGCCGCTGTGACTTGGCTTGCAAAGCCGAGGCATTACCCCTACGTGAAAAGCTTGTGGTGGAGTTACCCCACTGTAGCATGGAGTTACACTCCTTGTAGTGTTGTGCTACCGTGCTTCCTATAAAGTACACCAAGCATTCACTCTGCCTGAGAACTCATTAAGGCGTTTAAGCCATCCTTATCACAGGATCCATTTTCCGCAGAAAACATCTCGTAGACAACAGTAGTTGTAGGTCTATAACCTTTCCATGCCACAGAGGACATGTACCCACTGTTCTTTATATTTTCCCAGTTAGTGGTCCTCCCTTGAACCAAAAGCTAGATGACTAGTAGATTTTTCTTTGAACTAATAGCATAAAATTTTATGGTAGGATTACAATAACATAATATCAGAATGCCTTCAAGTCTATTTTACAAGTTGTGTCATCGACCAGCTGGTGCTTGAGACCCTTTATGAACGGATCCGCCAGGTTCTCCTGACTTTGAACATCAATCACTGTAATGACACCTGTCTTGATGAGATCGTGTACTGCCCTATGCTTTAACCGCACAGTTTTCTTCTTTTCGTTAAAGAGATCATTTGATAACACCGCCGTAGTCGCCTGGTTGTCACAGTATATCGAAATCGTCGATATTTGTGCCCCAACCACAGCAAGATCATACATGAGCTTCCGAAGCCATTCTGCTTCCTCTGTTGTGGTATCAAGTGCAAAGAACTCAGATTCCATGGAGGAACAAGAGAGCATAGTCTTCTTCTTTGACTTTCACGATATAGCAGCTTCACCCTTTGTGAAAATAAATCCACTTATGGATCTCTCGCTCTCCAACTCTGAGCACCAACTGGCATCACTGAAGCCTTCTACTACCGGCGGATCTCCGTTGTAGTGCAGTACATATGTCTTAGTGTTCTTGAGATATCTCATTATCCGTTTTACAGCTTTTCAGTGCTCAATGCCTGGGTTGCTCGTAAAATGACTCAGCATCCCACGATGAAACCTATGTCAGGCCTTGTGACAGTAGTAGCATACATCAAATTCTCGATGATGCTTGCATACTCCAACTGCCTGACGCTTTCTCTCGAATTAGGCTTCAGCTTCAAATCACACATGTAAGGCGTATCGATCACTGGAAGATTCCGATACCCATAGCGTGTGATCATCTTCTCAATATAACGAGACTGTGACAATGTCAGACCAGTTTCTATCCGGATGATCTTGATCCCCAAGATCACATCACTTCCTCCAAGTCCTTCATAATGAACCTAGTTGAGATGAACTTATTTATCTCCGTGACACAGCCCATATTCGTACCTAGAATCAGCATGTCGTCTACGTACAGACAAACGATTATACCTCTTTCATCAACGAACTTTGTGTAAACACACTTGTCTGTCTCGCTGACCCTATAGCCATTTGACCTTATAACCTTGTCAAACTTTTTATACTGTCACGACCCGTACCCACTTTTCGGATGCGAGCTCGTGATCAAGCCAGCTACGTATCGAGCGGACTCCAGCCTGACTTGAATACGTAAATGCTGTCAAGGCTATCGTATACTGCCAAATCATGGCAATACAATTAATCCATATCTCAATCCACAATAACAATATAAAATATGAATGAACAATTATGGGTCATGGTCTGCACCCCATTATTATATTGTCCGATTAGACTCCAAGAATGATATGAGTCTATAAAATAAGCAGAATATATCATGGTACGGAATATAAAGAACGAGAGGATAATAAAGAAATATCACAAGCAAATACCTGTATCATGTATCGCAATCCTCTACCATTCCGCTCTGGTAACTAACTCCATGAAATCGCTAAACCTGAAGAGATCATCAGGTCCTCAGGGGACATAGCAAGATATATAAAAACATGCATATCTAGCAGTTTAATCATGTATGAGAATATAAATAGGATATAAACAAGGAACGAGTCTTAACATGGCAAGAGACTACGACCAAAACTGCTAACAAGTGCCTATCGACAAGTGGCTACTGACAGGGGACTATGAACTAGAATACAAGAACAACTACACGTAACTGAACTGCTGGATGAATAAATGAACACAAGATCAATGGAATACCAAACCCTCGCCCTGAGTGGACTCGTAGGTTTGAACTAATAACTAACCCTCATCCCGAGTGTAGACTCTCTGGTTAGTTATAATCACTAACCCTCTTCCCGAGTGTGGACTCTCTGGTTAGTTCACGGCAAGGGACCCTCGTCCCGAGTGTGGACTCTCTGGTGCAAGTACAACATCCTCGTCCCGAGTGTGGACTCACGGATGTAAGCAGATCAAGACCAACACCCTCGTCCTGAGTGGACTCTCTGGTGCCAAGGAAACAAACACCCTTGTCCCGAGTGTGGACTCTCTGGTGCAACTGATCAACCCTCGTCCCGAGTGTGGACTCTCTGGTTGAGAAAAAATGATACAGGGAAATAGCAGTTCAATCACACGTACTCGTTCTAAGATACGACTCAGTCAGGGTACAGGTGAGACAAGGTACGACTCAGTCAAGACATAGTCAAGTCCAGTATAACTACACTGTCAAGTCAAGCAAGACCATAAACTAGTGAACATGGTATATAGAAAATAGATAAATCAAGTCAACGAGAAAACTAATTAATCATATAAGATCTATAACACATAGAGTATCTAATGATAATACAATAATAACATGAAAACTAAAAACATGGAATTAAACTGTAAAGAAAGGCAAGGTATCTTGCCTGGTGGTAGCGCAAAGATCCAATAATATACCATCAATTGGTACGCCATAAAGTCCAAATCTCACAACTGTCTCCGAAGGCTGAAACAGACATTGCCAATATTCTCAGAATAGTTAAATTATCTAGAATTGCCTGTCCTTAAGTCTAATTATGGACACAGAGGCAAAACGGTAATTTTGGGCGAAAACGGTGTCCGCCGTTGGACCCGCTTTGTACCGAAAAGCTTGCCAGAGTCAATGGTCTCTAAAGTCATCAAACTATATGTCTACGGATATGTTTTGATGATACAAACCCAACCGTATGTCCAAAGTTAGATTCTGGCGGGCCGTACACAAAATCGCCCGTTGAATCGGATCGTGGGGCCCACAAAATGACGATCCGATTAACTGTCTCAGAATCGGACCAAACTTGGCATACAGGACCAGAAAAATGATACGGTCCTATTGGCACAAGTTTCGTCTTGATCTGACGAACGTGCACAAAGTAATTAGGAAATTTTGAAAAGATCGATACGGTGAATTTCTACGGATACGCATCAAATTCGTCGCACACACACAACCAATTTGAATTCCGTCAAAGCACACACGTCCACGAAGCCATTACGCACCTTTTGATGCTTATGATGCGCGACCATGTCGCCCGGATTGGCGGAACGCACGTCGTATCGGACAATTTTCTAGTTTTTAAAAATAGTTTTCATAGGTTTTTCCTGATTTTGGAAATCAATTTACTTCGTACATACTTAATGAAATCAGAAACTACAAGAATAGTTTTAACCTCGTATATGTTGTCTAAAAATTTGTTCAATTAGATTTTGTGTTTTCTAACAGGATCGACTAATTTTGGCCTCCCAAGATGGGTGTCTGGATTCGAAATTTTGTTCTGGTTTGGGCAGTTTTTGCCAGTCTTTGGGCTCGCTTTACGATGCACATGACGCAAAACAAATCATATTATTTGAAGGGGATCGAGGTTGTATAGTTTGGGAACACACCTGAACAATTGGATCGACAAACGATCTGCTGCGTTACGAGAAATTCGGTCACGAACTTGGGTCAGCGCTGCTGCTGTCGCGTCCCTTTGTTATGATGTCCTGCGCGCGCACTGCCTCCGACGAATCTGGCCGCGTGCGGCGGTGGCGTCTGTCACGACCTGCACCCACTGTGAGGGTACAAGAACGTAACAGCACCCAGCTTATGCCACAGTGTCGGCGGTAGAACGCTGTTCTAGGTCATGAACTATAACTACATAACATGAAATACTCTCCAAAAGGAGGCCAACACAGAGGTACAACTCAATCACAATCTAAGGTAGAATGTAGCACGATAGAAATAAATAGAGAAAACCTCAACTGAGGTACAGCAGAATGAAATAACATAAGTCTCAACACTACCAGTCTCAACATCTCTAAAATATACAACTCTAAAATCAAGGACAACAACTAAACATGAAAAAAAAAAAATAGTCTAAGCTATCTATACTAAGCAAGGTATCGTCCTCAGCAGCTGCCTGAACCTCCCCAGGGGTCCAGGTCGCAAGTGTCATCTAGACAAGCTCCAAGTAAGGGCTGCAGGGCTCCTCATCATCCTCTGTAAAATTTTTATCCTCTGTAAAATTTTCAACAGGGCTCCTCATCATCCTCTGTAAAATTTTCAACAGGTCCAGTCAGGACGGGAGCGAGTACAAAATATCTCATGCAGTTCATATCAAGTTAGGAAATATAAAGCATGCAATAGAGTAAGATACAGGAAACGCTGAAAGAAGAATGTATATGAAAAACAGCAGAGATTTGATAATAGGAAATATCTATATATGATAAGTAAAAAAAAACTGTAAGCAATATGCGATCTAGAGTACAATATGGTTATGTAAACGGTTTAGGACAATGCAATGGTAACTCCATTGTACGTGAGTGCACAATAGACATATATAATAGTTATACAATATTGTACAATAGGATTTGATTATATAACCAATTCTACTCCCCCTCCCCAATCAATACACAAGGATCCACTCCAGTTACGTTATCTTATACAATAGTGTACAATGTTATACAATAGATATACAATGTTATACAATAGTTGTACAATGGTCTATCCATGGGACTCATGTGATAATGAGAGTACAATATGCACAATGAGTATACAAGGATAAGGGTATTCAATAAATACGATATGTAAGTGAAACGCACATCACAATATGTATTTAGTGAATACAAGGGGATAACATCTCAAAAGAAGATCCATATAATACCAATCCGTGATAACAATCGTATCAGCATCAAGTACAGTAATCTAAAGCAAGAATGTAAATCCAGACAAGTATGAAACGGTCAGAGAATGTACTCGCCTGTATCCTGAGTATCTGAAGAGTATCTACTGTCCGAGGAGTGGTGTCTGTCTCCTATAGAACAGTACAAGTCACTACATGTCTAAAATAATAAAATAGACTGCTATAATGTATCTACATGATGTTTGGGGTCAATCTAGGCTAAAGTCAACCTTTGGTCAACTCTAGTCAACTACATTAGTCAAACTAGGTCAACTAGGTCAAGCCTAACCCAAACAAGTCTCACTAAGCCTAGCCAAGCCTAGTCTAGCACTCACACACAATCACAAAGCTAACACAAGCTATCAACACAAAAATACGTATATACATATATGCACACAATGTATATAAATATTCATATAGGCTATTGCCTAGCATTCATGGTAGGGTACAAATCATATATTCATATACAATGGGTGAGTGGGGATGTCACGTTTATAGCATACAAGGTGTGTAGTATATATATCTATATAAGGGGTAACATGCATTCATATTTCCCAATACTACCTACTTGCATACATATGTGCACTCAATTTATAAATTAACATGCATGAATGCATAGTATAGCTATATGTATATAGAGGGTAATGAAGGGGTTAAGTCACATATTATCATGTGAAAAATAAGGAGGGAAACACATGTGTGTGTGTCTAGATTATCACATACGTTCTCAGATTTTAGGCACATGTGTGTGTGAATTTGTAACAGTAAAGTGTGTGTTTGAGTGTCATTATATCACAGTGTAACAGTCCTATATGTGTGTATATGAGCTAACAGGAAGGTTGTAGAATGTTGTTATGTGTATGTGTGTGTATGGGCTAAGGGAATGTGTGTGACAGTGAATCATAAGAGGGTGTCCTGTGTGTGACAGATGTGAGGAACCTGTGTGTGTGTAGCTAGATAGGAATGTGTAATAGAGTGCAGTGTCATGTGTGTGTGAGTAAATAGTAACAGTGATAGGAATTTGTGTGTGAGGCAAATCTGTGGGTGACAGAAAATAATAGTGTGTCTCAGATTTTGTGAAAACAGGGACATGTGTGGATGACAGTGGGTGAAATGTCAAAGTATTAGCAGTAATGAAGGTGTGAAACAGTGAGTGAAAGGCAGTGAGGGAGAAACAACCCCCAGTCCACTGTCCTTAACATATAACATACTCCAACTACATAATAATCAACAAAAAAATATAACATACAACCTGTGATTGAATCCTCAACCCAAAAATCTGAGAATACAATGGGACTATCCCAGATGTTGAAACCTGGGAATATGTTAGGTAACTAAGATTGAAACAACCCAAAAACTGAGGATGAGACCAACATCTCAACCCAATTGTTCACAACCAACCAAATCCTGAGGATACTTCTCAGGTATCCTGAGAACAAGGTTCACAGTTTAGAAAGCAAAACCTGAGAATTGAGTTCAAGACTCGAAATCAAATCAAAAGCCAATCCAATTACCACATCAACCTGGGAATCATGGTACTGTCACATGTATTTAAAACACGAGAACAAATCAGGAATTATCCTGAGTATCCTTGACAGTTCACAAATATACCATAGCTTAATACAAAACTATACCAACTGCTTAAACCAAAAACAACAACCAAATGTTCAAAACCAATCAACCCATGAAATGAATTCGAAACTCAATTTCAGTAAACACACAACCCAAGCTCAGGGAACAACCCAAATTAAAACTAAATCTCAGCAACATACTCTCAGTCACAGTTTTTTTTTTGAACCTTTACAAAAACCCCAATGCTACATACAATTTTGAATCCAATTTCAATTGAAACCCAACCCAATTTCGAAGTCAAACTGAAATCAAACCCAACTAATCTTGAGAATCAAATTTAGAACAAAATCAACTCAGGTAAAACACATAAGAACTTATTTGAAAACTCTGTTTCGAATTAGAACTCTTGGCACATTTTCAAAAACCAACATAAGTATCAAACAATACCATCGAACCCAAAAATCATGTGGAAAACCTAATTAAATGCAAATCAAAATGTGCCAACATGAAGTACATGTGATTGCGTGTCAGAGGGATGCATTCGTGTCCAGGAAACTGGACATGAAGTGTCCATACAAATCGAACACACAGTGACAGAAACAGGAAAATAAATCATCGTGCAGCCATGTCGAGCCTTCGTGCTCTCGACACAAGATGACATGTGTCTCGTGCTTGTGCACACGTGTAGAGGGAAGATAGGGGTGTGTGTCCACATGTCTGCACAGCCCTCAACCCGTGTCGTGTCCAAGAAATTTGAGCGTATCAGACGCAATCTTTCACACGTAGCAGTACAGTGTAACTCCAGTGTACGTGTCCGTGCTCCCTCGATACGACACAAGGCTGTGTCAAACTCGAGGGGTGGCACGTCAGTGTGTGCCCCCACCTCCATGCCAAGTGGCAGCCTGCCACGTGGCACATGCAAGGAGGAAAGCCCCTCGAGCAGCAGGGCACTGCCCGTGTGTGCTGCGAGCGTGTTCGTGTCCTGTTTGGATACGGACACAGCTCAAAAATCAACTCAGTCCATGGGGAATTTAGTAAACACATATAAATCAATATTTCCATTCAAATACTTTTCAAAAATAGCAAATAAATTCCCTTTGTGACATTTCATCAAACACATGTATAAACACAATGATACGTGTCCAAAACGGACACGAAATGGACACAACTCGACACAAATCCAATACCTACGGCTAGGGGACACCTAGGGCTATACAAATGTGCAAAGAAATCAAAAATCTAATAAGTTTAGATAGGGTTACCTATTGGTTGTTCTTCCTCAAGAAAACTCCTAAAATGAGGATTCCTCCTTGCTAGCCCAATGCCCCAAATTGCTCCAAAGCTGAGGTTTCTCTCCATGGACATGAAATAGAGCTGGATTAGGAACAAATGCAAAAGACTAGAGTGGAGAAGGAATTAAAATGAAGAAACTAGGGCTTGAGGAAGATTTCTATACCTCTCATTCTTCTAAACTTGGAAATTTTCTCAAGGAGGCTACAACTAATGGAAGAGGCATTATATAGGGGTGGGATTCCCTATGTTGGCTGAACAAAACTCTAGGGTTAGGGTTTTTTGGGATTTGATCTAGGGCTATCATTCCTTCTAGTCAAATCAAGGGCCTACAACCTAGGTTTCACACATGACTTAAATGCAACCTAGTTAACTCTAACTAACATGACTAAATCAAAACAAATCAATACTAACCATCACTAACCATGGCTAGCTAGGTATGACTAATCTAGGTTAGGTCAATCTAGGTTAGGGCTAAACACAACATAAGGCAATTGATTAATTAATGATTAAATCACACCATCGCATTAATCATATTAAATTCCAATAAAATATATATTAAATTCAAATAATTCAAAATGGCCAAAATACCCTCAAGCTAAAATGATAAATGAAATACCCTAATCACATGGCTAGGCTCTCGGTCAAACTGTCTCTAGGGTTACATTAGCAAAACACCAAAATCACAAGTCATGATTTTTAAATAGTTTTAAAATGATTAAAAATCACCAAAAATTATATTATTATTTAAATATCATAATTAAATAAATTAAAACATAAAATTTCAAAATTATCCTCATTTTAGAAAACTGGGTTTAGAAGTCTACCCACCTTAGAAAAATTTTGTCCTCAAAATTTAAGATGGTGGTACTACTTCTAGGTCAAACATAGTAAAGGGTCAACCACTAGTCAATTTGTCAACATCCAAGTACTTGATCATCAACTGGTCAACTTCTTAGGGTTTTACCTATGCTAGCTATCTAGGTTAGTCTCTTAACTTCCCAATCTTATCAAGTCACCCATAATCTAAGCACACAAATCCTAATACCATATATACATAAGCTCAAGAACAACAACCCATTATATATATCCTAAGTATATCTCTATATATCCATACATATATAACTGATCATCAAGGGTTAAGGTAGACTAAACTTATAAGGAACTGTACAAATGCTCAGAATTTAGGCTAAGGATGAATGGTCTGAAACATCAATGTAGGCAAAAGGAATGATGCTAAGGAGACTAAATTTATAAGAAAAAGGACATGACATCTAGTGAAGGGTCTGCACTGCCTATAAAGGCTGATCTATTATGCATGAACTCATCACAAGGAGAACTTAACTAAAATAGGAAACTGAACTAATATAGGCTCAACAATATGTCTATAATCCTATACAACAATGGCCAATAGATACCAACCAACCCATATCCCATATGCCACTATCATCTGCAATCTATCTATACATATATAGACCTCTCAGTCTTAGGTGAACTACAACTATACTCAAGGACAGGCTCTGGTCATGGGTGCCTTACTGGAAGGGACAAGGGAACAATAATAACAATCATCAAAGCTGCAGAGCAGACTAACATCCTCTATGAAAACTGGTAGGTATTATAAATAACAGGAGAATCAGCTACAATGGGTTACTATTCTAATACCAATGCTAACTATTATCTCTAGGGTACAGACACTCTACAAGTCATCATGTCATTACACTATGAAAGAACTACATATGAATAAGCTCTATAAAACTAAAATATCTCTACTCCTAAGTTATTTGATAATGGAATACAATTTATAATAACAGAAGGGTACGATAGAGATGATATATTTAAAAACTTTCTCAAGATACAGTCAGATAATCATATACGTCTGTCCAAAATCATGTTACTCAGAGCCCTCGCCATGCCAGTAAGCAAGGCTGCGATAAACGATATATTCCATATCTGGGACATGTACCTCTATAATCATGTCATCTGGAATTCTCGCTATGCCGACTAGTATAGCTGCGAGAAATTCCAAATCTCATAACCAAGATACGTACATTCGAAGTCAGGTCTCTATGTTTCTGCCATGCCAGCTAATATGGCTGCGATAAACTACAGTTTCCACAATCAAGTAGACATTTTACCATCCCTGTTATTCCCGTCAACATATGTTATCAGAAAATATCGTAACTCAGGCCATAAAATTCATCTCGATAGGAAAATCAAAATCAACAACGATCCATCAAAATCAAATTCAATAATCAAGGAGTGAGAGCGAACAAAGCAAGGGAAAGGATTTCAAATTGAAGTTTAGTTAAGATTCTCAAGGGTCGTCCCAGGAATCTCTCAAGGAGTCCTAACTGTGATTGAGTACCTTCAAAAATATATACTAATCCTACTGCAAGCTGTAGTGATACTCTAGTTCGAATACCACTATATAAACTCGACCTGCATGGGCCACAACTAAAAACGTGTCACGACCCGCACCCACTGTGAGGGTACGAGAACGTAACAGCGCCCAGCCTATGCCGCAGTGTCGGCGGTAGAACGTTGTTCTAGGTCATGAACTATAACTACATAACATGAAATACTCTCCAAAAGGAGGCCAACACAGAGGTACAACTTAATCACAATCTAAGGTAGAATGTAGCACGATAGAAATAAATAGAGAAAACCTCAACTGAGGTACAGCAGAATGAAATAACATAAGTCTCAACACTACCAGTCTCAACATCTCTAAAATATACAACTCTAAAATCAAGGACAACAACTAAACATGAAAAAAAAATAGTCTAAGCTATCTATACTAAGCAAGGTATCGTCCTCAGCAGCTGCCTGAACCTCCCCAGGGGTCCAGGTCGCAAGTGTCATCTAGACAAGCTCCAAGTAAGGGGTGCAGGGTTCCTCATCATCCTCTGTAAAAATTTTAACATGTCCAGTCAGGACGGGAGCGAGCACAAAATATCTCACGCAGTTCATATTAAGTTAGAAAATATAAAGCATGCAATAGAGTAAGATACAGGAAACGCTGAAAGAAGAATGTATATAAAAAATAGCAGAGATTTGATAATAGAAAATATCTATATATGATAAGTAAAAAAAACTGTAAGTAATATGCAATCTAGAGTACAATATGGTTATGTAAACGGTTTAGGACAATGCAATGGTAACTCCATTGTACGTGAGTGCACAATAGACATATACAATAGTTATACAATGTTGTACAATAGGATTTGATTACATAACCAATTCTACTCCTTCTCCCCAATCAATACACAAGGATTCACTCCAGTTACGTTATCTTATACAATAGTGTACAATGTTATACAATAGATGTACAATGTTATACAATAGTTATACAATGGTCTATCCATGGGACTCATGTGATAATGAGAGTACAATATGCACAATGAGTATACAAGGATAAGGGTATTCAATAAATACGATATGGAAGTGAAACGCACATCACAATATATATTTAGTGAATACAAGGGGATAACATCTCAAAAGAAGATCCATATAGTACCAATCCGTGATAACAATCGTGTCAGCATCAAGTACAGTAATCTAGAGCAAGAATGTAAATCCAGACAAGTATGAAACGGTCAGAGAATATACTCGCCTGTATCCTGAGTTTCTGAAGAGTATCTACTGTCCGAGGAGTGGTGTCTGTCTCCTATAGAACAGTACAAGTCACTACATGTCTAAAATAATGAAATAGACTGCTACAATGCATCTACATGATGTTTGGGGCCAATCTAGGCTAAAGTCAACCTTTGGTCAACTCTAGTCAACTACATTAGTCAAACTAGGTCAACTAGGTCAAGCCTAACCCAAACAAGTCTCACTAAGCCTAGCCAAGCCTAGTCTAGCACTCACACACAATCATAAAGCTAACACAAGCTATCAACACAAAAATACATATATGCACACAATGTATATAAATATTCATATAGGCTATTGCCTAGCATTCAAGGTAGGATACAAATCATATATGCATATACAATGGGTGAGTGGGGATGTCACATTTATAGCATACAAGATGTGTAGTGTATATATCTATATAAGGGGTAACATGCATTCATATATCCCAATACTACCTACTTGCATACATATGTGCACTCAATTTATAAATTAACATGCATGAATGCATAGTATAGCTATATGTATATAGAGGGTAATGAAGGGGTTAAGTCACATATTATCATATGAAAAGTATGGAGGGAAACACATGTGTGTGTCTAGATTAACATATAGGTTCTCAGATTTTAGGCACATGTGTGTGTGAATTTGTAACAGTAAAGTGTGTGTTTGAGTGTCATTATATCACAGTGTAACAGTCCTATATGTGTGTATATGAGCTAACAGGAAGGGTGTAGTATGTTGTCATGTGTATGTGTGTGTATGGGCTAAGGGAATGTGTGTGACAGTGAATCATAAGAGGGTGTCCTGTGTGTGACAGATGTGAGGAACCTGTGTGTGTGTGTAGCTCAGATAGGAATGTGTAATATAGTACAGTGTCATGTGTGTGTGAGTAAATAGTAACAGTGATAGGAATTTGTGTGTGAGGCAAATCTGTGGGTGACAGAAAATAGTAGTGTGTCTCAGATTTTATGAAAACAGGGATATGTGTGGATGACAGTGGGTGAAATGTCAAAGTATTAGCAGTAATGAAGGTATAAAACAGTGAGTAAAAGGCAGTGAGGGAGAAACAACCCCCAGTCCACTGTCCTTAACATATAACATACTACAATTACATAATAATCAACAAAAAAATATAACATACAACCTGTGATTGAATCTTCAACCCAAAAATCTGAGAATACAATAGGACTATCCCAGATGTTGAAACCTGGGAATATGTTAGGTAACTAAGATTGAAACAACCCAAAAACTGAGGATGAGACCAACATCTCAACCCAATTGTTAACAACCAACCAAATCCTGAGGATACTTCTCAGGTATCCTGAGAACAAGGTTCACAGTTTAGAAAGCAAAACCTGAGAATTGAGGTCAAGACTCGAAATCAAATCAAAAGCCAATCCAATTACCACATCAACCTGGGAATCATAGTACTGTCACATGTATTTAAAACACGGGAACAAATCAGGAATTATCTTGAGTATCCTTGACAGTTCACAAATATACCATAGCTTAATACAAAACTATACCAACTGCTTAAACCAAAAACAACAACCAAATGTTCAAAACCAATCAACCCATGAAATGAATTCGAAACTCAATTTCAGTAAACACACAACCCAAGCTCAGGGAAAAACCTAAATTAAAACTAAATCTCAGCAACATACTCTCAGTCACAGTTTTTTTTTGAACCTTTACAAAAACCCCAATGCTACATACAATTTTGAATCCCAATTGAAACCCAACCCAATTTCGAAGTCAAACTGAAATCAAACCCAACTAATCTTGAGAATCAAATTTAGAACAAAATCAACTCAGGTAAAACACATAAGAACTTATTTGAAAACTCTGTTTCGAATTAGAACTCTTGGCACATTTTCAAAAACCAACATAAGTATCAGACAATACCATCGAACCCAAAAATCATGTGGAAAACCTAATTAAATACAAATCAAAATATGCTAACATGAAGTACATGTGATTGCGTGTCAGAGAGATGCATTCATGTCCAGGAAACTGGACACGACGTGTCCATACAGATCGAAGACACAGTGACAGAAATAGGAAAATAAATCATCGTGCAGCCATGTCGAGCCTTCGTACTCTCGACATAAGACGACACGTGTCTCGTGCTTGTGCACACGTGTAGAAGGAACATAGGGGTGTGTGTCCACATGTCTGCACAGCCTTCAACCCGTGTCATGTCCAAGAAATTTGAGCATATCAGACGCAATCTTTCACGCGTAGCAGTGCAGTGTAAATCCAGTGCACGTGTCCGTGCTCCCTCGATACGACACAAGGCCATGTAAAACTCGAGGGGTAGCACGTCAGTGTGTGCCCCCACGTCCATGCCAAGTGGCAGCCTGCCATGTGGCACGTGCAAAGAGGAAATCCCCTCGAGCAGCAGGGCACTGCCCGTGTGTGCTGCGAGCGTGTTCGTGTCCTGTTTGGACACGGACACGGCTCGAAAATCAACTCAGTCCATGGGGAATTTAGTAAACACAAATAAATCAATATTTTCATCAAATTCTTTTCAAAAATAGCAAATAAATTCCCTTTGTGACATTTCATCAAACACATGTATAAACACAATGATACGTGTCCGAAACGGACACGAAATGGACACGACTCGACACAAATCCAATACCTACGACTAGGGGACACCTAGGGCTATGCAAATGTGCAAAGAAATTGAAAATCTAATGAGTTTAGATAGGGTTACCTATTGGTTGTTCTTTCTCAAGAAAACTCCTAAAATGAGGATTCCTCCTTGCTAGCCCAATGCCCCAAATTGCTCCAAAGTTGAGGTTTCTCTCCATGGACATGAAATAGAGCTGGATTAGGAACAAATGCAAAAGACTAGAGTGGAAAAGGAATTAAAATGAAGAAACTAGGGCTTGAGAAAGATTTCTATACCTCTCCTTCTTCTAAACTTGGAAACTTTCTTAAGGAGGCTACAACTTGTCACGTCCCGCTTCCCGAGTGGAATGGTGACGTCATAAACACATCTCCAGGCTACGCGTCGAAATCGTGATTGTCGCCCGTAGTCATCAGCAAAATGAAAAATACAAGGAGTTTACATGGTATTAAATATAGTGTAGCTATTATACAGGGAACTTTTCCAACAATGCTTTTACAAGTTTATTACAAAAGTAATTTACACGATAACTACGATAGTGCTGGTCATAACTGTAGGTAATCCGGATAATTTACTCCTCGTTGTAGTGTGGCGATACTTCGGTGGAGGCGTCTTCTTCTTCTTCACCTAGTGAACAAATACTAGGTCGTTTAGAAAATGACAAGCAAGTCCTCGGCCAAGAACGGTGAAAGTTAAGCAAAATAATGAAATATGTAGTTTTTCTTTTGAGAAAAGACAGGGATATGCCAAATTGCACTATATATATATATATATATATAAATATATATATATATATATATATATATATATATATATATATATATATATATATATATATATATATATATATATTTGCTTTAGTAAATCAAAGAATGTAAACATCGTCCTACTCCATGAATAGCAAGATTTTCGAGCTTCCCTTGAGCTTTTAGTAGGATTTGCTTCCCTTGAGCAAACAGGAAAGCTGCCTACCTATAATAGGCAGAGTTGTTTCTGGAGTAAAAATGGAATTTAATGCAATGCAGTTTTAAGAACAATACTCTGAATAATCCTCTAAATATTTCCTGTAAACAGTCCCGTTGACCTGGGATCAGGCTGTGAATTCTGAGCCTCCCTTGGACTAAAACCATCTATTTGATGTTACTGTCAAAATAGATGCATTGATTTCCGAGATTTTCGAGCCTCCCTTGGGCTAGTACCCTCTATTTGAAAATAGATGTACTGATTCACGAGATTTCCGAAATACTGATCAGCTTTTGTTATTATGTTACGGGATATCTAGGGATATTCAGTTGTTCTCCCCGTCCAATGCTTCCTAGATAAGAAACTTTCTAAAATTTTCGCAAGTCAGAAATTTGTCTATCTTCTAAATTTTCCAAAAATTTTGGCAGAGTCTCCTTTGTATTTAGGAACCCCGAAAATTTATAAGATATATATATATGATAAAAATAAATTCCGGGTTCGCCGACCCCTTCGGTGGAGCAACTCTCAACATCGGACCACGCAGTAAATAAAATGGGCTCGCCGACCCCTTCGGTGGAGCAACTCTCAACACCGGACCACGCAGTTATATAGAAAGAACAAAAAAGGAAGTTTGAGATTCTTACCCGAGCAAGCAATTTTTATCTTTCCTTTAGCGATTTAAATCGGGTCGCGGCTTTCGAAGTGTTTTCCAGTTATCAAAATAGAGCAATACTTAATGTTTATCCAACGTATACTAGTTATTATGCAAAGGCTTAAAATGACAATATATATATATATATAGAGAGAGAGAGGGGAGGGATCCGCATCCCCTTATTTTTTGCATCCCCAAGCATCCCCATCTTAACAACCGTTGGATGTGCTTTAAGTCATCTAATCTTAACCGTTGGTAAATCAATGGTTAAGATTAGATGACTTAAAGCACCATCCAACGGTGTGAGTAGGGGGGATACTTGGGGATGCAAAAAGTGCGGGGATGCCTATCCTTCCTCATATATATATATATATATATATATATATATATATATATATATATATATATATATATATATATATATATTTGCTTTAGTAAATCAAAGAATGTAAACATCGTCCTACTCCATGAATAGCAAGATTTTCGAGCTTCCCTTGAGCTTTTAGTAGGATTTGCTTCCCTTGAGCAAACAGGAAAGCTGCCTACCTATAATAGGCAGAGTTGTTTCTGGAGTAAAAATGGAATATAATATATATATATATATATATATATATATATATATATATATATATATATATATATATATAGTATGCAAAATCAAATTAAAACAAAACCCTTCCATATCAATCCTTGAGAGTGCACGAAGCAGGAAAAATGTAGAAACGAGATTTATTTCTAATTATGAACACACAAAATTGAGTACTTATTTGTAAGTAGAGAAATACAGAGTCCTTGTACTTTTTATCTTTCCGGTGTACGGTCCAGTTGTTCAGTTCCTATGTGTATGTCAGACTTACCCTTGGAGAGTCCCATATGTCCTCATGTGTTCATTTTGTTCATAGAAATTTCAAGTCCAGATAATTTATGTCCACAATCTGTTCCTTTATTTGTGTCCAAATGCATATAAACTTATCCGTGTTACGTCACATATAATAATTCCAGTGTCTAGGTATAACAAATTTTAATTTCTTCATCTATGTTTACCACAATTTGAAATTTTTACTAGAATCAGAAATTTCAAAATTTTAGAGATCTCAAATTGGTTAAACAATATCAAATTTTCAGAATTTGAAGCTAAACAATAATTAGAGGAATTATCTTAACTCTGTATTCCATATTATGTTTTTATGAATATAGAAATTGACATCTATTATGAAATTTTAGATTTATAAATAATCCTATATATGTTCAAAATTAATCTAATGAATCAAAATGGAGTATTCTTTAAAGAAAGAGGAAGAGGGAAAGAGGACTTGCCTTGTATTGGGAATGACCTAGACTTCTCCATAAACCCTAATTTGAATCCAATAACAGATATTCTTGTTAGCAACTCTAACCTAAGTTTAAATTAGGAATAAATATAGAGGTTGGGGGAAGAAGAAGGAATTAGAAATTACCTAGGGTTTTGCTTGGAATTGGAAGTGGAAGAGGAAGAAGATGAAGAGGATGGATTGGTGGAGGTGGCCGGGGAGGGGCGGCCGGCGGCTGCTGGCGGCGGTGGACGGCAGGCGGGCGGCGGCAGCAGGCGGGCGGCGGCAGCAGGCGGTTGGGGGGTCGGGTGTGTGTGTGTTTGTTTTGTTTTTTTTCTTTTGTGTGTGTTGTGTTGGTTGGGGATGTGTATATATAGAGGGGAAGAGAGGGTGAGGTGTCCCCCTTCCTAATAAATTCATGAGCCACATAACCCCCCCCCCCCTCCTAGGGCTACTTAGTTATTTAGGGTTAGGGTTTTTAGGGACACTTGGTTATTTAGGGTTAGGATTTTAGGGACACTTGCCCCTTTTTAGGTCCTCTACATGGCATGACATGTGTCATGCTATGGAAAAATCCCCTTTTTTTAAAACAATTAATAATAATAATAATAATAATAATAATAATAAATAATAATAAGAGTATGACACAACTAATGGAAGAGGCATTATATAGGGGTGGGATTCCCTAAGTTGGCTGACCAAAACTCTAGGGTTAGGGTTTTTTGGGATTTGATCTAGGGCTATCATTCCTCCTAGTCAAATCAAGGGCCTACAACCTAGGTTTCACACATGACTTAAATGTAACCTAGTTAACTCTAACTAACATGACTAAATCAAAACAAATCAATACTAACTATCACTAACCATGGCTAGCTAAGTCTAGGTATGACTAATCTAGGTTAGGTCAATCTAGGTTAGGGCTAAACACAACACAAGGCAATTGATTAATTAATGATTAAATCACACCATCCCATTAATCATATTAAATTCCAATAAAATATATATTAAATTCAAATAATTCAAAATGACCAAAATACCTTCAAGCTAAAAATGATAAATGAAATACCCTAATCACATAGCTAGGCTCTCGGTCAAACTGTCTCTAGGGTTACACTAGCAAAATACCAAAATTACAAGTCATGATTTTTAAATAGTTTTAAAATGATTAAAAATCATCAAAAATCATATTATTATTTAAATATCATAATTAAATAAATTAAAACACAAAATTTTAAAATTACCCTCATTTTAGAAAACTGGGTGTTACAAGTCTACCCACCTTAGAAAAATTTCGTCCTCAAAATTTAAGATGGTGGTACTACTTCTAGGTCAAACATAGTCAAGGGTCAATCACTAGTCAATTTGTCAACATCTAAGTACTTGGTCATCAACTGGTCAACTTCTTAGGGTTTTACCTATGCTAGCTATCTAGGTTAGTCTCTTAACTTCCCAATCTTATCAAGTCACCCATAACTAAATATCCATAATCTAAGCACACAAATCCCAATACCATATATACATAAGCTCAAGAACAGCAACCCATTATATATATTTTTTTTTTCCTAAGTATATCATCTATATATCCATACATATATAACTGATCATCAAGGGTTAAGGTAGACTAAACTTATAAGGAACTGAACAAATGCTCAGAATTTAGGCTAAGGATGAATGGTCTGAAACATTAATGTAGGCAAAAGGAATGATGCTAAGGAGACTAAATTTATAAGAAAAAGGACATGAAATCTAGTGAAGGGTCTGCACACTGCCTATAAAGGTTGAGCTATCATGCTTGAACTCATCACAAGGAGAACTTAACTAAAATAGGAAACTGAACCAATATAGGCTAAACAACATGTCTATAATCCTATACAACAATGGCCTATAGATACCAACCAACCCATATCCCATATGCCACTATCATCTGCAATCTATCTATACATATATAGACCTCTCAGTCTTAGGTGAACTACAACTATACTCAAGGACAGGCTCTGGTCATGGGTGCGTTATTGGAAAGGACAAAGGAAAAATAATAACAATCATCAAGGTTGCAGAGCAGACTAACATCCTCTATGGAAACTGGTAGGTATTATAAATAACAGAAGAATCAGCTACAATGGGTTACTATTCTAATACCAATGCTAACTATCATCTCTAGGGTACAGACACTCTACAAGTCATCATATCATTACACTATGAAAGAACTACATATGAATAAGCTTTATAAAACTAAAATATCTCTAATCCTAAGTTATTTGATGATGGAATACAATTTATAATAACAGAAGGGTACGATAGAGATAATATGTTTAAAAACCTTCTCAAGATACAGTCTGATAATCATATGTGTCTGTCCAAAATCATGTTACTCAGAGCCCTCGCCATGCCTGTAAGCAAGGCTGCGATAAACGATAGATCCCACAAGGACGTCGTTGGTTGTACTACATGTCTACTAGAGCTTGCGCTCGGGTCGGGTCCAGTCCGGACTTGTTCGGTACAACCGGGTCTCCCTAAAGTTAATAATATAATTAATAAATAATTAAGATATCTATAGAGGTTAAGTCACAACTTGGCCTGGTTTTCCTGGTTAGAACAATCCTATAGCTCGGCCTTCCCTTACCATGGTTAAACACTAGTCAAAGCACGCCACTGCACTATCCGTGCCATGATTCCTAGTCATCTTGTACTTCAAAACTCCATCATGGCTAAAGTTATCTACTGTAATAATTAACTAAATAATTATTTATAAAAATCTAAAAATCACCCTTTAAATCAAATAAATAAAAAAATATTTTCAAAAATTTTTGGGAAGGAGAGCTACAAATACCACATCTTGGGAGCCTGTTTAAGACCATATAAGTGTTTCACCAACTTGTACACTTTGTCTTCAAGACCCTTGATGAAAAATCTCTCTGGCTGTTGCATGTAAATCTCTTCGGTCAGCTCGCCATTTAGAAAAGATATTTTTACATTCATTGGATGTATCACCAACTTATGTATTGCTGTGAGAGCAATTAACGTTCTGATGGTGGTCATCCGGGCTACTGGAGCATACGTATCAAAGTAGTCGATCTCCTGCTTCTGAGAAACCCCTTTGACTACTAGCCTAGCCTTGAACTTGTCAATAGTTTCATCTGCTCCCATCTTCTTCTTGAAGATCCATTTACATCCGATGGATTTTGCTCCTTCAGGAAGATCAACCAACACCCAAGTGTTATTAGAGGTGATTGAATCAATTTCATTGTTTATCGCCTCCTTCCAGAAAATAGCATCTCTGGTCTTCATCGTCTCATCATAGGTAAGCAGATCTGCTTCCACATGATAGGTGACAAAGTCATTTCTGAAGTCCTTCGGCCTCCTCACTCGCTTAGTTGACGGCTCAGCGAGTTCTGGTTTAACAGTTGTTTTGACAACAACTTCTTCTTGGACTACGTTCTCATTGGAAACTTTAATTTCCTGCGTACCCTCATTATTCTCCGAAATATCCACAATAATAATGTTTTTGTGTCTTGCAAATTTATCTTCAAAATATTCTTCATCGTGAGATTCAATAATATAATTTGAGTCAATATAAAGAAATCTTCGAGTATCACTCTTCTTGGCATAACCCAAAAAGATCGTCTTCGTAGTCCTTGTCCTGAGTTTCTAAATTAATCTTCAGATCTGGGAGCTTCACATGTGCCAGACACCCCCACACTCGAATGTCATTCAAGTTAGGTCTGACTTTGAACCAGAGTTCATGAGGAGTAACGTCTGAAGTTGCATACGGCACTCTATTCAGAACAAAAGTGGCCATCAATGTAGCTTCTCCCCAGTAGCATTTTGGAAGACCCACAGTCAACAGTATTAAATTTATTATTTCTGTCAACATTCTGTTCTTCCTTTCCGCTTCTCCGTTAGATTGAGGAGAGTACGGAGCAGTAGTCTCGTTGATAATTCCATGTTCTTTGCAGAATGATGCGAATTCATGAGACCGATACTCTCCGTCTCGATCACTTCTTATTATCTTAAGTTATTGCCTAGTTTGTCGTTCAGTCTCGACCCTGAACTCTTTGAACTTCTCAAATGCTTCATCTTTAGCCTTAAGCAAGCAAACGAACGCGTATTTTGAGAATTCATCCATGAAGGTTATGAAATACTTCAACCCAGCCTTTGTAGAGAATTGTTTAAAGTACAGATATTGGAGTGTACCAACTCCAGAAGATCTGTACTTCGATTAACCCGAGGAAAGGGTTTCCTTGTGATCTTCGTCTGAGCACATACTTCACATTTCTCTACCTTATCCCACATTTGGAGATAAGTCCTAGACTAGACATTTTTTTTATTCTTTTACAATGAACATGTCCTAGTCTATTATGCCATAACTCAAGAGTATAATCAGAATGAGTGATTGCATTAATAATACTAGACTAATTTACAAGCTGAATTTTAAACATTCTTTCGATATAAAACATTTTTTTGAAGTATGTTCCCTTTATGGACATTACCATTTGGCCAGCATTGATGTCTATCCTTAGGACTGCGTTACAAAGTAGGCCACCAGAGATCAGGTTCTTTGCGATAGCAGGTACATGCTTCACACCTTGAAGCGTCAAAGACTTTCCTGAAGTTAGCTTTAACACCACCGTCCCGGTCCCTTGCACTTCAACTTGTGCCTGGTTCGCCACCATAATAACTTCAGAAGTTGGTGTGTATGTGGTGAATCATTCCTTGCTTGAGCAGACATGGCAGGTGGCACCAGTCTCTACCCACCAGTCAGAGTCAGCCCCCACCGCAGTGACCTGAGCAATTATTATTGTAGGTCCTAAAAAAATCAAGTTGTACACATCAACAAAGTCAGAAAATCAAGAAATACAACTTTCAGATGAACTGCGCAGACATCAGATTGCGCAGCCTTCAGATTGTGTAAGATAGATTGCGCACACTTCCAAGTGCGCAGGCTGACGTGACAAATCACCATCATTACCTGACACAAATCAAATCTTCTGACAACTGACAGCACGGAGAACGAGGCGACCGTTCGTTTAATCGTGCAGCACGACCCTCGAGGACAGCTGGCAGCGCAATCCATGTTGGCGCAATCTATGTTGGCGCAATCCATTTCCTGCGCAATTCAAGTTGGCACAATCCAAAGTCTATGCAATTCAATGGTGCGCGTTCTATCAGTACAAATGATAAAATACACGTGGCATTCATGCCATCAATTGCTCATTTCGTGGCAACTGTCTATGCATGATCATGCGCATTTCAATCAAATGATGCCATGTGTCCAAGACAGTTAGCCCATGATCCAGCAACTGCCTGCACAGTCCATTGCTGCACAATCCATCATGCGTAGTCCAGAATAACTAAAAGTTAGTTATTTCTCAGAACTCTATAAATAGAGTTTCAAGTCTCCATTCAAGGGGATCAAGAATCAAGAATCAATAATCAATAAATCAGAGATCAGAGTTCAGAGAGTTCAGGAGTTCTTGCCCAAGTGCTGCTGTATTCTTCCGAGGCTTTTGCCTTCAACTTCCGAGGCTTTTTGCCTTCAATTCCAGAGTTGTCTTCAACTTCAGAGGCTCCGTCTTCAGAGTTCACATCGTCCAAGGGATAAAGCGATCATCATTCAGATTGGATTCCTAAAGTTGTACCATTCCCAGAATTCAAATTATAATCTTTTACAAAGTTTGTATCAATAAAGTTCTTCAACTTTTATTTTTGCAAACAAAATGGCGACTCTGCTGGGGACGACTTTCTCCTCCGATGAGGAAGTGACAACTCAATGTGACGTAGCATCTATCGGAAAGACACAGAAGACACTGGTTGTAAAGATCAACCAGACAGCCTACGAGTCTATGATCAACTCCAAGACCACTCCTCACACTGCAACCACTGCTGCCACAAGCAAAGTGCGCCCAGTGTGGGTCCCAAAGACTGCTGCGCATTCTGTTAATGCTGACAGCAAGTCTTCTGCGCAATCTGCCAGCAAGACTGCTGTGCAGTCTAAAATTTCTGTTATCAAGCCAGCTGCACAATCTGTCTTTGCTATTTCTGTGCAGTCTGCTATGGCCAGTGCACAAAAGACTTCATATGCTACCATGGCTAAGTGTAAAGTCCCTATACCTCTGGCGCAGTTGGCTGCCAATCTTCCTGCACAAACCAACACTCCAGCAACCAGAGTGCACCCTAAGCATTCTGTGGCAAGAACTCCTGATGCGCAAACCACAGTCTCTGTGGCCAGAACCAGTGTACCATCAACCCATGCACAAAGCATGCCTGCGCAATCCAAGAGTGACAGCCTTTTGGCTAAACTCTCTTCTTCTCATAACAAAGGGAGAGATTCTGTTCCTCCTCTCAAACATTCTATTGCTCCTGCGCAATCCACTGGAGGTAGTCCTTTGGCTATTCCTCATTCTCTCAAAATAAAGGGAAAGGCCCGTTGGTCTTTTCTCAAACTTCCTTGTCCCATGACTTGGAAGACAACAGAGGGAAACGCTCTTTAGCTAACCCTTCTTCACAAAACAAAGGAAAAGGCCCTTTGGTCTTTTCTCAATCTTCTTCAATTTTTACCGAAGAAGATCAATCTGAACGTGCCTCGGCACCAATCAGTACTAGAACTCTTTCAAACAAGGATTCTTCTTTCCTTTATAATAAGAGAACTTGTACTGACCAAAGAGGTATTCTGCCTACCCCGGTAGCAGAATTCCAAGACCTCCCGACTCTCAAGATTTTCCGTTCCAAACAGGAAAAACTGTTAGTATCTCAGACAGAAACCCCTGGGGGTGAATTTGCTGATCTTAGAACTTATCTCAACAGACCCACTTCGGTAAAACGCAAACAGCCAATGCCGAAGATTAAATCTCTAGGGTTAAAAATCCCGACACTTATGCCAATGAAGTGAGCACTTCCCTGTATACTCAAGGGACTAAATATTTGAAGAATCGAAATCATGTTTCGAATGTTATCAAAGAACAGATCCCTCAGAGTTTTCCTCGTCCTGTTGTTGTTCCTGATCTCCGAGAACATCTTAGACAGAAGAGGGATACTATCCCGACATCTTCAGTTCAACCATCTGATCATCATTGCAACCACAAAGTCATCATCCAATGTTGTTGTCAAACAACAAAACGATCTGTCTTCGATCGTCGAATTTTTGCTAAATCTGAACCTATGTCAGAGGAAGACGAAGTCTTGTATGCTTCTGTCAACATGACTTTTCGAGACACTGGGGGTAGAAGATGCTCTAAGCACGGTAAACCTCGTAAACCAAGCCAGCGGTATTTAGAATTACTCCAAGAATCTTCTGAAGGAGTGTTTCGACATACCCGTTCTAGAAGCCGAGATACAATCGGTCAAAGGAATCTTCCTCAAAATCCTTTAGGTTATCTTCCTACCTCTCAGTCAGGAGATGATTCCTTCTCTGACTATGATGCATACAGCGAAAGCTCTGAACAAACAGTGTCTTCCACTGTACCAAGAGAAGTGACAGCTTATGTTGTCACTGATGATCCCGATGCTTCGACTTCTTCAAATCAGGAACAGCGAACACTTGAAGACAAACTAAAAACCATGGCTGAAATGGTTGCTAGTATGCATTCTATCATTGTGGCACAACATGCTACGCCACTGACTGTACCTACTGCGAGTCCAGAGATTATAGCATCTTCGGTACCTGCCAATACTGGGCTGGGGGTAGTGTCTCCTCAAATGCCTCCTATACAAGTACAAGTTCAAACTACACCTAGTCAGTCAGGGGCTGGGGGTAGTACTTACAATGCTGTTCCTCCTCCTACCATTCTAACTCAACCTGCTCCTTCTTCGTCATCAGAAGACGCCAATGAAGCTGTCAAACTCTTGCGAACCCAGTTCGAAGCTTTCAAAGAGAAAGATAACTTGCAAAGATTGGGGATCAAGCAGCCCTATCCAGTTGAATGGAAGGAAGTCCCGTTTCCACCGAAATACAAGATCCCAACGATCTCTTTGTTTGATGGCAGTACTTCTCCTAGTCAGTTCATCAATCATTTTGAGGTAATGACCGTTCAACTCCAGCCAAATGACGCTCTTCTTACCAGAGTGTTCGTCGGTTGTTTAGCCGGCGTAGCATATGACTGGTACAGAAGTTTGCCCGATGGTTGTATCACTTCTTTCTCAGGTCTCAAGCAAATCTTCCTGGAACGGTTCTATAAAGGATTTAACGACATGACTATGTCGGATCTCAACAAAATCAAACAGAAACACAATGAAACTGCTGAGAGTTTCATCGAACGGTTCCGCCGTAAAGCTTTGAAAATGCCTCCCGGAACTCCAGCTGCTGTCACTATTGATACTTGTAAGGCAAATCTTTTGCCTATTATCAGTATGTGGACGGGATCTACCCAATTCCAAGATTGGCCTTCGTTCATCGTCAATGCCAAAGCTGCTGAAGTGAGTGCCGAGAAGTTCAAACAATTGGGGGTACAGATATCTAACCCTGATCAAAATGAACATCAGACGTCAGGTGGTGGCAACCGCCAGAACAACCGTAAAGCAAAAGAGACTTTGAACATCAATTTGAACAAGAATAAAGAATCTTTGGCTGTCAATGTGGCTCTACCTACTCCTACTCCTTCTGCACCTCCACCGAGGGAACCTCGTCCGAAAGTAGAATATTCCTTTGACGAGAATGACACTGCATGCATCTTTAAATGTTTACTCAAAAGCAACAAAATTCAGCTCCCAGATCCAAAGAAACCTGATAAAGTCGGTAAAACAGATCATCCTAAATACTGTGTCTACACAGGTTCATTGGACATCCTACTCGAGCATGCTACGTGCTTAAAGGCAAAATTCAAGAGCTTGTCAATGCTGGTGTCGTCACTCTGCAGCAAGATGAGAAGACTGTTACTGCGAACATGATTTCAGTCCAGTTTGGTGACTTTCCTCCGCAGATGGTACAGCACGGTGTCATTCCTATTCCCAAAGCTACTCTTGAGATTGAGAATCTTCCGTCTCCACCAAGTGAAGGTCTTGTTCCCTTGTCTCTTGACAACGGCAAAATTATGTGGATCCATCCAGATCTTGCTTTCGAGTGAGAAGTTTCCTCTTCTTCTAAGAAGAAAGACCGCTCCAAAAGCAAGACAAAGACTTGCAACATGGTGTCTTTTGAACCCATCGTTGACGAAAAAATTCTGCTAGGCACCAGATCAGGGAAAGCTTACTTGAAAGATCAGGGAAAGCTTACTTGAAAGATCATTCTGAGGTTCAAGAGAATCCTACTTCTTCTTCTGAACCTGTTCCAATACAATCTACTTCCTCTGAAGAAATTCCTTCTACATCTTCACCAATCGTAGTACCTATTCCTCCCAAACCGGTGGTTGCTGACAAAGGCAAGCAACAAGTCCGCTTCGACAAACCCCTGAAGAAATCATCTCCTACAGGACTTGAAAAGCCATACAACTTTGATATATTGGCACAACTAGCCAATACACCAGCTAGGCTATCAATCTTCGAGCTCTTGCGCCTTTCCAAGGAGACTCGAGAAATTCTAAGTGAAGCCCTGATGCAGGCTGAAACTTGCCTAACTCTTCTCAAAAAGCCAGAATCAGAACCAGTTTCTTGCAGTCATTGTCATAGTGTCCTGGAGTTGATTCCAAACATCACTTTCACTCAGGATGATATGCTGCTGGAGGATAATAGACATGATCATCCTCTATACTATACAGGGTATGTCGATTCGATGAAAGTCGATCGTATCCTGATAGATCTAGGGTCTGCACTTAGCATCATGCCAAAAACAATGCTAGACGCGTTGAAGATACCGGTGCATAGTCTTTTAAGTACAATCACCACTATCTTGGGATTCAACCAAGGCAGGAGTGAACCTTTGGGCAAGATCCGCCTAAAACTCCAAATAGGCAATCTTCGCACAAAGGTGACCTTTTATATCATAGACAATCATGGTTGTTCTTACAATGCTCTCCTGGGAAGACCCTTTCTCCATGAACATAATGTCGTTCCATCAACTCTTCATCAATGCTTCAAATATATTGATGACAAAGGAGAAGTTCATAAAGAAGTTGCAGACCTTTATCCTTTCAAGGGCGTCGAAGCGTATTGCAACGATGCTCGTATGTATAAAGAAGAATTTATGAAAGTGGTATTGGCCATGGATACTGAAGAAGATCAAGAAGCAGTGCCCAAAGACACTCTTATTATACCTGTTAAAGGGCGTGTTTCTCATCCTCAGTCTTCTAAACCACTGGCTATTCACTTGCCAGTCCAAAAGAAATCAGTTGATGCTGATCAAAATCAAAGGGAGCTCACCTCTTCTGAGCCACTTGTTATCGACTTACGTCGTAACAAAGACAAAAAGCAGCTCACTTCATCTGAGCCACTTGTTGTTGATTTAACTCACAACAAAGAAAAAAAGGGAGCTCACCTCTTCTGAGCCACTTGTTATTGATCTTCGTCGTAACAAGCCTCCTCCACGTTCTTCTTCTCTCCCTCTTATAATCAATCTGACCAAGCCTGCTAAGGCTAAAGGTCCTGCTGTAAATACAGATGTACATATCAATGAAAAAGCATCTACTTTCCAGTATACTGATGTTATTTATCATACTAAATACTATTTGGATATGTTAGATAGCTTCAAATCATTTACAATGGGAGTAGTGCAATCTTTTCAAACAGAAGTTTCATGTGAGTATCCAAAAGATTCATATCGTATTGTTCCTGCTTGCAAGAAAGGTGAACGTCCAATACTTTTTAGTAAAAGACCGGAACAAAAATTCAGCTATACGGATGATAGCAAAGTTAACGATACGGGACATCTTCAATTCCGTCGTTACAGTCAACAATCAAAAGATATTGTCCGAAAAATGGGTTACGACTTCAAAAGCGGCCTCAACTACAGTAAGGGAAGAAAGACTCCTCTCCGTACCGCTGTTCCATAAGGAAAGTCAGAAATGTATTACAGCAGGACCAAAAGAGGTCTCAGATATACTTCCCCTCTAATGTTATCCCCAGCAGTTTCTGATTCTGATAGCGAAGAACGTTCTAATTCTTCCGATTCCAGATCATGGGATTCTGACACTAGCATCGGTGAAGTCCATCGTGTAATCGTATCTTCTAATATGGTTTCTGCTGAACTTCCAGAAGGTTATGACGGAGACATTGAAGAAAGTTTTGAAACAGATCCTTGGGCTCAACAGATGGATAATCAGTGGGTACTCCGATTTGAACAAAGAGAACCTCCTACTGAAGATCAACTAGTTCAAGTTGATGTAGGAGAAAGCGAGTCATCTCGTCCAATCTTTATTAGCAAGAACCTTCCAGAAGCAGATAAGCAAGAGTTGATTCTTCTCATTAAAGAATATATTGACGTCTTTGCTTGGAGTTACGAAGATATGCCAGGTTTAGATCCCAAAATTGTTACTCACAAACTGAACATTCTGCCTAATGCTAAGCCAGTCAAACAGCAGCAACGGCGATTCAAGCCTGAAATGATGGACGCAATCGATGATGAAGTCAAGAAGCTCATTACTTGTGGCTTTATTCGAGAAGAACAACATCCTGATTGGGTAGCCAACGTTGTTCCAGTTCTGAAGAAAACCAGCAAAGTTCGAGTCTGCATCGACTTTAGGGATCTTAATGAAGCATGTCCGAAAGATGAATTTCCTCTTCCTATCACGGATGTTATGATTGACAATACCTGTGGGTTTGAGCGAATATCTTTTATGGATGGATTCTCTTGATACAATCAGATCAAGATGAATCCCGAAGATGAAAAACACACATCTTTTCGCACTCCTCGTGGAGTCTATTGTTATACGGTGATGCCGTTTGGTCTCAAGAACGCTGGTGCAACATATCAACGAGCCATGAGTACTATCTTTCAATATCATCTACGCAAGACTGTCGAATGCTACGTCGATGATATTGCTGTCAAAAGTCGTCTGAAAGAAGATCATATCCAAGATTTGAGAACAATCTTCAATCTCATGCGTCAACATCAGCTCAAAATAAATCCCACCAAGTCATTCTTGGGTGTCTCTAGTGGTAAGTTTCTCGACTTCGTTATTACCTCTAAGGGTATACACGTGGATCCCAAGAAGATCAAAGCCATTCAAGAGATGCGTCCTCCACGTAACCTAAAAGAGCTACGAGGATTCTAAGGTCGACTTGCGTACATCAGGAGATTCATTTCGAACTTGTCTGGACGCTGCAGACCATTCACTCAGCTAATAAAGAAGGGTGTATCTTTTATTTGGACTGAAGAATGTCAACAAGCATTCGACGACATCAAACGATATCTCATGAACCCACCAGTATTGGTGCCACCAATCTCAGGCATTCCATTCTTAATGTACGTCCGTGCTATGGATCATTCATTGGGTGCTTTACTCGCCCAAAAGAACAAAGACGGTCATGAACAAGCTATCTACTATCTCAGTCGTACTATGATTGGTGCTGAACACCGTTATAGTCCGGTTGAAAAAGAATGTCTAGCCCTTATGTTCGCCGTTCAAAAGACAAGACATTACATCATAGGTCAAACCATTCATGTTATATCCCGAGTCAATCCTCTTCGGGTACTGATGAAGAAGCCTAGCACACTCAACTCTCGGCTTGCTACATGGGCTATTGTTCTAGCCCAATATGATATGGTATATGTTCCTTAAAAATCTGTCAAAGGTCAAGCACTGGCGGATTTCTTGGTGGCTCATCCCGTACCGAAAACATCCAAGCTTTACGTGAAATTCCAGACGAGACGTTGGAAGTCAACTTGATCTCTGAAGAATTTCCGACCTGGCGTCTATTCTTTGACGGAGCATCCAGAATCGGACCCAATGGTGCTATTGTAGCAGGAGTTGAGTTGTTCTCATTTTCCCAGAAGGATCAACTATCCAAAGAGCTTACTCTCTAGATGAATCTTGCTCCAATAATGTAGCAGAGTACAATGCTCTACTTATCGGTCTTCAATTAGCCAGGTAATTGAATGTTGAATATCTCGAAGTTTATGGCAATTCTAAACTGGTTGTCAATCAGGTTAGAAGAACTTATGAAGTCCGTCATCAAGATCTGATACCTTATTTTGAGGCAGCAATTAACATGGCTACATCATTCAAAGCCTTCTTTATTGAATATGTACGCCGAGCTGTCAATACTGAAGCAGATGCCTTAGCCAATCTTGCAGCAGTCTTAGCCGTTCCCATCAGAAGACAACAAGTGGTGGTTATCTCTAATCGAGAATTGTTTTTTGTCGAAAACAATCGTAACATCGAGTTCAGTAATTTTGCTGAAATAAATGTTATCGATGAAGATTGGAGAACTCCTTTCATAGACTTCGTGGTTCACGAAATACTTCCCGAAGATCCTAAGGAGGCTACAAGTATTCGACGACAATCTTTACGGTTTTACTACAACCAAACCACTAAGACTCTCTATCGACGGACTTATGACGGTCTCCTTCTACGTTGTCTAGCTGGTGATGAAGCAAAACAAGTACTATGTGAAGCTCGCGACGGTGTCTGCGGAGCACATCAGCCCGGTCCTAAACTACAGGATCGCATCCGAAGAATGGGTTACTATTGGCCCTCTATGGTATCAGATGCCATCGAATATGCAAGGAAATGTCGAGCTTGTCAAATCCATGCAGATTTTATTCATCAACCTTCAGAATTTTTACATCCGACAGCCACTTCCTGGCCTTTTGAAGCTTGGGGCATGGATATCATAGGTCCTATTAATCCTCCTTCTTTTAGAGGACATCGGTTCATTCTAGCAATAACAGACTACTTCTCTAAGTGGGCTGAAGCTATACCCTTGGCTGAAGTCAAGACCAGAAGTGTTATCAACTTCGTCAAACACCATGTCATTTATCGATTTGGTGTCCCTCGACAAATCATTCATGACAACGGACCACAATTCATCAGCCAGAAATTCACTAGATTCTGTGATGATCACCGGATTGACAATGTCGCCTCGACTGCTTACAATCCTGCCGCTAATGGTTTAGCTGAAGCTTTCAACAAAACTATTAAGTCGCTAATGGTTTTTGATGATATTAAGGAATGTCACTATCATCCTTCTCTACATTGGGACGCGGACCACTGCCGTCCTTCTCAAAGACACGGTCCGCAAAAGAGCCGAGAACTTCCTTGCTGGAGCCCACGAGGAATTTGCAAGTAGCCAGCCTCATGGCCTCTTCTTCTTCAGTCTTTTCTGGTTCAAGCAAGAAGTCCAAAATATCTCGTGGTGGTTTTAGTGCAGACGAACCTTCGCCTGCCTCTGTCTGCTTTGGTTGAATCAGTTCGGCCGGACGTTCTTCAACGCCTTCTTCAACCTTCGGGGCAAGTTCAGTCTTCTTGGGTGCATCTCCAGATGACATTTTTATGTTAGTGGCAGTGCTCCTTTCTGCTAAATTTCTGTTCTATTTATAGGCGGAGATTCTTCAAATAACGAAGTGACACATTCATCTGACGGTTCATCCGTTCATTTAATTCACTTGACGGTTCGTCCGTTCATCATATTCATCCGACGGTTCATCCGTTCATTATCATTCAACGGTTCATCCGTTCATTATCATCCGATGGTTCACCCATTCACATTCATCCGACGGTTCATCCGTTTATTATCATCCGACGGTTCATCCGTTCATTATCATCCGATGGTTCACCCATTCACATTCATCCGACGGTTCATCCGTTCATTATCATTCGACGGTTCATCCGTTCATTATCATCCGATGGTTCACCCATTCACATTCATCTGACGGTTCATCCGTTCATTATCATCCGACGGTTTACCCGTTCATTCATCATCACTTGACGGTTCATTCGTTCGTTATTATCCATTTTGACGGTTTGTCCGTTCATTCCATCATTTGACGGTTTTCCCGTTTATCTCATATCCACATCAGCAACTTATCATTTCGATTAAGTTGTCAATTGAGATAATCATGTTCAGTATATTCTGCCACGTCCATATTACCTCTTAGCAGATATAATGAATATAATTATTTTCTACAAAATCATCAAGAAATATATCATGTCTTGTACCTCTGAATATATTTTCTATCTCTATTATTTATATCTGAACAAGATATGCAACAAATAATGGAGCCACAGCAAAAATGTCTTTTATTAATTGAAATATAAGACATTACAAAAAACACATATACTTCAAAAAAACATAAAAATACAAAATGTTCTACTAAGATGGAGGTATTATCAGATTGTCAATCTGCTGCTTGAGAGTCTGCAGCCGTTCTTCACGAGTGGACATCACCCTCCTTCTGGCTTCCTCCATCCCAGTTTCCTCATTAAAAGCAGCCCTGGTCGATGATTCGGCGGGAGCCTTGCCCTTAGCGGCGGCAGAGGATCGTCGGAGAGCCATCGGGATTGTCGGAGAAGGAAGGAGGAAAGAGCTCAGAAGTTTTTTTTCTCAAAAGTACGAAGAAAGCAAGTAAAGAACACTTCGAATGAATTGAAGAACTATTTATAGTTTTTCAAGTCGAAACGGCCGCCTTAGATTGTGCCTGAAAATGGGCTAAACCCTCAGATTGCGCAGACAGCTCATTATGTGCGCAAATTGGTTCCATATTCAAAATTCAAAGTATATCAAAATTTTGAATAAGTTCAACTTTCGAAAACTTTGAAGGGGGTCTTGTAGGTCCTAAAAAAATCAAGTTGCACACATCAACAAAGTCAGAAAATCAAGAAATACAACTTTCAGATGAACTGCGCAGACATCAGATTGTGCAGCCTTCAGATTGTGCAAGATAGATTGCGCACACTTTTAAGTGCGCAGGCTGACGTGGCAAATCACCATCATTACCTGACACAAATCAAATCTTCTGACAACTGACAGTACGGAGAACGAGGCGACCGTTCGTTTAATCGTACAGCACGGCGCTCGAGGACAGCTGGCAGCGCAATCCATGTTGGCGCAATCTATGTTGGCACAATCTATTTCCTGCACAATTCAAGTTGGCGCAATCCAAAGTCTGCGTAATACAATATTGCGCATTCTATCAGTACAAATGATAAAATACACGTGGCATTCATGCCATCAATTGCTCATTTCGTGGCAACTGTCTATGCATGATCATGCGCATTTCAATCAAATGATGCCATGTGTCCAAGACAGTTAGCCCATGATCCAGCAACTGCCTGCGCAGTCCATTGCTGCGCAATCCAGAATAACTAAAAGTTAGTTATTTCTCAGAACTCTATAAATAGAGTTTCAAGTCTCCATTCAAGGGGATCAAGAATCAAGAATCAATAATCAATAAATCAGAGATCAGAGTTCAGGAGTTCTTGCCCAAGTACTGCTGCATTCTTCCGAGGCTTTTGCCTTCAACTTCCGAGGCTTTTTGTCTTCAATTCCAGAGTTGTCTTCAACTTCAGAGGCTCTGTCTTCAGAGTTCACATCGTCCAAGGGATAAAGCGATCGTCATTCAGATTGGATTCCTAAAGTTGTACCATTCCCAGAATTCAAATTGTAATCTTTTACAAAGTTTGTATCAATAAAGTTCTTCAACTTTTGTTTTTGCAAACAATTATAATAACGTCAGTGATCATTGAAACCTTACTAGGCTCATCTTGCTCTGATTGCTTGGAGTCTGATTGCTTGGACTTGGCTCTGCATTCATTCCTGAAGTGGCCCTTCTTGCCACACTTAAAGCAAGCCAAATGGGACTTTGGCTTCTGTTGCTTGAAAGAAGTCCCCTTCACTTTCAGAATATTGGGGTCCTTCTTTTTGCTGTGGGAAGCCACTTGTTTTCCTTTGGATTCCTTGGTGTGAACCAAATTGGAGTTAGCCATCTTTTTGGACAGAGCATTCACCTTCAGTTGAGCCCTCAACTGGTCCTCAACAAGATTTCTTACAAGAGATCTTCCAGACTGATCTTCAGCTTCGTCCTATGCATGTTTGCATAGAACTTGCTCCAACCAGCGAGAAGCTTGGAGACGATCCCTCCAACAACAAACCTGTTGGTGAGGACTATCCCCTCATCTTCCAACTTCTGTCGCAGCTTCAGGAACTCCTTCACCTGCGGCAGCATAGTCTTCTCGTCTTCAAAGAGCCATTTATGATATTTTTCAACAATAAATATCTTGCTCATGTTCTTGTCATCTTCGTACAGTTTTTTTAAAGTCTCTTATATCTCTCTGTCAATTGTTGTAATGCCCCAGAACCAGAATACTAGAGAACGGGGGCATACATAGCCAGCTACGTATATTGAAGTGCAACCCACCTCACTATACGGTCACGGCTGTCTAGATACATGAGGGTTTAACTACAAGCCATCAGTCTCATATGGTCAAGAACAAGCCTATTTTCTCAATCTCAAGCAATGTAATAACAGTTACAAGATGTCAGAACACCAAATATACAATAGTAAGACGTCTCATACATTACATATTTGGATGATCATGAAGCTAGTCGTACAAAATGTCAGGACTAGCAAGAGTTTCAGTCATACATGATCAACCCTAGGATTTGTTATTCATGTTACAGCCCGTAGGCAGACAGTAAATAAAGGTGCAATACGAGCTAACACGTGCTCGCCGGCTAAACGCCTCAAAAGAATAATTTTATAATAAAGTAGGAGGATAAAAGAAACCCACTCGTTGCTAGGGTTACGCCTGGTAGTCACTATCTGGCTGGAAGGTAGGTAGATCCTCTGGTGCTGCTCCGATATCTGGCCATACAAAACCAGCTAGGTCAGACCCCAGAAAGAGCAAGTGCCACAAAGGAGGCTTCACTTAGGAACTAAAACCAGCATATCATAATTGAATATTAAGATAATTATAAACGAAACTGATAATAATAAGATCACAACAGTAAATTGAGTACGAGGAAACTATTCAAGTAGCCAGGTCACAACCCTTAAACCAAACAAGGACCAGGGTTGGAACCCTTTACCTGAATAGAAACCCCTCTTAACTACTTGTTGGTAGGTAAACAGGACGAACATCGACATATAGTGAAATAAGACAATAAACGAAGAGATGACACAGAACTGCTCCGGGAGCCAGGTTACAACCCTTAAACCAAACAAGGATCGGGGTTGTAACCCTTCGCCTGAACAGAACTGGACCCCTGATCTTTATTGTTAAGGCCAGTATAAATAATCATTCTATCGAAGTAAGGTAAAATATGACGAGCATGGCATGGGGTGCAATAAGACAATAAACGAAGAGAGGACACAGAACTGCTCCGGGAGCCAGGTTACAACCCTTAAACCAAACAAGAACCGGGATTGTAATCCTTCGCCTGAACAGAACTGGTCCCCTGATCGTTATTGTGAAGACAAGCATAATTAATCATGTCATGTCACAATCTTTTACATGATCAGGATAAGACTAAGCTGAGCTAGATCCATCCAATCAATCATGGCCAAGCAAAGAGTACGGCTTGATACTTTAACTAACTGGGGTTATCACAGGCCTAGTTACTAGCAAGATGTAATGAGATTATCCCAACAGCCACAAGCCCTGTAGACCATCCAGGTTATTCAGGTCGAATATTAGTTTATGAAGGATGCAACACGTGACTGTGTGCTGGAAATGTACCCTACTCGTCGGTAGGCTACAAGTCCACTTGCTGCGCCCAAATAACGGGATTGCCTGTAGCTGAAAAATCTCTTCATGACTACTGAATTATTCTAGTTTATTAGCCTTAGTCAATTGTAGTAGGTATTCCTGACCGTGGTACTCAGAGATCCCATCCTAGACATGATGCAAGATAGTACTGGTTTATTTGTACAAACACAATTGTCCACGGTGTCCAGGTCATTCATACTTGTCATGTCAGGCTAGCTGTCGTAACAGCATGTCGAGATATATCATGTCAGTTTACTTGTCAAGAGTGCGCCACGGCGGGCCACTATCGTTTTCCTGAAATTATATCAGAATTTACATGATATAAACATAAATGTGACATTTTAATTTAATAATAATAATAATAATAATAGTAATATAATAATAATAATAATAAAAGACAAGACTGTGGAAGGAGTCAGGCAGCTAAGGAGAATAAGCTCATGCGGCCAAGAGTAGTAGGGTTCTGCGACCAAGAGATTGGATCTTATGCTGCTGAGATGAAGGATCTCATGCGGCTGGGGCATGGCAGGGGCGCATGCGGCTGGGTGCCATACGACTGGAATAATGCAAGTTTATGCGGCTGGAGGACAATCAAGCATATGCGGCTGGGGAGTTGCTAGGGCCTTATGCGGCTGCGGTTCAACGAGTACATATGGCTCAATCATAGATTCTCATGCGGCTGGGTCATGGCAAGGCCTATGCGGCAGAGGATGCTGGTGTTCATGCGGCTAGAAGTCAAGGGTTGCCTATGCGGCTGAGGAATTCGTCAAGCATATGCGGCGGCGGGTATTGGAGTTCATGCGGCTGGATGAAATCAGAACTTATGCGGCTCGGGGATGAATCAAGCATATGCGGCTATGCTCAAGTGGAGTCTTTTGCGGCTGGGCCAGGGGCGGGTCTTATGCGGCTGCGAATTGCCAAAGCATTATGCGGCTGCAGGGAGTTGTCTTCATGCGGCTGGAAGGCAATGCACCATGCGGCTAAGAAAGACTTGTCGTATGAATGTTCATGCGGTCAAGTGTTGCCATGCGGCCCAAGACTGTTCTTCTTCTCCACTTGTCCGAGAAGAAGAGCCATGAAGTCTATGGCTTCCAGGCTCATAAGTCCTTCATCCGAGGTCGGAATCCAGACTTCCATAGGTCAAAATGGGACAGGATGAAATTCTCTACAACATGGAACCATCAGAACTTGGAAATAACAATATTAAGTAGATCAAAACCCAAGAAATCCAAAAATATAATAAACTTAGATCTACAACAATTGAGCCATAGAAATTAGAAATGATAAGTATTAAAGTGTGTTAGAATCTCGTGAGGAAGAGAATGGAACAATAAAAACGGAGTTCCTCCATGAAGCAAGCTGCACTTGCCTAAGCTCTCTTCCTGGTAGGTGGAAGAATAATGGTGGAGAAGAAGAATTAATGAGGAGAGAGAGAGAGTAAGGTTAATAAATGAAGATGGTGGTGGTAGGTAGGGGTTCTCCCCTTGGTTCATGATGAACCAAAAGCTAACCCAAGCCGAACCAAGCAAGAAAACATGCAATACGAGTCAAGATACGTACACGTATTCCAAAATACGTAATATGAACCACAGGCATTACAATTGTCTTCTTAGAATATGCTTCTGCTAGGGAGTCCTCCGTAGCATTAAGAATTAGAAGCCTACAGAGGCTATTCTCCCTTCTCCATTTGGTCTGACTTTTAGTAGCAGCAGTAATTGCGGCTGCAGACCCAGTTTCTGGACAGTCGATTCTTCCTCGGTTAGCACGTGGTCAATTTCAGCAAGTTGAAGATTGAGGCTAATCTTTCTCTTCCAGACTTGATAGTACTCTCTATCAAATTTCTCTAACTTGTTGAAGTTAGGATTGATGAGTGAAGCACGAATGTTTTCCATCTTGTGAAATCAAGCTTTGAGATTGTTAGTCTCGGGGCATAATTTTTCGATGGAAAATTGAATTGTGCAACACTTCAAGAAGGTGTACGATAGAGATCATGGAGGATTCTGATAATTGAAATCGATTGTAATACTTCGAAGAACGCACAAACAGTTTCGTAGTGGCAGCGATGAATGTCCGCTAATGTTTTTTTTATTAGATCAGAAACGTTCTCGTTTACAACAAAATAAAATTGGATGAACAGAAAATGGATGTAATGACATAACGTCCTGCTGGGGTGAATAATCATCGGCGCTCAAAGCTTGATTCACCCCACATGAACAGCTTCCAGGAACCAGCAAGTTCGACAGAGAACTTCAGAACACTCTGCTCTTTTGACTCCTCGAACGGACTGAAATGGCGCACAACACTCTCTTCTCTACTCTCTGGAAATTTGTGAGGAATTTGTATTTTGTCCACTAGAGAGAATGAGAGATAAAAGAGCAGAAACCGCCCAGTATGCAAAACGTTCGGGCCGTAAAAAAAACTTCTCTGAACGCCTCGTAACCGCTCAAATCCTGCACAGACACGATTTAAGCCAAATGGCGCACAACATGCGCCAATTTGCATATAGTGCATGCTAACAGTGGACAACGCGCACAATCGTGCACCGCTGTGCCAACTGCGCACACACGTACTATGCGCCAATTGTGCGCCAACAGGCAGTGACATTTGGCCTCGCCAATTGGTCGCACCATCGAGCCACACGAACGAGCACGCGATTGGCTACGCAGAGGCTCGCACAACGAGCACAATTTAAGCGCACTATGTGCCTAGCGACAATGCTGATGTGCTAAGTGCAAAGTGCGCCGACAAAATGCCACATTATGCCTCATGAGCCCATGAGCCGGAGCCCGAGTCCGAGTCCGAGTCGCTAAGCCCCTACTGGACTTAGCTCCAATGGAATAAATTTCAAGAGCAAAAAGCATTAATGCTTTAACATGGAGTCTTATCCTTACCTTCTAGTAAAATTACCCATATGGTTCCCTCCTTAGGGTCACAACCCCATGTGCATATCTCAACAACACATACCAATTATATATTGATATACACTTCATGATGCTTTTCTAATGTGGGACTAAACACTAGGCATGTATTGAGAGGAAGCTCTCTCTATATGTTCAAGGAAAAGCTCCAACAGCTTATTGGCGGTGGCGCTCGACAACGTGAGTCGAGCCTCTCACTCCTTCTATATGGTGGATTTGGTGATGAATGTCGGGGCTGAGCATAGCAGAGTGGTGCAGCGTTAGTCGAGGAGAAAACATTGATGGTGGTGGTGGTGTGTGGTCATGGAATGGTGGTTGTAATGTCAGTACAATATTTGGTGGTGGTGGTGGTTTGGGCCAAGGTGGACGAGGGGGCACAGGGTGGCGTTGGCAAATCTGGGAAGTGGCAACGGCGGTTTTGTGCTGGTGGTAGGGAACGGTGGCGGTGGTCGGGTTGGCATCGTGGTGGTGTATAGGAGTTAAGGGTGATGGCCAAGGGTAGAAGGTTGTGGAGGTAGCGGTCTGGTGTTTGGAGACGGGTCGGGAAGGCGGACGGAAGGAGATGGGGAGGCGACGGTGGTGTCAGAAAGCCAGAGAGGGAGAGGTCGGATGGCCAGACTGGGAAAGGAGTACCGGAAGGAGAACATAAGAAGTGGCGGCTGCAGGAAATTTTAGGGATTAGGAATTTTTGTTATGATGTAAAATATTAGAAGTGTCCAATATTTATAGGGTAGAAAAGGAAACCCTAAAAGCTAAGTGTAAATATATAGAATTAGGGGGAAAATAGTGGAACACTAATTACTAACACTAATTGCTAACCATAACCTTTATTGCTATCCATTTAATTTAATTAGTTTATATATATATATATATAAACTATCTCGGAACCTCAAGCTTCTTCAAGAATCCAATAGGAGATCTTTATTTCACACTCCGATTGGGGGACCGTGTATCTCGTACTTGGCTTATGCGGATGATGTTCTTATCTTTACTTCGGGGGATATTACTGGATTAAGTGCTCTCCAGCAAGTACTGCTTAGGTATGAGGCTGTTTCTGGACAGAAGATCAATTATTCTAAATCTGCTTTTTATACTGCGACACCATTGGGTGTGGATCGTGCTCGGACTATTTCTTCTCTCTTCGGATTTAGTACCGGTACCTTGCCATTCTCTTATTTGGGTTGCCTGTTATCTTGCGGGAGAAGGAATGCGGGGATGTTCACCTATTTGCTGGATAAAATCCGCTCGAAGCTTACGGGTTGGCAGAACAAGATTCTTTCTCCAGGGGGTAAGTTGGTCCTCATTAAGAATGTTCTTTCTTCTATCCCCATGTACACATTGGCTGCTTGTTGTCCTCCCCGGGCCGTTCTCAGGACGATTGAGAGGATGTTTGCAGCTTTCTTCTGGGGTAGCAAGGATGGGGTGGCTAAGAGGAGTTGGTTGGCATGGCGGTTCGTCACTCGGACTAAGTCCGAAGGAGGCCTCGGGATCAAGTGCCTGAATGATATTATGGATGCATTCTCTATGAAGCTGTGGTGGAAGTTGAGGCATGGGAAGGGCCTTTGGGTGGAGCTTCTTAAATCGAAGTACTTTCGTAAGCGTCATCCTTGTGACGCGTTTATGACTTCTAAGTGCTTCCATATTTGGCGACGGATTTTGCGGGGGAGGAAATTGGCGGAACCGTTTATCTTGCTTAGACTTGGGCGTGGTGACGGCTCAGCGAGGTGTGAGGCTTGGATTCCGGGGGGGCCTCGGTTGGATAGTGTTGCTATTCCACCGGCTGGGGGAGTGACTTCTGGGACCAGGCGCGGCACGGAGAGACGGCCTCGGGGGCGGAGTCGAACACAGGTGAGGGAGTCGGCTGATGTCGGTTTGGGCACTGGGGAGCTTCGGAGGTCGGCTAGATTGGCCGGGAGAAGGGTGGTTCTTCCCCCACGTACGGTGATTGTTCGGGTTCTTTCGGATAGGGGAAGAAAGATCAGAGATTCGAGGGCGAGAAATTTTGATAATGGTGGTCCGGCTATTCGTTCTTTTTGGACAGCTGCTGGGTGGGATCTGTCTTTGTTTTCGGATCAGTTCGGAGTAGAGGCAGCGGGACGGCTCCGAGAGGCGAATCTGACTTGTACTGCGGCTCCTGATTCTCTGGCTTGGGGTGAGCGGAAAGGTTCTTTCACGCTGGCTGCGGCTTGGAGATGTTGTCGGACTACTCATCCTACATCATCACTCTTCTCTAATATTTGGGGCAAATATATTCCGGCGAAGTGGAGCATTCTGATGTGGCGGGCTTGTCATAACCGGCTTCCTACTGATGACATCCTTCAGAAGATTGGCTTCTATCTGGCTTCCAGGTGTCATTGCTGTCAGGTTGGACATGGGGAGAACCTTCAGCATTTATTTTTCTATGGGGATCTTGCTATGACGGTATGGTCTGCTTTCCGGAGTTTCTTCAAGGCACGGATGCATAGTGACTTTCTGGTCTTTCTTCAAAGATGGTGGCGGGGTCCGGGCAGTCATCATCGGAGATCACTGGCAGGTGCAATAATTTGGGTGCTTTGGAAGAACAGGAACAAGCATCGTTATGAAGGACGTGGTGCAGGAGCGGACTTCTTGGTTCGGGAGGTGAAGAGACAGTTTCGGAAGTCGCTTTCGAGTTGTCGTCACCTTCCGTCTATTCCACATTGGGCTTTAGAGTAGTGCTTTTATTCTGTTTTCTTTCTTTTGTACTTGTTACCATGAGGTCGGATGTACTCATTACCCTCTTTATCAATAAAGGTAACGGTTTTCCAAAATATATATATATATATATATATATATATATATATATATATATATATAGCTATTTTTGGCAAGCATAAATTTACTTAAAACAATATTCAAAATGTATGTATATATATTCAAGAAAATGAGCTAAAATCTCTTCTCACATATAAAAGTAATTACTTACTTACTATTTTATAGAAATTCAAGAAATGACAGGGATTTATTTAGGACAAAATCTCGTAAAATATAGTTTTCTCAAAACCAAGACCAAACAAGCACCGATAGCATAATATGATCGAAATACGCTTCATTATACGATTTCGAAGATTTAGGAAAAGTTAGAAAAATAGAAAATTCAAAAATTCAAAAAAATCCAGAAATTCGGTAAACGAAGGTTACAAATCTACCATCCTTAAAAAAAATCGTCCTCGAAATTTAAGTTGGCAAAGGGATCAAAACACGATTGAGAGTTTAGTCCGTACTTTAGGCACGATCGAAGAATGACAACTTTGGCACGATTCAAGATAATCAATTTGAACCACTTAGGTACGACTAATGATTTGGCACGATAGAATCAAAGTACGGATAATATTATTTAGGCACGATCAGAAATAAATACAAATTATTTCCAATTATGATCTCAGTCATGGCTAATAAACCGAAGGTAGGATCGAAATTTCAAGTTCGGAATGATCAGTAGTCTAGGCTTGATGAAAATCATATTTAAGGTTGCATAGGCATGATCAAGTAAACCTAGTTATGATCGAAAATAAAGTTTTGGCATGATCGAGATTTGGAGTCACAGTCTTATAGGCACGATTTAGAAATAAATTCAAGTTATTTAAGCGCGAGGTCGCAACTAGGAAAATCAAAATCGTTCAGTTACGATTAAGTTAGAATCAGATCTAAGTATAGAATGAACAATATGATCTGGGCTCGATAAAATTAGATTTAAGGTTATATAGGCACGATCAAATACGAAAACGATGCGATTGGGCATCGTTAGGAATAATCAATGTTTGGCATGATTAATTTCTAAGGATCAAAACCACTTGATCACAAGTGAAATCTAGGCTCAGACGTGCTTAAGAATATTTGGAATGACTAAAATCACTTAGGCACGATTTAGGATAGAGCGACAAAAAATTTAAAATATAGTCATGATTAGGAATCAAAATTGAGCACGAGTGACTAGAGAATCAAAATTTAGGCACGACGAAAAATATTATTTAGACACTGTCAAATTAAATTCTGACAAGACTAGTTTGGTAGATAGTCGTGATCGAAGATTAGAAATTTCTTATGCATGATTTTAGAGTTTAGATTAATATGTATTATCACGGTTTTTAGAATCATGATCGTTGGAATCAAAGTCGTCTTGCCATGCCATATCATCTTGGCACGAGCAGACATGGAAATTTGATATAGTCAAGAATGGTATGAAATCAAATCATGGTTAGAAAGAATTTAGGCATTATTAAGAATTAAATCGAAGTTTTCCGCACGAGCGATAATGTCATCAAAAATACGATCAAAATTTTAAATTCTGACACGATCGGAGATAACGTCAAATATAATCCTAATTAAGACACGATGAAGAACAAAATCAAAGTCTGAGCACGAGCAACAAAGAGTTGAAATCCAAGTCATGATCGGATTTAAAGTCATTTTAGTAAAGTCAGTAATCAAGGATGTTGGTACGATAAAGGAGATGACCAAAATCGATTGGTCGCGATCAAAGTAGTTCGAAATTTTAGCAATATTTGAAATTAAAGAAGCAATTCAAGGATAGAAAAAAATGAATCTCTTCTACTAGGATAAGAAAATCAAACGATTCGATTTGCAGAAGGAAGTCAAGGTGATCATCTCACTCTGCTTCGTCTATTGTCAAGATTATCCAATCGTCATTTCCCGATTATACCTTGCTCTCACAAGTTCAAATATACCACTACGAAGATCATAGTCTTCAATCATGAAGATCAACTCTCCTATAACCACTATAGGCTTGACCTTTATTACATTAGTTACAGCTCCTCGATTCTTTTACTCCCCTTGATTCTGTAGTCCTTTATCATCTTAGTCGTCTTGAAGTCAATTTTTTTCCTTCATGATCAATCAATCAAGAAACCTATAGGCTTGACCTTTCAATCAAGAACCTAATCAGGGTTTCTAAAATCCTTGAACATTATTCAAATCATACTCCTCTTGATACTCAAATCTAATGCCACTACCATATAAAATTCATTCCTCGCTATTTAAAATCAGCCTTCACATATCGTTATACCTTTAATATTGTCCTACTAAAAAAATAGAAGTCTCACAAAGTCTCTAAAAAAATTCCTATAACTCAAAAATCTTATTTCCTACCAGTTCTTAATCTTTCTCCCACCAATCCTTTATTCAATTTAGTATCCTTACTACATGCAATCATAATCTTCTTCTCCTGTATTTTGGATCCCTAAATCCAGTATCCTAGTCTTAATTCAAATATAAAATATCTCAAGAATCAGTAACCTAAAAATATCCAAGTTCTCAAAATTAAATCGCCCTCGAATATCCTCATTAGTTTTCTTTTTTTTGAATACAACTCTAGTATTTTACAGTCCTCTCCTTTATCGTATATTTCAATGTCCTTCTTTCTCGAAATTCTCCTACGTTCTTTCTAAAGAAATCCATACTCAAAATAATTTTCCAAGTGTAATCATTTTCAAGTTCATACTACCGGTCTCTTGATTGGTTTCCAATCTTTGTCATACCTTTCTCCTAGTAATTATTTCTCAATGTTCAACATCCCATGTTCCTACGATTACCATATGATAAAAAAATTTGTTCCTTCCGAGCTAGATGATTACAATACTTCCTCGGCCTTTCCCAAGTAAAGAGACACGAGAATTTAAAAGATTTTAAAGTGTAGCGAACAGATTTAGATATAAGATAGTTTGATGGATGTAAGCAGGACAGAGTTAATTAAGACGTAGAAATGATGATAAGATGAAGGAATGATGAGAGGGATTTGTTCCTGCTTATATGGTCATAACGAAATCGTTTCCTTCCTTTTTCTTGCACTTGTCCTTAATCAACAAAAGCAAAATTTCTCAACCTCCAAGGTGTTCTCCTTGTCTAAAATCGAACTCTTTCTCACTAAATCTTTCTCGAGACTTCCAAGTCACTAACTATCAACTACTGATAAACTTGTGGCCTAATCCTCGACCCTAAGGTCCTTCATCAAATTGGCATCTAGATAAATTCTTCCAGACTTTCACGTCTAAATTTGTCACTCTTCTAGTATCATTTTTTTCATTACTCTTATCATCCAACAATGTTTACTCCACATCATTGAAATTTTCTAATAATGAGGTCTTAGAAATCTAGTTCCAAAATTATCTTTTATTCTATTCAAGCAGCCTCAATCATTGTTCATAATTAAAATAAATTTGTTGACAATCATGTAGAAATCAAAATTCCTATACGTGTAACCGTTCAAACAAATTTCATGTGTCGGCAAGTTGTATGACCCTCTAGTCTTATCAAATCCCCTAAATAAGTTGTAAACCCTAAGTATCCTTAATCCAATTCTCAGTCGTCACTCCTATAAATTTATTCTAGTCCTTCTACCATTTTTGTTTCGGTAATTCCTTGAAATTTAGAAATTCCATCATTTGTATAATAATCGCATCTCATACCACCTTCTTGATTACTCAAGCAAGAAAGATAATTCAACATTCTCTTCGATAGCCCTTATCACTACAATTATATAAAACGTCTCTTTAACATTTTTCTTGGCGTAAGTCCATTCATCACTATCATGTAATCCTTTAAATATATAACCCACATCTATTAGAAATTTCCAACCTGATTATGTAATCCTTCCTTTGTTTTTCTGAATTCCTTTGTTATATTCAGTTTATTTCTCAACCCATTCGACAAACTGTCAAGCCCCAAATGTAATATCTAGGTCAAAATTCAAGTTCTCTAAATATAACCTAAAATAATTCTTGACCTTCTTGTATAAGATTTGACTAATCATTTTCTCCTTTGAACCCAAATAGTTATAAGTCCACCTTCTACTCTCTCTTTCATTCTAGAGCCTATAAAACTCATCTTCGTACAAGAATTGGGTTCAGTAACGGACAGATATTCAAAAATCAAGATGAGCAAAACCAGGTGAAAATAGACTTAACATAGTTTTTGAAGAAAGATCCTAAGGGGCTATCCCTGGAATCTATCAAGAGGTCCTAATATGTGATTGAGTACCAAAACTCCTAGAATATTCTATGATTCAAATCCTAATCCTAGGACAGGCTCGCAGTAGTACGGTTAAGCCTAAGTACTACCACGACTTCGTATTAATTGTAAAGACTGGCCTGCATGGGCTACCATAAAAATGTGTCACGACCCGCACCCGAATATCGGGCACAAGTACGTGGGCCACGCCCAGCCTACGTCGCAGTATCGGGGGTAGAACGCTGTTAAGTACCCAACAAAATCTCAACATCTAAATGATTTGTAATAACTATACATACTCAAACCACAACAGCTAAAGAAGATATGAAATATAAAAGATAGCAATACACTAAATTAACTAGAGTCTACAATAATCATTCAAGACAAGAATGTATCGAAGATAATTTCGATAACGAAAACACAACCTAAATAAGAAAGTAATGGCCTAGAGCTCTCAGGAGTCAACTCACGGTCAATGGAACATCGAAAATCTATCTCAGCTAGCATCGTCCTATAGTCCAAGTATGTAGGACATAACAACTCCTAAAATATGGTTATCCAGTCAGGATTGGAGCGAAGTACATAAACTAACAGCAATTCTATTAAACTGACAAAAACTATAAATAACAGAAAGCAATAAAATACATGATGGATAAATAGGACTGAACAGTAGAAAACTAGAGAAATCATGTGAGCATGTCATGGTAATGATGTACTGTAAGTAATCAGGAGTACAGTGTAACAACAAAAAATAATCTGGAATAGAACATGTACTACTACTAGACAGTGCCTTGAGATATTAGTTTATTATGTGATCGGCTTGGGACTAGCAGGCTATCCATATGACCGTCTATGCACAAGAACAAGCACAGATAAACCAAGAGCTCAGGTCGGCCATACATGGAAGCTATATACAAGTACAAGTAAGGTCAGGCTACACCCTACGTGTGGCGAGGATGAGCTATGCACAAATGAGTAAACAAGTAGGAGTATGATCACATAATCTACTAATATCTCTCCATCCCCCGACTAGTATAATGGATCCAACCATGGCATATTACGACACGGGATTCTCTAATAGGGTAGCTATGAGACTCGTCTCACAGTATCGGTATTTATATACGGATACGTATTTTGTATTGTATTTCATATTTTTTTGGTTTTCGGAATGCTTTAGAATTTTGCCAAATTATAGATTTTCTCCTGGATCGACATACCGACGGCATACCGCCCAAACATGTTTTCCATATTTTAGATATTTTTGATTTCCTATATTTTCGTAAATAGTGTTTTCGATATTTTTGTGAATAGTCTTTTGGATATTTTGATGAATAGTATTTAGATATTTTCGTGAATAGTGTAGATGCACCATATTATCCAATGGATACTTGGTTTTCTTTGGATGGCCAAGATTGACTTAGATTGTGACATAGATCACGATCCAACGGTCACGATTAATTTACCCCTTCTATATATACCCTCTCACTTTCTCTCTTCTCTCTCTTTTTATTCCTTCTTTATTTCCTCTTCACACTTCTTCTTCTTCCTCAAGCTTAGAAAAGCTTGGCCTTGAGGCCTAGAGTGTGGTTTCGGAACCCCTCTTGGTGGTAGAGTAGAAGATTAGGGTTGGTTGTTAAAACCTAGGCAAGTACATCTTGCTCAAAAAGTGATATGACCATGTTGTTTTTTTGGTTTTCTATAGGTACTAAAGTTTTATTGTTCTATAATATGCTTCTCTAAATTGTTAACATCTTTAGTATGCAACACTTTTGGTTTTGATCGATGGTATTGCGTAGATCTGAATTTGTAGATAATATTTTTGAGTATTTTGAGATATTCATCTTTAAGTTTTCAAAATCAGTAAAAACTAATGCTTCCATGTTGTTGAAAATTCAATTATATGCAATTTTGACTTTCGAAAATTGGAATTCCGATTTAAAATGAAATTTTTATGGCCGAAACAAGTTTTAAGTTTTTAAAAATCAACTTTCTATGACAGTTCGGAAAATCCGTCGAAAATCTGCAAAAATCAGTCGAAAAATCCGAACTTGCACCACAAAACTTGTTGTAACACTTCGAAAAATCTGTCGATAATTCGCAGTAATCCGCCGGATGATCCGGTTAGGCTATTTTTGTCTGTTTTTGTCCGTTTCTGCCCGTTTCTTTTTTCGTTTTTGATATTTTCTTCGATTGTAATAAACTCTTAACATGATTAGATAATCTTGTATAGTTAGAGAATGATTGTACAGCCTATATACACTTGACATATTATATGTTCATAAACTATTTTATGTCATGTACTTATCTTTATTGATTTCTTCTTACATACCATGATATAGTTTACTATTTGATTTCTGACATGCCATGATATGTTTTCCTATTGATTTCTTCTCACATGCCATGATATATATTGCCATGTCTTTCTAGATTTTATTGTCTAGTACATTTATTGTCTAGCTGTACATCGATTGATAGTAGACTATCATGGCGTACTCATTATTACCGTACATGTCCAGATTGATATAGTGACTCGTAGTAGCGCACTTCCATACTAATTTTCTGATTGAGTTCTAGATTAGATTGAATGCATGTTCTTTATTGACACCGTAGATTTAACTTGTTATATGTCTAATCTATTTGCGTCTTGGCAATAGAAAATCGAGTGTGAGTATTGTCAATTGTATCGCATGTAAAGTGTATTGAGAACATTTGCCAGAGATATCTCGCAAATGACTTGTACCCATGGCTCGTCATTGTAGGACAATTTTTGAGTGTCCACGACTTGAGAATTGAAAATAAATCTTATAGGTAATTGACTAGTAAACGTGTCACGACCCACACCCTAGAGTAAGGGCACGAGAAGTGGGTACATCCAGCCTACGCCGCAGTGTCGGCGGTAGAACACTGTCCTAGGTCTCAATACATCTAACAGTATAAGGCTAACAGTTTATACTCCCCGAGTGGGGGTGACATAGCAGAAAGTAAACTCAATCACAAATAAGGAAGAAAAAACACGATATGATAAAGAACTCAAGGAAAATACAGATGATCAAAAGTCGAAGATAACATCTCAGCAGATATCCAGAGTACAAGGTCTCAGCTACTGAATATGAAAGAATATATACAACCCAAATCTCAAAGACAGAAATAAAGTCTAACTACTAGTCTCAAGACAACATAAGTAAGATAAGCCTAACTAAGCTAGTCTAGGCAGTAGGATAAAGTCGTCAGCTAGAGCTGTCCTGCAGAAGGTATCCACACAGGCCTCTCCCTCGTTCTCTGTAATATTTTCAACAGGTCCAGTCAGGACAGGAGCGAGCACAATACATCTCAACAGTTCATAGCAGGTTAGAAAATATAATCATGCAGTAAAGTAAGATATAGATACTGAAAGAAAGTACAGGATGTAAACAGAGAAAGCTGTAATAAAATATATATATTGTAATAGAGAACTATCAGTGGCTAGTGAGTCAGAGTACAACATAAACATGTGAATGGCATAGGAGATTCTAGGAATTATACTATAGAGTGATCTGGGAATTACACTACTTGGATATTATTCACATGTCTACTTCTACTCCCCCGTACCCCCAATCAGTACAAAAGATCAAACCAGGTTATGTTATAATTCCATGTAACAGCCCTCGAAGGGTGGTACATAGTAGCCCCATAAATGGGGATTCTGGAAAACCCAATAAATGGGATAAGGATTCAAAGAAGACTATGTGATCATAAGAGTATATGTCATAAGTGATCAAAGAACCAAAGAAGCATAGTGATACGCCATGTAAGTGAAACGCACAGAATATGTAGTACCCGATGCTTCCTGAAGGGATAACATCTCAAGAAGGGATCCATATAGTACTAATCCGTGTGACCAACGTGACAGTATCAAGTAAAGTAATTTAATGCAGGAAAATAATTCTAAGCAGGATATGAAATGATCAGAGAATGTACTCGCCTGGTATCTGAGTGTCCAACTGAAATGTACTGTCCGATGAGTGGTGTCTGGCTCCTATTTAGAACAGCACAAGTCACAACAAGTCTAGAATGGTAAAATGAAGTACTACAATGCATTCTACATGAATCTAGGTCAATCTAGGCCAAAGTCAACTCTTGGTCAACTCTGGTCAACCCTAGAAGTCAAACTAGGTCTAACAAGTCCAAACTAGGTCAAACAAGTCTACACTAGTCTAGCAAGTCTATTCTAGGTCTAATCAAAGCTATACAAGCCCAATCTAGGCTCACTAGTCAAACAGACTCACATATATGCCATAGGCTGTATCATGCCTATAGGCCAACCCATAACACATACACCATGTCAAAATCTATATCTAAAACAATACCCTATTGATATATTTATATAATCTAAAACATAACACACATATATATAATACATATATTTAGTACACACACAAGTTACATATATATGATACTTGTATATATACTAATATAACCTATACACCCATTGTAGGTATCTATACTAGATACCCATATATTACACAAACTATAATATATATAAATATATACACATTACATTATATATACATTACATATTTACATATATTTACATTAGGAAATAGGATATATAGAGAGGGAAACTATGGGATATGTGTGTGTGTCAGGATTTGTGTATGTGTGTGTGTGAGAGAGTGGAACATGGTTTAGTGAAGGGTGTTGTGTGTATACATGAAGAGTGTCACAGGTTTAGATGTTAGAGGGCAATGTGAGTGAATGAACTGTGTAAGGGGAATAACACTGTGTGTGTGTGTAATGGTGTGTGAAAAGGAAATCACATATAATCCCTTAAACTCCAGTTTCAGAAAATATAACAGGAATGAAACCCATACAGTTTTAAATCCTACACTAACTCTAGTTACAATGAACTCAGTTTTGAGTTCAACATTAAGGAAATCTCAGTTCAGATTTCAACAAAACTCAGTTAAAAAGAAAAGGGAAATCAATTCATTGAACCCCCATCAATCTCAGGTTTTATATCAAAACAAAACTCAGTTAAAAGGAAAGGATTTCAGTTCATATTAATCCTACACTATCTCAGGTTTTGTGAAAACAGTCCAAAACTTTGCATTTCTGATTTGAACCAAAACAACACCAATTCAACCCCAAATTTGACACACATGTAAATAACTAATAGGAGAACAAGTTCGGGGTTTAAATATGTAATTGACAGCATTAAAATTAATCAAAAAGAATGCTAAAACTCAGAATTGAAAACTGGAAAACTGCAAACATAGTGTGTATCGGGTTTTTGGGGGAAAAAGGAAATTGATCATCAATTTAAACTAAAATGCCAAACTAATGGTTGGTAAAGTAAACCCTACATGTGTTCGTGTCATACCATGTGTTTGTGTCCAAGCAAGAGGACACAAACGTGTCCAATCGAATTAAACACGCAAACAGTGCACACAGGCACTGTGCAGTGTGCACAGGCTCGTGCGTGTGTGCACTCGTGTCGTGCACTCGACACAACACAAACTGGGACTCATGGTTGTGTCCACACCTAGGTTAGGTCCAGGTGTACGTGTCCAATGGCCTGCAACGTGTCCACAGTATCGCATGTCCAATGTATAGAGCCGTATTAGTGGCTTAAAACCACAGTGCACAGAACAGTGCAAACCCCGTGCGCGATCGATTACTCCCCGACCCGAGCACGAGACTCGATGAAACTTTGGGGGCATGATGTCAGTGCATGCCCCCTTGAGTCTACCAAGTTTTGTGTCCAACAACCCCGTGTCGTGTCCTGCAGAAGCCCCGAGTAGCAGGGGATGCGCCTAGGCCGCACGCGCGTGTCCAAAAACGTGTGCACGAGTGTCAAAGCGACACGACACGAACTCGATTCAAGCTCAGAGCAATAGAAACATGTAGGCCACTACAAAACAACAATTCCTATTCAAAAACTTCTACAAAAATGAATCGAAATGCCCATTGGGGCATTTCATCGAACACTTATGCTCATCACTGATACGTGTCCGATACGGACACGTACAGGACACAAAATCTACAAATCCTATTCCTACAGGGTCAGGATACTTAGGGCTAGGCATTCATGCAATTAAAACCAAATTTTAATGGGTGGATTAGGATTTTACCTATGGTGTTCTCCAACACAAAAACTCCTTGAATGAGGATTTCCAAAAGCCACCAAACTCCTTCAAATTAGTAGAAAACTGAGATAAACAAATTCCAACAGCAAGAAAACATCAATTAGAATCTATTGCAATTTGTTTGGATTAAAAAGGAGTTAAAATGGATTTTCTAGGGATTTATGAAGTTGGGAAAAAACCTCTTTCTAAACTTGCTCTTTCCTAAAGAGGCTAGCCCTAAATGGAAGAGGATATTTATAGGGGGGGTTCCCAATGGGTGTAGTGGCTGGACAAATAATGTTAGGGTTAGGGTTAGGCATTAGTTAATGGGCTTTGGGCCTCTATGGCTAGTTATTGGTTTAAGGTTCAATCACCAGTCATGGCTTATGACTTAATAATCTAACTTGAGTCAAATAACCAAACCATGGGTCAACTCTAGTCTAACTAGGGTTGCATAACCTAACCAAGTCCAATCTCAACTAGGGTTAGCTCCTAGGTTAGTCTACCATGGTCATTGCTAGTCAAAGTCAACCTAGTTAACCCTCATTCAAATAATTCCAAAATAAATTCTAAAAATTCCCATAAATTCAAATAAATTATAATAAATTCAAATAATCCCAAAAATGAAAAAAATACCCTCAAACTAGAAATGATAAATGAAATACCCTAATCACAAGTCATGATTTTAAATAGTTTAGAAAAGATTAAAAATCACCAAGAATCATAATATGAATTAAATATAAATAAATAATAATTATAATTACAAAATTTCAAAATTACCTTCATCTGGAAAACTGGGTGTTACAATCCTACCCACCTTATAAAAATTTCGTCCTCGAAATTAAGATGGTCGCACCCCCTTCTAGGTCAACATAGTCAAGGTCAATCACTAGTCAATTTCTCAACATCCTAGTACTTGGTCATCTTCTTAGGACTTTACCTCTACCAGCTACCTAAGTGTTGGCAACTAGAATTTTGCAAAAGAGAACTCTATAATAGGCTAGCTCTTAACTTCCCAATCCTATCAAGTCACCCATAACTAAGTACCTACAAGCTAAGCACACCAATCCCAAATACTACATATATATATATATATATATATATATATACTCAAGAAAAAAAAAAAAAATATATATATATATACTCAAGAACAACAACCCATCACATATGTCCTAAGTACATCCTCTATATATATATATACATGACTGATCGACCAAGGGTTAAGGCAGACTTAACTTATAGGGGACTGAAACAAATGCTTAGAACTAGGCTAAGGATGAATGGTCTGAATCATCAGGGTAGGCAAAGGGTATGATGCCAAGGGGACTGAGATTATGAGCTAAAAGATAGGACATTTGGGTCCACTTGTAAAGTCAAGGTGAAGGGAAACCTACACATGGAAAATGAACTAGTACTCAGGTAGAGGCTTAGAAGACTGAACCAACAAAGGAAGAATGGGTTGGACATGTATCTGGACAGATGGGCTAACCAGGTATATTTCTAAGAATGAAAGGGGACAGAATAATGATCAAGGGAGAACTCTTATTAACAACCCACATTATATCCCATTGTATACAACTGTCCAAGTAAACTGAACAATCATGCCCAAAAAAAGTTTAAACTCCACTATAGGGCAGGTACTGCAGGTTATAATGAAGGGTATTGCAAGGCTATCAATAAGTAAAATGCTAAGAGATGCAGTAGGTCATCATGTACAGAAGTAAGGATGAGTGAAGACCTCTAATATGCATGATACTGACTCTCCAGATATACAGAATATAATAAGGGGTTGAGGGTTATATTGGTGAGTCAATAATTGGATCTGAACTATGGTCCAGTGAAACCTATGATACAACACGGTAGGAAATGAATTTTGAGTACAGTAAACAACTTGTACAAGTCTGAACTAAGGGGACAAGGTATCTAGTGAAGGGTCTGTGAACTGCCTATAAAGGTTAATCAACATGACTGAACTCAACACAAGAGAACCTACTAAAATAGGGAGTGGACCAATATAGGCTAACAACATGTCAATAATCCTATACGACAATGACCTACAGATACCAACCAAGCCCACATCCCATATGCCAAATACTATCTATAATCTATATGTATATAGGCCTCTCAGTCTTAGGTGAACTACAACTATACTCAAGGACAGGCTCTGGTCGTGGGTGCCTCACTGGAAAAAAGTAAGGAAAATAATAACAATCATCAAGGCTGTAAGGCATACTAACATCCTATATATAACTGGTTGGTATTACAATAACAAGAAATCATCTACCATGGGTTACTATTCTAATACCAATGCTAACTATCATCTCTAGGGGGCAGACACTCTACAAGCCATCACATCATTACACTATGAAAGAGCTACATATGAATAAGCTCTACAAACTAAATATCCCTACTCCCAAGTTATTTGATGATGGAATACAATTTTAAAAACAACAGAAGGGTATGATAGAGGTGATGTTGAAACCTTCTCAAGATAAAATCTGATAATCATATGCGTTTGTCCAAAATCATGTTACTCAGAGTCTTCGTCATGTTAGTGAGCAAGGCTACGATAATCACAGAGTCCTTGACCAAGGCACATACTTCTAGAATCATGGTATTTAAAAATTTTGCATTGTCGCATGCTTGGCAGCAAAAACCTTAAATTTCCACACCCGAGAAATACGTCCTAAATCTGACTATATGTCCTCACTATGCCAGCTAACACGACTAACGAAGATTCTAGATTCCATAACTGGGTGACCTAGCCCATATGATTCATCTCAGAAGAAAATCAAACATAACACAAGAACAACAGGACAAAAATTTGATCAATCAATCAAGGAACATAGGGAATCGAAATTTCAAGGCAGTTATAAGAGGCAATTTCGGAAATAGAATCAAAAGAACGGAACCTGCAACTAGATCTCCAACGGCCTGAGCATTCTCGACTGTCCTGGCGAAAGTTCGCTCCTGCTGGCCTCCTCTGGCCTGCTGCTGATGCTGCATGTACCTCTGCTGCTGAGTCGGTAAGGGTAATCCCTTCTGCTGGCCTACCGGAGTCCTCACTCCTGCTCCTGGTGCTGCTTCCTGAACTACTCTGCCTATGTTCTGGGAACACTCCCTCAGCTGGTGGTCCGCTGCTCCACATAGTAGGCACATGCCCAGCCTCTTCCTGCACTCACCCCATTCATGCCCCGGTTTCTTGCAGTAGGGACAACTGATTGTCTGCTGCCTGGGTGCCTGATACTGTCTGGGTTGCTGCTGTCCCTGCTGATGGCCCTGACCCTGGAACTGCTGCTGAACAGGCCTCTGTTGGTACTGATACTGAATCTGCAAGAGGGGTATCTTGGCCAGGCCCGTACTGCCACTAGCTCCCTCAAAAGGAGGTGCAATGGGACAATCCATCTTCTGGTGGGCACCTGACCCACAGAGATAGCAAACCTTCAACCTCTTCCTGCACTCCTCCCAGATGTGTCCCGGCTTCTTGCAGTAGGGACAACTGATCGCCTTCGGGTCCTGACCCTGATACTGATGCTGCGCCTGCTGAACTCCCACTGGTGTCTGCGTCTGCTGAATCTGTGCATGGGGCCTCTTGGCCTAGCCTCCGCTGCTGCTGGTACCGTGAGCGTCTCGTCCCCTCTTGAACAACTGTTGCCGCTGAGTTTCCACTATCTGCTGGAAGAAGGAGAACAACAGCGCCACATCCTCTGATCCTGATGGCGACTGCTGCTGAAGAACGTTCGGGATGACAGAAAAAAGTCTCGGAGTAGGAAGAGGTGCACTCCCATAAGCTGCAGATATCCCAGCCTGAGCTGGCATAACAGGAACTGCAGTCTCGGGGCCCTGCTGATCAGGACGAGGAGTGGTAGACCCCTTAGTGGTATCTCCCTGATTGAGACGATGAGATCGTGTCTCCATAACCATCCTGAAGACAGATCAAACAAGGAATCAATACTGAGATAGAAATGATAATTCAAGAGAGGACAGTTATTCAAGGAAGTATCAGGAATTTAGATGGGAGAGATCCAGTCAAGAGTTTTTACTAATGTGATTGAGTACTTCAAAATAATCCTAATCCTACTGCAGGTTGTAGTGATACTCTAGTTCGAATACCACTACATAAACTTGACCTGCATGGGCCACCACTAAAAACGTGTCACGACCCGTACCCTAGAGTAAGGGCACGAGAAGTGGGTACGTCCAGCCTACGCCGCAGTGTCGGCGGTAGAACGTTGTCCTAGGTCTCAATGCATCTAACAGTATAAGGCTAACAGTTTATACTCCCCGAGTGGGGGTGACATAGCAGAAAGTAAACTCAATCACAACTAAGGAAGAAGAAACACGATATGATAAAGAACTCAAGAAAAATACAGATGATCAAAAGTCTAAGACAATATCTCAACAGATATCCAGAGTACAAGGTCTCAGCTACTGAATATGAAAGAATATATAAAACCCAAATCTTAAAGACAGAAATAAAGTCTAACTACTAGTCTCAAGACAACATAAGTAAGATAAGCCTAACTAAGCTAGTCTAGGCAGTAGGGTAAAGTCGTCAGCTAGAGCTGTCCTGCAGAAGGTATCCACACAGGCCTTCCCCTCGTTCTCTGTAATATTTTAACAGGTCCAGTCAGGAAAGGATCGAGCACAATACTCTCAACAGTTCATAGCAGGTTAGAAAATATAATCATGCAGTAAAGTAAGATATAGATACTGAGAGAAAGTATAGGATGTAAACAGAGAAAGCTGTAATAAAATATTTTACTGTAATAGAGAACTATCAGTGGCTAGTGAGTCAGAGTACAACATAAACATGTGAATGTCATAGGAGATTCTGGGAATTATACTATAGAGTGATCTGGGAATTACACTACTTGGATATTATTCAAATTCTGTCTTACTTCTACTCCCCCGTATCCCCAATCAGTACACAAAGATCCAACCAGGTTATGTTATGATTCCATGTAACAGCCCCCCCGAAGGGTGGTACATAGTAGTCCATAAATGGGGATTCTGGAAAACCCAATAAATGGGATAAGGATTCAAAGAAGACTCTGTGATCATAAAGTTATGTCACAAGTGATCAAGAA